>CM066293.1:2400000-3000000 GCA_033816765.1 Nothopassalora personata | reverse complement strand
TTTCGTGCAGCTCAAGCTGACGACGAAGACGCGCCTCCTTCGCATAGGCTGCCGCGATCTCTTCACTCTTGCGAACGAGATCATGACGGACCGCTTCAAGCTCACGGGTGAGCTTGTCCCGTACGGACTGAAGGGACTTCCACTCAGCAGGAGTGACTCGCACGTCACAACCCTTGATGTTGTGTTCGTTGCACTCCGAACAGCGGCCCGATTTGATGTGGACACGGCACACCTTTTTCTCACGAGTGCAGAAAGAGCACGACTTGACCATAGTAATCCCGTTCTCTCGAATGAACTTGGCAAGCTTCTTGCGACGATGCGTACTGGTTTTGGTGACGGGAAGGGAAAGGGAAGAAGAAGACATCGTTGGATGACAAAGTTGGAAAGGAATGACATCTTGTAAGCTTCGGGACGAAGCTAGGCTAGAAGGGGGATGGTGTTACGGATCGGTCTGGGGAAGCCCGTAGCCAACCAATCGATGCCAGCAGACCAGCGGATGCACCCGATATGCAGAGTGCTCTCAGTGCTCTCGGGTGCTCTCTCGAGAGAGCAGAGAGAGCAGAGAGAGCAGGAAAGATCACGCCAAGACACGGCACTATATAGACGACGCTCTTTTGCAAGTAGATAGGAGCCTCGTGCTCAACTCATTTCAAGTATACACCATATACTGTTTGGAACCACTACCTTCATAACTGATTGAGACATCCCTGCAAAGATCCAAGCCCGAGTTGTGATAACGTACAGCGGTTCCTAACATAGGTGTTGCTAACCTATGTATATAAGCTTACAAAACAGTTTGTGAACTTTAAGATAAGTAAAGAGTTCACTATTAGATCTGCATAGGCACACCTAGTGTCTCTTAGAAGGAGGATTGCTAATATTAACCTAGAGGGCTAGTACTATAGGAAAGCTAATGTAAGAATAACCTAGCTTTTAAGCTTACTGCCACCTAACTACCATATAGCTAGGGATACTATTATAGCTCAGCTAAAGATGGATTATAAAAGGACCTTAAAGATCCTTAAGGCTTAAGAGGCTAGATTGAATCCCTCTAAGGCTAAGTATAGTATAGTAGCTACCTAGGTTAGGCCCTTAGGTTAGGTAAGATCACTTTCCTGCCTTCTCTATAAGAAGGACTATCTTATTAAGGACTGCCCTAGTCTCTCTAAGGCAAAGAAGGTCCTTAGATCTTATTCCTAAGCACTATCCTCCTAGAATGCAACACATATTAAGAAGAGAAGATCTCTACTACTATCTTTAAGAAGAACACTAAGAGAGAAGTCCTCTATAGAGGAACTTAAGAAAATGGTGAAGAAACTCAGCTCTAATATACTATCACTCTAGAAGAACTAGGCCTAGTCTCCTTCCTCTAAAATAAGGAAGACTAGGAAAGGTTTCTCTACCTAAGAGCTACCTAACTTATGCAACTTATCCTAGAAGACAATGTCTAATAATAATAAGTATAATAAAGTAGCTCACTTAACTATAGAAGTCTAAGGCAAGTTCCCCTTATTAGAGTAGTTACTTAATTCTTATGCTTTATCCTATATAACTAACTAGAACTGCCTCTTTAGATCTATAACTCCCTTAATAAAGAAGAAATGGATCAAAGTAGGAGGTAGGCATTTGTTAGCTACTTATATTAGGACTATAGAGATAAGTAGGAGATCTAGTAGGAAAGTTGTTTTAGAAGATGTTCTACTTATACCTAAGCTAGGGGTGAACCTAGTTTCTTAGAACTAGTTTAGTAAGCAGTTTAGTGTCTAACCTCCTTTATTTTCTCTTGTATCCCCCTCTAGCTAAACTGTTGTCTAGACAAGGCTTCTTAGGGGGGTTCTATTTATTAATGAGATTTCTCCTCTACTATAAGAAAGGGTACATTACTTATTATATACACTACTAATAGAGAATGCCTTTGTAACTGCTAAATTAGAGACTAACCTAAAATAGTAGGAGCTTTAGCATAGAAGATTTGCACACTTTAGGAAGAACTTGCTCTAGAATCTTTATAAGGTAATAGACTTAAAAGAACCCATTCCTATTCCTAGGGATAGCTTCCACTAGTGCAGAGTGTGTTTAATAGCAAAGATAAAGAAGTATAAAGGCAAAGTTACTAAGAGACGACCTAAAAGACTTGCCCTTGTATCTATTAACATATATAGTCCACTACTAACATTAAGGCTAGGGTTTAAATACTAGCTTAAGATTGTTAACAACTTCTCTAGGAAAAAGTGGACCTATCCTCTTAAGAAAAGAGAAGATACTCTAGTTGCTCTCTAGAACTAGAAGATTAAGGTAGAGGGGAAATCATTAGCACAGTTGAAAGCAGTTAGGCTTAATAATGTAAGGGAACTTATTGCATTAGTTAAGTAGTAGGAGAAGGATTTAGGAATTAGGCTAGAGCATACTAAGACATACAACTCGCTCTAAAATAGACTAGTTAAAAGGTTAATACAAACCTTAGAAGACTCTATAAGGGCAATGCTTAAAGAGGCTAAGATGCTAATTAAATTCTAGCCTAAAGCACTAGAAGCCTAAACCTATATAAGGAACAAACTACTAAATAGTCTAGACTATAATAGGTTTAAGGTTTCACTAGATAAAGCCTTTAATAGTATCAAGCCAACTATTAACTATTTGAAGGTTTAGGGATGTAAAGCTATTGTCTATATAGACATAAGATCCTAGCCTTAATAGGTAAGAAGTGATAAACTAATAAATAGAGGTAAAGAAGCAGTGTTTATTAGATACGTTAAAAACATAGCTAAGGCCTAGCTCTTTTAGGAACTAGACATAAAAGCTATAAAACAACACACACATACAGACTTCTTTAAGGACTAACCTAGAGGTAATATAGATCTTAATGTTACAAAATTGAATCTATTAAGCAATACACTAGCTAGGAGACCCTTAGGGAGGCTAAGGAAGGACATATCCTTAGAGCAACCTATTCACTATTTAATCATTTAGTAGAGTAGCCTAGTAATAGCCTAGCTAAGAAAGCTGTTTATGCAACTTCCCTAGCCTCTAAAGAATATAGGGGAATTTCAGAAAATTGATAAGCTAATTGAGATAAGCTTACTAGATCTCTAGGAAAAGAATGTCACTAGGACATAAGTGACTACTCTTAGATCATCCCTTAGTAAGAGGAGGGCTAACTATAATATTGAGGGCTATAAATAGAAACAGAAAGCCCTAAGATCTATAGTCCCTATACCTAAACTAGCTACTAAAGTAGGAGAAGCAATAGACCTCTTAGAGAACCTTACTGCTTACTACTAAGCTTTCTTTATAGCTATGCAATTAGTAGATGATTCAGTACTATAGGATAGTGAATTCCTAGAAGAAGTTAAGGAGATAGCCTTTATAGCAACTATAGAAGTTATTGCATACAAGTAAGAGATCCTAATTCTAAAGTCCTATAAGGATGCTATAAATAATAAGAAATAGGGACACCTTTGGAAGGAAGCAATCTAGAAGGAGCTAGATGCTCTATAGAGTAACAACACCTAGGAGAATGCTATTCTACCAAAAGGAGCAAACTTAGTTACGTTAAGATAGGTCTTTAATGTTAAAAGAAGCATTAGTAGAGCTATTAAAAAGTTCAAGGCTAGGCTAGTTACAAGGGGCTTTTTATAGAAGTTTAGTATTAACTTTATAGAGACATTTGCGCCTACAGTTAGATAGGACACCCTTAGGGTGTTTATAGCTATTATATGTAAGAAGGATCTCCATCTTTACTAAGTAGATGTAAACAATGCGTTTATAGAAAGCACCCTCTATAAAGACATCTCTATATTACTACTACTAGGAGTTAAGCTTCTACTAAACATAGTGTTTAAGATCCTTAAAAGCTTATATAGACTTAAGCAAGCAGCTAGAGATTAGAATTAACTCTATATGTTAAAGCTTAGAGAGATTAGATTTACATAGTTAGAGGTGGATCTATGCCTACTTATTTATAAGGAAAAAGAGATTATAATTCTCACACATGTGGATAACATTCTAATTGCTGCACTAAAGTTAATAGATGTTCTCTAGTTTAAAAGAGAACTTAGTAAAGTCTTTAAGATTAAAGATCTTAGTGAACCTAAAAAGATCCTTAGCATAAGAGTTATAAGGGACAGGAGGAGAGGAATCCTAAAACTTAACTAGGGACACTTTATTAGGGACAACCTTACTAAGATAGGGATAAACTATAAGAAGGCAGCACCTATATACTTACCTATAGATAGCTATAAGGCTCTTAAACCTTTAAGCTACATAGATAAGAGGTGTGACAAGGTAGAGTACTAGAGTATTAATAGTACATAGATGTAGCTAGTAACAATTACAAGGCTAGACATTGCTTTTGCCCTAGGAAGGATAAGCTCATTTGTAAGTAACCTATCCACCTACTACATAAAGGCTTTAAAGAAGATTACAAGATATCTAAGGTTATATCCTAATCTTAGCCTTGTCTTCTCTAGGCATAGAGAAGGATGCCTAGTTAGATACTGTAACTCTAATTATGCAATAGATAAAGTAGACAGAGTCTCTATCCTTAGGTATGTCTTCTTCATCTATAGGGCACTAGTCTCCTAGATAAGTAAGAAGTAAAAGTCTATAGTAACATCTACAATAGAAGCTAAATACATAGCTATAAATGCATATATAAAGCAATCCCAATTCCTAGCTTCACTACTAAGGGAGATAGACTGTCTAGAGTTAGTAGGAGACTGTTCCTATTAACTAAGGATCACTAGAAACTAGGAGACTATGTTAAGCTTAAGACTAGTCTAATTAAGAGGTAACAACTAAGCTACCCTTACCCTAGTAAGGGATGCACATGTTTATAACAAGTTAAAGCACATTAACATTACCTACAATGCTGTTAGGAAACTTTAGTAGAGAAGGCTTATTACTATTAAGTACACCCTAACATCTAAGATAGTTGTAGATAGGTTCATAAAGCTAAAGACTAGTCCACACTTCTAGAGGTTTATAAGCTAGCTTAACCTATTATAGAGGTCTAAATACTACTAACAGGAGAAGAGTAGACTATAACCTCCTATATGAGATAAGTGGGAGTATTAAGATGTAGCATCTTAAGGGGAGCTAACAGTTAGGTTATAATCTAATAGCCTAAGGCATCCACGATAACTTAGCTTGTCGGAAGATACCTTCTCTCCCCTTTAGCTTAGATAGACATCTAACACAATTAACACATTGGTTCCTAATATATTGCTATATGCCCTATAGCTATTAGCTAGTTGAAGATTAATCTCTTACTCCACTCCGCTGCTAACTACGTATCCTATAAGGTCTTAACTTAACACCTTTCCCCATTTCTAAGTAACGTCTTTTCTCGTAAGCATCGTTATTAGTGCTACTGTTTTTACGTAGTCCTTAATAAATTTCCGGTTATAGTTCGCTAGTCTAAGGAATGATTGTACGTTCTTAACTGTTTTTAGTTCTAGCTATTCTCTAATTGACTATGTCTTCGTAGGGTCGATCGTTATCCCTATAGTGCTAATAATAAAGCCTAAGAATTTAACTTCTTTCTTATAGAATTCGCATTTCTCGGGTGCTATCTTAAATCCTAAACGTATAAGTCGTTCGAAGACGTCCTAGACTTGTCTTATATGCTCCTATAGGGATCCTTTCGTGTAGACTAGTATGTCGTCCATGTAGACAATAACGCATACGTCGAGTAGGTCTCTAAGTGTTTCGTTAACAAGGTCCTAACAGGATACGGGTACGTTAGTTAATCCCATTAGCATAACTAGGAATTCGTAGAGTCCGTATCTTATTCTAAAAGCGGTTTTCCATTCTTCTCCTTCTACTATTTGTATAGCGTAGAAGGCATCTCGTAGGTTAATCTTCGTGTACTAGTCCGATCCAGTTAATCTATCTTATGCTTCTTCGATGTTAGGTAGCGGATATCGGTTCTTAATCGTAATCTCGTTTAACTTCCTATAGTCTTATACGAGTCGTAACTTCCCGTTTACTTTTAGAACGAACATGTATAGAGTTCCTATACTTAAGGTGGATCTTCTTATCTATCCTTTAGCTAGCTTCTCCTTTAGCTATTCTCGTAGGGTCTATAGCTCTTTCTTAGACATTTAATATAGGGGTCCCTATAGAGGCTCTTTCCCTAGCTAAATGTTAATCTTATAATCCTATAGGCGGTGCTTAGGTAAGGCGGTTTTACCTCTCTCCTCTTTAAAGAGTCGCGACTACTTACGATACTCCTTAGGAATACTTAACTCTAAGATGTTAGTATTCTTCGATAGTGCGTTACTTCTATCACTTCTAGTGACTTCGTGACCCGGCGGCCCTACGCTAGTGTCTATCCCGGTCGAAGGTAGTTCTTTTGTTCTTCTAGTCGGCGTAAGCTCGAATGCGTTAAGCTGTTTCCTTACCTTATCTACTATCGTCCGCTATCGATGCGTAGGCTAAATGTCGATAACGTAGTCGCATTCCCTAAATGTAAGTACTTCTCTTCTCTAGTTGATTACTAGATTGTGCTTTCTTAACTAAGGCATACCTAATACTATGTTATAACTGGCTATATTAGTAACATCTAAGGTAATATTCTCGTAGTGCTATTAGATAGCTAGTAGTAATAGTGTCGTCTCCTATTCTACGCTAGGTAATAATAATCCGTTTACCGCGATTAACTCGTAACCCTATTTCTTCTTTAGGGTAGCGAACCCGTTTCTTCTTATAAAAGACTCGGAGATGAAATTCCCCGCTACTCCTAAGTCGATTATAACACTAGTCTTATGTCCGTTAACGATTGCTTATGTCTAGAAAACTATGTTTAATGTCGATACGTAAGCCTAAGTATTGCATAACTCCCTTTAGTCGCTTATTCCTAGGGAGCTAATCCTTTTCCCGAATAGTATGTAGTTCGCTATGCTTCGTGCCTAGAGGCTTCGGCTAGAACCTATAGCCCGTTACCCTATGTCTACACTTATAGTCTATTACGTTTCTAGATCTTCTACGATTCTAAGTAGAGAGCCCGTACATGCTATACTACTGTTCGTAGTTTGTTTAAGACGAAAGTTCCTACCGGTGTTAGATATCCGGTATCCGTTATTCGGCTTCCTATAGGTAGTCGTTTGATAACCGCTTTAGCTAAGTTCTTAGTATTGTTTATAGTTAGGTAGCCCTATACTATACCCCTTATTATGTCGAGTGTCTTATTAAATTCGTTAGGGTTTAGGTATCGTTTCCCTAAGAACTTTAGTAGGAATTCTTCGTGCCTTCGTTAGAGGTAGATAATTAACTTATAGATTGATTGATTGATTATTCCATTAACGTGCTATTTGAGTCAAAGACTATGCAACACGGGTCTCGAGAACGAGACCAAAATTTGAGAGAAGGAGAAAAGCCCCGTCGTACCCCGGACGTAAAAACTCCTTAAAAGATGCGAGCAACGCTCGCTATTCGAACCGTAAATCGAATATATTGCGGCGTAGTACGCGCGTACCCGGTAGTCGTGTCTTGTCGAGAATTGCGGTTTGTCGCCTTGCCCCGGGCGAGACAAGTTTTGCGCCCGTGTCTCGTTCTTGTTTTAAAAAGCCAAGCCGGCCGTACCCGTACGCACCGAGCAAAATCCCAAGAAACACCCGTTGCCTCTGTTTCAATCCAGTCGCGTTCTCCGGTCTCGAGTGTAGCTCCTCGGTCGCAGTGGCCTCGCTGTCGTCCCCCCCTCGGCCTCTCTTGGTTCCAGCCGTGCAGTATACGTGGTTTGCGCCCCTAAACGCCTCTCTTGGTTCCAGCCGGCAGTTTACGTGGTTTGCCGGGACGACAGGTAGACAGCGCCTTCGTTGTTCGAGCGACGTGTACGCTATGTACGTCGCTTTCCCTTCTCGCAGTTCCGGAGTTCTTGTTTGTAGATTTTGAGCGTATCTCGTTCGTTCGGTTCGTCCGACCTGTCTTTTCTTGTTTCGAGTCGAGTAGGCTTGTATTTTTCGAGAGAGAGAGTCTTAGTTTCTCTTCGTCGTAACGAAGATACTTACGTCGTCCGCCGCGTGAAGGCGCTCTCTATAGGACGACAATTAACTTATAGAGTTTCTTTAGCGTATCTACCGTAAATGTGTATACTTCGTTTTCGTCGTCGGTGTCGCTCTCTTCTTCTTCGGATAAGTCCTCGCTTAACTCTTCCGGTACGTAATCTTCTTCGATAGTATCTAGTTCGTTTGTTTATTATTCTAGTACTAGTAACTAGCGTCCGTTCTATTCTAGATCCTAGTTTTCTTTATTGTCGTTATCGAAGTAAGATTCGTCTATGTCTACTTCTTAGAGCTTGTTTTGTCCGTGTTAAGCTCCTAGGGTTCCTACTAGTTATCGTAGCTAGTACCCTACGCCTAACTTAGCGTCGTAGTAGGTTTAACACGAGTCCTAGTAATAGAATCGCTAGTAAAGGCTTCCGTAACCGTGCCGAGATTCCTTCTTAACTTTATAGTTAACTCCTCGTGCTATTATACTAAACAATCTAATAGTCTTTAATTGTTAGTTATTCGGTAGTAGTGTATGTTATTAAATATAGTATCCTCCTCGTCCTTATAAGGGGTCTAGGAGAGGCGTCGTAACCCGGTTGCTATCCTTCTCCTCTACTCTCTAGGTATAGTTAAATTGTCGGGGTTTAATACTACTCCTAGATTTACCTACCTTTAGTTACATTATATTAAACTGCTCGCGGCGCACTATATTTTTACCGCGGCAATCCCGCGCTATGTAGCCTTCCTTACTATAGGCATAGCATGTGAGTTTTCCTTTTCCTTTAAAGGGCTTTCCGTAGCCCCTACTCTTATCGATCTTCCGTCCTCGTTAGGTAACGTCTAGTTCCATTAGCTGTGGTCTATAGTAGGCCTAGCTTTATCGTAAGAATTCTCCCTTCGTAACGTATCCTCCTAAGGGTCTACGATCCGGAGCGTATCCTACTATACCTCCTACTTTAGAGTCGTGTTTCTTTTCCTAGTATCGTTCCTAGAGCTAGTTATCGATGTTAATCGACGCCTTTATTAGCTCTTCGAGGTTAGTAATCCGTCCCCCGTGTCTTATTAACTCGTCCTTAACGGAGTCCTTAAGTCTACATCGGAATATAGTTATTAACGCCGTCTAGTCCTATCCGGTGATTTGTCCGTATTCTTCGAATTTGGCGGCATACTCTAAAGTAGACGTCTTCTACTTTAGGTGTTGAATGATTCGTATAGCCTATTGGACTTTGTTTGAGGTTCTAAAGATTAATTTTATCTTTTCTTTAAAGAGAGTGTAGCTCCTAAACATTCCGGTAGGGTCTAATCGTCCTATACCTTTAAGGTATTCCTTAAGGTAAGGTTTAATCTAGTTCTACGCACTTCCGCGAAGGTACGTAATAGCAAAGATAGTTCTTTTATTAGCATCGACTAGGTTGAACATAAGATACATATCTATCTAATTAATCTAGTCGTCGAACTTAGCCCTATCTCTATAGAAGAGGTCTAGCTTAGTAGCCTTAACGTTGTTCTTCCTTAGAGTAGGCTCGTTATCGTCATTAGACTTATCGTCCTTCGTAGTAGTCTATTATAGTAGCGTACGGCGGATGCTTCCTACTTCGCTAGGGGCGGGTGTTCCCCTACTAGCTGCTTAAGTAGCGCTTATCCTAAGGGCGTTTAAAGTGTTATGTCTCGTTCTAGGGCTAGTCTTAAAGGAGAGATAAGTTAAGTCACGTAGCGGTATTCTTTAGAGAGGCTAAAGTAAGCTAAGCGAAGATAAATAATAGAAATAAGAGTTATATTCCAATTAGTGAGATAGTAATATAAGTTAAACGCATTAGAACCATAAGGGTTTCTAGCGTTCCTAAATACAAAAGAGATTCGTAGATCTTGGTAATTAGTCTAATTAGTCTAAGTATAAGCAGTCTAATTAGTCTAAGCATAAGCAGTCTAATCGCTCTATGTCTAAGCGCTTAGGTAGGATAAGTTACGTGTTCGTCTTGTCGTTATAATTCTAGGGTCCCTAGGAATCATTCCGTAACACGAAGGATCGAAGTGCCTTAGGATAGGTGCTCCGAGGAACCTAGCTTTTAGCCGTTAGAACGCTTACTCCTCGTAAGCGGACTATATAAGAGGCCCTTACTTCTTACTATTCTTACATCCCTTTAGTAGGTCTATTAATAGCTTCGTAATCCTCGAGTACCCTTCGATAAAGCGCCTACAGAAGTTATAGAATCCTAGGAAGGATTAAACCTTATAAAAACTCGTAGGCGTAGGCTATTCCTCGATTACGGCTACCCTACTCCTATCTATCGATACGCCTACGATACTTACGATAAATCCTAGGAACTCGGCATTCTCCTAGAAGAAGCTACACTTCTTTAGGTTCGTAAATAGGGCGAACTTTCGCAGCCTCTCTAGTACCGCGCGTACGGCTCGTACGTACTCCTTACGCGTTACGCTATAGATAAGGATGTTATCTAGGTAGACTACGTAGATATTATCTACTAACCTAGTAAGGGCCTTATTAATATACCCCTAAAAGGTAGCTAGTACGTTAGTTAACCTAAAAGACATAACTAAGTACTCGTAGTAACCGTATCGCGTGCGAAACGTAGTCTTCTACTCGTCTCCTCGCTTAATAGGAATACGGTAGTAGGCATCCTATAGGTCGATTATAGTAAAGAGCCTAGCGCCCTATAGCCTATCTAAGGTCTTACTAATTAGGGGCAGTAGGTACTAGTTCTTTACTATAATCTTATTTAGGCCTCTATAATCTATATAGAGCCTAAGAGTACTATTCTTCTTTAGTACGAATAGAATAGACGTACCCGCCTCGCTTACGGATCGCCTAATCTACCCCTTCTCTATTACTTACGTAAGGTACTCCTTTAAGGCCTCTAGCTTAGTTAAGGACTAGTAGTATAGCGGCTTAAAAGGAGGTTTCTTTCCTTTAACGAGATTAATCGTATACTTAACCCCGTCGGGTATCTTACGCTTCGCCTACTTATTAGGTACGTATACATCTCGGAAGTCTATAAATTCTTTAGGCTACGAAGGGCCCTCTCCTTCGGGTACTACTATAGTAATAGCCCGAACACTTATCGTATAAACCTACTTTAAGCTCTCGAGATCCTTAAGGAACTCGCGTGCGTTACGCTACTAAATCGTAGGCGTCTCTATACCGTAGTACTACTAGTTATCCTTATCGGCCTTTACTATCCGATTACGATACCGCTAGGGTCTACCTAAAATAACTAACGGCCTACCTATAGGCGCTACATAGTAGATAGCGTCGCTTACGCGCTCTACTCCTATATCGTTAGCTAGTCGTACGCGAACCGTATAGGCGCCGTAGTAATGCCCCTAGTCCTACGCGTACGACTCTAGATTTAGAAGCTTTATACTACTAATAGGCTATATCTAGTATCGGAGTATATACTCGTACGATACTAAGCTTAAATCTATACCGTTATCTAGAAGAAACGTAGCCTCGCGAAAGCCCTTACGCGTCTCGACGGCGCCTCGTAAGTAACGCGCTAGACTTACATCGACTTACCTTAAGGGGTCTATATAGAAACTCGGACTTAGGAGCGACCCTTACCTAGTCCTCTACCTTTTCCCTATTCACTCTTCTTAGTTAAAGCCTCGATAGTTTCTAACCTACGAACCGCTTACGCGTTACGGTCTTTCTATAGGTATCTATTCCGGCACTCTGTCTTATAACAACCCTTCCTACCGTAGCTATAGTACTCCACTTTCGACTTCTAGCTAGTTAAAGACGAGCTACCGGCGTCTCGCTACTAACTCGCACCCGAGGCGCCCGGTACTTAACTCTACTTCTATTACTTTAGGCGATCGGCCCGCTTATGTACGCCCTTAGCTTTACGCTTACGACGTATATACTGTCCGCGGTCGTACCCTCCGCTACTAACTCGGCGCTCGGTGCTTTCGATACGTAAGGCTAGGACTACTAGGTCTTCTCTAGTCGTAGGGATATTATAGTAGCTAACGATAGCGGACCGTAAGCGAGGCGTAAGCTTCGCTAGTAGGTACCGTATACGTTACGCTTCCGAGTAGTTACCTAACTAGTCCTCTATAATATCTAGCTTAGTCGCGAACTGTCGCGCTATCTAGTTATCCTTCTATCTCGTAACCTCGTATTACGGAATGATTCCTATAGACCCTAGAATTATAACGATAAGACGAACACGTAACTTATCCTACCTAAGCGCTTAGACTTAGAGCGATTAGACTGCTTATACTTAGACTAATTAGACTACTTATGCTTAGAATAATTAGACTAATTACCGAGATCTACGAATCTCCTTTGTATTTAGGAACGCTAAGAACCCTTATAGCTTCGAGGCGTTTAACTTACTGTTTAATATTACTGTTTAGAATACACTATAACCTAACCTCTACCTTACTACTACTTAGTCTTTATAAGACAAGATAGCTACTGCTTTATTACTCTCCCTTAACTTCCTATCGGCCCGAGAATAAACCCGATTAAGCTTGTCTTCTTAACTTGTAATATTATTAGGTTATACTAACCTAATAGCTTTAAACGCCCTCTACGATAGGAGACCGATAGAGTAAACGGGGAATACCCGCCCCTAGTAAAGTAAGTAGAGCCCGACGACCTTAGACCGCGAACGATGCTATTAATGCCTTAGCTACTTATATAGGCAACGACACCCTTAAGGTTAGTAAGCTAGAATACTACTATAGCGACCGAGATAAGTTCGACACTTAGGTCTCTTAGATAGACATGTACTTCTTATTTAACTCTATACCTAAGAACCTTAAGCCTATCTTTACTACTACCTTTTTAAGAGGACGAGCATAACATTAGGTTAAACCATTCCTTAGGAAATACCTAGATAGTAACGGAGAAGATAATACCGACGGAATCTTTAGGTTATATAACTATCTTAAGTATGCTATAAAGAGCGTCTTTAGCGTCTCTAATAAGATTACTACTACCGTTCGTGTTATTTAGCATTTAACCTAGAAGACATCTACTACCGAATATGCTACTAAATTCTAGGAATACGCGTAACTTACCAATTAGGACGACGAAGCACTTTAAGTTATGTACCGGAGAGGACTAAAGGAGCACGTTAAGGACGAGTTAATAAGGGACGGTCGGAAGATCGATAGCTTAGGCGACCTCGTTAGAGTTACGATTAATCTTAACGATAAGCTCTACGAGAGAGCTATAGAACGACGATACGACTCTAAAATATCCGGAAAGGCTAGATATACACTAGGCTACGATAACCGTAATAGAGGCTTCTACGATAACTATAATAATAAGCCTAGGGACAAACCGTACTACGGACTATAGCTAATGGAACTCGACGTTACCGAGAAAGGTCGTAAGATTAGGAACAGTAATAGGAATAGAGCATCCCGGAGTTCGAAAGAAATACGAACTTACTACGGATATAGTAAACCTAGCTACCTAGTAAGGGACTACCGCGGTAAGAATATAGTACGCTACGAACAGTTTAATATAATGCAACCCCGAACTAGTAAATCTAAGAGTAGCGTTAGATCTTAAGGAGATACCGACTATACTCGGAGAGTAGGGGAGAGAGCTAGTAATAGAAGTACGACGCCTCTCCTAGACCCCTTAGAAGGACGAGAAGGATACTATAGGTAGTAAATAGTAGTTATTCTATTTAATACGAAGAACTAACTACGACAGTTTAATATAATAACACGAAGAGTCGACTACGAGATCGAATCCGAGTCTCGAAATGGTTATAGAAGCCTTTATTAGCAATTCTATTACTAAGACTCGTATTAAGTCTACTACGCCGCGAAGTTAGACGTAGGGTATTAGCCTTAACAACTAAGAGGAACCCTAGGAGCGACGTATAGGCAAAATGCTACGCTCCGAGAAGTAGACATCGACGAGTCCTACTTTAACGATAATAGAAGCGATAAGGAAAACTAGGACCTAGGATAGAACGGATCGTAGTTACTAGAACTATAGGAAGAAAGTTAAGAAACTACCGGGCTAGATACTATCGAAGAAGATTAGGATCCGGAAGAATTAAGCGAAGAAGATTCCTCCGAAGGAGAAGAGAGCGACATAACGACGATAACAAATAACTAACCTTTACGATTAATGTACCTAAGAAATTATATAACATAATCGTACACCTATAAAGAAGGCACGAGGAATTCCTACCTAAGATAGGCGGACGAAGGATGCTACACTCTATTAAGTTTAATAAGACACTCGACACCCTACGAGGTATAGCCTAGGGATACCTACTTATAGAAACAACCGAGAATCTAGTAACCGCTATTATACAACGACTACCGATAGGAAGCCGAATAATAGGAACCGGATATCTTATACCGTTAGGAACATTTATATCGAATAAATTACGTAATATAGTGTAACACGTACGCGCACTCTACTTAGAAACGTAGAAGATCTAGGAACGTTACCGAATGTAGGTGTAGATATAGAAAGGCTCGCGCTAGGTTTAAGCGGAGGCCTCGAGATACGAAGCACGACGTTCTATATACGAATAGGGAAAAGGATTAACTCCCTAGGAATAAGCGACCGAAGGGAGTTATATAACATAGAAAAGGCTTAAGCATTACTAACGATAATAGTGTTTCGAACTAAGATTATCGTTAACGGGCATAAGATAGATGCTATAATAGATTCCGGAGTAAGCGGGAACTTTACCTCCGAATTATTTGTTATAAGACATAGGATCGCTACCTATAAGAAGAAAGAGGGTTATAAATTAATCGCGGTAGACGGATTATCCTTACCTAGTGTAGAGCGCGAGACGATACCGCTACTACTTACTATCTAATAGTACTACGAGGAAATTATCTTAGATGTTACTAATATAGCTAGTTATAACATCGTACTAGGTATGCCTTAGTTAAGAAAGCATAACCTAGTAATCGACTAGAGAAGAGGAGTACTTACATTTAGGGAATGCGACTGCGTTATCGATATTTAGCCTACGTAGCGGTAGCGTTCGCTAGTAGATAAGGTAAAGAGACAGCTAAATAGGATATAGCTTACGCTAAATAGAAGGATAGAAGAACTACCTTCGACTAGGATAGACACTAGCGTAGGGCCGCCGGGTTACGAAGTTACTAGTAGTTATAGAAGTAACGTACTATCGAAGAATACTAACATCTTAGAGTTAAGTATTCCTAAGGAGTATCGTAAGTAGTCGCGACTCTTTAAAGAGGAAAGAGGTAAGGATGCCTTACCTAAGTACTAACTATAGGATTATAAGATAAACATTTAGCTAGGGAAAGAGCCTCTATAGGGACCCCTATATTAAATGTCTAAGAAAGAGCTATAGACCCTACGAGAATAGCTAAAGGAGAAGCTAGCTAAAGGATAGATAAGAAGATCTACCTTAAGTATAAGAACTCTATACATGTTCGTTCTAAAAGTAAACGGGAAGTTACGACTCGTATAAGACTATAGGAAGTTAAACGAGATTACGATTAAGAACCGATACCCGCTACCTAACATTAAAGAAGCATAAGATAGATTAACCGGATTAGACTAGTATACGAAGATTAACCTACGAGATGCCTTCTACGCTATACGGATAGTAGAAGGAGAAGAATAGAAAACCGCCTTTAAGATAAGATACGGACTTTACGAATTCTTAGTTATGCTAATAGGATTAACTAACGTACCCGCATCCTACTAGGACCTTATTAACGAAACACTTAGAGACCTACTCGACGTATGCGTTATCGCCTATATAGACGACATACTAGTCTACACAAAAGGATCCCTATAGAAATACATAAGACAAGTCTAGGACGTCTTCGAACGACTTACGCAATTAGGATTTAAGACGGCACTAGAGAAATGCGAATTCTATAAGAAAGAAGTTAAATTCTTAGGCTTTATAATTAGTACTATAGGGATAACGATTAACCTAGCGAAAACATAGGTAATTAGAGAATAGCTAGAACTAAAGACAGTTAAGGACGTACAATTATTCCTTAGACTAGCGAACTATAACCGGAAATTTATTAAGGACTACGTAAAGATAGCAGTACTAATAACGATGCTTACGAGAAGAGACGTTACCTAGAAATAGGGAAAGGAATAGATTAAAGCATTTAAGAAACTTAAGGAATAATGCGCTTTAGCCCCTACGCTTCGACTATTCGATAGTAATGAAACTTAAGGAATAATGCGCTTTAGCCCCTACGCTTCGACTATTCGATAGTAATAAGGAAGTCTACATCGAGACCGATGCGTCTAATATAGCAATAGGCGCGTGTCTAACATAGACATACGACGGGTAGAGACACCTAGTAGCCTATTACTCCCGGAAAATAACTATAGCGGAATAGAACTACAACATCTATAATAAAGAGCTTCTAGCTATTATTACTACTATGTAACATTAGAGAGTATATATCGAGGGCCTACCGAAGTTAACGATTCTTTCTAACTATAAGAATCTTACGTACTTCACAACGACGAAAGAACTTACCCGAAGGCAAGCCCGCTAGTTGGAGCTACTAGGATAGTATAAGTTCGAAATTAAATATACTCTAGGACGAGAGAATGGCCGCGCCGACGCGCTAAGCCAAAGAAGCGACTATATAGAAGGAAAAGAACTAGTATAACATAAAGTACTAAAGACGAACCCCGACGGAAGTCTTAGCGCTAATATAAGAGAATTTAATAACATCGTACGGATATTAGGCGATAAGGACGAGCAATTCCCTATATTGCAAGGAAAATACTAGGTACTAAAGGATCGAGAAGAAGAATATATACGATAACATTACGACGGACTAACTTATAGACACCCTAGAACTTTAAAGATAATGGACCTAATATAACGCAGTTTCTTATTCCTATAGATAAGACTTAAAGTGTTACGCTATATTAAACAATACGTATACTACTAACGAAATAAGGCTACGAGATATATAAAATACGGTCACCTATAGTTTAGGACACTACTAACAAAACCATAGAACGAAGTTATAATAGACTTTATTATAAAACTCCTACCGTTAAGAGACTAAGTTACGAAACAACTATACGACATAATACTAGTTATAGTTAATAGACTTATAAAGTACGCACACTTTATTCCTACATTAGAAACATATAATGTAGAGTAGCTCGGATACCTCGTACTAGATAGACTTATCCGATACTACGGATTTCCTTAAGCATTTATAACGGATAGAGATAAGCTATTTACATCGAACTACTAGAAGACGCTTATAGGAACGATCGGAATTAAATATAAGCTATTAATAGCATATTATCCAGAGATAGACGGATAAACCGAAAGGATAAATTAAACGCTAGAATAATACCTACGACACTACATTAACTACGTATAAGATAACTAGGTTTTATTACTGCTAATAGCGTAGATTGTACTAAACAACTACAAATCGGAGACAACTTTAACGACACTATTCTATACGAACTTTAGTAAAGATCCTAACCTATTTAGAACACCTAGATCTCACCTATAAGCCGAAAGAGCAATTGTAACGACGGATACTCTTAAGGAAGTACATAAAGAAACACGTAAGGCGATCGAAGATATATAATAAAAACTGTCTTAATAACGGTAGGACATAAGAAAAATAGCACCTCTACTAAAAGAGGGGGATAAGGTCTATCTCCTTATAAAAAACTTAAGAATAAGAAGATAGACTAAGAAACTAGATTACGTTAAGGTCGGACTATTTTTTATGGATAAAGTTATAGGATTAGTTAACTACCGTCTACGGCTACTACCTAACGTAAAAATCCACCTAGTCTTCCACATCTCTAAGTTAGAACCCGTAGACGCCGAAACACCCTACTAGGAAAGCTTCTATTTCGAGCTAGAAGTAGAAAACGAATTCGAAGTCGAAAAAATCCTAGATAAGAAAGGTTAGCGATACCTTATTAAGTAGAAAGGATACGACGAATTAGAAAATACCTAGGAACTAAAACAAAACCTACAAAACTATTAGTAAAAGATCCGATAATACTAAAAATAGGTCCGCCGATATAACTAACGATAATCGATCTCTCGGCCGACGAGCGACTAGGGTAGGAATCGAACCTACGACCTTAAGAGTGTAGATAGCTTACGCTCTACTACTAAGCTACCTAGCCGATTAATAAGAACAGGGACACAACTTATAAATAAATACCCTAATAAGTCTCTACCCCTAGGGACTCGCCCTAAGGCTCCGCTCTAGAAAGCGCCACCTAGTTATTTACGGGCATCTCTAGGATATCCGAGAAAGAAACTAGCGAAGGCGACACCTCTACCCCCGACGCCCGCTTAAGAGACGCTAGCTCCTCGCGCGCCTCTTCCTCCTCGAGCTCCTCTAACTCCTTAGCGACGGTATCGTCGGTACGACGCTTAGCTAATCGTAGCTATTTCCGAAGACGGATCTTACGTATCTTTAGCCGCACCTCCTCCCCTTTAATCCTCTTAAGCTCTAGCTTAAGATTATCGCGCGAATCGCGAAGACGTTCCTACTCCGGACGAGAAAGACGTATATCGCAATCCTTATAGCCTTTTCGAATATAGGCCGAACACTTCCTAGACCAAGAACCTACGATATACTTTACTACTACGCCCGAGGATCGAGACTTCTAACAATTTATATATAGAGCTATTTTAATACTAGAAACTTCGGTATCCTAAGTAAGTCGTTAACGGCATTTATAGGAAAGAGAAGACATAGTTAACCATTACTATAAGAAATGATAACGGCTTAAGAAGCTTCGGGACGAAGCTAGGCTAAGAAGGGGATAGTGTTACGGAATAATTCCTATAGACCCTAGAATTATAACGATAAGACAAACACGTAACTTATCCTACCTAAGCGCTTAGACTTAGAGCGATTAGACTACTTATGCTTAGACTAATTAGACTACTTATACTTAGAATAATTAGACTAATTACTAAGATCTATAAATCTCCTTTATATTTAGGAACGCTAAGAACCCTTATAGCTTCGAGGCGTTTAACTTACTGTTTAATATTACTGTTTAGAATATACTATAACCTAACCTCTACCTTACTGCTACTTAGTCTTTATAAGATAAGATAGCTACTACTTTATTACTCTCCCTTAACTTCCTATCGGCCCGAGAACAAACCCGATTGAGCTTGTCTTCTTAACTTGTAATATCATTAGGTTATACTAAACCTAACACCTCGTACTCTAACATAACGTTAAGTACGCGGTTTATAGGATCGCCGTATACGTCTCGGTAGAACTCCTTAAAGTCCTAGTATATATACCCTATAAGGTTAACGGCGCTATAGTTAGTATACTATCGCTCGCTTACCTCTCCGCTAAGGTATATAACCCTATATAGGACCTTTAATTCGTCTATTGCGTATATAGTACCTAAGAGGGCGAAGATAAGTAAGAGCTCCTAAAGGAATACCCTTACCTTCCTTATCGAATCCCCTCTAAAAGGCGTCGGCTCTTTTAGACGCGGTCGCGTCGTATGCGCTACGGCCGCACCTCGTACTATAATATTATCGTTAGTAGTTATAGAGATAGAGGTAGGGGTTATAGTAGGGAGGTAATCTTCTCTCCTCCCTCCTATACGCTCTAGAGGCGGTACGCTTATAGCGCGTAAGATCTCTAGCCGCTCGATCTCCTACTATATCTCTTACTCTTTAATCTTAGCCCGTAAGGCCTCTCTTCTCGTAACTAAGGCTATACGACGCGCCTACTACTATACTCTAGGGCTTAGGGGCGGCGTAGGCGACTCGCCGTCGTATACGTCGCGATCGGGCTCTATAGCGTATATAGATTATAACGAAGGGAAGCTTTAGAACTATAAGGGCCGTAAGGCTATAAGGGGATGTCGTAATATATAGCACGCCTACGATCCTCCGATCGTAGATAAACTAAAGCTTACTTTCTTCTATCGACGCTGTACGCGTCTCCTAGTATACGTATACGCGTTACGTGCGGTATGCTAAGCCGGGCATAGCCGCATTATATATAAGGGTTAGCTATAGGCTACCCTTACAACTATCTAGGTAGACTATATAGATATTATCTACTAACCTAGTAAGGGCCTTATTAATATACCCCTAAAAGGTAGCTAGTACGTTAGTTAATCTAAAAGGTATTACTAAGTACTTATAGTGACTATATTACGTATAAAACGTAGTCTTCTACTTATCTCCTTACTTAATAGGAATACGGTAGTAGGTATCCTATAGATTAATCGTAGTAGAGAGCCTTATACCCTATAACCTATCTAATATCTCGCTAATTAAGGGTAGTAGATATTAGTTCTTTACTATAATCTTATTTAGGCCTCTATAATCTATATAGAGCCTAAGAGTACTATTCTTCTTTAGTATAAATAAGATAGGCGTACCGACCTCGCTTACGGATTGCCTAATCTACCCCTTCTCTATTACTTACGTAAGATATTTCTTTAAAGCCTCTAGCTCGGCTAAGGACTAGTAGTATAGCGGCTTAAAAGGGGGTTTCTTTCCCTCTACGAGATTAATTATATACTTAACCCCTTTAGGTATCTTACGCTTTACCTACTTATTAGGTACGTATATATTGTTAGATTTAGTATAACCTAATAATATTACAAGTTAAGAAGATAAGCTTAATCGGGTTTGTTCTCGGGCTAATAGGAAGTCGAGGGAGACTAATATAGTAGTAGTTATCTTAGTCTTATAAAGACTTAAGAAACAGTATAGTAGAGGTTAGGTTACGGTATATTCTAAACAGTAATATTGAATAGTAAGTTAAACGCCTCGAGACTATAAGGGTTTCTTAGCGTTCCTAAATATAAAGGATATTTGCGGCGTAGAGCCTACTACTTAGTATAATTACCTTAATTAGTCCTACTAAGTACACTAATTATACTAATTAGTTCGTAGAGCAATTAGTGTTACGTGTGTCTAAGTAATTAGTGTTACGTGTGTCTAAGTAATTAGTGTTACGTGTGTCTAAGTAATTAGTGTTACGTGTGTCTAAGTAATTAGTGTTACGTGTGTCTAAGTAATTAGTGTTACGTGTGTCTAAGTAATTAGTATTACGTGTGTCTAAGTGATTAGTATTATGTATATCTAGTCGATGTTACTATCTAGACTAAACCGTAACATATATCTCGGAAGTCTATAAAATCTTTAGGCTATAAAGGGCCCTCTAATTTACTTACTACTATAGTAATACGCTAAATACTTATTATATATATCTACTTTAAGCTATTAAGATCCTTAAGAAACTCGCGTATATTACGCTACTAAATCGTAGGCGTCTCGGTACTATAGAACTACTAGTTATTCTTATCGGCCTTTATAATCTAATTATAATACCGCTAAGGTCTACCTAGAATTACTTACGGCCTACCTATCTATAGTAAATAGCGTCGCTTACGCGCTCTACTCCTATATTATTAGTAAGTTATATATAAACTATATATACGCCGTAGTAATACCCTTAGTTCTACGCGTATAACTCTAAATTCGGGAGCTTTATACAGCTAATAGGCTATATCTAGTAACGAAGTATATACTTATATAACACTAAGCTTAGATCTACGCTATTATCTAGAAGAAATATAGTCTTGTAAAAGCCTTTATATATCTTAACTACGCCTTATAAGTAATACGCTAGACTCGTATTAACTTACCTTAAGGGGTCTATATAGATATCTAGACTTAGGAGTAACTCTTGCCTAGTCCTCTACCTTTTCTCTATTTACCCTTCTTAGTTAAAGCCTCTATAGTCTCTAGCCTATAAACTACTTACGTATTACGGTCCTTCTATAGGTATCTACTTTAGTACTCCGTCTTAATATAACCGTTCTTACCGTAGCCGTAGTATTCTACCCTTAACTTCTAGCTAGTTATATATAAGCTACCGGCGTCTTACTACTAACTTATACCCGAGGCGCCCGGTACTTAACTTAACTTCCGTTACTTTAGGCGATTAACCCGCTTATATCCGTTCTTAGCTTCGCGCTTATAACAAATATACTACCCGCGGTCGTACTCTCCGCTACTACCTTAGCGCTCGGTACTTCTAATACGCGAGGCTAGGACTACTAGCTCTTCTCTAGTCGTAGGGATGTCGTACCCTCCGCTACTACCTTAGCGCTTAATACTTTTAATACGCTAGGCTAGGACTACTAGCTCTTCTCTAGTAGTAGGGATATTATAGTAGCTAACGATAGCGGACTATAAGTAAGCGTAAGCTTTACTAATAAGTACTATATATACTACGCTTCTAAGTAGTTACCTAACTAGTTCTCTATAATATCTAGCTTAGTCGCGAACTATCGTACTATCTAGCTATCCTTCTACTTCGTTACCTCGTACTCTAATATAACGTTAAGTACGCGGTTTATAGGATCGCCGTATACGTCTCGGTAGAACTCCTTAAAGTCCTAGTATATATACCCTATAAGGTTAACGGCGCTATAGTTAGTATACTATCGCTCGCTTACCTCTCCGCTAAGGTATATAACCCTATATAGGACCTTTAATTTATCCGTCGTATATATAGTACCTAAGAGGGCAAAGATAAGTAAGAGCTCCTTAAGGAATACTCTTACCTTCCTTATTAAGTTACCTCTAAAAGACGTTAGCTCTTTTAGGTATAGTCGAATTATATATACTACGGCTACGCCTCGTACTATAATATTATTATTAGTAGCTATAGAGATAGAGGCGGAGTTTATAGTAGGAAAGTAATCTTCTTTAGCCGGTCTTCCTATAGGCCCCGGAGGTAGTATACTTATAGCGCGTAAGATCTCTAACCGTTCGATCTCCTACCGTATCTCTTACTCTTTAATCTTAGCCCTTAAGGCTTCTCTTCTCGTAAGTAAGGCTATACGACGCGCCTACTACTATACTCTTAGGCTTAAGGGGGGCATAGGTAACTCGCTATTACGCGCGTTATAATCGGACTCTATAGTATATATAGATTATAACGAGGGGAAGCTTTAGAACTATTAGGACTATAAAGGGATATCGTAATATATAGTACGCCTATAATCTTCTAATCGTAGATAAACTAAAGCTTACCTTCTTCTATAGATACTATACGCGTTGCTTAATATACGTATACGGGTTACATACGGCTTACTAAGCTAGGTATAGCTACGTATTATATATAAGGGTTAGCTATAGGCTACCCTTATACTTCCCTTCTTCTATAGACGTCTTATACGTCGCTTTATAGACGTATACGTATTACGTATAGCTTACTAAGCTAAGCCTAGCCGTATATTATATATAAGGATTAGCTATAGCCTAGGCTACCCTTATAGAGCTATTTACCGCTAATTAGGTTAATAGCTTCTTTATAAATAAGTTTATTTATAATATACTATAAGATAATAGCTAGCTATTACTACCGGAGGACCTACTACCTACCTTATATTTATTAACTAATATAGACTCTTTTAATAAGATCTATAGATACGGATAGTAGTATGTAATTAATACCTATTCTCTATACTCTTATTAGCGAAGCTAAATAGCTCTATAATTGCGCCCTTGTTATATATATATATATATTAGGAGTTTTACCGCTACTTTTAAGTTATTACTTCTAGAGAGTAGGTAAATATGTAGAACATTTTATATACCTCTAGGAACAACTAGGAGCCTATTACCTTATAATAACTATATTACCTAAGCTTTATATTTATACTTAGATCTTACTATTTAGTAAGTTCTATATTAAAATACCGTATTACTATAGTATAGTATTGTCTATTTAAAACCTATTATATTATAGCTTACTTAGGAAGAGTAATTTAGGATACCCTAAGATATTCCCGAGTTATTTCCGAGTAGAATTTAGAGATCTAGGGCTCTTAGTATAGGTCTTACCCTTAATACCGGTATTATAATACTACGCTATAATATAGTATTAATTTTAGATTATATAATATATCATAACGAGAATAACGCTAAAAAATTATTAAAATTAAGTTGCTATAGCGTATACATCAGTTAAGTAACGCCTTAGCTCAAAAACACGCTATCTTTAAGCTAGGTTAGCGTCGGGCTAAGCACGACTACAAGGCAATACGAAAGCATCATGGCATACGTTACTCCAGGTTGACGAAGTTCATGTCGTGGGTGACCTCATTTTTGCGGTGTAGATTCGCTAAGCAGCTGACAAGCGCATGACCTGGAAGGAAGAACTGCGGCTATATAGCCAAACGCTGCTCACTTCCCTGTCCAAAGCAAAATCAAGCGCAGAGAAATGTGCTTCCAGAACGGAGCTCGAGGGCCTCTAATAGAGCGTCACAATCTCATCATGCATACGTGGTTATTCAAACCACACGACACGTGGGCACAGAGCCGCGTCCTGACAGCAGAATGTGGCGGTCAGTGTGCCGTGAGGGGCGCATGAAGGTGTACCACAAGGAGGTCGTGCGATGGATGGTCGACAAGCCCGTAGGTTACATCAAGAAGCGCCGTGACGGCTACGGGAACCATCACGCGCGAAGCAGGCGCTTTGCGCGACGATCAAATTTTCAGGGCAAAGGAAGTGGAGATTCTGGAGCGCTTGCCGGCTCTTGAACATTGCCTCCGCATTCAACTTCTGCAAGACACATCTTGCCCTTCTGCGCGAATCTCGCTCTGACCTGCCGCAAGCAATCGAACTCATACCGCACGCAGGAAATGGCGGTGCAGCAATCGTCAAAGTCTGTGCAACTGGTCGCGTGTCCGGAGGTTAGCATGAATCGTCGTCGATTGAGGTCCTCCCACCTAGACCCTTGCACGATGAAGAAGTGGCAGTCGCGGAAAGATCGATGTCGGTTCTGGGGTGCAGATAGCCGACCAGTATTGCCGTGATAGCGCATCACCTCCCTGCGCAAGCGTTGACAGTTCCGATCTCGAGCTCATAACGGGCGAGGAGATGTTGTGGTGATACAAAAGATGATGTCGTGGCCAAAGCGAGAGCACCTTCCCAATGCCAACTGCTGCAAGATGCAACAACCCGGATAATTCCCGCACCACGGCTGATTGCCAAGATATGGGCGTGATCGTCGGCTATAACGAAGTTCCTTGATTCAAGCTGTGCTTCGACGTTAGAGTTCCGGGGGAACGGAGCAGGATTGACAGGTTAGGCTGCGAGCACCGTTGACGACAGCGACGAAGGTGAGGATGCGGTGAGTGGCCATTGGACCGGACGGAAGACAGTGGAGCGTCCTTTGTGATCGGGACATGGGGTCGAGCTAGGATCAGGATGTGAGCTGTATCGCCCGCACAGCGCGCTTCGGGTGTGTGCGTTTGATTCTGCGTTTGCATTGCATACGGCGCCGCAGGAGGCTGCTCGAATCGTGCTACTGCGTGACATTGCGGCCCTGGCTGCCCAGGTGTTGTCTGTCCTGCTGCCTGCCACGCCTGCCACACCGACACTCATCACTCGACGTCGGCTAGTGCGGTACATGGCACACGGGCTGACTGACACGGCACGCACAATCTCTCTCTCGCAGCGCAGCAGCACACGGCGACTCCAGGCCTGGCCTTGGCTTACGTTCCCTCTCTGGTGCCCGCTGCCCGCTGCCCGCTGCCCGCTGCCCGCTGCCCGCTGCCCGCTGCCCGCTGCCCACGCCGGCGTGAAGGCTCTCTCGTTTTGCTGCGCCTCGCGTGCCTGGCGGCGTCGACTTCCGAGCACTCCCCCCTGGCCAGTCGTGGGGTGAGGACGCAAATAAGGTTTCGTCTCGTTCCAGCGACCAGCTGGTCGGAGCTCGAACTCTGACGGCGGAAGCAGGACGGTCTCAGATACCTCCAGGCTCCGGGGCTAGGTCGCCTCTTGGACACAGCGTAGCTTCGCGGACCTAGCGTCCCTATCTACTAAACGTGCGCTCCGGCCGGACGACGAGCGGTAACTGGTGTCATTTCGCTGCGACATCGACCACACCCTTGCGCTGGCCTGCGTAGCCTGCGTTGCCCTGCTTACTGCATCCGCCTTTGCGACCTGGAACCCAGCGCGCAGTCCTCATCCAGCCTAAGCCTGCTGGCGTCTAACTGCTTAAGCCTGATCCGACGTCCCTGCTGCGTCCCGAGCGGCGAGACTCGAGCTTTGGGGGTTTGTGAGCCTGAGCCTGAGCCTGCGCTCGCCCGCTCGCCTCAGATTGGAATATTGCAGTGCCGGCTCGTCTTATTGCACGAGGGACGGCAAAGCTCTGATCTCTAATCCCCGTGTGCCGAACGAGCACACAGCTGGCCGAGACGTAGCGCAGCCTTGACCGCATGGCGACAGGTCTGCTGTCCTTGCGTTATGGACTACAGGAGACCGCCCTATCAAGCCCATCCTCCCCCAATATCACCAGCCCCTCCGCCTGCACACCACTACACGCCGCAGCCTCCTCCTCCTCCTCCCCCACCGCACTCCTACCATCCTCAGCACCATAGTGGCCCGCCGCCGCCACACTCTCAAGCCCAAGGTCCTCCGACGCAGCACCATCCTGCGCCATATCAGCCAGCTCCACCCGCGCCAGGACCAGCGCTGCCACCGATACAGCCCGCATACGGGCAGCAACCCTCCTCCGCCTCGTCCCCAGACCAGCCCACGCTGCCTTCCCTTCGACAGCCTTCGGCGCCGCCGCAGCACGACACGCGTGACGGCGCTCCACCAGAACACTATTATCCCTACAACCACAACCGCTCCGGCCATGCTACACCGGCGCCGGTGAACAGATCGTACTCGCACGACTCTGGGCACCAGCGCTCGCCCGCAACACCGGCAGGTCCTGGGCTGGGTTCGTTCCCTCCCAGTCAAGCACAGGACGGCGCCCAGCGTCCGCCTGGACCACAGTCCCACCACATGGATCATGGACACCATGGGTACCCGCCCACGAACGGTCACCTACCTCATGGCTTACCGCCGCCAGGTCCACAGCACCATCACGAATCCCATCCCCAGCAACAGATGACGCCGATGATGGACAACCACTACCAGCCATATGGGCCGCCGCCACCCAATCAGCAGCCCATGGGCTATGCTCCATACAACTCTGGTCCCGTCAGTAGCATGTACGGGCAGAAACGGAAGCAGATGCGTGCTACTCAAGTTTGTTTGGCGTCATCCCAAGTTTGTGGTAAGCTGCGCTAATCGGGCTCAGGCATGCGAACAATGCAGACAACGCAAGCAAAAGTGCGACGAAGGCTCACCGTGTTCGTTTTGCAAAGAGAACAATCTTTCGTGTCAATACCGTGACACTCCCCCAGCAAAGTAGGTCGTTGTCATCTTTGGCTCTCGGACGGTGACTGATTAATGTGGCAGGACCGATAAGAACATGGAGAAGCTGCTTAGCTACATGGAAGCCCATTCTGCCGGTCTTCAGGAACTGATGAACAAGATTGACAGTTTTGAAACACGTTTACGCGACGTTGAGCAGAATGCGCAACGTAATAATCAGACTGTGGCGGGTGCAGAGATGGACGAAGATCCAGTGCAGGACGATCCACCTCCAGTGAAACGCAAGCCAGAATTAGACGATCACAGGACAGCACCGCATAAGTTGCTACTGCTTTGGCCCAGTGTTCGTCCGCTCTTGAAAATGGCAAATGTCGAGCACAATGATGGCTATGTGATGGAAGCCGAAGATCGAGGTGTCTTGCGTCTTTGGACGCGAGGCGAAGGCATCGATGAGTATGACGGAACTCAACCCGGTGGCCCAGCCAGTCCCGCGAGAAGCGAAGACAGTGGCGAAGGCGCCAACGCTCCCACACCGCTCGCGGAAGGGTTGTGGGGAGTTGGGTTCCCATCAACTCCTGGCAGCGACACTCGAAGAACCGAATCTCATGGCGCTGGCGGCTTGAAAGCTAATGGTGAAGTGGACCTCGACGTGAACACAGTCAACCGTCTGTATGACAGCTACATGAAAAGCATTCACATCATGCATCCATTCCTGGATAAGAGGAGACTCCGAAGAATGTTCGACACTTTCATCAAGTGTTACAGCAACGGTCGACCACGTGCAGCCTTTGCCGTGGGTCTGTCGCACGATCCTGACCACCGGCCCATGAAAAGACAGCGATCCAACGGCTCGACCGTCAACCCTGGTATCGGCTCCGAAAACAAGATGCGAAGAGAGCAAACCGAGCGATCGCCTGGAAATGCCATCATTTACCTTGTGCTTGCGCTTGGCAAGATTTGCGAGTGGCGCGAGCCTCTGCCATCGATCGTACCCGACAGCAAGCTGCACGCCAACACGATGGTCTCACATCAACTCTCTAGCATCCGTGGGTTTGCGGCAAGTTCTCCCATCTCTGCTAACATCAAGCCCTCGCCGATGTCGCCAAAGTCAACGCCTACAACTCAGCCTACGCCACCGTCAGAAGCGAATCTGCGTCTGAACGACTCTAGGAGTCGACGGTCTTCCGATGATGGATCTCCCACGTCTGGTACTGGAACACGAAATCTGGATGTCATTCCAGGCATCGCATACTACGCGAAAGCAGCTGAGATCTTAGGCGATCAGGGTGACGGCAATGACCTAGTGCATGCGCAAATGTTCCTGCTCGCTGGATTGTACAAGGGACAGCTCGCTCGTGTGAAGGAGAGCATGAGCTGGTTCTCCATGGCAGGTCGTGCCATCATGATCTTGCTCGATCGCTACAAGCTGTACAATGACAACTACTGGACAGCTTACGGTGATGTACGACGTCAGCATGAACGGGCACAAAACAAGATCAAGGACACTCGACAAAGCCTGATTGTGCTAGCTTCCTGGTCATGCTTGCAGCTCGAGAGCGATATCCTCGCTGAACTGAGGCTGCCGTCTAGCGGCATTCAGCATATCGAGAACCTACTCTTGATGCCGCATAAAATCCATGAGGTGGACGAGACATACAGTGGCCTCGATACCGATGGTAAACCTGAGGACTACGATACTATCCTGCTGTTCTACACCGCACAGCTTTTCCTCCGGCGAAAACTGAATCAAGTGCATCAGCAAATGTACGGACCTGGATGTCTCGGACTGCCGCTGACCGAAGTGCTGGAGATGCTCCAAGGGCATGAGTCTCTTCTCAGCAAATGGCGGGCAGGCCTTCCAGAAAATCTTCAATGGAAGGATACTGATCCACCTCCATCTGAGCTCCTTTCGGCACGATTGCGGGCGAAGTACTGGGGCGCCAGGTATATCATCAACCGCCCCTTCCTAGACTACGCGCTCCACATTATGGCACACGTTAGAGATGGCGCGGTCATGGAGAAGGTTGCAACCGACGGCTACGGAAACCCAAGAGACAAAGCCGACATCCACCTCTTCAAGGCAATACAAAAGCTTGGAGATGACGAAGTTTGGAAGGCAGCGCAACGCTGCATCCACGCTGCCATGCAAAGTACTGTGGCATTTGACGGTGTGCCCGACCGGCTCGTCGTGACTAACATTCACGGCACTGCTCATGCGTAAGTGATGAAGCTACGATTGACAATTCCAGACTAATATTAAATCAGGCAATTCGGCAATATGTTGGTGCTGTCGGCGGCATACCAAAGCAACATACTCCGCTCATGGGTCCCACAAGAGCGCTTTCAGTATCTTATCGAACGCACAATCACATTCCTACGACGACTCGCGCCCATCTCCCCCACCGCGGCTGCAGATTGTGGCATCCTCGAGAAATTCAACAACATTCTGTTCCCGATCGCCATGGAAGAACCAAATGTCTACAAGAACGAAGGCGCTGAGCCAATGAGTGCAACGAACTCGTTCAGCACAGTTACTTGAATCTGTGACACGGAGACTGGCATGCATTCTCTTCGCGTGCATCAACATGGGAGCAACACTGCTCCTGCACGATGGTTCACCGCCATATATTTGGTCGCCTGTACAGCGAATGCTCATCTGCATCGCTGTGCAACCCACAAAGACCGGCATCAACTGCTGCATACCACGAACCGCGGCACCATGTCTCGATTATGCGAGCCTTGAGCCTCGCGACATCAAAATGACGATCAACTGGACACGAGGCAGCACCACGTACAGGAAGAGGCGCTTTGACTGCATCGCCATTGCATATCGACCGACCTAACGATAGAGGTCACGATATTGATCCGGATATCTTACCAGGGAGAGATACTTTATCTTTTACAGCGTTAGCATGAGCATTACGGCGTCGAGATCGGCAGCATTGTACATTGTCCATTCGGGATGGGAACTTCAGCATCTATGGGAGGCAAAGCGTACAATCGCTTCTGTTTGTAAAGCATATTTCGCGCACTATACCACGGCCATCACCGGCCATTGTCTGGGCGGCTTGGTTATTACTTTTGTAGCTACTACTATGGTGGAAGGAGGATGACGGACCGTTGTTACGATGAGGCATTCGCGGAATCATGATGAGAATGGCCGTATCTTTGGTCCGCGCGAAGCATCATCTGTGTACAGTATGTAGTGCGCAATTGCTAATCAATATCCCGCAGTAGGTTGTATCTTGATCCAATACTGCGCCTTACGATCATAGCTTGGACAGCTCACGGCTTATCGCCCTCCAACGTAGGCGAAGCACACAGGGCCGCGGCAGGAACAAGAGGTAGTCACAGTTAGGTTTCTGCCGCAGCAAGTTGCTTGCCTTTCCCAACAACTTGGTAGAACCGAGCGGACCATGCTAATGCAAACGCCACGACACAAAGGTCCAGGAAACAATCACTTGGGAGGCATTGACCGGAAGAAGGCAAAGCTATCAAGACTATTGTTCGTAGTGTGGTAGGAATGATGCGGAAGGGTTGTCTCGCTTGTGGAAGCTGGGCTGCAACCATGGCGTCGGGGTTGGACCACCGTAGGCTGAAAGCTTCGCGAATTGCTCGGTGGGCAGTGGCAGCCACGATGTTCCACCGACGTCGCGATGGGATTTCAGGCTGGTGAGCAGGGCGTCACTTGTTGGGAGAGAGTGAGGAGATGAGGTGGTGCAGCGATGGACGGAGGATTTAGCACGCGGGTCGTGCCGTCGAGGGGAAGCGCTGCCTTGGCGTGCTTGGCTGCCTCGTCAGCTGTCTGGGGAGCTCAGGTCGTGCGTCAGGGATAGGCGCCGACATTCGTTGCTAATTTGACGCTTCGGTACTCGTGCAGCATCGACATGGAAGTGGTCGCTGGTTAATATGGAATCTGTCACCGCCTTCAAACCCATGGGCCGTCTAGGATCAAGACACAGGCCGTCGTTGCAAAGCTCCGCTATCATGCACCATCGTTTCCACCATCGCGAACGACTATGCACGCCAAGTATGCGGACAGAGCTCCGTACCAAGCACATGAGCATATCGCGCAGATATTCTGCAAACGCGCTAGCCGGAAACTGGGAGGAGACCACCAAAGTTGCGATTCTGCTAGATCGAATGACTCTCGGCCTACAGTCGTTGTAGACAAGTGATTTCCCGCCGTGCGACCATGGCGTACTGTACGAGCATTTTGGTGCCAATCTTGCACTTTGATGCTGAAGTCCTGATGTGACCCAACCGCAGCTTGATGAGGAAATCCGTTGTCACCAGATCTGAGAAGTACGTGATATGATCGTGGCACGGGTCTGTATGTAGAGCCCAGAAGCAGGGAAGACCAAGTCGAAGAACGGAGACCGACATGCTGCCGAACCCGACATCCTGCCGAAACCGACACGCGCGTGATGTTGGACCCCGTCCCGGCCGGCAACTCGGCGCAGCCCTAAGTATGTGGTGACACTGACTGCCGCCGAATCCCGTGGAAGAGGAAGATGTGACGGTGACGAAATAGTACGGGGGCATCTGCCAGGGTATAACCAGTCCATGCCATCCTGGTTAGTGCTCATGGCCATGGCGCCGATGCGCAGAGTGCCGGTCAGATTTCCCGCATCGACTGAGACAACGATCTAGCCCAGCATCCAAGCATTATTAGGTCCCGAAGTCCAGTATGCTATAGCTGTAGTGCTCACTCACTCATCAGGCCTGGACTATGTACTAGACGGCAAGGTTGATCAATAGCTGCAATCACACCGCCCAATCCAAGGACTCGCAAATCGTATCGCTGCAAGTGGTGGCCAGCAACTTCTCCTCATTTTCGACGCACATGACTATCGACGTACAGTAGGTCTGCAACCCGCTCGATTGCTCGCGCGATCGAGACTACAGTAAAGCCTTTGCGCTCCCACGTCGCTCCTTGCCCAAACCGCATATATTCGGGGAAGTGGATGTTGATCCGATGTACCTAGCCCATGTGAGTCAATCTCGGTCCGGCTACGCCGAGCGTGACCAGAACTAATACGCAGAACCGCGAGGATGTGGTAGTGGCCGGGTTGCGGAGAAGTGGCCAGCCAAGTGGTGATGATGTTCTTGCTAAGGGCTGCGGCATGTTGGGAGACAAGTTGTCATTCTGCGACGCCCGATGGTGTCAGAGGATGCTCGTCGTCAATTCGTACAGCCTACCCGGACGGAGCTAGATGATCGCCAGTCTGATATAGAAGCTGCTTCGACACCGAGTGAGGGGGCGATGAGCGCAACTTTCTCCATATTCGGACGGCATGCAGTTGCCGGACCTGGATGGCAGGATATGTGTGCGGGACAAGGCTTTATCGATTGTCGCAATGTCGAACGACCTGCTTCCCTTACAGCGCCACTCGTTGCTTACAGCGCCACTCGTTGATCAAGAAATCCAGACCTGTCTCATGCAGCCCAGGTGTCCGACCTCACGGCAACTCACCTCTTCGGCATCCAAACTCCCAAATCCCTACAAAAGAACAAACTTCCTCTTGCTCCAACTTTCCCTTTCTTCTCCTCCATCACCCTCCCCTCTTCCTTGACTCTCTCATACCTCACAGTCTCACTCCCAACTTCCCAAATTCTCGGCGAGTCCCTCTCGCACATCTCCACAGGACTATCACTGCCCATCTCAGGGTTCTCGACCACGGTCGTGAGAACTCCTGAGTACTGGCGGGAGAAAGAGTCGTCGACTTCCTGGGTGGGAGTTAGCAAGGGTTCTGGGGGTTGGGAGAGAGCAAGGTTTGTGAGGGATAGTGGCTTGCCAGGGATAAGATGCTTATGAAGGAGCAGCGGGATTAAGGTTGCGAGATGAACTGCCAGGCGTATTGGGGAAACGTACCGTCCGCATCAAACTTATTCTCTTCCCTCGACTCTCGTAGAATTTACTCTGCCGTCCCCATTGCTTTGCACGCTCCAATTGACGGGCGCGGGAGAACTGTCGGTAGAGGAGGAGGGAGAGGGCGAGTAATGAGAGGAAGGTCGTGAGAGATAGGAGTGTGAGAATTATGATGAAGGGTGTCCTGGGGAGGAGAATTCGGCTCGATGGGATCGACGGAGGTATGTCCGGGCAGGTTGATGTTGTGTCGGATGTTGTGGCGTTTACTGCTGCAGAAGGTTCTGATCGCGCTGCTATGCCGCGGACTGCTGGATCCACTAGGTAGAGCGAGACTCGGAGGTTGTGGGGGAGGGCGAAGATTGCCATGCTATGCTATGCTGTGGTGGTAGTGATGTGGTGCAGTCGTGGCGCAAGAGGTGAGTAAGAATTCAAACCTGAGTGATGAACAGAACTGGGAGACTGAGATCCTACCTCTCGTATTGCTATCGAGCATATAAAAGAGCCAGCCGGTCAAGTCCAGCGCGTATGCTTTGTCTGCGGCGCAGTCGGTCTCGACAACATACTATACTTGACCTCCAACCTCAAGATATCATGAAACATAAGCTTCTCTCTAGTTGCATGTTCGCCAAGGAGTTTCTTAAGCAATTGTGGAGTCTCGTCCACTCAATGCCGAAGTCGCGGCAGTTTCAAGAAGATTTTTGGGTTGGATCGAGATCTTATGTAGATTTTGTGGAGTGGTTGGCCTGTTTATGTGCTAGCACGTTGGCGCCGAGGGCGCTAAAACCTGGCGCTTGGAAGCATGATGTGTGCCCGGTCTTCGGTCAAGCTGCCTGGCCAGCAACAACACAATGGGAAGTGCCACGACGCGGAGAGTGGTCGCGTCGCTGGATTCGTCTCTGAAACCTGAATGCGACGGAGAGAACATACGGCGGTACATTGCAATCTTGATGTACAGGTCACGTGATGTAGTGCTTAGCGGTGTTGTTCGAGGTCAAGACCTACTGGCAGGTCAGAATAGTGCTCCTTTCGATATCTGGGTGTTGAAAAGTCAGGTAATTCATTTGCTTGCTCCTTTCCGTCCCTCAATGACCCTCATGATGTCGGACATGCTGTTCGCATCACCCTTTCTCTTCTTCGGCTTCCGCTTCTTCTTGCCATCGCCCTTGAGGCCACCTTCAGCATCATCTTCGTCGTCATATCCGGCTTTACCCTTCCACTCTGATAGCTTGATCTTCCTGTCCTCGCCCAAATCTTCTTCGTCCTCTCCACGACTTCCACCGAAGCCCATATCCATATCTTCCATATCTCGGTCTTGGTTGGCGAGCATCTTCGCACGCTTGGCCAGTCGGGCTTTGTGGTCTGCGTCTGTCTCGTCCTCTCTGCGGTCGTCTTCTGGAGCCGTGGTGCCAAGTTTGGCAGCTTTGGCAATGACGTTCTGCACGCCTTTGAAGCGGTCTTGCTCTGCTTCTTCTTCTGCGCTCGCCTTGCCTCCAAAGTAGTTTCGTGGCCCGTCCGATGCAGCTGCTTGAATACGTGCGGCTTGCCTAGTCGCTTGTTCATCGTCACTCGCTGCTCCGGATTCCGAGCCTGGGTCATCGTTGCTTGCAGCGGGTGCTTTCTCCGTCACTGGCCTGGCCTGTTCTTCGTCGGTATCATCCTCGTCATCCTCGTCCATGTCGCCCAAGGGGTTGTACTCTGTGCCGACGCCCGCAAAGATATCATCATCGTCATCTTCTTCTTCCTGCTCCGGCTTCTTTGCCTCCGGCACTGCAACGTCCGCGCCCAAGCCTGGCTTGCTCGTATCTGGCATGTTCGCAACAGCCTTTTCTGGCTCTGCGACTTTGCGCACCTTCTTTTTCACATTGCCATTCTCATCGACCGTAATCAACACCTCACGTCCCTTGTGGTCAATCTCGATCTTTGGCTTGCTATCTGCTCCGATCTTCTTCCACCTGCTGTCCAACGTAGGTGCAGTCGCCTGCTTCGCGGCTTGCGCCGCCTTTCTTTGTGCCTTCAGCTCAGCCATAATCTCATCCCTCGATCTCTTCACGCCCGCAACCTGAGCGGGTGCCTTAATCCCCTTCTTCTCAGCCTTCGCTTTCTTGGCCACCTCAACCTCCTGCTCGCCCAGCTTCTCCAGCTCGTCATCAACATCAGGCGGCGCCTCACCACTCTCACCACCCTTCAACCCCAGCACATCCTCACCGCGCCTCGTCCGCTCAAGTAACCTCCTGTCCAACCCTTTCACAAGATACGACGCACTTGCATCATCGCCAATAATCTGATCTCTCAGTTTCTCAAACGTCTCTTGCTCCAGCTGTCCCAATTTGACCTGCTCCTCCAGCGCCTTGATACGCTTCGCCTTGTCGTCTTCATCGTCCTCGGCCTCCTGCCGCGCTTTTGCTCGATCGGTGTATCCGGCGGTGAGCTTAGTCCCCTTCGGTGCAGAGGATCTGAACTTCCTCGTAGGCTTCAGCGCCGCATGCTGCTCTCTCACTTGCCGTGCAAAATCGTTTCCCCCTACCGCTTTGCCTGGGCGCGGTGTCATGCCCACGAAACTGGACTTCTTCGCGCCTAGTGCTGGAGTCGCACGTGATGTCGAAGCTGGCGGGAGGCCATCCTCAGCTTGGCCTTTCGAGGCGATGAACTTGCGAAACTCGGCGTTATTCATGGTGTTGGCGGTGGTCGGGGGGTGAGGTTGAGAGAAGGCTCAGTGATAAGCTTAGGGGCTGACAGCTAGCCATTCCAGCGCGACAAATAGTGCAGCGTAGGTCTCACTGCTGTCGGCAAGCCGCAACTTTCCGATAGAGTGGAGAGTTCAATCCCAGCAGCATGGAAAGTGTTGCGCGAAGTGGCACCGGGCACCGCCGATAAACTATATTCTCGGAGCTCTTCGAATTTTCATTCCGTTCATGGAAGTACACTTGACTATATGCAACTCTACCAACCTGCGGACAGCAAAATGGAAACTAAGATTTTTAGACACTCCGTACTTTAAACAACGACAATACGATAACAAACAACGTTTAGTATTGCGTCTTTTGACCTTCGTTATCTAAACACGCTTTTAGACGTCCGGGCATACTATCTACGCTATTGTTTACTTGTTTATCCGTAATTTCCTCGAAACTCCGTATCGCCTCCGCCCGTACGTCCTCTCTCGTAAACCGCGCGTACTTTCGAAACTTATTCTTCGTTATACCCGCTATTGTTTCGACGACCGAGAAGTCCGGCGAAGTACGAGCGTTTATATAATACGGTATACCGTTTACCTTTTTAAACGCCGTAGTTGTAAGGGGTAGCCTAGTAGCTAACCCTTATATGTAGCCTTATATATAACATACGGTCGCGACCGGCTACTAAGCCGCACGTAACACGCATACGTACACCTTACGACGCGCGATGCGTCTTAAACAAAAGGCAAGAATTAGTTTATCTACGACTAGTAGGTCGTAGGCGTGCTATATATTGCGACATCCCTTAATAGTTCTAATTCTTCTCTTCGTTATAATCTATACACGCTATAGAGTCCGAACACGACGATAGTAGCGCTACGCCTACGGCTCCCCTAAGCCCTAGGGCCTAGTAATAAGCGAGGCGTGTAGCCTTAGTCGTAAGGAGGGATGCCCTTCGGGTAGAGGTTAAGGAGAAGGGGATATAGAGGGAGATTAAACAGTTAGAGATCTTACGGGACGTAAGCGTGCCGCCGGCGGACCCTTAGGGCAAATCCGGCGGAGAACTATCCCCTACTCCCCCTCCCCCTCCTCTATCTATAGTAACTAACGATAATATCGTAGCTCGAGGCACGGTCGTATCGTATACGATACGTTTACGTCTTAAAGAACCTACGCCTTTTAGAGGGGACTCGATTAAGAAAGCGCGGGTATTCCTAAGGGAGCTCTCTCTTATCTTTACCCTCTTAGGCGGCACGTATGCGACGAACGAGTTAAAGGTCCTATATAGGGTTATGTACCTAAGTAGAGAGGCAAGTAAGCGATAGTACGCTAACTATAGCGTCCTTAACCTTAAAGGGTATATATACTAGGACTTTAAGGAGTTCTATCGAGACGTATACGGTAACCCTATAAACCGCGTACTTAACGTAATGTTAGAGTATAAGGCGGTGAAATAGAAGGATAACTAGACAGTACGTTAGTTTACGACTAAGCTAGATGTTATAGAGGATTAGTTAGGGGACTATACGGAGGCGCAACGCGTGCGGCACATACTCGCTAAGCTTACGCCTAGCCTACGGTCCGCAATCGTTAAGTTTTATAACATCCTAATAACTAGAGAGGAACTAGTAATCCTAGCTTCGCGTATTAAAAGCACGGAGCGTAGTAGCGGAGGGCACGACCGCGGGTAGTATAGTCGCCGTAGGCGAGAGACTAAGGGCGACTAAGGGCGAAGCGATCGTAGCTCGAAGCAGTAGAAGCATAGTTAGGCGTCGCGCAACCCGGGTACGAGTTACTAGCGGGACGCCGGCGGATCGTCTATAACCTTCGATAGGACTAAAGCGGAGTACTATAGATACTATAAGAAGGGTTACATTAAGACGGATTGCCCGAATAGGCACCTATGGAAGGACCGTAACGCGTAAGCGGTTCGTAGGGTAGACGCTACGAAGGCTCTAACTAAGAAGGGTAGCGACTAGGGAAAAGGTAGAGGACTAGAAGTAGGTCGCTCCTAAGTCCGAGTTTTCCTAAAGTCGACCCTTTAAGGCGAGTAGATATGTATCTAGCGTAGCGACTAGGGAAAAGGTAGAGGACTATAAGTAGGTCGCTCCTAAGTCCGAGTTCTCCTAAAGTCGACCCTTTAAGGCGAGTAGACGTGTGTCTAGCGTAGCGACTAGGGAAAAGGTAGAGGACTATAAGTAGGTCGCTCCTAAGTCCGAGTTTTCCTAAAGTCGACCCTTTAAGGCGAGTAGATGCGTGTCTAGCGCGTCACTTGCGAGGCGTAGTCGAGACTCGTAAGGGCTTTCGCGAGGCTACGTTTCTCCTAGATAACTGTACGGATCTTAGCCTAGTATCGTATAAGTATGTACTCCGACATTGAATGTAACCTATTAATAGGGTAAGGCTACCGAAGTTAGAGTCGTATACGTATAACCTAGGGTATTGCTACGGCGCCTTTACGGTTCGGCTGCGACTCGCTAATAATACGGGAGTAGAGCGCGTAAGTAACGCTATCTACTACGCGGTACCTATAGGTAGGCTATTAGTAATTTTAGGTAGACCCTAGAGGTACCGTAATCGGATCGTAAAGAGCGATTATAAGAACTAGTAGTACTACGGTGTAGAGACGCCTACGATCTAGTAGCGTAATGCACGCGAGTTCCTTAAGGATCTCGAGAGCTTAAAGTAGGTTTATACGATAAGTGTTTGGGCTATTACTATAGTAGTACCCGAAGGAGAGGGCCCCTCGTAGCCTAAAGAATTTGTAGACTTCCGAGATATATACGTACCTAATAAGTAGGCGAAGCGCGAGATGCCCGACGGGGTTAAGTATACGATTAATCTCGTTAAAGGAAAGAAACCCCCTTTTAAGCCGCTATACCACTAGTCCTTAACTGAGCTAAAGGCCTTAAAGGAGTACCTTACGTAAGCAATAGAGAAGGGGTGGATTAGGCGGTCCGTAAGCGAGGCGGGTGCGCCTATCTTATTCGTGCTAAAGAAAGACGGTACCCTTAGGCTCTATATAGACTATAGAGGCTTAAATAAGATTATAGTAAAGAACCGATACCCCCTGCCCCTAATTAGCGAGACGCTAGATAGGCTATTAGGTTCTAGGTTCTTTACTATAATTGATTTAAAGGACGCCTACTATCGTATCCCTATTAAGCGAGGCGATAAGTGGAAGACTACGTTTCGCACGCGATACGGACACTACGAGTACCTAGTAATGCCGTTCGGGTTAACTAACGCACTAGTAACCTTTTAAGGGTATATTAACAAGGCGATAACCGGCTTAGTTAATAACATTTACGTAGTCTACTATTAACGACTGATTAGTTGTGTTAACCTTAGGTTTAGTTGTGTTAACCTTAGGTTTAGAGGAAGGGTTCCTTAGGTCTAACTTACCCCTATTTCATTTTAGGTTTAATTAGATATTTAGGTAAGCTAGCGGGACTAGTATAGCTATTAAGATATATACTACGCAGTTAAGCATTGTAAGCGTAGCATTAAGGCAACAATTCAATTTATACCTCTCGAGTAGAGGGTATAGGGGTTTAGGTCCGCTAATCCTCTTATTTTATCCGGCTACTACGCTACTCGTTACGTGACCTGATTTTACGGTCCCGGGACCGGCAAATACCTCTGCTTACATAAGCGCCGCTCTACACTACCACAACTTAGATAGGCCTACATAGGGTAGTTAGTAGACATTATTTTAGTAGTTAATAAGGGGGGGTATTAAGTGTATACCCGGTAGCGTATTAGCATCCAGTTTATAAGGTTAAAATCACGGTTTAAGGTCCAAGGTTCACGGTTAAGGTTATTACTTAAGGTTAAGGTTTAAGGTTAAGGTTCAAGGTTAAGGTTCAAGGTTAAGGTTTAAGGTCAAGGTTCACGGTTAAGGTTAACTAAGGTCGAAAACACTTAAGGTCTAAGGTATTTAGTAACAATTACGGTTATAAGGTCCTATTAAGTAACAACTAGTATTAGTACATTCTAAAGCAAGCACTACGTAACAATGGATACGGCTACATTACTAGAAAAACTTAGCACCTTTACCAACATAGGTAGAGGCTACGAACAGCCTATAAACTCTACGAAAATGGAAGGGGTCTATAGGGATTCTGTCCCTTATAAGGGGATAGAGGAATCGGAGGAAGGGGAAACACCTAAATCTAGTAAGGAAGGGAGAAGCGGAACTAGCGCCGCTAAATTAGGTATAGGTATAGGAACGAACAGTATAATTGGAATGGATGCTATAACTGCCCTCTTTAGACGATTGGTAGTAGTAATAGAAAACGCTAGCCCTCGCTTTCCACCTCTAGGAGGTACTAAGAATCCGTTCTTTAATGGCACTAATGCTACTAAGTTCTAGGAGCGGTTTAGCGACCTAATAGACTAGTATCCGCCTCGGGCATCTATTAAGAAGGATGATTTCTAGGGCAGGTTTAAGCGCAATTGCGAAACTACTATCCGGCGCGTAGTTATAAGGCTGCCTAGGTAGCTTACTAATAAGGCACGTTTTAGGAGGGCGTTCTTATTAGAGTTCTTAAGGTTTAACGCCTACTCGATGTTAGGGAGTCGGGAATATCTTAAGGAGATTGTTAGGGCGCAGTAAGGCAAGAGGCCTAAAGAATAAGATATAAAGGAATTTATCCGCCTATTTATATCCTTAAGTGACCTAATTGATCCTAAGGATTTAGATAACAGCTCCCGGAGTCGCCTCCTCCTTTAGGGATTACTAGAGGGAGTCGCGAAAGCGGTCTATAAGGCTTACGGGTTTTACCTAAAGCAACCTAAGAAGTTTAGGGACTTTTAGAGAATCCTCGATGAAGCTACTAGTATCGTAGATAGTAAGGAGGGATAGAAAGCTATATATATAGATTTTCCTCTTACTTTACCTTAGCTACACCGCTTAGTCGTAAAGCAAATGCCGCGCCTTAAGCCTAAGATTAACACGCTTAAGAAGGCTACTTCTAGGACTGTTATTAATAATAACCTTATCTAGAAGGTAGCTAAAATGAGTATACGTGCATACTAGCGCGGTCGCGTCGCGGACGCGGGTACCTTCTACCCGAGCGAGAATTAACGCTCTATGTAACCGGAGAGGCACGACCTAGATACTAAACTGTAGGTTTACGCAATATAGCGTCCCCTATCGTAGAATCGCGAATAGTCTAAAGCGATAGATAGTTGTTGCTACAACTATAGCAGTTCGAAGCACTAGGCTAGTAACTATAGGGCGATAAGGTCCTTAATATCTCGGGGCTACGTATACCTCGCCCCGAACAACTAGTAGTATCTAGGGAAAGAAGGCGATCCGCGTCCTACTAAGTTCAACTTTCGGAGGGACTATAGTAAATCAAAACTGCTCTATATACTCCCTCTACTCGAAGAACATTATAGGCCGATCGAGTTTAATAACTAGTATGAGATTTCTGTACTACGTAAGTAATAGATAGGTAGGGACTACACTAGGGTAACAAAGGTTACGCCTCCTAATTATTCTAAGCCCCCTCCTAACTTTAGGTATTTAATAGAGTATAGCCCTTAGGACGCACGGTCTAGCTAAATAGAGAAGGCTACTAGTACATATTAGGTCTTATTTGGAGAAAGTAAAGTAGAGCAGGCGGTCGACTTAGGCGAGCTTAACGAGGTATCTACCTATCCTATGTAGTCTAATAAAGTGAAAGGGAAGGCACCCGTAGGCATTCTAAAGAATCCGCACCCGAGGACCCGGTCCTTAGCCTAGGATCTACGAGCCCGAGCTAAGGCTACTAAGAAAGTTCGCCTACAATTAGAATAGGAGATCCGGTAAGCTGAGATTAACTAGTAGGAGGTTAAAATAATTAATAAAGTTAGTGCTTAAATGAGCGAAACTTAATTATTAGCTAAATCCGGGGTAACCCTAGGAAGGGGAAATGATGCCTAAGTGAATAGATTAGGGAACGATGCTAATAAAGGACTGCCTAAGGATATGCCTATTAGTCCCGTGAACGCCCCCTTCGCATAAAGGAAGCGTATATAGAATACTAAGACTATAAGGATTAATAACTACGTCCGACAATATAGTTTAGCTAGTAATGGCCCGGTTATAAGGGAAGAGAGTATTATCTACTAGATTGATTAGATCCTCTAGATAACGTTTCCTAATGTGAACGCCTAAGATTAGTTTCGATATAGTTGCTAGTTCGAGGCTACCCTCTTCGGTCGCGTTACTAACACCCCCGCTCTTTAGGAGAAGCTCGCTATAGTGCAACGCCTTATAGGAAAGAACCCTAAGGTTCGTACTAGACAAGTAGTTACCTATGAAGATGAACCTAAGTGTAATAAGGAGGTCTTCCGCGAAGATAGTTAGGCCTAGTATATCGGAGTGTATTTAACTATACTTTACTCTAGAGGAGCGGTCCCTACTACTAAGCTCTATAAGGACGTTAAGAAAATCGGGCTCTCTAGTGTCCTTAACAACTTTGCTATAGTCCCTAGTCCTTAGGTAGTAGCGGAGTTCGGGATAAATAAGAACTAGATTAGGTGCCTAATTAACGAGGGTTCCGAGGTGAATATTATCGGCTAGAGGAACGCTTATAGATTTAGGTTACCGGTAATGTCGAGTACTTAGCTTACCTTTCGAGGTACTAGAGGGCGGGCCTAGTTTAAAGGTGTTATAGGCAATTTGGATGTTTAGGTATTTAGGGTTCACTACTAAATAGACATGTTTATCTCCTCGGATCTAAACTTACTAACAATCCTAGGACGTCCGTAGGCCCGTAAGGTGCAACTTACTTCCCGTAACTGCGATAATGGTTTATAGGAGGGGACTATTACTAGCCGTAAAGGTGAAAGTGTTATGTTTACTACCCTAGTTAGCTCGGACAGGTGCAAGACCCTTTAAGAACTATTAAAAGCGTTGGGAAATGGAAGGGTAGGTTAAGTTACGGCGCTTAACCCACCAATTTACTAAAGCCGGATTTAACAAAATTGATAAGGTTCTCGCACTATCTCGGAAAAACCTCGGACCTTAATTTACCGGTCCCGGGACCGGTAAATAGCTATAGTAAGGAAAACGGATACGACTACGACACGACGTATCTATAGGACGGCATAACGCATCTATAGGAACCCGGTAAGGCTCTAACGCCTAGCAACTATTTAGCTTACTTATTAGGATTGCTTAGGACTACTAGAGTAAAGGAACGAGTTGTAGAAATTGGAATAGGCGCGTTTAAGGGAGATTCTATTACTAACGTTCATTCAGTTTAAGGGGATTAGCCTTCCGAGATCCTAAGGCAATCTGCATTGAATGCTTAGGCACGAAAGTAATAAGTAGGCTAACATATAGCTAATATTAGGATGCCGTAGGTCTTTACGATGTACAAGCGTAAGGCGGATAAGAAGAAGCTAGTGGACGCGAGCGTTTACGAACGCCTAGAATTACGAGTTAAGGGAGATATAGAATGGAAGCGTAGGGTACTGTACCTAGAATCTAAGATGCCTAAAGAATAAGGACCGTTCGATAGGAAGTACTTAACTAAGAAATTCTTAAGTATTAAGCGAGGTAGCCGAATTACTCTAGAACGACTTACCTTAATTAAGGTTAGTATTAAGCTATTGCTAATAGAAAGGGCCTTATTCGATAAGATGCTCTATAACCGGGAGGCAGTCCTCGCTTAGGATTTCAGTTATATAAGGCAAATTAGGCACGACGTCGTGCCACCTTAGAAGATTAACACGGTCCCTTATAGGCTATAGTAGGTACGCCCTATCCGGTTACACCTAAGTCTTAGGGCAATCGTTAAGCGCATAATTAGAGCCCGGATTAAGAACAACATCCTAGAATACTCATAAGGGGCATACTCTAATAGCTAGTTCCTAGTCGTAAAGAAGGTTAATGCCTCTAGAAGCGATGTGCTATATCGGTTAATTAACTTAGCTATGCTCCTAAATAAGGTTACTATACGCGATGCTAACATTCCACCGGCCACGGATAGCTTCTTAGAGGATTTTACCGGTTACCGAGTCGCTTCACTTATGGACCTATTTTTAGGTTATGATTAGATCACTTTAGATAAGTCCTGCCGGGACTTAATAGCCTTTATAACCCCTCTTAGCCTAGTACGCAACACGACTCTACCTTAAGGGGCTACTAATTCGGTTGCTTAGTTCGTGCGTGCGGTAATAAAGATTCTACTTAATTATATCTCGTATCGAGTAAAGCCGTTTCTCGATGACATCGGTATTAAGGGACTAACTAAGGACTATAGGAATGCCGAAGTAGAGCCTAGGCTAAGGAGATAGGTCGTTAAGCACATCGTCTCCCTAGATCTAGTTCTTACTAACCTAGAGAGAGCTAGTGCGGTGGTTACTAGAGGCAAATCCTAATAGTTATATAAAAAGCTTAAGATTGTTAGGTACGTTACTAGCCCGGATAGTCGCTATCCTAACCTAAAGGTTGTGGCTAAGATCCTAGACTAGCCTACGCCTACCTATATTAAGGAGGTCCGCACCTATGTGGGGCTATATGTGTACTTCCGGATATAGATCCCCTAGTTCGTTATTATCGCTCGACTAATGTATAAGCTACTAAAGAAGGACGCCGAGTTCACCTAGATAGAAAATGAGCAGTTCTTAAAAGAAGAGGTTACTAGATACCTTGTGTAGGCTCTAGCCTTAGTTACCCTCTACTACTCACCTAGTGCTAGGTCCATCTTTATCTTAGTTAATGCTAGCGGCACTAGATAGGGATATATCGTTTCTTAAGAATTAATAGACAGTACTCGACGGCGTTACCCGGTACGGTATAAGAGTAGAATCTAGAACGCGTTAGAATCTAGATATAATGCTAGTAAGCGGGAATGCCTTAGGGTCCTTAAGGGGCTTAAGAAGATCTAAAGATATATTACTAGCGTTAATTTTGTCCTTAAGGTTAATACTAAGACACTTATATAGCAACTTAACCGGCCGGCTTCGGACCTGCCTAACTCGGCAATAGCCCGGTAGGTCGCATAGATTAGGCTGTTTATTTTCGAAGTGAAGCACGTTGCGGGAGCTAGGCATACTAGCCTAGATGCCCTGTCTCGTAGGCCCTCTACACCTTAGGAACCTAGGGAAGCTAACGAAGACAAAGTCGACTAGATAATTAATAATAAGCTATTCGGGTACCCGGAGCCGGTCGACACCTATCTAGTTAGAATCTAGAAAACACGACATCTCGGGGACTAATATTCTAAAAGCTCTTAGTAACTTACTTAGGTTATAGAAACTAGGACCCGGCCCGATAGTGTTACCCGTGCTAAGTACCGGCGACTAGTAAAGAAGAGTGTCAATTTCTTTATCTAAGACTAATTGCTATTCTTCTAGAAGCGCCGAGGAGTACCGTTACAACTTATAATTAACGATAATGAGGCTTAGAAGGAGATCGTTATAGAATGCCATAAAAGACACGGTTATCGTAGCGCTAAGGTCGTATATAACCTTATTTCCGATCGGTATTACTAGGACGGGTGCTTCGCCAATGTCTCTACGTAGGTTCGAAGTTATGCTCCTTATAGGTTTTACGAAGGCAACTAGCGCGCTAGTAAGCTTCACTTATCGAGCCCTTAGGTTATTAGTAAGAAGTGGTACTCGGACCCCGTCTAGGTGCATAAAAATAGATACCTCCTAGTTATGCGCGAAGTACTTAGTAACTAGATCGAGGCTAGAGTAACGAGGGCACCTCCTAGCTCTAAGACGGTTACTAAGTTTCTATACGAAGATGTCTTCTATAGGTACGGCTACTATGCTAAAATTGTGCTTAATAACGCTACGGTTTATACGGCTAAGGTTAAGCGGTTGCTCGTAGGGCTTAGTATTCGAAGGATCCGAATATTACCGTACTATCCGTAGTCTAATGCTCCGGTCGAGGCTAGACACCGTCCGATTCTTGTAGCGTTAGTAAAGCTTATAAGGAACATATACCGCGGATAGGAGCAATAGGTACCCGCTATATTATAGGCTAATAGGACTACGACCTATCGTACTACTAGAATAACGCTAGCTTAGGTCCTATATAGCTATCGCACGATTCTACTAATTAAGGTTAAGCACCCGACGTAGGCGAATTACTAATAGGGATCGGTAAGAACGACTAAGGACCTGCTTACTATACGTGCGCGTTAACTCTAGGCTCGAGACCTTAGTTTAGAAGAGCTACATACTCGAAGGAAGCGACTAAGAGAACTTAGTAAGGACTACTTTAATTCTCACTAGAATGTTAACTCTATTAGTTTCTAGAAGGGCGACCTTGTTATAAGATTCGATAAGCTATATAAGGATGACTTCTTACGTAAGATCGGTTACCGATAGCAAGGTCCATATCGGGTGTCTAGTGTCTCTAGGGAGTTTAGTACCTATATTCTTAAGGAACTTAATGGCACGCTAATGAAGGGTGTTTAAGCACGAGAAAACCTTAAGCTAGTTCTAGAGCTTCGCCCGGATAATATAGGAGTACTAAACTTAGATAATAGGACCGATCTCGTAATAGGGGAGGGAGAAGTTGCTAATAGCGTCGCTAATAGCGAAGACAGTAGTAATTTAAACGAGATCAAGCCTATCGCCGACGAAGACGTACTACCTATAGGAGTTAACGAAAGGGGATCGTATCCTAAACCGGAATCTAAGAAGCTATAGGTTAGGCCTTATAACCTTTCTATAGCCAAAATTTCACAGTTTAGTAGGATCGAGGTGTTAGGAACCGCTGTACGTTATCACAACTCGGGCTTGGATCTTTGCAGGGATGTCTCAATCAGTTATGAAGGTAGTGGTTCCAAACAGTATATGGTGTATACTTAAAATGAGTTGAGCACGAGGCTCCTATCTATACTCGTAAAGAAGCGTCGTCTATATAGTGCTATGTCTTGGCGTGACTGATCAGTCGGATCAGTTGATCTGTCCTACTCTCTCTGCTCTGTTACAGAGCACGCAGATCGGAGAGAGCACTCTGCATATCGGATCCTTCCACTAGTGTGTAGGCATCGATTGGTTGGCTGGAGCTTCTCCGGATCGATCCGTAACACGAGGCTAAGAACTAATTAGTTAGTAATGGCGTATAGAGTTCACTTTCCTTAGGCATGTATTGTACATGCCCTTTAGTTTATTAAGCCGATTCGGTTATCTAGACTTCACTTTATAGGGTGTTCTTACCTTAGTTAGACCTTAGTTAGTAGAGTTACATTTACCGGTCCCAGGACCGGTCAATCGGATTACGTAATAGCGTAGCATGCCCCTACCGAATGCTTACCTAGGTAGTTACTAGCACTAGTTTTCGGTTACATGTAGGGTTATCGGACCTTTAGTATGACCTTAATGGTACTGCTCTTACTACTTATAAGACCGGTCTCGGTGCTACTGCCTTGTAACGGTTATAGGGATATACGCTAAGAGGCATACTTAAGCGTAGCTCTCTACCTACTACTTCCTCTCTTTTTCTTTAAACACTAACACTATTACTAGAGCTACTAACGCATCTATCTACTACTACACACATTAGACGGTTCTTTAGCCTCTCTCTCTCTTTACGACCTTAACCTTCTTTAAAGCCCCTACCCTAACACTAAGCTTTTAAAGCTTACTATTACTCTAGAGTAGCACTACGAGATAGCTAGCTCTTACGATCTTACTAATAGCGAATCCCAGTTATTATAGCTTTAGCTAGTCTATCGTTACGCCCGGCTAGCTCGAGTATAGCGCTTACTAGTACTGTTACTAGGCTTACCCGCCCACCTTAGACCTTGTTCGAGTCCCTTCGCCTACCGGATAACGTTAAGCATGTCCTTACTAACACGAACACGCCGAAGTCCGCCGCTAATGTTATGTTCCGAGAGCTCAGTCCTTAGAAGCGGGTTAAGGTGTTAAAGGACTTCTATAAGGGCTTCGAGAAGGTGTTCGAAGACTACTCCGTCTAGGTTAACCTATTTTTTGAGGAAGTTGAGAGCGGCATAGGTAAGAGCTACTAGGATGAATTCCTTAGTAATAAGAAGCTCGATGTCTTGTTTCCTATCGTCGGTAAGATTCGTAAGACCGGTTTAGAGATTCGTAACCGAGAGAAGACTCTTCGAGCTACGCTTACCCGCTACTAGCTATAGTAGATAGACAACAAGATTCTTAATCGACGCGTTATCTCCGTGCTTTATAGTACTAATAGCGGGCGCCGCTAGTTTACGGCCTTTATTAACAAGTACCTAGATTATAGTAGGGCTATTAGTAGAATTTAGAGGGCACTAATCTAGCGTATAAGGATCGGCCGCAAGGGCATAGATCGTAAGCGAATTCTAGAGCCTAGTAATCTTACCCGGTGCGACAGGGAGGCTAAAGCACGTAGCATTAATCCGTAGTCGGCTAAGAGTAGGGAGATTATTAGAAGACACCGCCTAGCCGTCTATAAGGATAGCCTTCTATACTTTATAGAGGGTACTATTACTAAGAAGTCCGCGTCCCCGGAGGACAGCATAGCTTAACCTAGACCATCTAGCTAACAATAGCCTTAGCTACGTTAGCTACCGGGTAGTAAAGGTAAAGGACGTGTAAAGAGTACTACGCTAACTCTACTAGCCTCTACCTAGCCTATAGTCCTATCGAGAGGCGGTCGTAAGTCGAGTCGACTTAAGTAGCTCCGTATAGGCGAGAGCATAGGTGAGGGCATAACTACGCCTACTCGATCCTCGCCTAACCGAACGCTAGATAGCGTACCTATACGCGAGGGCAGTCCGCTAGGTACACCGGTTAGTACCCTACGATCTACTCCGGCCCTAACTAAGAATAGCAATCCGATACTTACTATGTTACCTTCGGCTATGATTAGGGATGTATTAGTCTTTAAGGATTAGATCCTATAAGAAGACGAGACCCTCCGGATTAAGCGCACTAACTGCACCTATAATGAGCGGTACTATAGTATTAAGTTTAGAAACTCGATTAATGTAGATAGTATTAACTAGCTACCTAAGTACCGGATGGCGGGCCTTAAGATGCTCGAATATGCTGTCTCGGACGTTCTTAAGAGGGATAGTAAGGTTAGCGCTATAATGTGCGATTAGCATATTCGAGATTTCTACTATAAGGCCCTCTACTTCGTTACGAATCCCGGTATTACCGCTAATACCCTATATGAGCGCGCGCTTAAGGTCTAAGACTAGCTCTTTAAAGGTAAGAGTTTTTCAGCTATTAAGGTAAAGAATAGGTCGTAGTTTCGCCCTAATAAGCGTAGTTAGAAGACTGTTAACCCGCTTAGCTACCTCCGTGTTCGAGGTAAAGTCGGTACTACGAGTAGTATCGTTACGTATTATTAACGACTGATTAGTTGTGTTAACTTTAGGTTTAGTTATGTTAACCTTAGGTTTAGAGAGAGGGTCCCTTAGGTCTAACTTACCCCAATTTCATTTAGGTTTAATTAGACATTTAGGTGAGCTAGCGGGACCTAGTATAGCTATTAAGATATATACTACGTAGTTAAGCATTGTAAGCGTAGTATTAAGGCAACAATTCAATTCATACCTCTCGAGTAGAGGGTATAGGGGTTTAGGTCCGCTAATCCTCTTGTTTTATCTAGCTACTACGCTACTCGTCACGTGACCTAATTTCACGGTCCCGGGACCGGTAAATACCTCTGCTTACATAAGCGCTGCTCCATACCACCACAACTCGGATAGGCCTACATAGGGTAGTTAGTAGACATTAGTTTACTAACTATAACTAGATCCTCGACAAATTCGGCATTAATGAAGCTAACTAAGCCGATCTTAATAGTACCGGTACCTACATTAATAGTAACATGCTATACTAGTATAATAACGCTAAACTGGCACTGCGGGTTAAATTAGTTAGAGAAATAATAAGTCGAGAATTCGACGTGTACCGATAGCACCTACGAGAATTGAATAAGGTTAGTAACGGCGGCGTCTACTAGAATATGTAGTATTCTCTAAGCTAATAGATCATACGATAAGACCCCGGGCTATAGCTCTTATAAGTAGCGCTACACCCTTAACACTACACTCGGTTTATCTCCTTCCCTAGGCCTACGATTTTTAGCTTTAATAGGGCTCATTAGGGGGGGTAACGCGAACACTATAGTGTAGTATACTAGGGTCGACTTAAACCTCGAAATTGAAAACTACTAGACTAGTAACCGGCTTAACATGCTATACTCTCTTAACTTAGAGGGCACTAGTAGGCCGGAGTTTTTACACGGTTTTTATAAGAAAGGGAATGCTAGAGAGTTCATCTAGTAGTACTAGATTAACGACTATATAGAAGACGGCCGATTTAAGCGTTTCTTCTCGGTTAGTGTCTAGAATTACCTAAGTAAGAATAGCATTAGCTAGTTTAGAGAGGAACTAAGCGCTAGGTAAATGCGGGTAACTACTGTAGGCGTTCTAATAAGGTAGGCCGCACATAAGAGGACACTACGTTAGATTAACCCTTACTTTATCGAGATCCGCGACGATGACTATCTTAAACTCTAGAGAAGCTAGAGCATACACTAGGTAATAGACCTCTATCGTGACTTTAAGACGCTAAGTAAGAGCGCTACAGGATTTAAGTATCGACGCCTAGTACCCGGCTATCCTTTTCCTACGGCCGTATACCTTAGTAGCATTAGCCCTCTGTCCGATGCCCTAGCGGGTTTAAAGTCTTAGAACGACAACGAAGTTATCCTTAATGCTAGAAGGTGGCTTAATGCTACGGTCCGCCTAGACTCGGAGCTCTTCTATAAGAAGATACATAATTAGCGCGTCCGAGCTATAAAATTAATAGATAAGTAGCTTAGCTTAGTTACTACTCTCGAGTAGATGTGCTTTATAAGCGAAGGGCGTAATAAGAGCTTCTTCCGTAACTACTATAGGAACTTCACTAACTAGCTACTTAGGGACGCGTCTAGTAAGACTAGTGTTAGCTACGACAACGAGTAGGTCTAGACAAAGGAGTTGTGTGAAACTAAGTGGAACTAAGTAGTTAGTGCGGGTCTATAGGCTCCTAGTTTCTAGTTAATTTCCGGCTATAGCTATAGCCTATAGGATTCTAGTTCTAATTCTAGTTCTAATTCTAGTTCTAATTCTAGTTCTAATTCTAGTTCTAATTCTAGTTCTAATTCTAGTTCTAATTCTAGTTCTAATTCTAGTTCTAATGCTTCGGGTTGTTACGGTTCTGATCTGGGGCTGAAGGAAGCTAACCAATCAGACCTCCACAATTGGTGGGCGCTTCCGCCCGAGAAGTGCTCTCTCACCCGCAGGAATAAAACCAAGGAACCGAGAGAGCAACTGAAGTGATCTCCTTGATCTCGTTGATCTCGGTGATCTCGAGAGAGCATGGAGAGCATGGAGAGCACGGAGAGCAAACGCTCTATCTCCTTTGTATTTAGGAACGCTAGAAACCCTTATGGTTCTGATGCGTTCAACTCATGTTACTATCTCACTGATTGGAATACAACTCTTATTCCTATCATTTATCTTCGCTCAGCTTGCTTCAGCCTCTCCAAAGAATAATACCGCCACGTGACTTGACTTATCTCTCTTTTGAGACTAGCCCTGGAACGAGACAATAACACTTTGAACGCCCTCAGGATGAGCGCTACTCAAGCAGCTGGTAGGGGAACACCCGCCCCCAGCGAAGCAGGAAGCATCCGCCGTGCGCCACCACAACAGACTACCACCACGAAGGACGATGAGTCTGATGACGATGACGAGTCTACTCCAAGGAAGAACGACGTTAAGGCCGCCAAGCCAGACCTCTTCCATGGAGACAGAGCCAAGTTCGACGACTGGATCAATCAGATGGATATGTATCTCATGTTCAACCCAGTCGATGCTAATAAGAGGACTATCTTCGCCATCACGTACCTTCGCGGAAGTGCGCAGAACTGGATCAAACCTTACCTTAAGGAATACCTTGAAGGTATGGGACGATTAGACCCCACTGGAATGTTCAGGAGCTACACCCTTTTCAAAGAAAAGATGAAATCAATCTTTGGAACCTCGAACGAAGTCCAACAGGCCATACGAATTATTCAACACCTAAAGCAGAAGACGTCTACTTCAGAGTATGCCGCCAAATTCGAAGAATACGGACAAATCACCGGATGGGACCAGACGGCGTTGATGACTATGTTCCGACGTGGACTTAAGGACTCCGTCAAGGACGAGTTGATAAGACACGGGGGACGGATCACCAACCTCGAAGAGCTAATGAAGGCGTCGATCAACATCGATGACCAGCTCTGGGAACGACACCAGGAGAAGAAATACGACTCCAAAGTAGGAGGAATAGCAGGATACGCTCCGGATCGCAGACCCTTAGGAGGATACGTTGCGAAGGGAGAATTCTCACGACAAAGCCAACCCTACTATGGACCACAGCCAATGGAACTGGACGTTACCCAACGAGGACGGAAGATCGATAAGAGTAGGGGCCACGGAAAGCCCTTCAAAGGAAAAGGAAAACTCACATGTTATGCCTGTGGCAAGGAAGGCCACATGGCGCGAGATTGCCGCGGTAAAAATATGGTGCGCCGCGAGCAATTCAATATGATGCAACCCCGAACTAGTAAATCTGAGAGCAGCGTTGGATCTCGAGGAGATACCGACTATACTCGGAGAGTGGAGGAGAGAGCTAGCAACAGAAACACGACGCCTCTCCTGGACCCCTCAGAAGGACGAGGAGGATACCATGGGCAGCGAATGGTGATCATTCCATTTGATGCGAAGAACCAACCACGACAGTTCAACATGATGACACGAAGAATCGACTACGAGACCGAATCCGAGTCTCGAAATGGTCATGGAAGCCTTCATTGGCGATTCTGTTACCAAGACTCGTGTCAAATCCACTACGCCGCGAAATCAGGCGCAGGGTATTGGCCTCAGCAACCACGAGGAACCCTAGGAGCGACGCATAGGCAAAACGCCACGCTCAGAGAAGTGGACATCGATGAATCCTACTTCAACGAAGATGGAAGCGATAAAGAAAATCAGGACCCAGGATGGAACGGATCATGGTCACCAGAACCACAGGAAGAAAGTCAAGAAACCACCGGGCTAGATACCATCGAGGAAGAACAGGATCCGGAAGAATCCAGCGAAGAAGATTCCTCCGAAGGAGAAGAGAGCGACACTGACGGCGACAACGAACAACTTACCTTCACGGTAGATGCACCTAAAAAAAAACTGTACGACATGATCATCTACCTACAAAGAAGGCACGAGGAATTCCTACCTAAGATAGGTGGACGAAGGAGGCTACATTCCATTGAGTTTGACAAGACACTCGACACCCTACGAGGCATGGCCTGGGGATACCCACTCATGGAAACAACCGAGAATCTAGCAACCACCGTTACAGAACGACCACCGATAGGAAGCCGAATAACAGGAACCGGATATCTTACACCGTCAGGAACATTTATATCGAATGAATTACGCAACATAGTGCAGCACGCACGCGCACTCTACTCAGAAACGCAGAAGATCCAGGAACGCAACAGACTACAAGTGTGGACACAGGGCAACGAGCTACAGGTTCTAGCCGAAGCCTCTAGGCACGAAGCACAGCGAACCACATACCATTCGGGAAAAGGATCAGCTCCCTAGGAATGAGCGACCGGAGGGAGTTATGCAATATTCAGGCTCACGCATCGACATCAAACACAGTTTTCCAGACACAAGCAATCGTCAACGGACACAAGACTAGTGTCATGATCGACTCAGGAGCAGCGGGGAATTTTATCTCCGAGTCTTTCACAAGAAGAAACGGGTTAGCTACCCTAAAGAAGAAATGGGGTTACGAGTTGATCGCGGTAAACGGATCATCGTTACCTAGCGTGGAATGGGAGACGATACCATTGCCACTGGCTATCCAACAGCACCACGAGAATATTACCTTGGATGTCACTGATATGGCCAGTCATGACATAGTATTAGGTATGCCTTGGTTGAGAAAGCACAATCCAGTAATCGACTGGAGAAGAGGAGTACTCACATTTAGGGAATGCGATTGCGTTGTCGACATTCAGCCTGCGCAGTGGCAGCGTTCACTGGCAGATGAGGCAAGGAAACAGCTGAACGAGATACAGCTTGCGCCGAATAGAAGGACAGAAGAACCACCTTCGACCGGGACAGACACTGGCGTGGGGCCGCCGGGTCACGAAGTCACTGGAAGTGATGGAAGTAACGCACCATCGAAGAATACTAACATCTCAGAGTTGAGTATTCCCAAGGAGTATCGCAAGTGGTCGCGACTCTTTGAAGAGGAAAGAGGCAAAACCGCCTTACCTAAGCACCGCCCATGGGATCACAAGATCAACATTCAGCCAGGGAAAGAGCCTCCATGGGGACCCCTATATCAAATGTCTGAGAAAGAGCTACAGACCCTACGAGAATGGCCGAAGGAGAAGCTAGCCAAAGGATGGATAAGAAGATCCACCTCAAGTGCAGGAACTCCATGCATGTTCGTTCCAAAGGCAAACGGGAAGTTACGACTCGTACAAGACTACAGGAAGTTAAACGAGATCACGATCAAGAACCGATACCCGCTACCCAACATCGAAGAAGCACAAGACAGATTAACCGGATCGGACTGGTACACGAAGATTGACCTACGAGATGCCTTCTACGCTATACGGATGGCAGAAGGAGAAGAATGGAAAACCGCTTTTAGAACAAGATACGGACTCTACGAATTCTTAGTTATGCCAATGGGATTAACCAACGCACCCGCATCCTGCCAGGACCTTGTCAACGAAACACTTAGAGACCTACTCGACGTATGCGTTATCGCTTACATGGACGACATACTAGTCTACACGAAAGGATCCCTACAGGAACACATAAGACAAGTCCAGGACGTCTTCGAACGACTCACGCAATCAGGATTCAAGACGGCACCCGAGAAATGCGAATTCCATAAGAAAGAAGTTAAATTCCTAGGCTTTATCATTAGCACTACAGGAATAACGATCGACCCTGCGAAGACACAGTCAATTAGAGAATGGCCAGAACCGAAAACAGTCAAGGACGTACAATCATTCCTTGGACTAGCGAACTACAACCGGAAATTCATTAAGGACTACTCAAAGACAGCAGCACCAATGACGATGCTTACAAGAAAGGACGTCACTTGGAAATGGGGAAAAGAACAGATTGAAGCATTCAAGAAACTCAAGGAACAATGCGCTTCAGCCCCTACGCTTCGATTATTCGATGGTAGCAAGGAAGTCCACATCGAGACCGATGCGTCTGATATGGCAATAGGCGCGTGTCTAACGCAGACACACGATGGGCAGAGACACCCAGTAGCCTATTACTCCCGGAAAATGACCACAGCGGAACAGAACTACGACATCCATGACAAAGAGCTTCTAGCCATTGTTGCTGCCATGCAACATTGGAGAGTATATGTCGAGGGCCCACCGAAGTTAACGATTCTTTCTGACCACAAGAATCTTACGTACTTCACGACGAGGAAAGAACTTACCCGAAGGCAAGCCCGCTGGTCGGAGCTGCTAGGACAGTATAAGTTCGAAATCAAATATACTCCAGGACGAGAGAATGGCCGCGCCGACGCGCTAAGCCGAAGAAGCGACTACATGGAAGAAAAAGAACCAGTGCAACATAAGATATTAAAGACGAACCCCGACGGAAGTCTTAGTGCCAACACAAGAGAATTCAACAACATCGTACGGATATTAGGCGACAGGAACGAACAATTCCCTATATCGCAAGGAAAATACCAAGTACCTAAGGATCGAGAAGAAGAATGCATACGACAACATCACGACGGACCAACTTATGGACACCCTGGAACTTCAAAAACTATGGACCTAATACAGCGCAGTTTCTCCTTTCCACAGATGAGACTTAAGGTGTCACGCTACATTAAACAATGCGTACACTGCCAACGAAACAAGGCTGCGAGACATGCAAAATACGGTCACCTACAGTTCAGGACACCACCGACGAAACCATGGGACGAAGTCACAATGGACTTTATTACGAAACTCCCACCGTCAAGAGATCAAGTTACGAAACAACCATACGACATGATACTAGTCATGGTTGATAGACTTACGAAATACGCACACTTCATTCCTGCATCAGAAACGTACAATGCAGAGCAGCTCGGATACCTCGTACTGGATAGACTTATCCGATACCACGGATTCCCTCAAGCGTTTATAACGGACAGAGACAAGCTATTCACATCAAACTACTGGAAGACGCTTATGGGAACGATCGGAATCAAACACAAGCTGTCAACAGCATATCATCCGGAGACAGACGGACAAACCGAAAGGATGAATCAAACGCTAGAACAATACCTACGACACTACATCAACTATGCACAAGACAACTGGGTTTCATTACTGCCAATGGCGCAGATTGCACTAAACAACCACAAATCGGAAACAACTTCAACGACGCCATTTTATGCGAACTTTGGTAAAGATCCTAACCTATTCGGAATACCTGGATCCCATCCACAGGCCGAGAGAGCAATCGTGACGACGGATACTCTTAAGGAAGTGCACAAAGAAACACGCAAGGCGATCGAAGATGCACAACGAAAACTGTCTCAACAACGGCAGGACACGAGAAAAATGGCACCTCTGCTAAAAAAGGGGGATAAGGTCTATCTCCTTACAAAAAATTTGAGAACAAGAAGACAGACCAAGAAACTAGATCACGTCAAAGTCGGACCATTTTTAATGGACAAAGTCGTAGGACCAGTTAACTATCGACTACGACTACCACCTGACGCAAAAATCCACCCAGTCTTCCATATCTCTAAGCTGGAACCCGCAGACGCCAGAACACCTTGCCAAGAGAGCTTCCATTTCGAGCCGGAAGCAGAAAACGAATTTGAAGTCGAAAAAATCCTAGATAAAAAGGGTCAGCGATACCTTATCAAATGGAAGGGATACGACGAATCAGAAAATACCTGGGAACCAAAAGAAAACCTACGAAACTGTCAGCAGAAGATTCGGGAGTATCAAAACGGCGCTTGCTCAGAAGTAACCACACCATAAGACATGGTAACTTTTGAGCAAACGGACGACTGGAGTAGGAATCGAACCCACGACCTCAAGAGTGTAGACAGCTTGCGCTCTACCACTGAGCTACCCAGCCGATTGATAAGAACAGGGACACAACTTACAAATAAATACCCTTACGAAGGAGACGGCTGAGCCACCGACGGCACCGTCTCGCCAGAAGGAGAAAGCCAGAAGTCGTCCGGAAGACCTTCGACAGCACTCCAGGTCCAAGGAGACAAGGACAGATTGGGAGCACTAGGATCCGCGTCTGCTACAGCGTACTCCTGCGCCCCTGGATCCTCGTCTAGCAACAACCGATCTTCCAACGAACGACCCTCCGCAACCTTCTGATCAACCGCATCCAATTGCTTACGAAGGCGCATTTCCTTTGCATGCGCTTCCATTAAGGCATCCTGCCTTTCACCAAGAATCCTCTTCGCGGTATCCAGTTCCTGCAACAATTTCTTCCGCTGAAGCGATAAGCGCTTCCACTCGCCCTCGGTTACCCTCGCATTGCAACTCTTCAGATTCCGCTGCCAGCACTCGGAACAGCGACCAGATGAGATGTGCACCTTGCACACACGGCCCTCCTTTTGACAAGAATCACACGGACGCATCGCGGTATCACCGTCACGAAAGATCTGCTGGGCTTTCTTCTTGCGGCGAGCGGTAGATTTGGATTGGGAGGAAAAAGACATCGTTGCGAGACACGAAAAGGAAGTACAAACATGACTTATGAAGCTCTGGGACAGAGCTAGGTTAAAAGGGGGATGGTGTTACGGTTCTGATCTGGGGCTGAAGGAAGCTAACCAATCAGACCTCCACAATTGGTGGGCGCTTCCGCCCGAGAAGTGCTCTCTCACCCGCAGGAATAAAACCAAGGAACCGAGAGAGCAACTGAAGTGATCTCCTTGATCTCGTTGATCTCGGTGATCTCGAGAGAGCATGGAGAGCATGGAGAGCACGGAGAGCAAACGCTCTATCTCCTTTGTATTTAGGAACGCTAGAAACCCTTATGGTTCTGATGCGTTCAACTCATGTTACTATCTCACTGATTGGAATACAACTCTTATTCCTATCATTTATCTTCGCTCAGCTTGCTTCAGCCTCTCCAAAGAATAATACCGCCACGTGACTTGACTTATCTCTCTTTTGAGACTAGCCCTGGAACGAGACAATAACACGGGTATAGGTGCTTCTAGTCCTTAGATCTTACTTGTTTCTTATAGTTACTTATCTTCCCTTAACTTACCTTCTAGCTACGCGGTGGACTCGTCTTTAGATTTATTAGGTTACTAGTACTAACGCTTACTTGTCTTATAAGTAGCGTTTACGTTATTCGACTATCTAGCCCGCTCGATTAATACTAACATAGCTATCCATTCCCTCGCTAGTTTCGTAGTATACGTTAGTATAGTACGACGGATGCAAGTCGCGGTTATTAACGTTATTATTACGGTCTCTATTAGAAGGATCCTTTCGATCTTCATAAACTATCGCTAGTAGGCCCTAGGACTGCCTAACATCTTATATGTTAAGCTAAATAGTAGGGTAAGCTACTGTACTACTATAAGACCACCTTAGCTTATAGCGACTAATTAAGCTACCTATAATGCCCGGGCTTACTACTTTAGAACCTAAGGACAGGTTCATAATAGGGGAGGATATATTAACGACTAATTGGTTATGTTAACCTTAGGTTTAGTTATGTTAACCTTAGGTTTAGAGGGAGGGTTCCTTAGGTCTAACTTACCCCTATTTCATTTTAGGTATAATTAGACATTTAGGTAAGCTAGCGGGACTAGTATAGCTATTAAGATATATACTACGCAGTTAAGTATTGTAAGCGTAGCATTAAGGTAACAATTCAATTTATACCTCTCGAGTAGAGGGTATAGGGGTTTAGGTCCGCTAATCCTCTTGTTTTATCCGGCTACTACGCTACTCGTTACGTGACCTAATTTCACGGTCCCGGGACCGGTAAATACCTCTGCTTACATAAGCGCCGCTCTACACTACTACAACTTAGACAGGCCTATATAGGGTGGTTAGTAGACATTACTACCTAGATAATATCCTTATCTATAGCGAGACGCGTAAGGCACACGTGCGAGCCGTGCGCGAAGTGCTTACGAGGCTACGGAAGTTTACTCTGTTCGTAAACCCTAAGAAGTGTTACTTCTTCTAGGAGAGCGTAGAGTTCCTTAGGTTTATCGTAAGCGCCGTAGGCGTGTCGATAGATAGGAGTAGGGTAGCCGCTATCGAGGAATAGCCTACGCCTACGAGTTTTTATAAGGTTCAATCCTTCCTAGGATTCTATAACTTCTATAGGCGCTTTATCGAAGGGTACTCGAGGATTACGAAGCCATTAATAGACCTACTAAAGGGATGTAAGAATAGTAAGAAGCAAGGGCCTCTTATATAGTCCGCTTACGAGGAGTAAGCGTTCTAACGGCTAAAAGCTAGGTTCCTTAGAGTACCTATCCTAAGGCACTTCGATCCTTCGTTACGTACGAGGGTTAAGACGGATACCTTAGGTTTTGCGATTATAGGTATTATCTCTTAGCTATTTAGGACTAAGTAGCATTCAATTGCCTTCTATTCTCGTAAAATAATACCTACCGAGTGTAATTATAAGACCTATAACTAAGAGCTACTTATAGTAGTTAAGGCTTTTAAGCATTAGAGGCTATACTTAGAGGGCGCATCGTATACGGTTTAGGTACTAGTCGACTATACGAACCTATAGGGTTTTATAACAGCAAAGTAGCTAAATGGGAGGTAAGCTCGATAGGCGACGTTTCTATAATCTTTCGACTTCGTAGTAGAGCATAGGTTAGGGAAGAGTAACCTAGCCGATACGCTATCGCGACGTAGTAACTACGTACGCGTAGCGTAGTAGACGTCGAACTTGCTTCCTACGCTATAAAGTAAGCTATCTTTCTAGAAGGAATCCCTATTAGGAGAGGACGAGCCTATAGTAAGGCGCGTAACCGCCACCTACGAGAAGATATAGAATAAGGCGACGACAATAGCACTAGTAGCCTACGAGCCGTAGGGGACCCGATCGCTACTAGTAAGAGTATACGCTATAATAATATAGGGCGGCCTAGGTGAACTGCTTATAATACTAATAAAAATCGTGTAGGAGAGAGACGATAGGTACGTCGCATACTTATCGTAGGCGCCTAGCGAAGGGGACGCTAAGGACTAGTATGTAAAAGACGGGTTAGTCTATCGCGGGAACGCGATTATAGTACCCGAAGACTATGTAGTAAGAGCATAGCTACTCTACATACATTATAACGACCTACTAGTAGGGCACTTTAGTAAGGTAAAGACCGAAGAGCTACTACGACGTCATTACTAGTAGGAATTACTAAGTAAGGATGTAAGGGAGTATATTAGAAACTATAGGGCTTATTAGACCTCGAAGGCGAGGCGCTATCGACCCTACGGCGAGCTATAGCTACTACCTAGGCTAGACGGTCCGTAGTAAGAAATCACTATAGATTTTATTACGGACCTAACTCTAAGTATGCGAGCCGGTTACTTGTATAACGCGATCCTAGTAATAGTCGATCGCTACTTAAAAATAAGCTTAGCGACCTAAGATTACCCCTACACTAACTAGATCTCGAGACGAGACCTAGGGGGGGAAGTACTAGCAGCGGTAACAGCTACGAGTCGCATGCGAAAACTACGCGCTACACTCGAGGAGCGATAGAAGGCTATAGTAGAAAGCTAGGCTCGCTACTATAATAAGACCTACTAAGCTAAGACCTACCGCGTAGGTAACTTAGTCCTATTATTAACGAAGAACCTTAAGTTAGTAGTGCTAAAGAAGAAGATAGGTCCGAAGTTCATCGGCCTATACCGCATTACGGACGCTATCGGTTCGTAGGCGTACCGCCTAGTGCTACTAGCCGACTTAAGGCTCTATAACGTCTTCTATGTCTCTCTCCTTGAGCCGTATATCGGTAGCGATAAGGATGGACCCGTACCCCCTCTAGCTAATAAGGACGGAGAGTATAAGGTAGAGGTAGTACTAGATAGGCGTAAGCGTAAGGGCAAGCTATAGTATCTAGTCTAGTAGAAGGACTAGTTAGAGGAGTATAATAGCTAGGAACCGGCGGAGGGCCTCGCGAATGCGGATCGCATAGTAGCCGACTATAAGGCGTTAAGGAGAAGTAAATAAGACTAGTATAGGAGCATAGGAGCACTAGAGCATAAATAAAACTTTTCTTAACTATAAACAAAATAAAAGCTAAAGAGTAGCGCGCCTAGGGGCCACGTAGAGTAGTAGTAGGCGAGGAGCCCGCGAGTAGCGTATAAGGCGAGCGCCTCAGTTGTTATCGTCGCGTAGTAACTTAGGTAGGAATGCCTAGTCAGCGGCGGTAGTATCGATGTTCTACGCCTATAGGAACTAGGACTACGGTTAGTAGGGTACACGTATGCAAGGAACATGCGACTTACGGCGCGGCCGAGTTCGAATAGCCTATTAAGGGCGCGGTTCTGCTCCTACTAGAGCGCGAGGGCTACGGCGGAGGGGGCGGCGGCAGTAGTAGCGGCGGTAGGGGTACGTATACGGGTTTCCCCGGCACGCTTATACTTATAGGCATTAAACTGCCTAATAGCCTATAGAAAGAGTTAGCCGAAGCATAGGAGACGTACTAGAGCCCCCCCGCGAGTAGTAGTCGACTCGTAGGAGCGAAGTAGCGACTTACCTCCGTAATGTCGATACCTAGCTAGGTATATAGGCGGATCTACTCTACTAGCTCCTACTACTAGAGGTCTATAGGCGCCTAGCCTATTATAGCCGTAAGGAAGTCGCGCTAGGAGCGCGCGGCGCGTAGGCGGCTTACTAGCGAGGCGATAGCGTAGCTAGTATTAGGCGCGTACTTGTATCTATTACGCCTATAGCGGCCGCACTTCTTTAGGAGCTCGCCGGTAGTAATACTATTATAGTTATCGGCCTCGTCTAGTAAGTAGTTAGTATACGAATCGTAGGCGACGCGCGTAGAGACTTACCCTTAACGAAGTATAGGAGGTACCGTATATACATATTAATTCTCTACGAGAGCTTAGTAGCGGGCGAGGGCGTTAGTAGCTACGAGGGAGATACTAGTCGCTTACGACTACTAGGCGTTCTAGGTGCGTCGCGTACTAGAGCCGCCTAGCGGCGCTTGTCTTCTAAGGCGCTAGTAGTGCTATCGCTACTAATACTACTAGAGGAGGCGGAGCGGCTAGAGAACGGAGGCGAGGAGGGGACGTTAGATATAATAATAATAATACTAGCGAGGCGCTTACGGTACGGGTGCGGTACGGGTACGTAGTAGTAGTGTAACGAAGGTAGTGCGCTAGGGAACGTACTAGGAGAAAAGGGCTAGGTTAGGCTAGAGTTTTATACCCCTAACTAGCTACGTCGGTATAGTAACTAAGCCTTACTTACCTATACCTATATAACGACACGTACGTAACCTACATGTAGGCCGTATAGCAACTATAATTCTAGAAGTACGTAGGAACCTCTACGTAGCAACTAGCGAGCTAAGGATAGCTCGTACGGGAGGGGAGGCAATTATAAGGGGTAGCCTAGTAGCTAACCCTTATATGTAGCCTTACATATAACATACGGTCGCGACCGGCTACTAAGCCGTACGTAACACGTATACGTACACCTTACGACGCGTAATGCGTCTTAAACAAAAGGTAAGAATTAGTTCATCTACGACTAGTAGGTCGTAGGCGTACTATATATTACGATATCCCTTAACATAAGTACTATTACGGGTAAACGACGTATATACTAAAGTTCTATAAAGTTTCTAATTAGTTCGATATCGAAGAAAGGGGAAGTTATAAGCTATCCAAAGAAAAGGTGTCGGAAAGTAATCCGAACGTATAGGCGTAGCCTATACTAAGAAATAGGGGCCCGCCCCTTATACTACCCCCCCCTCCCTCCTCCGCCGCCCCTAGTTATAGCTCCGCCGTAGAGCCTATTGCCCTAGGTGTTCTCGTTAGGCTCGTAATAGGAAGTGCCCGAGCTTCTCTTCCTTATTATGTAGCCCGGCCGACGCCGAGATAAAGTATTGTTACCTAGGTAAGTATAAGGTTTACTATTATCCATTAAGTAATAATAGCTATTATTATATGTAAACAATAGGAGCGTAGAATATATCTTTAGGTTCTCGTTCTCTTTTTTTTCTTTTCTTTCTTTTCCTTATTACCTACCGTACGCGTAAGTCGCCCCTCCCCCTCCCCCTAGCTAAGCGTCTCTAGCCTTAGGGGCATATTCGCGAATCTTATATCTACCGCTTAGGGAGACGACATTTTCCTTACGGGTTCTAATAGATACTAATAGTATGCCGTAAATAGAAACTACTACTACTACTACATCTCCTATTAATACTATTAAGTAAGTCCGAATGCATTCCTAAGGAGGCCGAAACATTCTAACCGGAGCCTAGCATAAAATGGCCTAACGCCGCATCTACTACGTTCCCTACGCCTCTACTAGCGTAGACTACGTCTCCTAGTATATAAGTACCGGTCCTCGTCCTATTCTTATTAGGGTCCGCTAATTATCGTTAGGGCGTAACCGCGCGCGCCTACTAGGCCTATAATACTAATCGTAAGTATTGCGAGGACATATATATACCGCGCGGACCCCGAAGAAAAATTATAGCTAACCGCGCGTTTTAGGCCGGAGCTCGCCTACGCCGCCTGTTAAGGGGATGTCGCAATGTATAGCACGCCCACGACCTGCCAGTCGTAGATGAACTAATTCTTGCCTTTTGTTCAAGACGCATCGCGCGTCGCAAGGTGTACTCATGCGTGTCACGTGCGGCTTGGCAGCCGGTCGCGACCGCATGTCACATGCAAGGCCACATGTAGGGGTTAGCCACTGGGCTGCCCCTTACAATTGCCTCCCCTCCCGTGCGAGCTGTCCTCAGCTCGCTAGTTGCTACGTAGAGGCTCCTATGTACTTCCAGAACCATAGTTGCTATGCGGCCCACATGCGGGTTGCGTGCGTGTCGTCATGTAGGTGTAGGTGAGTGAGGCTTGGTTGCCATGCCGACGCAGCTGGTTAGGGGCATAAAACTCCAGCCCAACCCAGCCCTTTCTCAGCACGCTCCCCAGCTCATCACCTTCGCCACACCACCACCACGCACCCGCACCGCACCATCATCGCAAGCGCCTCGCCAGCATCATCATCATCATCATGTCGGCCGTGCCCTCCTCGCCGCCATTCTCTGGCCGCTCCGCCTCCTCCAGCAGCACCAGCAGCGACAGCACCACCAGCGCCGCAGAAGACGAGCGCCGCCAGGCGGCTCTGGTGCGCGACGCACCCAGAACGCCTGGTGGTCGCAAGCGACCAGCATCACCCTCGCAGCCACCAACGCCCTCGCCAGCCACCAAGCTCTCGCAGAGAATCAACATGTGCATGCGGTGCCTCCCGTACTTCGTCAGGGGTAAGTCTCCACGCGCGTCGCCTGCGATTCGCATGCTAACCACTTGCTAGACGAGGCCGATGACTGTGATAGTGTCACCACCGGCGAGCTCCTGAAGAAGTGTGGCCGCTGCAGGCGCAGCAAACACAGCTGCGTGCCCAACACCAGCCACGCCATCGCCTCGCTGGTGAGCCGCCTGCGCGCCGCGCGGTCCCAGCGCGACTTCCTCACGGCCATGATGGGCCAGGCGCCCACAGACCTCCAGCAGCAGGAGCTGGTGGAGCAGATGGGCCCAGCAACAAGCGAGGCGTGCAGCCTTAGTCGCAAGGAGGGATGCCCTTCGGGCAGAGGTTGAGGAGAAGGAGATACAGAGGGAGATTGAACAGTTGGAGATCTTGCGGGACGCAAGCGTGCCGCCGGCGGACCCTCAGGGCGAATCCGGCGGAGAACTATCCCCTACTCCCCCTCCTCCATCTGTAGTAACTGACGATGATATCGCAGCTCGAGGCGCGGTCGCATCGCATGCGACACGTTTGCGTCTCAAAGAACCTACGCCTTTTAGAGGGGACTCGATCAAGAAAGCACGGGTATTCCTAAGGGAGCTCTCTCTTGTCTTTGCCCTCTCAGGCGGCACGTATGCGACGAACGAGTCAAAGGTCCTGTATGGGGTTATGTACCTAAGCGGAGAGGCAAGTGAGCGATGGCACGCCAACCATAGCGTCCTTGACCTTAAAGGGTATACATACCAGGACTTTGAGGAGTTCTGTCGAGACGCATGCGGCGATCCTGTGAACCGCGTGCTCAACGTGATGTTGGAGTATGAGGCGGTGAAACAGAAGGACAACCAGACAGTGCGTCAGTTTGCGACTGAGCTGGATGTCATGGAGGATCAGTTGGGGGACTATACGGAGGCGCAACGCGTGCGACATATGCTCGCTAAGCTTGCGCCTGGCCTGCGGTCCGCAATCGTCAAGTTTCATGACATCCCAACAACCAGAGAGGAACTGGTGATCCTGGCTTCGCGCATTGAAAGCACGGAGCGTGGCAGCGGAGGGCACGACCGCGGGCAGCATGGTCGCCGCAGGCGAGAGACTGAGGGCGACCAAGGGCGAAGCGATCGTGGCTCGAAGCAGCAGAAGCATAGTCAGGCGTCGCGCGACCCGGGTGCGAGTTACCAGCGGGACGCCGGCGGATCGTCTGTGACCTTTGATAGGACCAAAGCGGAGTGCTATGGATGCCATAAGAAGGGTCACATTAAGACGGATTGCCCGAACAGGCACCTGTGGAAGGACCGTGGCGCGCAAGCGGTTCGCAGGGTAGACGCTGCGAAGGCTCTGACTGAGAAGGGCAGCGACCAGGGAAAAGGCAGAGGACCAGAAGTGGGTCGCTCCTGAGTCCGAGTTTTCCTGAAGTCGACCCCTTGAGGCGAGTGGATGCGTGTCCAGCGCGTCACTTGCGAGGCGCAGATACGACTCTAACTTCGGCAGCCTTGCCCCATCAATGGGTTGCATTTGATGTCGGAGTACATACTCATACGACACTAGGCTGAGATCCGCACAGTCATCCAGGAGAAACGTGGCCTCGCGAAAGCCCTCACGAGTCTCGACTGCGCCTCGCAAGTGACGCGCTGGACACGCATCCACTCGCCTCAAGGGGTCGACTTCAGGAAAACTCGGACTCAGGAGCGACCCACTTCTGGTCCTCTGCCTTTTCCCTGGTCGCTGCGATGGACACACATCCACTCGCCTCAAGGGGTCGACTTCAGGAAAACTCGGACTCAGGAGCGACCCACTTCTGGTCCTCTGCCTTTTCCCTGGTCGCTGCCCTTCTCAGTCAGAGCCTTCGCAGCGTCTACCCTGCGAACCGCTTGCGCGCCACGGTCCTTCCACAGGTGCCTGTTCGGGCAATCCGTCTTAATGTGACCCTTCTTATGGCATCCATAGCACTCCGCTTTGGTCCTATCAAAGGTCACAGACGATCCGCCGGCGTCCCGCTGGTAACTCGCACCCGGGTCGCGCGACGCCTGACTATGCTTCTGCTGCTTCGAGCCACGATCGCTTCGCCCTTGGTCGCCCTCAGTCTCTCGCCTGCGGCGACCATGCTGCCCGCGGTCGTGCCCTCCGCTGCCACGCTCCGTGCTTTCAATGCGCGAAGCCAGGATCACCAGTTCCTCTCTGGTTGTTGGGATGTCATGAAACTTGACGATTGCGGACCGCAGGCCAGGCGCAAGCTTAGCGAGCATATGTCGCACGCGTTGCGCCTCCGTATAGTCCCCCAACTGATCCTCCATGACATCCAGCTCAGTCGCAAACTGACGCACTGTCTGGTTGTCCTTCTGTTTCACCGCCTCATACTCCAACATCACGTTGAGCACGCGGTTCACAGGATCGCCGCATGCGTCTCGACAGAACTCCTCAAAGTCCTGGTATGTATACCCTTTAAGGTCAAGGACGCTATGGTTGGCGTGCCATCGCTCACTTGCCTCTCCGCTTAGGTACATAACCCCATACAGGACCTTTGACTCGTTCGTCGCATACGTGCCGCCTGAGAGGGCAAAGACAAGAGAGAGCTCCCTTAGGAATACCCGTGCTTTCTTGATCGAGTCCCCTCTAAAAGGCGTAGGTTCTTTGAGACGCAAACGTGTCGCATGCGATGCGACCGCGCCTCGAGCTGCGATATCATCGTCAGTTACTACAGATGGAGGAGGGGGAGTAGGGGATAGTTCTCCGCCGGATTCGCCCTGAGGGTCCGCCGGCGGCACGCTTGCGTCCCGCAAGATCTCCAACTGTTCAATCTCCCTCTGTATCTCCTTCTCCTCAACCTCTGCCCGAAGGGCATCCCTCCTTGCGACTAAGGCTGCACGCCTCGCTTGTTGCTGGGCCCATCTGCTCCACCAGCTCCTGCTGCTGGAGGTCTGTGGGCGCCTGGCCCATCATGGCCGTGAGGAAGTCGCGCTGGGACCGCGCGGCGCGCAGGCGGCTCACCAGCGAGGCGATGGCGTGGCTGGTGTTGGGCACGCAGCTGTGTTTGCTGCGCCTGCAGCGGCCACACTTCTTCAGGAGCTCGCCGGTGGTGACACTATCACAGTCATCGGCCTCGTCTAGCAAGTGGTTAGCATGCGAATCGCAGGCGACGCGCGTGGAGACTTACCCCTGACGAAGTACGGGAGGCACCGCATGCACATGTTGATTCTCTGCGAGAGCTTGGTGGCTGGCGAGGGCGTTGGTGGCTGCGAGGGTGATGCTGGTCGCTTGCGACCACCAGGCGTTCTGGGTGCGTCGCGCACCAGAGCCGCCTGGCGGCGCTCGTCTTCTGCGGCGCTGGTGGTGCTGTCGCTGCTGGTGCTGCTGGAGGAGGCGGAGCGGCCAGAGAATGGCGGCGAGGAGGGCACGGCCGACATGATGATGATGATGATGCTGGCGAGGCGCTTGCGATGATGGTGCGGTGCGGGTGCGTGGTGGTGGTGTGGCGAAGGTGATGAGCTGGGGAGCGTGCTGAGAAAGGGCTGGGTTGGGCTGGAGTTTTATGCCCCTAACCAGCTGCGTCGGCATGGCAACCAAGCCTCACTCACCTACACCTACATGACGACACGCACGCAACCCGCATGTGGGCCGCATAGCAACTATGGTTCTGGAAGTACATAGGAGCCTCTACGTAGCAACTAGCGAGCTGAGGACAGCTCGCACGGGAGGGGAGGCAATTGTAAGGGGCAGCCCAGTGGCTAACCCCTACATGTGGCCTTGCATGTGACATGCGGTCGCGACCGGCTGCCAAGCCGCACGTGACACGCATGAGTACACCTTGCGACGCGCGATGCGTCTTGAACAAAAGGCAAGAATTAGTTCATCTACGACTGGCAGGTCGTGGGCGTGCTATACATTGCGACATCCCCTTAACAGGCGGCGTAGGCGAGCTCCGGCCTAAAACGCGCGGTTAGCTATAATTTTTCTTCGGGGTCCGCGCGGTATATATATGTCCTCGCAATACTTACGATTAGTATTATAGGCCTAGTAGGCGCGCGCGGTTACGCCCTAACGATAATTAGCGGACCCTAATAAGAATAGGACGAGGACCGGTACTTATATACTAGGAGACGTAGTCTACGCTAGTAGAGGCGTAGGGAACGTAGTAGATGCGGCGTTAGGCCATTTTATGCTAGGCTCCGGTTAGAATGTTTCGGCCTCCTTAGGAATGCATTCGGACTTACTTAATAGTATTAATAGGAGATGTAGTAGTAGTAGTAGTTTCTATTTACGGCATACTATTAGTATCTATTAGAACCCGTAAGGAAAATGTCGTCTCCCTAAGCGGTAGATATAAGATTCGCGAATATGCCCCTAAGGCTAGAGACGCTTAGCTAGGGGGAGGGGGAGGGGCGACTTACGCGTACGGTAGGTAATAAGGAAAAGAAAGAAAAGAAAAAAAAGAGAACGAGAACCTAAAGATATATTCTACGCTCCTATTGTTTACATATAATAATAGCTATTATTACTTAATGGATAATAGTAAACCTTATACTTACCTAGGTAACAATACTTTATCTCGGCGTCGGCCGGGCTACATAATAAGGAAGAGAAGCTCGGGCACTTCCTATTACGAGCCTAACGAGAACACCTAGGGCAATAGGCTCTACGGCGGAGCTATAACTAGGGGCGGCGGAGGAGGGAGGGGGGGGTAGTATAAGGGGCGGGCCCCTATTTCTTAGTATAGGCTACGCCTATACGTTCGGATTACTTTCCGACACCTTTTCTTTGGATAGCTTATAACTTCCCCTTTCTTCGATATCGAACTAATTAGAAACTTTATAGAACTTTAGTATATACGTCGTTTACCCGTAATAGTACTTATGTTAAGGGATATCGTAATATATAGTACGCCTACGACCTACTAGTCGTAGATGAACTAATTCTTACCTTTTGTTTAAGACGCATTACGCGTCGTAAGGTGTACGTATACGTGTTACGTACGGCTTAGTAGCCGGTCGCGACCGTATGTTATATGTAAGGCTACATATAAGGGTTAGCTACTAGGCTACCCCTTATAATTGCCTCCCCTCCCGTACGAGCTATCCTTAGCTCGCTAGTTGCTACGTAGAGGTTCCTACGTACTTCTAGAATTATAGTTGCTATACGGCCTACATGTAGGTTACGTACGTGTCGTTATATAGGTATAGGTAAGTAAGGCTTAGTTACTATACCGACGTAGCTAGTTAGGGGTATAAAACTCTAGCCTAACCTAGCCCTTTTCTCCTAGTACGTTCCCTAGCGCACTACCTTCGTTACACTACTACTACGTACCCGTACCGCACCCGTACCGTAAGCGCCTCGCTAGTATTATTATTATTATATCTAACGTCCCCTCCTCGCCTCCGTTCTCTAGCCGCTCCGCCTCCTCTAGTAGTATTAGTAGCGATAGCACTACTAGCGCCTTAGAAGACAAGCGCCGCTAGGCGGCTCTAGTACGCGACGCACCTAGAACGCCTAGTAGTCGTAAGCGACTAGTATCTCCCTCGTAGCTACTAACGCCCTCGCCCGCTACTAAGCTCTCGTAGAGAATTAATATGTATATACGGTACCTCCTATACTTCGTTAAGGGTAAGTCTCTACGCGCGTCGCCTACGATTCGTATACTAACTACTTACTAGACGAGGCCGATAACTATAATAGTATTACTACCGGCGAGCTCCTAAAGAAGTGCGGCCGCTATAGGCGTAATAGATACAAGTACGCGCCTAATACTAGCTACGCTATCGCCTCGCTAGTAAGCCGCCTACGCGCCGCGCGCTCCTAGCGCGACTTCCTTACGGCTATAATAGGCTAGGCGCCTATAGACCTCTAGTAGTAGGAGCTAGTAGAGTAGATCCGCCTATATACCTAGCTAGGTATCGACATTACGGAGGTAAGTCGCTACTTCGCTCCTACGAGTCGACTACTACTCGCGGGGGGGCTCTAGTACGTCTCCTATGCTTCGGCTAACTCTTTCTATAGGCTATTAGGCAGTTTAATGCCTATAAGTATAAGCGTGCCGGGGAAACCCGTATACGTACCCCTACCGCCGCTACTACTGCCGCCGCCCCCTCCGCCGTAGCCCTCGCGCTCTAGTAGGAGCAGAACCGCGCCCTTAATAGGCTATTCGAACTCGGCCGCGCCGTAAGTCGCATGTTCCTTGCATACGTGTACCCTACTAACCGTAGTCCTAGTTCCTATAGGCGTAGAACATCGATACTACCGCCGCTGACTAGGCATTCCTACCTAAGTTACTACGCGACGATAACAACTGAGGCGCTCGCCTTATACGCTACTCGCGGGCTCCTCGCCTACTACTACTCTACGTGGCCCCTAGGCGCGCTACTCTTTAGCTTTTATTTTGTTTATAGTTAAGAAAAGTTTTATTTATGCTCTAGTGCTCCTATGCTCCTATACTAGTCTTATTTACTTCTCCTTAACGCCTTATAGTCGGCTACTATGCGATCCGCATTCGCGAGGCCCTCCGCCGGTTCCTAGCTATTATACTCCTCTAACTAGTCCTTCTACTAGACTAGATACTATAGCTTGCCCTTACGCTTACGCCTATCTAGTACTACCTCTACCTTATACTCTCCGTCCTTATTAGCTAGAGGGGGTACGGGTCCATCCTTATCGCTACCGATATACGGCTCAAGGAGAGAGACATAGAAGACGTTATAGAGCCTTAAGTCGGCTAGTAGCACTAGGCGGTACGCCTACGAACCGATAGCGTCCGTAATGCGGTATAGGCCGATGAACTTCGGACCTATCTTCTTCTTTAGCACTACTAACTTAAGGTTCTTCGTTAATAATAGGACTAAGTTACCTACGCGGTAGGTCTTAGCTTAGTAGGTCTTATTATAGTAGCGAGCCTAGCTTTCTACTATAGCCTTCTATCGCTCCTCGAGTGTAGCGCGTAGTTTTCGCATGCGACTCGTAGCTGTTACCGCTGCTAGTACTTCCCCCCCTAGGTCTCGTCTCGAGATCTAGTTAGTGTAGGGGTAATCTTAGGTCGCTAAGCTTATTTTTAAGTAGCGATCGACTATTACTAGGATCGCGTTATACAAGTAACCGGCTCGCATACTTAGAGTTAGGTCCGTAATAAAATCTATAGTGATTTCTTACTACGGACCGTCTAGCCTAGGTAGTAGCTATAGCTCGCCGTAGGGTCGATAGCGCCTCGCCTTCGAGGTCTAATAAGCCCTATAGTTTCTAATATACTCCCTTACATCCTTACTTAGTAATTCCTACTAGTAATGACGTCGTAGTAGCTCTTCGGTCTTTACCTTACTAAAGTGCCCTACTAGTAGGTCGTTATAATGTATGTAGAGTAGCTATGCTCTTACTACATAGTCTTCGGGTACTATAATCGCGTTCCCGCGATAGACTAACCCGTCTTTTACATACTAGTCCTTAGCGTCCCCTTCGCTAGGCGCCTACGATAAGTATGCGACGTACCTATCGTCTCTCTCCTACACGATTTTTATTAGTATTATAAGCAGTTCACCTAGGCCGCCCTATATTATTATAGCGTATACTCTTACTAGTAGCGATCGGGTCCCCTACGGCTCGTAGGCTACTAGTGCTATTGTCGTCGCCTTATTCTATATCTTCTCGTAGGTGGCGGTTACGCGCCTTACTATAGGCTCGTCCTCTCCTAATAGGGATTCCTTCTAGAAAGATAGCTTACTTTATAGCGTAGGAAGCAAGTTCGACGTCTACTACGCTACGCGTACGTAGTTACTACGTCGCGATAGCGTATCGGCTAGGTTACTCTTCCCTAACCTATGCTCTACTACGAAGTCGAAAGATTATAGAAACGTCGCCTATCGAGCTTACCTCCCATTTAGCTACTTTGCTGTTATAAAACCCTATAGGTTCGTATAGTCGACTAGTACCTAAACCGTATACGATGCGCCCTCTAAGTATAGCCTCTAATGCTTAAAAGCCTTAACTACTATAAGTAGCTCTTAGTTATAGGTCTTATAATTACACTCGGTAGGTATTATTTTACGAGAATAGAAGGCAATTGAATGCTACTTAGTCCTAAATAGCTAAGAGATAATACCTATAATCGCAAAACCTAAGGTATCCGTCTTAACCCTCGTACGTAACGAAGGATCGAAGTGCCTTAGGATAGGTACTCTAAGGAACCTAGCTTTTAGCCGTTAGAACGCTTACTCCTCGTAAGCGGACTATATAAGAGGCCCTTGCTTCTTACTATTCTTACATCCCTTTAGTAGGTCTATTAATGGCTTCGTAATCCTCGAGTACCCTTCGATAAAGCGCCTATAGAAGTTATAGAATCCTAGGAAGGATTGAACCTTATAAAAACTCGTAGGCGTAGGCTATTCCTCGATAGCGGCTACCCTACTCCTATCTATCGACACGCCTACGGCGCTTACGATAAACCTAAGGAACTCTACGCTCTCCTAGAAGAAGTAACACTTCTTAGGGTTTACGAACAGAGTAAACTTCCGTAGCCTCGTAAGCACTTCGCGCACGGCTCGCACGTGTGCCTTACGCGTCTCGCTATAGATAAGGATATTATCTAGGTAGTAATGTCTACTAACCACCCTATATAGGCCTGTCTAAGTTGTAGTAGTGTAGAGCGGCGCTTATGTAAGCAGAGGTATTTACCGGTCCCGGGACCGTGAAATTAGGTCACGTAACGAGTAGCGTAGTAGCCGGATAAAACAAGAGGATTAGCGGACCTAAACCCCTATACCCTCTACTCGAGAGGTATAAATTGAATTGTTACCTTAATGCTACGCTTACAATACTTAACTGCGTAGTATATATCTTAATAGCTATACTAGTCCCGCTAGCTTACCTAAATGTCTAATTATACCTAAAATGAAATAGGGGTAAGTTAGACCTAAGGAACCCTCCCTCTAAACCTAAGGTTAACATAACTAAACCTAAGGTTAACATAACCAATTAGTCGTTAATATATCCTCCCCTATTACGAACCTGTCCTTAGGTTCTAAAGTAGTAAGCCCGGGCATTATAGGTAGCTTAATTAGTCGCTATAAGCTAAGGTGGTCTTATAGTAGTACAGTAGCTTACCCTACTATTTAGCTTAACATATAAGATGTTAGGCAGTCCTAGGGCCTACTAGCGATAGTTTATGAAGATCGAAAGGATCCTTCTAATAGAGACCGTAATAATAACGTTAATAACCGCGACTTGCATCCGTCGTACTATACTAACGTATACTACGAAACTAGCGAGGGAATGGATAGCTATGTTAGTATTAATCGAGCGGGCTAGATAGTCGAATAACGTAAACGCTACTTATAAGACAAGTAAGCGTTAGTACTAGTAACCTAATAAATCTAAAGACGAGTCCACCGCGTAGCTAGAAGGTAAGTTAAGGGAAGATAAGTAACTATAAGAAACAAGTAAGATCTAAGGACTAGAAGCACCTATACCCGTGTTATTGTCTCGTTCCAGGGCTAGTCTCAAAAGAGAGATAAGTCAAGTCACGTGGCGGTATTATTCTTTGGAGAGGCTGAAGCAAGCTGAGCGAAGATAAATGATAGGAATAAGAGTTGTATTCCAATCAGTGAGATAGTAACATGAGTTGAACGCATCAGAACCATAAGGGTTTCTAGCGTTCCTAAATACAAAGGAGATAGAGCGTTTGCTCTCCGTGCTCTCCATGCTCTCCATGCTCTCTCGAGATCACCGAGATCAACGAGATCAAGGAGATCACTTCAGTTGCTCTCTCGGTTCCTTGGTTTTATTCCTGCGGGTGAGAGAGCACTTCTCGGGCGGAAGCGCCCACCAATTGTGGAGGTCTGATTGGTTAGCTTCCTTCAGCCCCAGATCAGAACCGTAACACCATCCCCCTTTTAACCTAGCTCTGTCCCAGAGCTTCATAAGTCATGTTTGTACTTCCTTTTCGTGTCTCGCAACGATGTCTTTTTCCTCCCAATCCAAATCTACCGCTCGCCGCAAGAAGAAAGCCCAGCAGATCTTTCGTGACGGTGATACCGCGATGCGTCCGTGTGATTCTTGTCAAAAGGAGGGCCGTGTGTGCAAGGTGCACATCTCATCTGGTCGCTGTTCCGAGTGCTGGCAGCGGAATCTGAAGAGTTGCAATGCGAGGGTAACCGAGGGCGAGTGGAAGCGCTTATCGCTTCAGCGGAAGAAATTGTTGCAGGAACTGGATACCGCGAAGAGGATTCTTGGTGAAAGGCAGGATGCCTTAATGGAAGCGCATGCAAAGGAAATGCGCCTTCGTAAGCAATTGGATGCGGTTGATCAGAAGGTTGCGGAGGGTCGTTCGTTGGAAGATCGGTTGTTGCTAGACGAGGATCCAGGGGCGCAGGAGTACGCTGTAGCAGACGCGGATCCTAGTGCTCCCAATCTGTCCTTGTCTCCTTGGACCTGGAGTGCTGTCGAAGGTCTTCCGGACGACTTCTGGCTTTCTCCTTCTGGCGAGACGGTGCCGTCGGTGGCTCAGCCGTCTCCTTCGTAAGGGTATTTATTTGTAAGTTGTGTCCCTGTTCTTATCAATCGGCTGGGTAGCTCAGTGGTAGAGCGCAAGCTGTCTACACTCTTGAGGTCGTGGGTTCGATTCCTACTCCAGTCGTCCGTTTGCTCAAAAGTTACCATGTCTTATGGTGTGGTTACTTCTGAGCAAGCGCCGTTTTGATACTCCCGAATCTTCTGCTGACAGTTTCGTAGGTTTTCTTTTGGTTCCCAGGTATTTTCTGATTCGTCGTATCCCTTCCATTTGATAAGGTATCGCTGACCCTTTTTATCTAGGATTTTTTCGACTTCAAATTCGTTTTCTGCTTCCGGCTCGAAATGGAAGCTCTCTTGGCAAGGTGTTCTGGCGTCTGCGGGTTCCAGCTTAGAGATATGGAAGACTGGGTGGATTTTTGCGTCAGGTGGTAGTCGTAGTCGATAGTTAACTGGTCCTACGACTTTGTCCATTAAAAATGGTCCGACTTTGACGTGATCTAGTTTCTTGGTCTGTCTTCTTGTTCTCAAATTTTTTGTAAGGAGATAGACCTTATCCCCCTTTTTTAGCAGAGGTGCCATTTTTCTCGTGTCCTGCCGTTGTTGAGACAGTTTTCGTTGTGCATCTTCGATCGCCTTGCGTGTTTCTTTGTGCACTTCCTTAAGAGTATCCGTCGTCACGATTGCTCTCTCGGCCTGTGGATGGGATCCAGGTATTCCGAATAGGTTAGGATCTTTACCAAAGTTCGCATAAAATGGCGTCGTTGAAGTTGTTTCCGATTTGTGGTTGTTTAGTGCAATCTGCGCCATTGGCAGTAATGAAACCCAGTTGTCTTGTGCATAGTTGATGTAGTGTCGTAGGTATTGTTCTAGCGTTTGATTCATCCTTTCGGTTTGTCCGTCTGTCTCCGGATGATATGCTGTTGACAGCTTGTGTTTGATTCCGATCGTTCCCATAAGCGTCTTCCAGTAGTTTGATGTGAATAGCTTGTCTCTGTCCGTTATAAACGCTTGAGGGAATCCGTGGTATCGGATAAGTCTATCCAGTACGAGGTATCCGAGCTGCTCTGCATTGTACGTTTCTGATGCAGGAATGAAGTGTGCGTATTTCGTAAGTCTATCAACCATGACTAGTATCATGTCGTATGGTTGTTTCGTAACTTGATCTCTTGACGGTGGGAGTTTCGTAATAAAGTCCATTGTGACTTCGTCCCATGGTTTCGTCGGTGGTGTCCTGAACTGTAGGTGACCGTATTTTGCATGTCTCGCAGCCTTGTTTCGTTGGCAGTGTACGCATTGTTTAATGTAGCGTGACACCTTAAGTCTCATCTGTGGAAAGGAGAAACTGCGCTGTATTAGGTCCATAGTTTTTGAAGTTCCAGGGTGTCCATAAGTTGGTCCGTCGTGATGTTGTCGTATGCATTCTTCTTCTCGATCCTTAGGTACTTGGTATTTTCCTTGCGATATAGGGAATTGTTCGTTCCTGTCGCCTAATATCCGTACGATGTTGTTGAATTCTCTTGTGTTGGCACTAAGACTTCCGTCGGGGTTCGTCTTTAATATCTTATGTTGCACTGGTTCTTTTTCTTCCATGTAGTCGCTTCTTCGGCTTAGCGCGTCGGCGCGGCCATTCTCTCGTCCTGGAGTATATTTGATTTCGAACTTATACTGTCCTAGCAGCTCCGACCAGCGGGCTTGCCTTCGGGTAAGTTCTTTCCTCGTCGTGAAGTACGTAAGATTCTTGTGGTCAGAAAGAATCGTTAACTTCGGTGGGCCCTCGACATATACTCTCCAATGTTGCATGGCAGCAACAATGGCTAGAAGCTCTTTGTCATGGATGTCGTAGTTCTGTTCCGCTGTGGTCATTTTCCGGGAGTAATAGGCTACTGGGTGTCTCTGCCCATCGTGTGTCTGCGTTAGACACGCGCCTATTGCCATATCAGACGCATCGGTCTCGATGTGGACTTCCTTGCTACCATCGAATAATCGAAGCGTAGGGGCTGAAGCGCATTGTTCCTTGAGTTTCTTGAATGCTTCAATCTGTTCTTTTCCCCATTTCCAAGTGACGTCCTTTCTTGTAAGCATCGTCATTGGTGCTGCTGTCTTTGAGTAGTCCTTAATGAATTTCCGGTTGTAGTTCGCTAGTCCAAGGAATGATTGTACGTCCTTGACTGTTTTCGGTTCTGGCCATTCTCTAATTGACTGTGTCTTCGCAGGGTCGATCGTTATTCCTGTAGTGCTAATGATAAAGCCTAGGAATTTAACTTCTTTCTTATGGAATTCGCATTTCTCGGGTGCCGTCTTGAATCCTGATTGCGTGAGTCGTTCGAAGACGTCCTGGACTTGTCTTATGTGTTCCTGTAGGGATCCTTTCGTGTAGACTAGTATGTCGTCCATGTAAGCGATAACGCATACGTCGAGTAGGTCTCTAAGTGTTTCGTTGACAAGGTCCTGGCAGGATGCGGGTGCGTTGGTTAATCCCATTGGCATAACTAAGAATTCGTAGAGTCCGTATCTTGTTCTAAAAGCGGTTTTCCATTCTTCTCCTTCTGCCATCCGTATAGCGTAGAAGGCATCTCGTAGGTCAATCTTCGTGTACCAGTCCGATCCGGTTAATCTGTCTTGTGCTTCTTCGATGTTGGGTAGCGGGTATCGGTTCTTGATCGTGATCTCGTTTAACTTCCTGTAGTCTTGTACGAGTCGTAACTTCCCGTTTGCCTTTGGAACGAACATGCATGGAGTTCCTGCACTTGAGGTGGATCTTCTTATCCATCCTTTGGCTAGCTTCTCCTTCGGCCATTCTCGTAGGGTCTGTAGCTCTTTCTCAGACATTTGATATAGGGGTCCCCATGGAGGCTCTTTCCCTGGCTGAATGTTGATCTTGTGATCCCATGGGCGGTGCTTAGGTAAGGCGGTTTTGCCTCTTTCCTCTTCAAAGAGTCGCGACCACTTGCGATACTCCTTGGGAATACTCAACTCTGAGATGTTAGTATTCTTCGATGGTGCGTTACTTCCATCACTTCCAGTGACTTCGTGACCCGGCGGCCCCACGCCAGTGTCTGTCCCGGTCGAAGGTGGTTCTTCTGTCCTTCTATTCGGCGCAAGCTGTATCTCGTTCAGCTGTTTCCTTGCCTCATCTGCCAGTGAACGCTGCCACTGCGCAGGCTGAATGTCGACAACGCAATCGCATTCCCTAAATGTGAGTACTCCTCTTCTCCAGTCGATTACTGGATTGTGCTTTCTCAACCAAGGCATACCTAATACTATGTCATGACTGGCCATATCAGTGACATCCAAGGTAATATTCTCGTGGTGCTGTTGGATAGCCAGTGGCAATGGTATCGTCTCCCATTCCACGCTAGGTAACGATGATCCGTTTACCGCGATCAACTCGTAACCCCATTTCTTCTTTAGGGTAGCTAACCCGTTTCTTCTTGTGAAAGACTCGGAGATAAAATTCCCCGCTGCTCCTGAGTCGATCATGACACTAGTCTTGTGTCCGTTGACGATTGCTTGTGTCTGGAAAACTGTGTTTGATGTCGATGCGTGAGCCTGAATATTGCATAACTCCCTCCGGTCGCTCATTCCTAGGGAGCTGATCCTTTTCCCGAATGGTATGTGGTTCGCTGTGCTTCGTGCCTAGAGGCTTCGGCTAGAACCTGTAGCTCGTTGCCCTGTGTCCACACTTGTAGTCTGTTGCGTTCCTGGATCTTCTGCGTTTCTGAGTAGAGTGCGCGTGCGTGCTGCACTATGTTGCGTAATTCATTCGATATAAATGTTCCTGACGGTGTAAGATATCCGGTTCCTGTTATTCGGCTTCCTATCGGTGGTCGTTCTGTAACGGTGGTTGCTAGATTCTCGGTTGTTTCCATGAGTGGGTATCCCCAGGCCATGCCTCGTAGGGTGTCGAGTGTCTTGTCAAACTCAATGGAATGTAGCCTCCTTCGTCCACCTATCTTAGGTAGGAATTCCTCGTGCCTTCTTTGTAGGTAGATGATCATGTCGTACAGTTTTTTTTTTAGGTGCATCTACCGTGAAGGTAAGTTGTTCGTTGTCGCCGTCAGTGTCGCTCTCTTCTCCTTCGGAGGAATCTTCTTCGCTGGATTCTTCCGGATCCTGTTCTTCCTCGATGGTATCTAGCCCGGTGGTTTCTTGACTTTCTTCCTGTGGTTCTGGTGACCATGATCCGTTCCATCCTGGGTCCTGATTTTCTTTATCGCTTCCATCTTCGTTGAAGTAGGATTCATCGATGTCCACTTCTCTGAGCGTGGCGTTTTGCCTATGCGTCGCTCCTAGGGTTCCTCGTGGTTGCTGAGGCCAATACCCTGCGCCTGATTTCGCGGCGTAGTGGATTTGACACGAGTCTTGGTAACAGAATCGCCAATGAAGGCTTCCATGACCATTTCGAGACTCGGATTCGGTCTCGTAGTCGATTCTTCGTGTCATCATGTTGAACTGTCGTGGTTGGTTCTTCGCATCAAATGGAATGATCACCATTCGCTGCCCATGGTATCCTCCTCGTCCTTCTGAGGGGTCCAGGAGAGGCGTCGTGTTTCTGTTGCTAGCTCTCTCCTCCACTCTCCGAGTATAGTCGGTATCTCCTCGAGATCCAACGCTGCTCTCAGATTTACTAGTTCGGGGTTGCATCATATTGAATTGCTCGCGGCGCACCATATTTTTACCGCGGCAATCTCGCGCCATGTGGCCTTCCTTGCCACAGGCATAACATGTGAGTTTTCCTTTTCCTTTGAAGGGCTTTCCGTGGCCCCTACTCTTATCGATCTTCCGTCCTCGTTGGGTAACGTCCAGTTCCATTGGCTGTGGTCCATAGTAGGGTTGGCTTTGTCGTGAGAATTCTCCCTTCGCAACGTATCCTCCTAAGGGTCTGCGATCCGGAGCGTATCCTGCTATTCCTCCTACTTTGGAGTCGTATTTCTTCTCCTGGTGTCGTTCCCAGAGCTGGTCATCGATGTTGATCGACGCCTTCATTAGCTCTTCGAGGTTGGTGATCCGTCCCCCGTGTCTTATCAACTCGTCCTTGACGGAGTCCTTAAGTCCACGTCGGAACATAGTCATCAACGCCGTCTGGTCCCATCCGGTGATTTGTCCGTATTCTTCGAATTTGGCGGCATACTCTGAAGTAGACGTCTTCTGCTTTAGGTGTTGAATAATTCGTATGGCCTGTTGGACTTCGTTCGAGGTTCCAAAGATTGATTTCATCTTCTCTTTGAAAAGGGTGTAGCTCCTGAACATTCCAGTGGGGTCTAATCGTCCCATACCTTCAAGGTATTCCTTAAGGTAAGGTTTGATCCAGTTCTGCGCACTTCCGCGAAGGTACGTAATGGCGAAGATAGTTCTTTTATCGGCATCGACTGGGTTGAACATGAGATACATATCCATCTGATTGATCCAGTCGTCGAACTTGGCCCTGTCTCCATAGAAGAGGTCTGGCTTAGCAGCCTTAACGTCGTTCTTCCTTGGAGTAGGCTCGTCATCGTCATCAGACTCATCGTCCTTCGTAGTGGTCTGTTGTGGTGGCGCACGGCGGATGCTTCCTGCTTCGCTGGGGGCGGGTGTTCCCCTACCAGCTGCTTGAGTAGCGCTCATCCTGAGGGCGTTCAAAGTGTTATTGTCTCGTTCCAGGGCTAGTCTCAAAAGAGAGATAAGTCAAGTCACGTGGCGGTATTATTCTTTGGAGAGGCTGAAGCAAGCTGAGCGAAGATAAATGATAGGAATAAGAGTTGTATTCCAATCAGTGAGATAGTAACATGAGTTGAACGCATCAGAACCATAAGGGTTTCTAGCGTTCCTAAATACAAAGGAGATAGAGCGTTTGCTCTCCGTGCTCTCCATGCTCTCCATGCTCTCTCGAGATCACCGAGATCAACGAGATCAAGGAGATCACTTCAGTTGCTCTCTCGGTTCCTTGGTTTTATTCCTGCGGGTGAGAGAGCACTTCTCGGGCGGAAGCGCCCACCAATTGTGGAGGTCTGATTGGTTAGCTTCCTTCAGCCCCAGATCAGAACCGTAACAACCCGAAGCATTAGAACTAGAATTAGAACTAGAATTAGAACTAGAATTAGAACTAGAATTAGAACTAGAATTAGAACTAGAATTAGAACTAGAATTAGAACTAGAATTAGAACTAGAATCCTATAGGCTATAGCTATAGCCGGAAATTAACTAGAAACTAGGAGCCTATAGACCCGCACTAACTACTTAGTTCCACTTAGTTTCACACAACTCCTTTGTCTAGACCTACTCGTTGTCGTAGCTAACACTAGTCTTACTAGACGCGTCCCTAAGTAGCTAGTTAGTGAAGTTCCTATAGTAGTTACGGAAGAAGCTCTTATTACGCCCTTCGCTTATAAAGCACATCTACTCGAGAGTAGTAACTAAGCTAAGCTACTTATCTATTAATTTTATAGCTCGGACGCGCTAATTATGTATCTTCTTATAGAAGAGCTCCGAGTCTAGGCGGACCGTAGCATTAAGCCACCTTCTAGCATTAAGGATAACTTCGTTGTCGTTCTAAGACTTTAAACCCGCTAGGGCATCGGACAGAGGGCTAATGCTACTAAGGTATACGGCCGTAGGAAAAGGATAGCCGGGTACTAGGCGTCGATACTTAAATCCTGTAGCGCTCTTACTTAGCGTCTTAAAGTCACGATAGAGGTCTATTACCTAGTGTATGCTCTAGCTTCTCTAGAGTTTAAGATAGTCATCGTCGCGGATCTCGATAAAGTAAGGGTTAATCTAACGTAGTGTCCTCTTATGTGCGGCCTACCTTATTAGAACGCCTACAGTAGTTACCCGCATTTACCTAGCGCTTAGTTCCTCTCTAAACTAGCTAATGCTATTCTTACTTAGGTAATTCTAGACACTAACCGAGAAGAAACGCTTAAATCGGCCGTCTTCTATATAGTCGTTAATCTAGTACTACTAGATGAACTCTCTAGCATTCCCTTTCTTATAAAAACCGTGTAAAAACTCCGGCCTACTAGTGCCCTCTAAGTTAAGAGAGTATAGCATGTTAAGCCGGTTACTAGTCTAGTAGTTTTCAATTTCGAGGTTTAAGTCGACCCTAGTATACTACACTATAGTGTTCGCGTTACCCCCCCTAATGAGCCCTATTAAAGCTAAAAATCGTAGGCCTAGGGAAGGAGATAAACCGAGTGTAGTGTTAAGGGTGTAGCGCTACTTATAAGAGCTATAGCCCGGGGTCTTATCGTATGATCTATTAGCTTAGAGAATACTACATATTCTAGTAGACGCCGCCGTTACTAACCTTATTCAATTCTCGTAGGTGCTATCGGTACACGTCGAATTCTCGACTTATTATTTCTCTAACTAATTTAACCCGCAGTGCCAGTTTAGCGTTATTATACTAGTATAGCATGTTACTATTAATGTAGGTACCGGTACTATTAAGATCGGCTTAGTTAGCTTCATTAATGCCGAATTTGTCGAGGATCTAGTTATAGTTAGTAAACTAATGTCTACTAACTACCCTATGTAGGCCTATCCGAGTTGTGGTGGTATGGAGCAGCGCTTATGTAAGCAGAGGTATTTACCGGTCCCGGGACCGTGAAATTAGGTCACGTGACGAGTAGCGTAGTAGCTAGATAAAACAAGAGGATTAGCGGACCTAAACCCCTATACCCTCTACTCGAGAGGTATGAATTGAATTGTTGCCTTAATACTACGCTTACAATGCTTAACTACGTAGTATATATCTTAATAGCTATACTAGGTCCCGCTAGCTCACCTAAATGTCTAATTAAACCTAAATGAAATTGGGGTAAGTTAGACCTAAGGGACCCTCTCTCTAAACCTAAGGTTAACATAACTAAACCTAAAGTTAACACAACTAATCAGTCGTTAATAATACGTAACGATACTACTCGTAGTACCGACTTTACCTCGAACACGGAGGTAGCTAAGCGGGTTAACAGTCTTCTAACTACGCTTATTAGGGCGAAACTACGACCTATTCTTTACCTTAATAGCTGAAAAACTCTTACCTTTAAAGAGCTAGTCTTAGACCTTAAGCGCGCGCTCATATAGGGTATTAGCGGTAATACCGGGATTCGTAACGAAGTAGAGGGCCTTATAGTAGAAATCTCGAATATGCTAATCGCACATTATAGCGCTAACCTTACTATCCCTCTTAAGAACGTCCGAGACAGCATATTCGAGCATCTTAAGGCCCGCCATCCGGTACTTAGGTAGCTAGTTAATACTATCTACATTAATCGAGTTTCTAAACTTAATACTATAGTACCGCTCATTATAGGTGCAGTTAGTGCGCTTAATCCGGAGGGTCTCGTCTTCTTATAGGATCTAATCCTTAAAGACTAATACATCCCTAATCATAGCCGAAGGTAACATAGTAAGTATCGGATTGCTATTCTTAGTTAGGGCCGGAGTAGATCGTAGGGTACTAACCGGTGTACCTAGCGGACTGCCCTCGCGTATAGGTACGCTATCTAGCGTTCGGTTAGGCGAGGATCGAGTAGGCGTAGTTATGCCCTCACCTATGCTCTCGCCTATACGGAGCTACTTAAGTCGACTCGACTTACGACCGCCTCTCGATAGGACTATAGGCTAGGTAGAGGCTAGTAGAGTTAGCGTAGTACTCTTTACACGTCCTTTACCTTTACTACCCGGTAGCTAACGTAGCTAAGGCTATTGTTAGCTAGATGGTCTAGGTTAAGCTATGCTGTCCTCCGGGGACGCGGACTTCTTAGTAATAGTACCCTCTATAAAGTATAGAAGGCTATCCTTATAGACGGCTAGGCGGTGTCTTCTAATAATCTCCCTACTCTTAGCCGACTACGGATTAATGCTACGTGCTTTAGCCTCCCTGTCGCACCGGGTAAGATTACTAGGCTCTAGAATTCGCTTACGATCTATGCCCTTGCGGCCGATCCTTATACGCTAGATTAGTGCCCTCTAAATTCTACTAATAGCCCTACTATAATCTAGGTACTTGTTAATAAAGGCCGTAAACTAGCGGCGCCCGCTATTAGTACTATAAAGCACGGAGATAACGCGTCGATTAAGAATCTTGTTGTCTATCTACTATAGCTAGTAGCGGGTAAGCGTAGCTCGAAGAGTCTTCTCTCGGTTACGAATCTCTAAACCGGTCTTACGAATCTTACCGACGATAGGAAACAAGACATCGAGCTTCTTATTACTAAGGAATTCATCCTAGTAGCTCTTACCTATGCCGCTCTCAACTTCCTCAAAAAATAGGTTAACCTAGACGGAGTAGTCTTCGAACACCTTCTCGAAGCCCTTATAGAAGTCCTTTAACACCTTAACCCGCTTCTAAGGACTGAGCTCTCGGAACATAACATTAGCGGCGGACTTCGGCGTGTTCGTGTTAGTAAGGACATGCTTAACGTTATCCGGTAGGCGAAGGGACTCGAACAAGGTCTAAGGTGGGCGGGTAAGCCTAGTAACAGTACTAGTAAGCGCTATACTCGAGCTAGCCGGGCGTAACGATAGACTAGCTAAAGCTATAATAACTGGGATTCGCTATTAGTAAGATCGTAAGAGCTAGCTATCTCGTAGTGCTACTCTAGAGTAATAGTAAGCTTTAAAAGCTTAGTGTTAGGGTAGGGGCTTTAAAGAAGGTTAAGGTCGTAAAGAGAGAGAGAGGCTAAAGAACCGTCTAATGTGTGTAGTAGTAGATAGATGCGTTAGTAGCTCTAGTAATAGTGTTAGTGTTTAAAGAAAAAGAGAGGAAGTAGTAGGTAGAGAGCTACGCTTAAGTATGCCTCTTAGCGTATATCCCTATAACCGTTACAAGGCAGTAGCACCGAGACCGGTCTTATAAGTAGTAAGAGCAGTACCATTAAGGTCATACTAAAGGTCCGATAACCCTACATGTAACCGAAAACTAGTGCTAGTAACTACCTAGGTAAGCATTCGGTAGGGGCATGCTACGCTATTACGTAATCCGATTTACCGGTCCTGGGACCGGTAAATGTAACTCTACTAACTAAGGTCTAACTAAGGTAAGAACACCCTATAAAGTGAAGTCTAGATAACCGAATCGGCTTAATAAACTAAAGGGCATGTACAATACATGCCTAAGGAAAGTGAACTCTATACGCCATTACTAACTAATTAGTTCTTAGCCTCGTGTTACGGATCGATCCGGAGAAGCTCCAGCCAACCAATCGATGCCTACACACTAGTGGAAGGATCCGATATGCAGAGTGCTCTCTCTGATCTGCGTGCTCTGTAACAGAGCAGAGAGAGTAGGACAGATCAACTGATCCGACTGATCAGTCACACCAAGACATGGCACTATATAGACGACGCTTCTTTACGAGTATAGATAGGAGCCTCGTGCTCAACTCATTTCAAGTATACACCATATACTGTTTGGAACCACTACCTTCATAACTGATTGAGACATCCCTGCAAAGATCCAAGCCCGAGTTGTGATAACGTACAGCGGTTCCTAACACCTCGATCCTACTAAACTGTGAAATTTCGGCTATAGAAAGGTTATAAGGCCTAACCTATAGCTTCTTAGATTCCGGTTTAGGATACGATCCCCTTTCGTTAACTCCTATAGGTAGTACGTCTTCGTCGGCGATAGGCTCGATCTCGTTTAAATTACTACTGTCTTCGCTATTAGCGACGCTATTAGCAACTTCTCCCTCCCCTATTACGAGATCGGTCCTATTATCTAAGTTTAGTACTCCTATATTATCCGGGCGAAGCTCTAGAACTAGCTTAAGGTTTTCTCGTGCTTAAACACCCTTCATTAGCGTGCCATTAAGTTCCTTAAGAATATAGGTACTAAACTCCCTAGAGACACTAGACACCCGATATGGACCTTGCTATCGGTAACCGATCTTACGTAAGAAGTCATCCTTATATAGCTTATCGAATCTTATAACAAGGTCGCCCTTCTAGAAACTAATAGAGTTAACATTCTAGTGAGAATTAAAGTAGTCCTTACTAAGTTCTCTTAGTCGCTTCCTTCGAGTATGTAGCTCTTCTAAACTAAGGTCTCGAGCCTAGAGTTAACGCGCACGTATAGTAAGCAGGTCCTTAGTCGTTCTTACCGATCCCTATTAGTAATTCGCCTACGTCGGGTGCTTAACCTTAATTAGTAGAATCGTGCGATAGCTATATAGGACCTAAGCTAGCGTTATTCTAGTAGTACGATAGGTCGTAGTCCTATTAGCCTATAATATAGCGGGTACCTATTGCTCCTATCCGCGGTATATGTTCCTTATAAGCTTTACTAACGCTACAAGAATCGGACGGTGTCTAGCCTCGACCGGAGCATTAGACTACGGATAGTACGGTAATATTCGGATCCTTCGAATACTAAGCCCTACGAGCAACCGCTTAACCTTAGCCGTATAAACCGTAGCGTTATTAAGCACAATTTTAGCATAGTAGCCGTACCTATAGAAGACATCTTCGTATAGAAACTTAGTAACCGTCTTAGAGCTAGGAGGTGCCCTCGTTACTCTAGCCTCGATCTAGTTACTAAGTACTTCGCGCATAACTAGGAGGTATCTATTTTTATGCACCTAGACGGGGTCCGAGTACCACTTCTTACTAATAACCTAAGGGCTCGATAAGTGAAGCTTACTAGCGCGCTAGTTGCCTTCGTAAAACCTATAAGGAGCATAACTTCGAACCTACGTAGAGACATTGGCGAAGCACCCGTCCTAGTAATACCGATCGGAAATAAGGTTGTATACGACCTTAGCGCTACGATAACCGTGTCTTTTATGGCATTCTATAACGATCTCCTTCTAAGCCTCATTATCGTTAATTATAAGTTGTAACGGTACTCCTCGGCGCTTCTAGAAGAATAGCAATTAGTCTTAGATAAAGAAATTGACACTCTTCTTTACTAGTCGCCGGTACTTAGCACGGGTAACACTATCGGGCCGGGTCCTAGTTTCTATAACCTAAGTAAGTTACTAAGAGCTTTTAGAATATTAGTCCCCGAGATGTCGTGTTTTCTAGATTCTAACTAGATAGGTGTCGACCGGCTCCGGGTACCCGAATAGCTTATTATTAATTATCTAGTCGACTTCGTCTTCGTTAGCTTCCCTAGGTTCCTAAGGTGTAGAGGGCCTACGAGACAGGGCATCTAGGCTAGTATGCCTAGCTCCCGCAACGTGCTTCACTTCGAAAATAAACAGCCTAATCTATGCGACCTACCGGGCTATTGCCGAGTTAGGCAGGTCCGAAGCCGGCCGGTTAAGTTGCTATATAAGTGTCTTAGTATTAACCTTAAGGACAAAATTAACGCTAGTAATATATCTTTAGATCTTCTTAAGCCCCTTAAGGACCCTAAGGCATTCCCGCTTACTAGCATTATATCTAGATTCTAACGCGTTCTAGATTCTACTCTTATACCGTACCGGGTAACGCCGTCGAGTACTGTCTATTAATTCTTAAGAAACGATATATCCCTATCTAGTGCCGCTAGCATTAACTAAGATAAAGATGGACCTAGCACTAGGTGAGTAGTAGAGGGTAACTAAGGCTAGAGCCTACATTGATTGATTATTCCATTAACGTGCTATTTGAGTCAAAGACTATGCAACACGGGTCTCGAGAACGAGACCAAAATTTGAGAGAAGGAGAAAAGCCCCGTCGTACCCCGGACGTAAAAACTCCTTAAAAGATGCGAGCAACGCTCGCTATTCGAACCGTAAATCGAATATATTGCGGCGTAGTACGCGCGTACCCGGTAGTCGTGTCTTGTCGAGAATTGCGGTTTGTCGCCTTGCCCCGGGCGAGACAAGTTTTGCGCCCGTGTCTCGTTCTTGTTTTAAAAAGCCAAGCCGGCCGTACCCGTACGCACCGAGCAAAATCCCAAGAAACACCCGTTGCCTCTGTTTCAATCCAGTCGCGTTCTCCGGTCTCGAGTGTAGCTCCTCGGTCGCAGTGGCCTCGCTGTCGTCCCCCCCTCGGCCTCTCTTGGTTCCAGCCGTGCAGTATACGTGGTTTGCGCCCCTAAACGCCTCTCTTGGTTCCAGCCGGCAGTTTACGTGGTTTGCCGGGACGACAGGTAGACAGCGCCTTCGTTGTTCGAGCGACGTGTACGCTATGTACGTCGCTTTCCCTTCTCGCAGTTCCGGAGTTCTTGTTTGTAGATTTTGAGCGTATCTCGTTCGTTCGGTTCGTCCGACCTGTCTTTTCTTGTTTCGAGTCGAGTAGGCTTGTATTTTTCGAGAGAGAGAGTCTTAGTTTCTCTTCGTCGTAACGAAGATACTTACGTCGTCCGCCGCGTGAAGGCGCTCTCTATAGGACGACGGCTAGAGCCTACACAAGGTATCTAGTAACCTCTTCTTTTAAGAACTGCTCATTTTCTATCTAGGTGAACTCGGCGTCCTTCTTTAGTAGCTTATACATTAGTCGAGCGATAATAACGAACTAGGGGATCTATATCCGGAAGTACACATATAGCCCCACATAGGTGCGGACCTCCTTAATATAGGTAGGCGTAGGCTAGTCTAGGATCTTAGCCACAACCTTTAGGTTAGGATAGCGACTATCCGGGCTAGTAACGTACCTAACAATCTTAAGCTTTTTATATAACTATTAGGATTTGCCTCTAGTAACCACCGCACTAGCTCTCTCTAGGTTAGTAAGAACTAGATCTAGGGAGACGATGTGCTTAACGACCTATCTCCTTAGCCTAGGCTCTACTTCGGCATTCCTATAGTCCTTAGTTAGTCCCTTAATACCGATGTCATCGAGAAACGGCTTTACTCAATACGAGATATAATTAAGTAGAATCTTTATTACCGCACGCACGAACTAAGCAACCGAATTAGTAGCCCCTTAAGGTAGAGTCGTGTTGCGTACTAGGCTAAGAGGGGTTATAAAGGCTATTAAGTCCCGGCAGGACTTATCTAAAGTGATCTAATCATAACCTAAAAATAGGTCCATAAGTGAAGCGACTCGGTAACCGGTAAAATCCTCTAAGAAGCTATCCGTGGCCGGTGGAATGTTAGCATCGCGTATAGTAACCTTATTTAGGAGCATAGCTAAGTTAATTAACCGATATAGCACATCGCTTCTAGAGGCATTAACCTTCTTTACGACTAGGAACTAGCTATTAGAGTATGCCCCTTATGAGTATTCTAGGATGTTGTTCTTAATCCGGGCTCTAATTATGCGCTTAACGATTGCCCTAAGACTTAGGTGTAACCGGATAGGGCGTACCTACTATAGCCTATAAGGGACCGTGTTAATCTTCTAAGGTGGCACGACGTCGTGCCTAATTTGCCTTATATAACTGAAATCCTAAGCGAGGACTGCCTCCCGGTTATAGAGCATCTTATCGAATAAGGCCCTTTCTATTAGCAATAGCTTAATACTAACCTTAATTAAGGTAAGTCGTTCTAGAGTAATTCGGCTACCTCGCTTAATACTTAAGAATTTCTTAGTTAAGTACTTCCTATCGAACGGTCCTTATTCTTTAGGCATCTTAGATTCTAGGTACAGTACCCTACGCTTCCATTCTATATCTCCCTTAACTCGTAATTCTAGGCGTTCGTAAACGCTCGCGTCCACTAGCTTCTTCTTATCCGCCTTACGCTTGTACATCGTAAAGACCTACGGCATCCTAATATTAGCTATATGTTAGCCTACTTATTGCTTTCGTGCCTAAGCATTCAATGCAGATTGCCTTAGGATCTCGGAAGGCTAATCCCCTTAAACTGAATAAACGTTAGTAATAGAATCTCCCTTAAACGCGCCTATTCCAATTTCTACAACTCGTTCCTTTACTCTAGTAGTCCTAAGCAATCCTAATAAGTAAGCTAAATAGTTGCTAGGCGTTAGAGCCTTACCGGGTTCCTATAGATGCGTTATGCCGTCCTATAGATACGTCGTGTCGTAGTCGTATCCGTTTTCCTTACTATAGCTATTTACCGGTCCCGGGACCGGTAAATTAAGGTCCGAGGTTTTTCCGAGATAGTGCGAGAACCTTATCAATTTTGTTAAATCCGGCTTTAGTAAATTGGTGGGTTAAGCGCCGTAACTTAACCTACCCTTCCATTTCCCAACGCTTTTAATAGTTCTTAAAGGGTCTTGCACCTGTCCGAGCTAACTAGGGTAGTAAACATAACACTTTCACCTTTACGGCTAGTAATAGTCCCCTCCTATAAACCATTATCGCAGTTACGGGAAGTAAGTTGCACCTTACGGGCCTACGGACGTCCTAGGATTGTTAGTAAGTTTAGATCCGAGAAGATAAACATGTCTATTTAGTAGTGAACCCTAAATACCTAAACATCCAAATTGCCTATAACACCTTTAAACTAGGCCCGCCCTCTAGTACCTCGAAAGGTAAGCTAAGTACTCGACATTACCGGTAACCTAAATCTATAAGCGTTCCTCTAGCCGATAATATTCACCTCGGAACCCTCGTTAATTAGGCACCTAATCTAGTTCTTATTTATCCCGAACTCCGCTACTACCTAAGGACTAGGGACTATAGCAAAGTTGTTAAGGACACTAGAGAGCCCGATTTTCTTAACGTCCTTATAGAGCTTAGTAGTAGGGACCGCTCCTTTAGAGTAAAGTATAGTTAAATACACTCCGATATACTAGGCCTAACTATCTTCGCGGAAGACCTCCTTATTACACTTAGGTTCATCTTCATAGGTAACTACTTGTCTAGTACGAACCTTAGGGTTCTTTCCTATAAGGCGTCGCACTATAGCAAGCTTCTCCTAAAGAGCGGAGGTGTTAGTAACGCGACCGAAGAGGGTAGCCTCGAACTAGCGACTATATCGAAACTAATCTTAGGCGTTCACATTAGGAAACGTTATCTAGAGGATCTAATCAATCTAGTAGATAATACTCTCTTCCCTTATAACCGGGCCATTACTAGCTAAACTATATTGTCGGACGTAGTTATTAATCCTTATAGTCTTAGTATTCTATATACGCTTCCTTTATGCGAAGGGGGCGTTCACGGGACTAATAGGCATATCCTTAGGCAGTCCTTTATTAGCATCGTTCCCTAATCTATTCACTTAGGCATCATTTCCCCTTCCTAGGGTTACCCCGGATTTAGCTAATAATTAAGTTTCGCTCATTTAAGCACTAACTTTATTAATTATTTTAACCTCCTACTAGTTAATCTCAGCTTACCGGATCTCCTATTCTAATTGTAGGCGAACTTTCTTAGTAGCCTTAGCTCGGGCTCGTAGATCCTAGGCTAAGGACCGGGTCCTCGGGTGCGGATTCTTTAGAATGCCTACGGGTGCCTTCCCTTTCACTTTATTAGACTACATAGGATAGGTAGATACCTCGTTAAGCTCGCCTAAGTCGACCGCCTGCTCTACTTTACTTTCTCCAAATAAGACCTAATATGTACTAGTAGCCTTCTCTATTTAGCTAGACCGTGCGTCCTAAGGGCTATACTCTATTAAATACCTAAAGTTAGGAGGGGGCTTAGAATAATTAGGAGGCGTAACCTTTGTTACCCTAGTGTAGTCCCTACCTATCTATTACTTACGTAGTACAGAAATCTCATACTAGTTATTAAACTCGATCGGCCTATAATGTTCTTCGAGTAGAGGGAGTATATAGAGCAGTTTTGATTTACTATAGTCCCTCCGAAAGTTGAACTTAGTAGGACGCGGATCGCCTTCTTTCCCTAGATACTACTAGTTGTTCGGGGCGAGGTATACGTAGCCCCGAGATATTAAGGACCTTATCGCCCTATAGTTACTAGCCTAGTGCTTCGAACTGCTATAGTTGTAGCAACAACTATCTATCGCTTTAGACTATTCGCGATTCTACGATAGGGGACGCTATATTGCGTAAACCTACAGTTTAGTATCTAGGTCGTGCCTCTCCGGTTACATAGAGCGTTAATTCTCGCTCGGGTAGAAGGTACCCGCGTCCGCGACGCGACCGCGCTAGTATGCACGTATACTCATTTTAGCTACCTTCTAGATAAGGTTATTATTAATAACAGTCCTAGAAGTAGCCTTCTTAAGCGTGTTAATCTTAGGCTTAAGGCGCGGCATTTGCTTTACGACTAAGCGGTGTAGCTAAGGTAAAGTAAGAGGAAAATCTATATATATAGCTTTCTATCCCTCCTTACTATCTACGATACTAGTAGCTTCATCGAGGATTCTCTAAAAGTCCCTAAACTTCTTAGGTTGCTTTAGGTAAAACCCGTAAGCCTTATAGACCGCTTTCGCGACTCCCTCTAGTAATCCCTAAAGGAGGAGGCGACTCCGGGAGCTGTTATCTAAATCCTTAGGATCAATTAGGTCACTTAAGGATATAAATAGGCGGATAAATTCCTTTATATCTTATTCTTTAGGCCTCTTGCCTTACTGCGCCCTAACAATCTCCTTAAGATATTCCCGACTCCCTAACATCGAGTAGGCGTTAAACCTTAAGAACTCTAATAAGAACGCCCTCCTAAAACGTGCCTTATTAGTAAGCTACCTAGGCAGCCTTATAACTACGCGCCGGATAGTAGTTTCGCAATTGCGCTTAAACCTGCCCTAGAAATCATCCTTCTTAATAGATGCCCGAGGCGGATACTAGTCTATTAGGTCGCTAAACCGCTCCTAGAACTTAGTAGCATTAGTGCCATTAAAGAACGGATTCTTAGTACCTCCTAGAGGTGGAAAGCGAGGGCTAGCGTTTTCTATTACTACTACCAATCGTCTAAAGAGGGCAGTTATAGCATCCATTCCAATTATACTGTTCGTTCCTATACCTATACCTAATTTAGCGGCGCTAGTTCCGCTTCTCCCTTCCTTACTAGATTTAGGTGTTTCCCCTTCCTCCGATTCCTCTATCCCCTTATAAGGGACAGAATCCCTATAGACCCCTTCCATTTTCGTAGGGTTTATAGGCTGTTCGTAGCCTCTACCTATGTTGGTAAAGGTGCTAAGTTTTTCTAGTAATGTAGCCGTATCCATTGTTACGTAGTGCTTGCTTTAGAATGTACTAATACTAGTTGTTACTTAATAGGACCTTATAACCGTAATTGTTACTAAATACCTTAGACCTTAAGTGTTTTCGACCTTAGTTAACCTTAACCGTGAACCTTGACCTTAAACCTTAACCTTGAACCTTAACCTTGAACCTTAACCTTAAACCTTAACCTTAAGTAATAACCTTAACCGTGAACCTTGGACCTTAAACCGTGATTTTAACCTTATAAACTGGATGCTAATACGCTACCGGGTATACACTTAATACCCCCCCTTATTAACTACTAAAATAATGTCTACTAACTACCCTATGTAGGCCTATCTAAGTTGTGGTAGTGTAGAGCGGCGCTTATGTAAGCAGAGGTATTTGCCGGTCCCGGGACCGTACAATCAGGTCACGTAACGAGTAGCGTAGTAGCCGGATAAAATAAGAGGATTAGCGGACCTAAACCCCTATACCCTCTACTCGAGAGGTATAAATTGAATTGTTGCCTTAATGCTACGCTTACAATGCTTAACTGCGTAGTATATATCTTAATAGCTATACTAGTCCCGCTAGCTTACCTAAATATCTAATTAAACCTAAAATGAAATAGGGGTAAGTTAGACCTAAGGAACCCTTCCTCTAAACCTAAGGTTAACACAACTAAACCTAAGGTTAACACAACTAATCAGTCGTTAATAGTAGACTACGTAAATGTTATTAACTAAGCCGGTTAGCGCCTTGTTAATATACCCTTAAAAGGTTACTAGTGCGTTAGTTAACCCGAACGGCATTACTAGGTACTCGTAGTGTCCGTATCGCGTGCGAAACGTAGTCTTCCACTTATCGCCTCGCTTAATAGGGATACGATAGTAGGCGTCCTTTAAATCAATTATAGTAAAGAACCTAGAACCTAATAGCCTATCTAGCGTCTCGCTAATTAGGGGCAGGGGGTATCGGTTCTTTACTATAATCTTATTTAAGCCTCTATAGTCTATATAGAGCCTAAGGGTACCGTCTTTCTTTAGCACGAATAAGATAGGCGCACCCGCCTCGCTTACGGACCGCCTAATCCACCCCTTCTCTATTGCTTACGTAAGGTACTCCTTTAAGGCCTTTAGCTCAGTTAAGGACTAGTGGTATAGCGGCTTAAAAGGGGGTTTCTTTCCTTTAACGAGATTAATCGTATACTTAACCCCGTCGGGCATCTCGCGCTTCGCCTACTTATTAGGTACGTATATATCTCGGAAGTCTACAAATTCTTTAGGCTACGAGGGGCCCTCTCCTTCGGGTACTACTATAGTAATAGCCCGAACACTTATCGTATAAACCTACTTTAAGCTCTCGAGATCCTTAAGGAACTCGCGTGCATTACGCTACTAGATCGTAGGCGTCTCTACACCGTAGTACTACTAGTCCTTATAATCGCTCTTTACGATTCGATTACGGTACCTCTAGGGTCTACCTAAAATTACTAATAGCCTACCTATAGGTACCGCGTAGTAGATAGCGTTACTTACGCGCTCTACTCCCGTATTATTAGCGAGTCGCAGCCGAACCGTAAAGGCGCCGTAGCAATACCCTAGGTTATACGTATACGACTCTAACTTCGGTAGCCTTACCCTATTAATAGGTTACATTCAATGTCGGAGTACATACTTATACGATACTAGGCTAAGATCCGTACAGTTATCTAGGAGAAACGTAGCCTCGCGAAAGCCCTTACGAGTCTCGACTACGCCTCGCAAGTGACGCGCTAGACACGCATCTACTCGCCTTAAAGGGTCGACTTTAGGAAAACTCGGACTTAGGAGCGACCTACTTATAGTCCTCTACCTTTTCCCTAGTCGCTACGCTAGACACACATCTACTCGCCTTAAAGGGTCGACTTTAGGAGAACTCGGACTTAGGAGCGACCTACTTATAGTCCTCTACCTTTTCCCTAGTCGCTACGCTAGATACATATCTACTCGCCTTAAAGGGTCGACTTTAGGAAAACTCGGACTTAGGAGCGACCTACTTCTAGTCCTCTACCTTTTCCCTAGTCGCTACCCTTCTTAGTTAGAGCCTTCGTAGCGTCTACCCTACGAACCGCTTACGCGTTACGGTCCTTCCATAGGTGCCTATTCGGGCAATCCGTCTTAATGTAACCCTTCTTATAGTATCTATAGTACTCCGCTTTAGTCCTATCGAAGGTTATAGACGATCCGCCGGCGTCCCGCTAGTAACTCGTACCCGGGTTGCGCGACGCCTAACTATGCTTCTACTGCTTCGAGCTACGATCGCTTCGCCCTTAGTCGCCCTTAGTCTCTCGCCTACGGCGACTATACTACCCGCGGTCGTGCCCTCCGCTACTACGCTCCGTGCTTTTAATACGCGAAGCTAGGATTACTAGTTCCTCTCTAGTTATTAGGATGTTATAAAACTTAACGATTACGGACCGTAGGCTAGGCGTAAGCTTAGCGAGCATGTGCCGTACGCGTTGCGCCTCCGTATAGTCCCCTAACTAATTCTCTATAACATCTAGCTTAGTCGTAAACTAACGTACTGTCTAGTTATCCTTCTATTTCACCGCCTTATACTCTAACATTACGTTAAGCACGCGGTTTATAGGGTTACCGTATGCGTCTCGATAGAACTCCTTAAAGTCCTAGTATGTATACCCTTTAAGGTTAAGGGCGCTATAGTTAGCGTACTATCGCTTACTTGCCTCTCCGCTTAGGTACATAACCCTATATAGGACCTTTAACTCGTTCGTTACATACGTGCTGCCTAAGAGGGTAAAGATAAGAGAGAGCTCCCTTAGGAATACCCGTGCTTTCTTAATCGAGTCCCCTCTAAAAGGCGTAGGTTCTTTAAGACGTAAACGTATCGTATACGATGCAACCGCGCCTCGAGCTACGATATTATCGTTAGTTACTATAGATAGAGGAGGGGGAGGGGGAGTAGGGGATAGTTCTCCGCCGGATTTGCCCTAAGGGTCCGCCGGCGGCACGCTTACGTCCCGTAAGATCTCTAACTGTTTAATCTCCCTCTATATCCCCTTCTCCTTAACCTCTACCCGAAGGGTATCCCTCCTTACGACTAAGGCTACACGCCTCGCTTATTACTAGGCCCTAGGGCTTAGGGGAGCCGTAGGCGTAGCGCTACTGTCGTCGCGTTCGGACTCTATAGCGTGTATAGATTGTAACGAAGAGAAGAATTAGAACTATTAAGGGATGTTGTAATATATAGCACGCCTACGACCTACTAGTCGTAGATAAACTAATTCTTACCTTTTGTTTAAGACGCATTGCGCGTCGTAAGGTGTACGCATGCGTGTTACGTGCGGCTTAGTAGCCGGTCGCGACCGTATGTTACATATAAGGCTATATATAAGGGTTAGCTACTAGGCTGCCCCTTATAACTTATGTCTATTACGCCTATAACGGCCGCACTTCTTTAGGAGCTCGCCGGTAGTAACACTATTATAGTTATCGGCTTCGTCTAGTAAGTAGTTAGTATACGAATCGTAGGCGGCGCGCGTAGAGACTTACCCTTAACGAAGTATAGGAGGTACCGTATATATATATTAATCCTCTACGAGAGCTTAGTAGTGGGCGAGGGCGTTAGTAGCTACGAGGGGGATGCTAGTTGCTTACGACTACTAGGCGTTCTAGGTACGTCGCGTACTAGAGCCGCCTAGCGGCGCCCGTCTTCTAAGGCGCTAGTAGTGCTATCGCTACTAATACTATAGAAGGAGGCGGAGCGGCTAGAGGACGGAGGCGAGTTAGACATAATAATAATAATACTAGCGAGGCGCTTACGGTAAGGGTACGGTACGGGTACGTAGTAGTAGTGTAACGGAGGTAGTACGCTAGGGAACGTGCTAGGAGAATAGGGCTAGGTTAGGCTAGAGTTTTATACCCCTAACTAGCTACGTCGGCATAGTAACTAAGCCTTACTTACCTACACCTATATAACGACACGTACGTAACCCGCATATAGGCCGTATAGCAACTATAGTTCTAGAAGTACGTAGGAACCTCTACGTAGTAACTAGCGAGCTAAGGACAGCTCGTACGGGAGGGGAGGCAATTATAAGGGGTAGCCTAGTAGCTAACCCTTATATATAGCCTTATATATAACATGCGGTCGCGACCGGCTACTAAGCCGTACGTAACACGCATACGTACACCTTACGACGCGCGATACGTCTTAAATAAAAGGTAAGAATTAGTTCATCTACGACTAGTAGGTTATAGGCGTACTATATATTGCGACATCCCTTAATAGTAGTCTTCGCCGAAGTATACGAACTATCGACGTCCTCTTCGATAATAGATCCCGGACGCTCTTTAAGAAGCGGTAGAATAATCGGTTTAAGGAATTCTTCGATATATTGCTCGCTAGACATTTTACCGTTTATATTCCGCGGCGTATACTCGTAGTATCGGACGCCTAGATTATAGCCGGTTATAACGAAAAAATGTACGTCCTTCGATTCTTCGTCGTTTCGCGGTATCGGGTCTCTTTTCGGGCCTTTCCTTCGTCCTTTTACGCCTTTCGCTCGCTTCGAAATACGGCGAATACATTCTCGACGGTTACGAGTCCCTACGCGTCGAAAGATATAATGTCTATTCTCTTCGTAGCCTTGTCCGAAATGGAACTCGTCCGTAAAGAGTATATTTCGATAGTCTTCTTTATTCGGGCGTTCGGCGAGTAGTTTTTTTGCGAAGGCTACTCGCGCTACGGCGTGTCCGTCGTCGAGTTCTTCCTCCGTACGCGCTATATATCGCCCTATATTCTCTTTCCGTAGCGCGCGTCTTATAGTCCTATCGTCGACGTCCGGGAGATTCGCTTCGTAGCGTAGAGAGCCGTAATCGAGGTCGTGTCCTTCGTACTCGTTCTTCTCGATAGCGTCGACGGCGTCGTCTATTTGTTCTTGTCCTAGACGTAATACGTCGTCGCCGCGGTAACCGCCGCGAGGCTCTTCGTTCGGCGCGAAAGTACGTCGTTCTTTCGAAGAAAGCGTCTTCGAAACTTGTCCTTTACGGGTACCGAATAGCTTTCCTACGGTTTCGAGTTTTTGCGGCTCGTTATATTTTCCCTCGGCGGCTAAAAAGTCGAGCATTTTCTTCGCGCCGCGGACTTCGCTCTTCGTAGGAGTATTCCAATGTTCGGGCATCGTTACTAGTATTGTTATCTCGAAGAGGGAGTAAAACTTACGAGATTGCGACAAGGCTGCGGAGGGAGCGGGAGTGGGGGCTAGTTTCTATTTTGCTGTCCGCAGGTTGTCTACTACTATCTACCATCACCACCTCGCCCCTTCATCCAGCAGGCCCACACCCTCGTCTCATCAGTATATTCCGACTGGGAGCGGCGTGAGACCAGATCAGACGACCTGGCGTAGAAAGCCTACGATTCGCAGCGTGCATAATTTCCGTTCGCCTGCAAGTTCGCAGCGAACATCATGACCACACACAGGCGCTGCATCGCCATCTCGATGCGTCTCAAGCTCCGTGGCAGGCGGACTCGTCGATTGCGTCGCCAGCAGGCTCGCTGTTCTTGCCTAAACAACTCTAGATACCGAAGCATGGTCGATGCTTCTGATACCTCGCGCATTGACGAATGACTGGTACCTCGCATTGCGCATAGATGCCGTGTGCAATCACTTCTCACGGTCGGACTAGACTCATACGAGATCGTACGACGTGAATCGTTCCATACCACAGCTTGCTGGCGAGGCGTCTGCACGGGATAGTGTAGAGCCTGGATGCCATCCTGGAATACAGTCAAACCATCGACATAAGGCAACCAGAGGTCAGCATAAAGTAATTAGGGCTCAGATCTGTTGGCCTCCAGGTACGGCCCGTGGCCCCCAGGATGTAATCTCGTCTCCGCTACAGTCAACCGCGGATGATCGTGCGGTACTATGTATCCGGCATATTCAATATACAGGGGCACCCTTACTCCCCGAGGCCAGTGCCGTCGCCATCAGGTCCAAGGCTCGGCCCACAACAAACGCGTGGGTAGCAGGTTCGACGATGAACTCAGCGGGGTTGTTGCGACTGGAGAAATATGAAACAAAACGCACATCCAGAGGCTGGCATTTGCTAAAGCGCTTTTTCATTTTCCAGGTGGCGTCAGTGACATCGATAGCATCATGAAGCGGATGTGAATCGGCTTGCTTGAACTTGAATTAGGCAGCGGTGTCGGAGACCACGAAGGTGGGACGCCCAACGTCTCATTCCAGAACGCTGATCTCTGATAATTGACAGTGGGCGGTCGGAATGGAAGGACAGGGAATGAGTGGTCGATCTCTGCGTCAGCCTTAAAGCCCGCGATTGGGTACTCTTCCTTTTGAAGAGGCAGACATTCATGGTCGCGATGCCGAGTTGCTTGGGACGTTAAGTCCGACTTGTTGGCATGATATATCGATCTCGATTTCGCCACAAGCATGGATGGTTTCTTGGCTATCTCACGAGGGGGCAGTCTGCGGTCGATACCCTGTAGGAGTTTCGCAACCACATTCTTTACCCGGAAAAGGCTTCGGCAATAGCTTGTTCTGGCGTAACCAAGAAGTTCTCTATGTCCGCCAATCCGCGAAGGTCGTTCTCGCGAGCAGAGATAGGATGCTTCTCAGCAAGAATGCTCTTCACGAAGCCTTTCATGAGAGGCTGGCCGAATGGGAGGCAAGAGTCGAAATCCACAATGACCGCGTGGCCCTTGGCGTCTATACAAATATTATCTATGAACAACGTTAGTGGCATGGCTGTAGGACATTAAAAGCTCGTAAATGACTGACCTGGACCAATGTCGTTGTGCGCCAAGCCAAGGGAATGCAAGTGTTCCATGCCTTCTCGAATCTCTGCCAAGAGCCTATCTCGCTGTGCCTTGGACAGTCCGACTTGATAATACTCCGAGAGATTGCAATAGCACCTCTTCAGGCAGAGATGAGTGATTCGTTTGCCCTTCGTGACAACACCATAGTAGGTCACGATGCTTGGGTGAGGATGCTGCTTGAGCTGCTCCAGGATCTCGGCCTCACTCAGCAGACATTCGGCGACGAAAGTTCTACCCGGTTTGCTGTCTTCGTACGTGAATTGGGGCGCCTTTAAGTAGTGATTTGCCATGTCGAAAGGAGGGGCCACAGTAAGTCCTTCCTGAAGAAGTGGATGCACGTTCTCGGAGGGCACCGGCTCGAGGTACTGGATCACATCGACTTCGTCCATATCTTCCATGCGCTGTGGAGACGCTCCAGCATAGGCATTGCCATCCACGAATGCGGTGATGAGAGTGCTTTGGAAGACGTTGTCGTCTGATAGTACCTCACGCAGGGAGAACTGCGAGCCGTCTGCTGTTTCGTAGTCCATGTTGATGTTGTCGCGGTATTGCCGTGGACTGCGAGAAGAGACCACAAACAGTGATAAGAAGATGGCTTGATCAAGTCAATGGACGGACGTGCGGTTGCCGTCTCACTTTGGCGTCTCACTTCGTGGCCTGGGCAATTCTTGTCAAACGGACTTTAACCTCCAGACAGTGCGAATGAACGTTGATCTCTCGAGGATTTGGGTAGACGAGGTCATTTGAATTGCTCAGATAGACGAATGCCCAATGGTGCAACATGAAGTCTACCGGACGGGCCACACTATACGCAGCTATGCGACGTCATGGAGGAAACTACGGGCAGCCCCCAATCTGACTAATCATGACTATCGCGCGAGACGTGGCTATACTATGGTGCTCAAAGCTCACAGGCGTCTCCGAGCTGGCACAGATAACTCTCCAAGGTTGGGAGCATCTCGATGGGAACTGGATGTCCTTTGTTCCTTGCTGGCGACCAGAAGGCTTTGCTGCAAAGTCAGAAACAGAGGCAAAGACAGAGGGGCATCCTAGGGACTGACTGCGAACAAGCTGGTAGCCATGGTGGAGCGTATAGATTTGGTGTAAGCGTTGATATGGACAGAATACGAACTGTTGAGAATCATGAGGTCCATCGTGATGCTGAACGCATGTCGTCTCGACCTGCTCGTGTGCTCACCAAGCGAATCCTTGAGATGTTCCAAAAGATCCGAGAAGGGCACCTTGACTATTTTGGCCCCCTTTCCCCTGTCGCCGCTTTCCTACCATCGATCACCATAATCTCATGGTCGTATTCATTCTGCTGTCTCGATTACTTGACAATGCTTGACACCCGTACCATTCGTCCGTACACACTAGCAATTGGCGTCAATAAAATGCAGGGTGGAGCCGCACAAGCCTGCCCAAGGCTAGCGTCCATTTAGTTGCAACTGAACGAGTTTCCAAATATCAAATATCGGAATGCTGCGGATGGCCCCTACGCCTATTTTGCAATTAGGTGCATGATACGATCGCGCAAGATACCGCGATGTCCGCTGCAAACATCAATGGAGGCGCGCCCTCTACGGCCATCATCAACTCTGAATGAGGTAGATAATCACACCACAGTGAATGCGCAGCAGTCGCTGCTGTTCTTGGGCGTGCCGGCAGACGTCCGTTTGATCATCTGCCGATTCGCACTCGATATTGATATTTTTTCATCTGGACCTGGCCGACGGAATTGTTCGGTGCACTCCTTGCCGCCAGCCATACCCTTTCGAAACTGGGCCACTGCCATGACTGCTGGCGGCAGTTCACCTGGCATAAAAGTTAAGTTCGGGGGGAATAATTTGCCTCCGGGGGGGGGGGGGGGGGGGGGGGGGCCGGCGAGTGCCGCAGACTGATCTCTGCCACTTTGACATGCAAGCTCGTGCGAGTATATTCGTCCGACGGACCTGATCTCGCCACCGGGTACAAGCTCACTTCCATGTACCAGGTAACGCGAGGTCGTGGGGCACCTCTGTTCGGCCACCACATTCGATGTCCGGCGATAAGATTGTATGATAAGAATGCCACAAGTCCTGCATCCTGAGTGTTTTCAACAGATAAGAAGCATTAATTAGTACAAGTTTTCGCCGCATACCGACACCTGGAATCACTCGAAGAGAATTAGCCGTATCGCTGCTAGTGAGCATTTGTTGCCACCGGACATACCCTCGGTACGCCTACATACCCTGCACATTGCATTGGTGAGCGCAACAGTCAACCGACTTAGTAGTTAACTAAATGTTCGACTGACGCTCAATGCTATTAGTCAATCATTTAATCGAGGTCCAATGTGAATTATTCAACTACGGACTATAGCAAGTTGACTGACGTGACTAACTCCGCACCGCCGGAGGCATTCATTTAGGGGGGTTGTGCAAAATTATGCTATGTTATGCTCTTATACTGCTAATTAGTTAGTCGACCAACGGAGGTCGACCCGGATTAGTTAGTCAGTCGATTTTGTGTTCTGTCAGTCAGTCAGTCCACAAGGTGTCAGTCAAGCCGACTGATTGACATTGCGGTCGCTGCAATACATGCCGCATCCGACCTCATCCACTCCGCCGCCTCCGCCACCTGCGGAACAAGACGATGAGCAGCATGCAAGATTCTCTCAGCATACCTCCCAAGGTGTGATTCTGCCTGCGTCATCCAGGACAAAGCTGCTGATCTCTTCTCCCACCTCTCAAACCGAGGTATGGAACGCTGCAGACCGGATAAGACATGGGAAGTGAGCTGCCATCTCGATCGGAGCCGCAATCACGCCGTCGAGGTCTATGACTCCGATGAGCTTGAATGAGTCGTTGACGAGAACGTTGTGGATGCCGAAGTCTCGAATCACGAGGTGGTACTGGGTTTGATGGGGCCTGCTGTATAGCTTCATCAGCTGTGGGAAGAGATGTGGGAGGTTGAAGGATCCTTGTTGCTGGAGGTCAGAGACGTTGAGCGCTGCCTTCGCCGATTCTATCGAGTGAGTTACCACGTCTTGCTAGTACTCGTCTGAGTTTGTCCAAGGTCCTGTGGCAGTGATGACTCCGCGCCGATTGCAACCGAATCGCAATCCTGGTGAAGGCTACCGATGCTGGAGAAGTGACAAGCTGCGAGCTCAACCTAGGTTTCCGCCATGCGTTGCCAGAAGCGATCATTTTGCTCGACAGTACCCATCAGCGGCCACTCGCAGTTCTTAGTGTCGCGCAACTCGGCTGCTGTGCTCCCGTGGATATAGCTCATGAGCATGCAAGGGGTGCGGACTGCGTTTGCCGTATTGAGATAATGGCGGTATACCTCAGGAATTGGAATGGACGTATAATTCCTATTACCATGGGTCAGAACAGCCTTGTAACCTGGGGGAACAGGCCAGCTTACCGAGGATACTTCATCGTAGCGATCCCCACCTCCATCGACTTTCTGCTCTAAGGGCCTCTTGCGCTCCGACATGCCTTCAAGTGAAATCTCACTCGAGCGATTCATTGCACGCTATCGGCGAACTCGATCTTTCGGACGACATTGAAGTGGCCACAAGAGTATCTCTTGCTCAGCTTACAGCTGATACCCCCACGGTATCGTGAGGCGATAGCGAGCAGTGCGTCCAAGTGGACAGATCTCACCAGCTTCTCCACCCTGGTGTACAATTGACCGCCTTCTTAGTAATTGCCTGGCCCGATCCATGATTCGCTGCCAATGGACGACATTTTGACAGGTTTCAGGTCACGGTCAATTACTATGGCCTCAGGATGCTGTGTAAAGCATGCTAGAGGTAACAGAGTTCCTTTGTCGAGTGTGGCACGGGCCATCAAGAGCTCCACATGTGTGCATCGACACTTTTCTTTACTTGATGTCTTGCATGCTTCCGCTACGACCATCTATTGATACCCATACCTTGAGTACGACACAAGCTTTGCGACTCGCATCGCACGGTCCTCTGTAGCACTGTGACCTGCACATGGCTTCGAAGCATTGTGAAACAGCACGAAGGAGACCACAGAGTAGTATATGAATGGTAGAGGAGTTCAAGTTTTGCGAGGTATCCACATCCGGTACTTGAGATCCAACACTTCCAAGACCTTGATGAGCTGCGAGAACAACGAGGTCTCCGGACATCCCTCCAACGTGCATCTTTGGGAGTCCTGCTCAGAAATCAGTATATCACCGGACCAGCCTCAAGGGACTACCCATACCATTATCAGTTGGCCTTGCAGCATTGGCCACACTTGCCGCCAGTCTGGACAGTCGATCCGTACTTAGAGAAGTCCTATTTGTAGATCAAAGAGAGAATGCATTCCATCTCGTCAGATTTACTAGTACCGGCTGGCTGGCTGGCTAGAAATTGTTATTGTTATGTAGGCGATTGGGCGCCGCCTCGCCCTGATGGTCTTCGAGAAGTCTTATAACAACCACACAGCTCTTGCGTTGTTAGGAATGTATATTTCCTGGAATCAAGACTCTGCAAACTGTGTCGGAGGATTCATGGCTATCCAGTGAGGCTGTTCAGACCTTCATGCTCCACATCAAGACCTGTTCAGAAAATTTTTGAGCTCGCGCTCTGTCTATATCAGCGTGCATGAGGCACAGAATCCAGTACAGAGACGTTTGGTAGCCGACGCGAGCAACCTTCGAAGCAGGTACTTACACCTGCCAGCTCAAGCAGCGGATCCGATATATTCTTGAACTGACACCTAATCAGCATGGCAGCAAAAGCCAATCTCAAAGCTCTAGCTCTACAATTATTCACGGGCAGAAGGCGAGGCAGCTGCATTCAGGATCCTCAGCCTCGACGACCCGTACCAGCGAAGCCGTGACTGCATTGCTTAGGCAGCACCGAGCCATCCAACCCTGAGGTGGAAGTCCATGAACAGCTACAGTCAACCATCATAGCCCGAATACGAGTGGAGATTCGACTCACCATCTGGCAGACCGAGCTCGGGAGTAACACGAAGCATCATGTCTGGCACTTTGATCTGGCCGACGGGATCGTCTGTCATTGTCCTTGCTACGAGACAGATGTCACCAGACTCGGCTCCCGGCATATATGTCGGTGTGGACGATCTGGGATAAGGACGAGCGACGAACTGGATATCGTACGGCATCAGGCCCCCAGACTGCACGCCAGTTGCTCTCACTTCCGCTGACCTGTAAACTGGTGCAGTATAGCCATAGCCTCTGAGACTCCCAGTCGCGACTGGTCTGAACTATTTTTTGTTAGCTATTCAGAGGCATTGAAGTTCTTACTCGACAGGTGGAACAGTCTTCAGCGCCACTCAAAGACCAGCATTATGATCTTGCTAAAGAACTGCCGCTCCGTAAGGAGCCCGACATCCTGGAAGTTCTATTCGATGCAAAGACCAGGATCGCGTTTATAAGTCCAGGGGAAGCAGCCGCCGGGTGTAGGAACATGTCGACCACTGCCATCAGCAGCGCATCGGCGCCGGCGATCAGGTGTTGGAACCAAATCCAATGCGCCAGATGACCAGTAGAAAGAAAGATGTCAGCGTTTCGAGACAAAACTCAGAATGGCGATGGTCTGTCGTTGCGAATATATACCTCAGCAGAATTGCACGTCTGCGCTCACATGCCGCAACGTGAAGAGTAGCTGGACGCACGGGACATTTTACATCAGGCGTTCGATAGAGAATGGCGTTGTTTTTGCACTTTATCGTGGAAGTGAGCTGCGCTGTTGGCGGTTTCTGGACTATTCATATCAATCGCAGCTGACATTTCGTGAAATATCTATGCGATCGCGCTGCTTCTGTACGACAAGGATGCCTTCATCAATCATCTAATCATCTCCGAGCACTTGCTCATCATCCTATACTCGCCACTCAATGGCTGATGTACTGGAACACAGCGCTGACATCCTTCTCTGCCGTTTCCTGTCTGAGCAAAAGATCTTGGATCCTGCTCATGGCTCCTTGCTCGCCTTCGTTCGTGAAATGGTTCCAGCTGCTTGTATCGCCGTACAGCATGGCAGGCGCTTTCATGATTTGCCTCCCATTCTTGCAGCGCTTGCACTTGAATGTGTCGTGCGTGTCGCTGGTGGTGTTGGGCTTGTACTGGAAAAGCTCTCGCAAAGAGTCGACACTGAAGTGGCGTTCGACATCCTCTGCCGAGTCGACAACGCAAGATGATAGTGCTTGCTTGTGGGATTGACGCTGGAAGACCTTCTCCTCAATTGTGCCGGTAGTCATGAAGCGGTAGACGAAGCAATCTTTCTTTTGACCATCACGCCACACACGAGCAAGGGCTTGCTGATCAGCTGCCGGGTTCCAGTCAGGGTCGAAGAGCACAAGTCGGTTGGCGCCGATCAAGTTCAGACCACATCCACCAGCCTTTGAGGACAGCAGGAAGACAAACTCCTCGCCATTTGGGTCGTTGAACCTCTCAACCAGCTTCTGGCGCTTGTTGACGTTCATGGTGCCATCGAGTCGCAGCGACCCATAGTTGTTGTTTCTGCATAGCTTCTCGAAGACATCAAGCGTTTGTGTGTAGTTGGAGATGAGCACAATCTTGTCGTTCGTGTCTTGACGGATTCGCGCCAGCATACGAGCGAGCACTTGCATCTTACCAGAGTAGAAAGGCTTGACATCGCGGTCTCGGCCTCGAAGATCCTTCGGTACGTAGTCATCAGGGAAATGCTTCTCGCAGCCAGGCAGGTCGTCTGGTAGGTTGAGCAGATCGGGGTGGTTACAGAGCTTCTTCAGCAGTCCGATGGCCTTGAGAGGTTGACTGCCTTTGCCACGAAGCAAGCTCTGGATTTCTGGCGACTTGATGAAGTAGTTGTAGAGGTCCAACTGGAACGGCGCCAGATTGCAAAAGACGACATGCTCGTACTTGACAGGCAAGTACTTGGACAAAATGTCGTTGGTGCGTCGGATGATGAACTTGTTGACCTTGCCCAGTAACTCCTTGAGACGTTCGTCGCCTTTCTCGCGGTCTTTGTCACTGCCGTCGGCATCTCGACTTCGGAGGATGGGTAGCTCATACTGTTTCCTGAACTCCAGTCGCGTACCAAGGTACCCAGGATTGGCAAAGTCCAGCAGTGCGAAGTACTCCGATAAGTCGTTCTGAATGGGTGTCCCTGACAGGATGACTCTCTTCTTGACATTCAGAGCCGTGAGCGACTCATATGTGTTGGACTCTGCATTCTTCAAACGATGACCTTCGTCGCAAAGCATGAGGCCGATTGGAGTGTTTCGCAGTTCGTCCACGTATAGTCGTAATGTCTCGTAAGACACGATCAAGACTGGCCGTATTACCGCTCGTCCAGTAGCGGATGCCCATTGTCGCATTTGCCCTGTCAGCTCCTCCTTCGATGCCTTGCCATCTACGGCGAAGGGTATGATGGCGCCTTCTCCCAACCATTTCACCAGCTCATTCGCCCAGTTGCGTACCAAAGATGCTGGACATGCAATGATACATTTCTGTATCGTGCTCTTTCCCGCGTCCGGCGATTGCTTCAACAGTGTCCACATCAACGTGATGCACTGCAACGTCTTTCCGAGGCCCATCTCGTCTGCCATTATACAACCTTCGGCACCTTCCTCAATGAGTCCGGTCGTACATTTGTATAAGAACTTGACACCCTCGACTTGATGTGGCCGCAAGACCTTCGCCAGTCTCGGATCTATCACCACAGGCACCTTCGGTCGTTCCGTGTCCACCTTCTTCTTGATGCCCAAAATATCCGCCAGGCTCTTGTGCATGATGGGCTCGTCCAGCTTCGGCTTGTCTTCTGCCGGCGGCTCTTCTTTCTTGTCGCATTCGGCCTCTGCTTCCTCGAGTCGCTTTGCATCGAGTCTGTAGTCCACCGTTGGGTCAAACAGCACAATCGCGAACTCTCCACTGGGATCGTGCAACGGCTTATTCACAAAGACAGTTCCTTGCCGTAGACCGAGCAGTGGCGGACCTTTCGACTGTGTATATCCTAGATTGTGCTTGTTCTTGAGGGGAATCGAAAAACGTGATCGAAACGCCGTGTCCTTGTCCTTGGGCTTGAAGACGGGGAAGCGATTGACGTCGCGTGTCGCAAGTGCCAGGCGGTCCTCATTGGTGTATGGCTTGTCGCCCTCTTCCACACTGCCATCGCCACCGGCATAGTCGACTTTGCGCCGCTTGCGCGCGGGCTTCTCCGACACTCTCGAGGGCGTGTTTGCGCCGGGGCATTTGAATGGCCTGATCAGTCTGTCGGCGGATTGTGGTGTGCCGCCATACAACCGTGCGCGTGGCTTCGCTGACGGTGGTGGAACATTCTCCTTGTCGGCGACGGTCATGGCAGCGGAATCCACCGGGGACGGGAGAGGGTGGCGACAGGTGAATGGTGAGACTGAACAACAAGACAAAGTATCGCTACTTGATGTCGAAGTCGCGACCTGATACGCGTCTAAGGCACTAGCGCGGTTGTCGGAGATCGCCAAGTCACGCCGCCAAGAAGTTTGTACAGTACGACTTCGCCTCCATGTCTTCCCTTGCTAGCATCTCCATCAACGTTTACTGTATGTGTGCAAACGCATTATACGAAAGTCTGCTACAAAGCAAGGTTGGGCTGGGTCACATCGATTCACGCCGACAGCAGATTGGAAGTTGCAACACAGTGTTGATCAGATCGGTCCAAGCTCTCCAAAGCATACAACAAAGATCTCGTAGCCTTGTGCAGATGCTCAAAGGGAGTAGCCCTAGTGCGGGTTTGATCCTGGTTTCCATGAGTAAGGAGTGGGTGATCATGCAGCTGGACAGCAAATCAATTCTGATCGACCACGAGTCCGATTCAGAGATCGAGAGGGATATCAAAGCGGTTGAAGCGAACTTCGAGGAGATGGAGGATGAGATTGAGGCGCTGCTGAAGAAGGCGCAAGGAGCGTCGTTGACCCTCCAGCCCTGATTCGTTTCCGATGACTCTTCGGGCAGCGCACAAGCACTAAGTAACTGGACCTATGAACCCGCTTTCGCTTCTCCCGAGCTCTATTCTGTTCTCAACTGTGTTCCAGCAGGTGATTCTACATCCCGAACGAACACGTCTCGCAGTCGCACATGTATCCTGTAAAAGTCCAGGGATAATCGGGACATGGCTTGCGGAGGAAGTCCGAAACCAACAAAGGACAATGCTTCGGCTGCTGATGTAGTTTCTCAAGGCCCCATCTTCTGACCTGCCAAGCCCCAGCATCTGCGAGCGTAGTGAAGTAACGGAACTAGAGTCAGGCGCAGGAAGCTGTGCTCGGTGGACACGGGCAGAAGCCGGCGTACAAAAGCGGCAGCCATACCGATAGTGATCGTCTGCATTTGTATCCTGTCCCTGGGTTGACAACTTGGTGATCTATCCCAGACATCCGGAGACTCACCTAGAATGATCTCAGCGACTTCAAAGTGTGTCGAGCACAGAGCAGGAGCTTCGCTGTGGACTCAAAGATCATGTAATAGCCCCGTAAATCGAGGTCCCAAGTAAAGAGTAGCAAGAAAATTCGAGGAATGGACAAGGAGAGCAGTGATGCTGCACTTAGCACCCTTAATGCATCCACATCAGACCAGGAAAGATGCATCGTTTGTGTTCGTTCTGCTCTCGTCGATGGTCATATTGGCAGCATTGCCATCTATCAGGGTTTCGTCATAAGCACCAAGCACAAGGCTTCCAAGCGATGGCTCTACTTCCGGTGACATTCTGCTTCTTCAGCGAAACCAAAACAGGACAGCGCTGCAGCAAGCCGTGGGATAGTAGTCGAAATCAGCATCACGAAACAGATTAAGTCAGGCAGTGGACTGTCACCAGTTAGTTCGTGGAAGGTTACACGATGTATGTGTCGCGATGACTAAGCAAGTCTTGACGCGTCTGCCTCGCGCGTCCCCTTGCAGATAACGTAAAACAGGTAACACTTCCACCACCATCAACGCCGTCGACATCATCGCAGCAGATCGCCCGCCTCACGCCCACCAGCGAGCACGACATCATGGCCGACGCACTGAGTGGCATCTCGCAGGGCGCACTGCGCCGCATCACAGAAGGCGAGCAGGTCGAGCAGCCCGTCTTCCAGTGCGTGCAGATCAAGCCCATGGCACACGCGAGCGGAGGCCAAGAGCGGTGGCGTGTCGTCTTCAGCGACACCGTCAACTTCATCCAGGGCATGATCGCCATACGTATGTCATCGGAAGGGGGGTCAGTGAAGCGACGTACATGTGACTGACGTGCCCACCAGAATCCAACCACCTGATCAGCGAAGGCAAACTGAAGAAAGGCAGCATATGCCGTCTGAACTCATACCAGGCCAACTACGTCAAGGACAAGTACATACTGATCATCATCGACCTCGACGTGCTGGAAGAGTATGGCGAGCAGGACAAGTTGGGACAGCCAGTGGCACTGGACAGCCCCAAGCCAGAGGCACAAGAGGAGGTCAAGCCACAGCCGGGAAACATCGCTGGCAACAACTTCTACGGCAACAAGCCGCCGCAGCAGGCCCCGCAGCAGCAACAACAGCGAGCACTTCCCTCCCGCACCAACGGTGCATCGCATGGCGGTCATGCCAACATCACACCCATCGAGGCCATCTCGCCATACACACACAAGTGGACCATCAAGGCGCGTTGTACGAGTAAAAGCGACATCAAGCTGTGGCATAATAAGAATGGTGAGGGCAAGCTCTTCAGTGCCAACTTTCTCGACGACTCGGGCGAGATCCGCATGACGGGCTTCAACGATGCCGTGGACCAGTGGTACGATACACTACAAGAAGGCGGCGTCTACTACATCTCCAGTCCTTGCAGAGTGCAGCTGGCCAAGAAGCAGTTCTCGAACCTCAACAACGACTACGAGCTTACCGCTGAGAAGGACACACAGATCGAGAAGGCCGAGGACAACGATGGAGTGCCGCAAGTGCGGTATAACTTCACCACCATCGCTGCGCTGCAAGAGATTGAGAAGGACTCAACAATCGATGTCATCGGTGTGCTGCAAGACGTTGGCGAGGTTTCGGAGATTGTTTCCAAGACGACATCGAAGCCATACAGCAAGCGCGAGCTGACGTTGGTCGATAACACCGGCTACAATGTGCGTCTTACTGTTTGGGGCAAGACTGCTGAAACCCTCGACATACAGCCAGAGTCCGTGGTGGCATTCAAGGGTGTCAAAGTCAGCGACTTTGGCGGCCGTTCCTTGTCCTTGCTTTCAAGCGGCAGCATGACCGCCAACCCAGACATCGAAGAAGCATACAAGCTGAAAGGCTGGTATGACGGTACTGGTCGCACAGAGAATTTCGCTTCCCATGCAAACACCATGTCCACAGTCGGCGCGACGTACGGTGCCAAGGGTAACGACACAAAGACCATCGCACAAGTACGGGACGAGAATCTCGGCATGACAGATGACACAGACTGGTTCAGCATCAAGGCAACCGTCATCTATATCAAACAGGACAACTTCGCCTACCCGGCGTGTCGCACCACGGATCCTCAACCTTGCAATAAGAAGGTCATTGAGAACGAGCCGGGCAACTGGCGGTGCGAAAGGTGCGACAAGTCGTGGGATGCTCCCCAGTATCGATACATCATGTCTGTCAACGTCAGCGACCATACAGGTCAGATCTGGCTCAGCTGTTTCGATGAGGTTAGCGAGCGTATCATGGGCATGCCCGCGAACGATCTCCAGGCAATGAAGGAAGAGGGTGATGACAGACGCGTGGCTGACGCCTTTGGTGACGCAAACTGTCAGACCTTCAACTTCCGTGTCAGAGCGAAGATGGACAGTTACCAGGATCAGCAGAGGTATGATGCCGTGCTTCGATGTCGCACAGATGTTTCAATGCTGACATTTACGCTGTAGAGTCCGCTACCAAGTCCAATTCGCCAACCCACTCGATTTCGCACGTGAGGCGAACAAGCTGGCCCAGATCATCAAGCAGTACAACATGAAGGATGACAGTCTGTTCGTCAATTAGGTATGGACCTCTGTCGTAGAATCGGCGTTACTGGAGTACTCGGACAAATGAGTCGACATGATGACACGGCGGATGTCGTCCTTGTGTACGTCGAACGAAGCACCAGGCATTCATGTTTAGCTTGAGACATGCAGATAACTTGATCGAACGATAACCAGACATTGCTTCTCTGGCCGACCTGTTGCGTCGCACACCTCCGCGTCGTACTGCTTGGCCGTGACGCCGGCAGCTGGCGCACCTGATCGCCGCCGTGGTCTTGGAAGAGATCGAGGCTAAGTCGTACCCACAGTGTGGTGAGTACAAAACGACCGACAGCCGTTGTAAGACGCGGCACTGTCACCAACGAACGACCCTCCAGACCGAGGTGCTACACGTACCTGCAGGACGAGGGACAATCGATTGTCCATCTCATGGAAGTGAGTCAAGGTGTCACGTAGGAGACAGATTGCCGAATAAATCCAAGCCGACGATCTTGCATATTGGCAGCAATACTGACTGCAGGGGCCTATCCTCACCGGCGTACGCTACACTACTGACGCTCACGGCGTGTAAGGTGTTGGAGAAGAGGCAGCGGCCTGCTTCGACTTTGGCGCCTGTGGGTCTGGTTCCTGGGTAGGGTGTGATATTTCCGGCTACTTGGTTAGAAATTTCAACGGCGGGGACGAGGACGGTTGTGAGAGGGTGTGAAACTAGTGGAGATGGAAGTTTGGAACTAGGGTATTAAGTCTGGAAATCAGGGTATGAAAAACCATGTTTATTACAAGTAGTGACACCCTTAAGGTGCTTATATAAGTCTTCTTTTAATAAGAGGCCCTTAATCCCTGTAATTCAGGTGCCTAATCTTATTTCCTAAGGACAAGTAATTACTACACTTAATTAGGTTATATCACCCTTAAAACCTGCTATCTATGCATTATCCTAGCGCTTTACACACCCCCTTACTCTACATAGGAACTAAGTAGAGTGATCTTGGCGCTAAGGACCTTTATATCCTTTATAACCTTGTTTATGTTACCCTTAACTTTATAGATAAGGTCTTCGATAACTCCCTCCTAACTAGTAATAGTACCCTTTATCTTCTTTTTCGGGGTTTCCTCTTTATTAGTTTCTTCGTCTTAGGGTGCCTCTCTCTTCTTAGAGGCCATTCCCTTCTTTAGAGTAGACTTAATTATGCTCTATTAAATACCCTAAAGCAGCTTAGTGAGGTTATTAATGTTGTAGGTAGGTACATAATCCTTATTTCCTAGAGTAGTACTCTTATACTAATCTAGGGACTGCTTGTTAATTTCTACCCTAGAATCGTAACTAAGGTCGCTGCGGATGCCTAAGAATTGCTTATTAAGTCTAAGGATAGGCTTAAAGGCCTTATTTTTCTCTCTAAGGTTAAATTTAGGGAGGCGAGGTTTTCGTCCTTTAGCGAGGGTCCTAAGTGACCTATAGACGTAGTTTCGGAGTTGGCTCTTCTACTTAGAGTCCTTATGCGCCTTATTCTAAGCCTTTTGCTTCTCCTCTAATACCTCTTTTATAGGGGTCTTCTTTGCCCCGTACCTCTTTCTTAGGCTACTATACGGCTTAGTGTCGGACTCGTAGCCTATCTCCTAGCTCGCCTTAAGGAGTCGTTAGAATTCTTTAATAGACATAGAGGACTTGTTTCTAGGGTTTGAGGGTTCTTCTTTAGGTGTGGTTAGTAGAGGTAGCGCGTTCTTAGGCTCGACTAGACCTGAATTAAGTGGTGTAGGTGTCTTAACTTCTAAAATAGGCTCTATTTTAAGGGTTCTAATACTTGTGTTCTAGTGTTCTAGGATGTAGTCGTACCCTAGTATAGTGGTTAAAGGGTAACTAACTAAGCTAAGGGGCTACCTAGTGAGGAGATTAACGGCGGTGCGAAGTAGATTGTAAAAGAGAGGGTTGCTAGAAGGATTGAGAAATTAGATATAGGCTATATTCGAGCTAAGCATGTAAGGTTATTGCGTTATAAGTGCGTGTAACCGTTAGGTAAGCTTTACTACGAGTTGTAGGCCTTATATTATTCTTAGAAGTCCTTTAGTCCTCTCTAGTTATAAAGGTAGGGTGTCCTTAGCCCCTAGCTAAATAAATTACGAGTGTTTATTTTAGAAGTAAAGTAAAGATAGCACCCCCTAGCTATTAAAGCGAGGGTATGCCTATTTGCTAATCTCCTAAATTAAGGTGATTAACAAACCGCTAGTGCTGTTAAGGAGTTAGGACCTTAGTTAGACCGTCCGCGGCTATGTCCTATATCCTTATCTAGCTAATTTTAAGACGTCCTACTAAGTACTGTTCCCTAAGCTAGCATTGTTAGACGTCTACATGCCTTATCTTAGTATCAATTCTGCTATTTGGGGTCTTAACAATCCTTATAGTCTACTAGTTATTACAGTATAGCAGTATCCGATTCTCCAATTTAAGGGTAACTGCACTAAAAAGCCTATCCTACTATAGGACCTCTAAGGCAGCGTAACTAAGGGCATATAGCTCTAATTTAGTGCTTGATTTCGTAACTATTCCCTACTTAACTGCTCTCTAGTCGATAATCCCCTTAAAAAGGAAAAAGACAAAGGCCTTACTTAATCTACGAGTTTCCTTATCGTTGGCAAATAAGGTATCTAAGGCCCTATAGAATTCTAGTAGCGTTAAGTCCGAGGGTTTAGGTAGGCCGTAGTACTTAATCGAATAATCCGTAGTGTAGAGAAGGTATTAAATTAAGTGTCTCACTGCCTTAAGAGCCTCCTTTATAGGGTTAGTTAGGTGCTAAGAAAGAAGAGAGACTAAAAAGGATATATTAGGGCGCGTTTCTACTGCTACGAAGTTCACCGATCCTACTTAGGACCTGTAAACGTTAATCTCTTCCGTAGTGGCCTAAAGTTCATTTCTAAGGCCGACATATCCCCCTAGTAGGGGAGTTTCAATCCTCTTCTCCGGTCTTAAGATACCGTAGCGATAACTAATCTTCTCGATATAGGCCTTCTAGTTAAGTTTAAGGATCCGCTGTTAACGATTGCGAGTAATGTAAATCCCGTAGAACCATTTAATAGGTCCTATTACCTTTATCTCGTATTTGTTAGTTAGTTCTTAAATAAGCTCCTTAGCTCTTAATTCGGATTTTAAGGGCTAAGTAAAGCAAATATTATCTATATAGAAGAAAACTAGGACTAAAAATTCTCTATTAATAAAGAGACAGTCCGTAACTTTAGATAGGCCGAGGTCGTTAAGGGTGTTTTTAAGCTCTAAATACTATAGTAGAGGGGACTCCTTAAATCCGTAAAGGGCTTTATAGCACCTTAGAAGTTTTCCTTCCTTCTTGAATCCTTTAGGGGTATATATGTATACTAGCGATAGTATAGGGGCATTAAGAAACGCGTTTACGGCGTCTATCTATAGTGTCTTAAGGTTAAAATAGGCTACTAGGGCTATTATATACCTAAAGAGTCTTGCATAAAGGGTTGCTACGTAGGTGTTACGGATCGATCCGGAGAAGCTCCAGCCAACCAATCGATGCCTACACACTAGTGGAAGGATCCGATATGCAGAGTGCTCTCTCCGATCTGCGTGCTCTGTAACAGAGCAGAGAGAGCAGGACAGATCAACTGATCCGACTGATCAGTCACACCAAGACATGGCACTATATAGACGACGCTTCTTTACGAGTATAGATAGGAGCCTCGTGCTCAACTCATTTCAAGTATACACCATATACTGTTTGGAACCACTACCTTCATAACTGATTGAGACATCCCTGCAAAGATCCAAGCCCGAGTTGTGATAACGTACAGCGGTTCCTAACAGTAGGTTTCCCCTATAGCGTCCTTTTAATCGCCTCGAGCGCATACTCGAGCCTTGCATTTTAGGAGTTCTACGTTTTAGTTAAGCTTGTATTTCTATACCTAAGTTATTAACGTTATCGGGTGTCCTACTGCTTCGACCTTATTACACTAAGATAGGGTGTTTATCGTGAATTGCTTCTTAAATTCTTTAACACTTGCTGCCCTAAATACTTCCCTATGAGGGTGTGTGTTAAGGTCCTTCTATCGCTTTAGTTTAGGGGGTAGTATGTTCCCTGTTCCGGTTGTTTTAGACGATGTAGTTAAGGTATTACTCTCTTAAGGTCCCTTCGAGAGAGTAGCTAAGACTTTAATCCTCTTAATAGCAAGAATCGAGTGTACTCGTTCTTCGTCGTACCTCGGTTTCTTGTTCTAATAGATTATGTCGTAGGTATCCTTAGAGTCTAGAGTTTTAGGTCTAGGTCTAATTAATCCTCTTAACTTATATGTATCCCCTAGAGGAACGAATAGTCTAAATAGCTAGAGTTGGGTTTCTAGACCTATTTGCGGATCTGGTTGCAAAGTTTAGGGGTGTATCTATTAATAATTAAATTTCGATTCCCTTATTTTAATCGGATTATTATATAGGATTTCCTTATCTACCTCTTCTTAAGGTATACTGTCCCCTACCCCCTGGGCTTAAGGGTTAGTCGAAAGGTTAATTGTTAATAGCAATTCCTTAAATTGTCCCTCATAGGCTAGCCTTAGAGGTTCTACGACACATAGAAGTCTCTCGTTGTCTTAAATAGCTAGTCCGAGGTTAACGTTATATAGGCCCTCGTACCTTAACTTCTTATTAAAGGTGACATCCCTAGATCTTATAACTTGTCTATAGGATAGTATCTAGATTTGGTAGATGTTGTGACCTTTAAATCTAACTAAGTAACCGATGTAGCATCGAGAATCTATTTTATAGGCGCGTGGGCGTTCTTTCTCATTCGTCTTATAAGCGTATGCCCTAGAACCTATTTTATAGATATAAGCAAGGCTTAGCTTAATGCCCGTAGCTACTTTAAATGGGGTCCTCTAGCCTAACTTCTTAGATAGTGTTCTGTTTATAAGGTAAGTAGCTATTAAGACGATCTTAGGCTATAGATTTGAAGGTAGGCCTACTAACAATGTTAATGCCCTAGTAGTAATAATTAAGTGCTTTCCGGATATTTCTACTAGGTCCTAAGCGGGTATATAGGGGGTAGTTAGTTTCTAAGTAACTCCGTCTCTTAGTAGCTAAGACTTAAATACTACCCCGTAGGCCTTATCGTTGTCTAAATACAGTACGGTAAGTAACCTTCTAAAGGATCGAATGAACCTTATAAGTTCTAGGTATGCCTCCATTACGTTCTCCTAGGTTCTTCGAGGAAAATTCTAGTTAAATTGAAGTCCTATATCCTTATCGCTAGTATAGAAGGTATATCGATCCCTATTATACCCTACATCGAATTCTATAAGGTTAATTAAGATGTCCTTAAGTATCGACGGAGGTTGTATCTTAATCCTAGACCTTCGAGATATCCTCTTATGTCCTTTTAAGAGGGCATAAGATTCGTACTCGTTAGTTTTAGGTGGTTCCTCTAATCCTATAATCTTAATGCCCTTTACTACGTCTTATAGGTGCATTATACGCTCTAGCCTAGGGTGTCTAAGGACCTTATAGTAGTCCTTTATTATCCTCGGTACTGTAGGTAGGGGCATACGTGTAAGGGTAGCCTATAGCTAACCCTTACATGTAATGCGGCTATACCCGGCTTAGTATACCGCACGTAACACGTATACGTACACCTTACGACGCGCGATGCGTCTTAAACAAAAGGTAAGAATTAGTTCATCTACGACTAGTAGGTCGTAGGCGTACTATATATTGCGACATCCCTTAATAGTTCTAATTCTTCTTTTCGTTACAATCTATACACGCTATAGAGCCCGATTGCGACGTATACGACGGCGAGTCGCCTACGCCGCCCCTAAGCCCTAGAGCATAGCAGTAGGCGCGTCGTGTAGCCTTAGTTACGAGAAGAGAGGCCTTACGGGCTAAGATTAAAGAGCAAGAGATATAGCGGGAGATCGAGCGGCTAGAGATCTTACGCGCTATAAGCGTACCGCCTCTAGAGCGTATAGGAGGGAGGAGAGAAGATTACCTCCCTACTATAACCCCTACCTCTGTCTCTATAACTACTAACGATAATATTATAGTGCGAGGCGCGGCCGTAGCGCATACGACGCGACCGCGCCTAAAAGAGCCGACGCCTTTAGAGGGGATTCGATAAGGAAGGTAAGGGTATTCCTTCGGGAGCTCTTACTTATCTTCGCCCTCTTAGGCACTATGTACGCGATAGACGAATTAAAGGTCCTATATAGGGTTATGTACCTTAGCGGAGAGGTAAGCGAGCAATAGTATGCTAACTATAGCGCCGTTAACCTCGTAGGGTATATATACTAGGACTTTAAGGAGTTCTACCGAGACGTATACGGCGATCCTATAAATCGCGTACTTAACGTTATGTTAGAGTACGAGGTTACGAAATAGAAGGACAACTAGATAGCGCGGCAGTTCGCAACTAAGCTAGATGTTATAGAGGACTAGTTAGGTAACTACTCGGAAGCGTAACGTATACGGTACCTACTAGCGAAGCTTACGCCTCGCTTACGGTCCGCTATCGTTAGCTACTATAATATCCCTACGACTAGAGAAGACCTAGTAGTCCTAGCCTCGCGCATCGAAAGTACCGAGCGCCGAGGTAGTAGCGGAGGGTACGACCGCGGGTAGCATATACGTCGTAAGCGTAAAGCTAAGGGCGTATATAAGCGGGCCGATCGCCTAAAGTAATAGAAGTAGAGTTAAGTACCGGGCGCCTCGGGTACGAGTTAGTAGCGAGACGCCGGTGGCTCGTCTTTAACTAGCTAGAAGTCGAAAGTAGAGTACTACGGCTACGGTAGGAAGGGTTACTATAAGACGGAGTGCCGGAATAGACACCTATAGAAAGACCGCGACGCGTAAGCGGTTCGTAGGGTAGAAACTGTCGAGGCTTTAACTAAGAAGGGCGAATAGGGAAAAGGTAGAGGACTAGGTAAGGGTCGCTCCTAAGTCCGAGTTTCTATATAGACCCCTTAAGGTAAGTCGATGCGAGTCTAGCGCGTTACTTACAAGGCGCCGTCGAGACGTGTAAGGGCTTTTGCGAGGCTACGTTTCTTCTAGATAACGGTATAGATTTAAGCTTAGTGTCGTACGAGTATATACTCCGACACTAGATGTAGCCTATTAGTAGTATAAAGCTTCTAAATCTAGAGTCGTATACGTAGGACTAGGGGCATTACTACGGCGCCTATGCGGTTCGCGTGCGACTAGCTAACGATATAGAAGTAGAGCGCGTAAGCGACGCTATCTACTATATAGCGCCTATAGGTAGGCCGTTAGTTATTTTAGGTAGACCCTAGCGGTATCGTAATCGGATAGTAAAGGCCGATAAGGATAACTAGTAGTACTACGGTATAGAGACGCCTACGATTTAGTAGCGTAATGCACGCGAGTTCCTTAAGGATCTCGAGAGCTTAAAGCAGGTTTATACGATAAGTGTTCGGGCTATTACTATAGTAGTACCCGAAGGAGAGGGCCCCTCGTAGCCTAAAGAATTTATAGACTTCCGAGATATATACGTACCTAATAAGTAGGCGAAGCGTAAGATGCCCGACGGGGTTAAGCATGCGATTAATCTCGTTAAAGGAAAGAAACCCCCTTTTAAGCCGCTATACTACTAGTCCTTAACTAAGCTAGAGGCCTTAAAGGAGTACCTTACGTAAGTAATAGAGAAGGGGTGGATTAGGCGATCCGCAAGCGAGGCGGGTGCGCCTATCCTATTCGTACTAAAGAGGAATAGCACTCTTAGGCTCTATGTAGATTATAGAGGCCTAAATAAGATTATAGTAAAGAACCGGTACCTACTACCCCTAATTAGTAAGACCTTAGATAGGCTATAGGGCGCTAGGCTCTTTACTATAATCGACCTATAGGATATCTACTACCGTATTCCTATTAAGCGAGGAGACGAGTAGAAGACTGCGTTTCGCACGCGATACGGTTACTACGAGTACTTAGTTATGCCTTTTAGGTTAACTAACGCACTAGCTACCTTTTAGGGGTACATTAATAAGGCCCTTACTAGGTTAGTAGATAACATCTACGTAGTCTACCTAGATAATATCCTTATCTATAGCGTAACGCGTAAGGAGCACGTGCGAGCCGTACGCGCGGTGCTAGAGAGGCTACGAAAGTTCGCCCTATTTACGAACCTAAAGAAGTGTAGCTTCTTCTAGGAGAATACCGAGTTCCTAGGATTTATCGTAAGTGTCGTAGGCGTATCGATAGATAGGAGTAGGGTAGCCGTAATCGAGGAATAGCCTACGCCTACGAGTTTTTATAAGGTTTAATCCTTCCTAGGATTCTATAACTTCTATAGGCGCTTTATCGAAGGGTACTCGAGGATTGCGAAGCTATTAATAGACCTACTAAAGGGATGTAAGAATAGCAAGAAGTAAGGGCCTCTTATATAGTCCGCTTACGAGGAGTAAGCGTTCTAACGGCTAAAAGCTAGGTTCCTCGGAGCACCTATCCTAAGGCACTTTGATCCTTTGTTACGTACGAGGGTTAAGACGGATGCCTTAGGTTTTGCGATTATAGGCATTATCTCTTAGCTATTTAGGACTAAGTAGCATCTAATTGCCTTCTATTCTCGTAAGATAATACCTACCGAGTGTAATTATAAGACCTATAACTAAGAGCTACTAGCAGTAGTGGAGGCATTTAAGTATTAGCGACCGTACCTCGAAGGCGCATCGTATGCGGTTTAGGTACTAGTCGACTATACAAACCTATAGGGTTTTATGATAGTGAAGTAGCTAAATGGGAGGTAAGCTCGATAGGCGACGTTTCTACAATCTTTTAACTTCGTAGTAGAGCATAGGTCGGGGAAGAGTAACCTAGCCGATACGCTATCGCGACGTAGTAACTACGTACGCGTAGCGTAGTAGACGTCGAACTTACTTCCTACGCTATAAAGTAAGCTATCTTTCTAGAAGGAATCCCTATTAGGAGAGGACGAGCCTATAGTAAGGCGCGTAACCGCTACCTACGAGAAGATATAGGATAAGGCGACGATAATAGTAGTAGTAGCCTACGAGCCGTAGGGGACCCGATCGCTACTAGTAAGAGTGTGCGCTGTAATAATGTAGGGCGGCCTAGGTAAACTGCTTACACTACTAATAAAAATCGTATAGGGGAGAGACGATAGGTACGTTGTATACTTATCGTAGGCGCCTAGCGAAGGGGACGCTAAGGACTAGCATATAAAAGACGGGTTAGTCTATCGCGGGAACGCGATTATAGTACCCGAAGACTATATAGTAAGAGTATAGCTACTCTACATACATTATAACGACCTACTAGTAGGGCACTTTAGTAAGGTAAAGACTAAAGAGCTACTACGACGTTATTACTAGTAGGAATTACTAAGTAAGGATATAAGGAAGTATGTTAGAAACTGTAGGGCTTGTTAGACCTCGAAGGCGAGGCGCTATCAACCCTACGGCGAGCTATAGCTACTGCCTAGGCTAGACGGTCCGTAGTAGGAAATTACTATAGATTTTATTACGGACCTACCTCTAAGTACGCGAGCCGGTTACGTGTATAATGCGATCCTAGTAATAGTCGATCGCTACTTAAAAATGAGCTTATACATCCCGACGACGAAGACTTACATAGCCGTAGAGCTTACGAGGCTCCTACGAGACGAAGTCGTACGATACTATAGTGTCCCGTTAGGTATAGTAAGCGACCGAGGTCCGGTCTTCACTAGTTAGTTTTAGAGTAACTTCTACTTCGAGGCGCGTATAAAGCGTAAGCTATCTACGGCCTTTTACCCTTAGACTAACGGCTAAACTAAGAGGGTAAACTAAACCCTCGAACAATATCTTCGTTATTACTATAGTAACAATTAAACTAAGTAGGCTAAGTGGCTTATAGTTGCTAAATTCGTAGCTAACAATAGCATCTACCTAACACTACGGATAAGTCCGTTTAAGATAGCGTACGGTTAGCGACCTAAGATTACCCCTACACTAACTAGATCTCGAGACGAGACCTAGGGGGGGAAGTACTAGCAGCGGTAACAGCTACGAGTCGCATGCGAAAACTACGCGCTACACTCGAGGAGCGATAGAAGGCTATAGTAGAAAGCTAGGCTCGCTACTATAATAAGACCTACTAAGCTAAGACCTACCGCGTAGGTAACTTAGTCCTATTATTAACGAAGAACCTTAAGTTAGTAGTACTAAAGAAGAAGATAGGTCCGAAGTTTATTGGCCTATACCGCATTACGGACGCTATCGGTTCGTAGGCGTACCGCCTAGCGCTACTAGCCGACTTAAGGCTCTATAACGTCTTCTATGTCTCTCTCCTCGAGCCGTATATCGGTAGCGATAAGGATGGACCCGTACCCCCTCTAGCTAATAAGGACGGAGAGTATAAGGTAGAGGCAGTACTAGATAGGCGTAAGCGTAAGGGTAAGCTACAGTATCTAGTCTAGTGGAAGGACTAGCTAGAGGAGTATAATAGCTAGGAACCGGCGGAGGGCCTCGCGAATACGGATCGTATAGTAGCCGACTATAAGGCGTTAAGGAGAAGCAAATGAGACTAGCATAGGAGTACTAGAGCACTAGAGTATAAATAAAACTTTTCTTAACTATAAATAAAACAAAAGCTAAAGAGTAGCGCGCCTACTAGGGGCCACGTAGAGTAGTAGTAGGCGAGGAGCCCGCGAGTAGCGTGTGCGGCGAGCGCCTTAGTTGTCGTCGTCGCGTAGTGACTTAGTGTCACTGGGCGCCGGTACGGTGACACTTAGGTAGAAATACCTAGTCGGCGGCGGTAGTATCGATGTTCTACGCCTATAGGAACTAGGACTACGGTTAGTAGGGTACATGTATACGAGGAATATGCGACTTACGGCGCGGCCGAGTTCGAATAGCCTATTAAGGGCGCGGTTCTACTCCTACTAGAGCGCGAGGGCTGCGGCGGCGGGGGCGGCGGCAGTAGTAGCGGCGGCGGAGGCACGTATACGGGTTTCCCCGGCACGCTTATGCTTATAGGCATTAAACTGCCTAATAGCCTATAGAAAGGGTTAGCCGAAGCATAGGAGACGTACTAGAGCCCCCCCCGCGAGTAGTAGTCGACTCGTAGGAGCGAAGTAGCGACTTACCTCCGTAATGTCGTTACCTAGCTAGGTACATAGGCGGATCTACTCTACTAGCTTCTACTACTAGAGGTCTATAGGCGCCTAGCCCATTATGGCCGTAAGGAAGTCGCGCTAGGAGCGCGCGGCGCGTAGGCGGCTTACTAGCAAGGCGATAGCGTAGCTAGTGTTAGGCGCGCACTTGTATCTATTACGCCTACAGCGGCCGTACTTCTTTAGGAGCTCGCGGGTAGTAATACTATTACAGTTATCGGCTTCGTCTAGTAAGTAGTTAGTATACGAATCGTAGGCGGCGCGCGTAGAGACTTACCCTTAACGAAGTATAGGAGGTACCGTATATACATATTAATCCTCTACGAGAGCTTAGTAGCGGGCGAGGGCGTTAGTAGCTACGAGGGGGATGCTAGTTGCTTACGACTACTAGGCGTTCTAGGTACGTCGCGTACTAGAGCCGCCTAGCGGCGCTCGTCTTCTAAGGCGCTAGTAGTACTGTCGCTACTAATGCTATAGAAGGAGGCGGAGCGGCTAGAAGACGGAGGCAAGGTAGACATAATAATAATGATACTAGCGGGTCGCTAGGTAGTCGCTAGCGAGGAGCTAGTAGATTGCTAGTAGTACGGGTATAGTGCGCTACGAGAACGTAGTATAAGGAAAAAGAAGGAAAAGGAGGGAGAGGGTACGCTTCTTAAACCCTCGAGTTAGTTAACCCGGTAACTATAACTTCACACCTACCTACACTACGATAACGATACGCACGAGACCCGTAGACGGGTCGCATAGTAACGGAATCTACGAGAAGTAGATAGATCACTTATATAGAAATCTCCTAAAGCCGCGAGCTAAGGGCAGCTCGGCCTAGAAGGGGAGGCAGTTGTAAGGGCAGCCTATAGCTAACCCTTACATATAATACGGCTATGCCCGGCTTAGCATACCGCACGTGACACGCATACGTACACCTTACGACGCGCGATACGTCTTAAATAAAAGGTAAGAATTAGTTCATCTACGACTAGCAGGTCGTAGGCGTGCTATACATTACGACATCCCTTAATAATACGGCTCCTAGCTATTACTACGCTCCTTAATTGTTATTTTAGAGCCTCTACAACTGAAAGTAGGGTACTATCTTCGGATATAGGCCACTTAGTAATCGTTATAGGGTCTCCTTTTGCTAGAGTATCTATATTTAGGTATGGTAGATCCCCTAATCTATAGACCTTTACTACCCTAGCATTGTTTCTATTATACTAAATATCTATACGCTCGTCTAAGAATAGACCTTTCTTTCGCATTTAAGAGAGTAAGATAATATTACAGTAAAATCCTAGAATGTAGAGGGTATTCTCAAGGTTTAAGGTAACTAGGTGTCTATCTAGTGACTTAATACGGACCTTTACGGTACCCTTAACCACTTCTCGAAGGGTAATAGCCGCTACGTAGACTAGTGTATCCTTAGGGATTAATTCTAGGGTAAATTCGGCCTTCGTAGGTTCATTAATTATATGTACGTTAGACCCCCTATCTAGTAGCTAGGAGTCCTCCTCCGATAAGTTGTTAGAGGAGTATACTCCCTAGGTCTTAATTGCGCGTAGTCCGTATAACCCTCTAGGTCTCGAATCCGTTCCCTCTATTCTTTAGTCTTTATTAGAGTTAGACTAAAGATCCTTTATAAGTTTAAGGGCCTTAGGATCCTTATATCTACTTACCTAGCGCTTACAGAATTAAGGATTGTCCCTTAGATACTTACGGTAGGTCTTTAGCTAACCTTTCTAGGTATTGTCTATGCTTTCCTAGGGTAGTCGTAAGTTATAATTAACGATATTGCATTTTCTAAGGAATAGGCATGCTTTATTAGGAGGTTTTCCAGTTATTTTAGTATATGTTTGCCTTAGGCGATCCCTCGTTGTCTTTTCTAGGGGATGACTAGTAGTCTATTGATCCCCTAATGTAGTAAATAAGATGCTCTTCTTAGTGTTACTATTTGCCTTGTACTTGCTAGGGTTCCTTCTAGTAAACTTAAGACACCTCTAAATAGCGTCTTTAAGGTTATTGCTCAATTCCGCAATAATTCTACCTTTAGCTACATTGATAGTGCCCTCAATTATGCGGCATAGGTTATCTTTTATATATAGGGTAAGTAGATAGCCCCTCTATCTAAGCTTTCGGTTAAGCTCGAGCCACTTTAGAAGAAATTAGTCGATATTCTTACTCTTAGGTCCCTTTATAAGCTTATTGTGTTAGCTCTAAAGAATTACCCTTCTACTCTTAGTCTTAGGCTCTAGTTTAGCTTTAATGTATGTCTACTAAGTAGAGAGGGTATCTAGTCGGCTAAGAAGGTCGTTAAGGTATATTTATAGAATAGTCCTCTCGAAGTAGGATTTTAGGGAGCGTTTGCGAGTTATAAAGTCCTCGTATTCTTTCTTCTAATCCCTATATATCGTATACCAGAGGTTGTACGATGTGCTAATTCTGCTAAATAGGGTCTATGTAGCTATATTATCGTCTTTAGTAGGAGGGTTTAGTAGAGGGCCTATAACTAGTTCCTAAGGTTTAGGTAATAGATCGAGATCCATTTCCTAGGTTGTCGTACCGTCCTATAACTTCCCTTCTATATACTTCCATAAGTCTATTCTAACTGCTTTAGCCTAAGTCTAAAGGTAGAAGTTATTAAATATAGAGGGATTATAGTAGTTTAGTTCCTTTATTGTCGCAGCGGACGGGTAGTCCTAAAGGTATTGCCTAAGGTCTATTGTGTACCTCGATTAGGTCTAATAGATATGTGCAATTCCGAATAGAGACCCTAAGTTACTTAACTCGGGCTTATAACTGTGAAACTAGTAGAGATAGAAGTTTGGAACTAGGGTATTAAGTCTAGAAATTAGGGTATGAAAAACCATGTTTATTACAAGTAGTAGCACCCTTAAGGTGCTTATATAAGTCTTCTTTTAATAAGAGGCCCTCAATCCCTGTAATTCAGGTGCCTAATCTCATTTCCCAAGGACAAGTAATTACCACACTCAATCAGGTTATGTCACCCTCAAAACCTGCTATCCATGCATCATCCTGGCGCTTTACAGAGGGAGTGTTGTGGGTGGTGGGAGTGAGGCTCCTGTAGTTTAGGGTGAGGTTCGGAGAAACGTGAGAGTGCAGGTTTGAGGTGTTGAGAGTGGGGACGATGAGTATTGAATGCTTGAGCGAGGGTGTAAGATCGGTGGAAAGATGGCCGGGATAGTCAGGTCTAAAATAATACAGTCAGACTGCGTCACACGGTCGTTTTTGGCCACTTCACATTGAGTCTCTCGGAGCTCTATCGGCGTCTTCGCTGGGGTGCTTCCAGGACGGCTCCCGCTCATCGACCTGGACGACAGTATATCCTCTCAAGGTTCCACTGTCAAACACAACCGTCCTACACACCAGGCTGAGGTCATTATAAGGTAAGACCCGGTGATCTCCTCGAGACATGAAGTCCCCAGCCCAAACTTCCAATCGCCGAATCTGCGCGGGGCAAGCAACAACCTCGCCATTGTGTCACCTTCAACTCACCAAATCAACCACACGATAACCACCAAACCTCACTCGCAACCCACCTACCGCAACAATGTGCAAACAAGCAGTCTGCTCAACCTGCAGTACATGTCCCCTCATCCCCTCTCACCTACCTACATCTAACATGTTCTTCAGACAAGACCACCTGGTGGGGCTGCGGCTCCCACGTCCCCCAAGTCCTCGACTCCGTCGCAGAATCAGACCGCTGCTCCTGCGAGCCGAAAGTCGAGAAGGAGGGAAAGCAGTATCCTCCCATGGGTCCGAAACCTGAAGTGTAAAACTGGACGGGTGTGGCGAGAAACTGACGAGGATTTTGAAGGGCCGGCTTTTGGGATGGTGAAGGCGGCGTTTGGGTTTCGGGGAGGGAGTGGGGGGTAGTGAGAGGAAGGATGAGTTATGATGGGAATGAGGATGGGACGAAGGAGATGAGGTGGTTGGTGGTTTGGTTATTGCCACGGCCATTATGGTGGTGGATTGTGGGCACGTGACTGTCGGAAAGAGCCGCTGGTGTGCTGGGGGGGGGGGGGGGGGTTTCTGGTTTGGACCTCATCTGTATCAAGGTCGACTTCAGTGGTATGATCCTCTCATTCCCATCCCCATCATCATCGCCCAGCAGTTTTGTTATCTATGTAGTGCAATGGTGGTTCCGGTCACCCTTCGAACGCCATGGCCGTAAACAGCAGTGAGACTGCTGATCAATCAACACGCCACCTGCACATGAGCCGCGCCTGAGGAAGCATGTCTGCTTCATCAACTATACGACGTGGGAGCTTTGGGGCCGTACAGGAGCTGTCCTTTCCTCTGTGAGACCGTCTGACTGTCTGGGACTACCGCTCGTGCGGACGCAACCTCTACAGCCAAGCCACACCGCTGCACTGACCGCAGGTATCGACAGTATGGCGAAACAATTCCGCTTCAGCAATGTCTATGTCATCAGCTTCCTAGCGACGCTGGGAGGTCTGATGCAAGGCTTTGATGTTGCGAGTATGTCTGCCATCATTGGCACAAATCAGGTGGGCACCGCCTTGCCAGTGAGTATGGTATTCTGCTCATGATATACACAGTATAAGATATACTTCAACAAGCCCAATTCCGTCCTTCAAGGTGGCATCACAGCCAGTATGGCAGGAGGCTCTCTCCTTGGAGCCACTGCGACAAACTTGACGGGCGACCGCTTCGGCCGCAGAGACTCTCTAGCGATCGGCTGTGTCGTCTGGATCATCGGATGCACAATCATGGCTTCGGTCCAGAACGTACCACAGCTCATCCTAGCACGAGCCATCAACGGCTTCGCTGTTGGCATCTTCTCCTGTCAGGCACCGCTCTACATCGCAGAAATGAGTAAGCCAGACAGGCGAGGTCGACTCATCGCTTTCCAGAACTGGATGATTGGATGGGGTACTCTTATCATCTACTTCCTATCGTATGGGACATCCTTTCTTGATGGCAATGCCTCTTTTCGCATCCCATGGGGCCTGCAAGTTGTCCCAGCTGTGGTAATGCTGAGCTGCATACCTTTCATGCCACGATCTCCTCGCTGGCTCGCAAGCAAAGATCGCTGGGAAGAGGCGCATGATGTCCTGGCCCTGCTCCATGCCAAGAGTGATCGCATGGATCCTCTAGTACTGGCTGAGCTGCAACAGATAAAGGAGAAGATCCTCCTTGAACGGGACTATGGCAGCACTTCCTGGGTTGAGCTCCTCAGACGCAGGAACATCATGCGCACTGCAGCTGCTGTCCGCGCTCATCTCTGGTCGCAGTTCAGTGGAAATAATGCGCTGATGTACTACATTGTGTATATCTTTCAGATGGCCGGGATCAACGGCAATCGACAGCTGGTGTCCGGAGCGATTCAGTATTGTATTAGTGTTGGCGTGCAGGTCTTCTCTTTCGCCTTCATGGACCACTATCGTAGACGCTGGGCACTTATGGCGGGCTCCTTGCTTCTGTGTGCTTGGCTTTTCGCTGCTGCCGGTATCATGGCCTCCAATGGACACCCAGTGCCTGGCGGGCTCAACGGTGTACCAAGCGTCACTTGGGTTGTGGATAATCCTGCTGCTTCAAAAGCGATCATTGCTTGCGCATACTTGTTCGTAGCAAGCTATGCGCTGACATGGGGGCATGAACCATATCTCCAGTATCAACTTATCCCGCTGACATTATCGCAGACCAATCGGCTGGGTATATCCTTCAGAAGTTCTTCCAATGTATATCCGCAGCAAAGCCACCAGTATCGGCGTAGGCGTGAATTGGGCAGGGAACTTTGCTCTGACCTTCTTCACACCTCCTGCGTTCCAAAATATCCAGTGGCGGGCAAGCTACCCCGTCCCCACACTTTCGACCCTTGACTGAACACTTTACAGACCTTCATCATCTTCGGAGTCTTCAACGTCACATCATTCTTCCACGTCTTCCTCTTCTTTCCTGAGTCGAAGAGAAAGACTCTCGAGGAGATGGATGAAGTCTTCGCGCAGAGTATCTGGGCTTTCAAGATCAAGTACCAGCACAGCAGGCTGGAGGATGATGTTGAGGTTGTGAAGAAGGATGTGAATGCTGCGGCGGCGGATATTGAGCAGAGTATCGAGGATGTGGATGTCGCTGCTAAGCGCGATGTAAGAGTATGATTTCGTAAAGCGCTGGCAGCCTGTAAAGGTCCCTTGCCGCACGCATTCACTCTGTGCGGGGACAGCCGCAAGTTTTGACGCAAGCGCGTTATCATCCACGACAGTTGATCTTGCTCATTGAAGTGGCGCAGGCAGCGACAAACCTCACTTGCCGAATGTCATCGCACCACCACTTCCACATACAACCTACACTTCTCCAGAATATCAATCACAGGCATACAAATCATCGTTAGCAGCGCATTTTTACACCTTTGTGGTGTCGTCAAGGTACATTCAAATGATTACCACAAACGGCGTCCTCACTTACGCAATAAAGATGTGTATCCAATTCTACCGCGAATATATCTGCGGCTGCATCAAAGACGAAGAATTCTGCCAATGCCGAACTCACTACGGCTCCAATGTGGCGTGCGCCGAAGCCAAAAGAACAGAAATCTACAAAGCAAACAACCTCTGTCGCGATCACCTCATAACTGCCGGCGATGGTCGGAAACTGATTCGAGTCTCGACTTGGAACACGGAGAAGGCCAACGACGAGCTCCCTCACAGCCAAGCCGTTACCGCCTTCAAGGCCAATCTCGACAAGAATATACTGGCGGGCACGTGGGATGCCGCAGAGTTTGTGAGAAGAAACGTGAACACCCCGAAGGTGGACGAGGTGGAAAAGACGGAAGAGGAGAGGACGTCACTCTTACGCACGCGTCAGGGCTTGAAGATGACGAGACAGGAAGATGAGGACTTTCGTAAGGAGATCAATAAGGAGGCCGCCGATAATGCACTAAAAGCAGGCGCGAGGAAGACGAAGAAGAAGAGGGCTGAGAAGAGGGACGAGTTTAGGGTCATATTTGAGAGTGCTGCTGTGCCCTAGAGCACTGTGGGTGGGAACACGAGCGATTCGCCTCAAGCTATGAATACTCTCAGCTGGAATATCCAAGCTATGCTGCTGTGACCCATCTCACCCCAGATTTTCCTTGACATGGCTATCAGAAGGCTCCATGCGCGCTATGAACTTTCGCTATGTGTGATTATCCGTAGGCCGCCCTTTCCAGATTCATCCTGCAGCACCTCTCTCAATCGCTGCACTTCCCCCTCCAACAGCCGTGGATTGTTGCACTTCGTCAGTCTCGAGGTCGATGATGGTAGCTTTAACATCTGCGATCAAGAAGTTGTGCTTGGTCAAAGTCACCGTGTAGAAGACCGTGATCGTAGAAGCGCTTCAGGGTACTGTGACACAAATCTGATGATTCTTGTTAGCCGCATCATGCGTGCATTCGCCGAGCTAGGAGTGCGTATCGTAGTCATCAATGGTCGCGTTCCGGCTGTTCGTGACTTTTTCAACCACGATTCCGATCACCCTGCCATGCTCCGTGAGGCGGCGGATCAAGCGTGGAGCAAGACGTTTGTCTTCAATTATTTGATATGCTGCCGTCTCCTTCTCGAAATAGCCGATCTCCTACTTAAAGCGAGCGTACTTGATAATCGCTGTGCCTTTGAAATCCGAGCTGGTCACCTCGTATAGGACTGAGCGAATGATGACATTTGTACTGAAGTTGAATTACTCAATGGACTTAAAATGATATCAGCCATGATCTTAAGCCGGCCTCCCGGTGGACAAGCTTCTAGCAAACAATTTAGATAATCCCGATGAAGCGCTTCAAGCATCACCTGCTCCGCGAGAACTGCGACTGATAAGACCGTTATTTGGCCCTCTTCACGTACCCGTTATGCCAGCGATCTTTGACACCTTGCAACATGGTCTTGATAGCTTGCTCGAAGCACGGGTTGCCGTCTCGACCAGTGGACACTATCGCGCTGTTCAAGTCACCAGCAGGGAAGGTTGCGAGTAGTTCGAAAGCGACGGCTAAAATGTCACGCCATCTGCTGCAAAAACACCTAGCGCGATGGTAAGGTGTCTGACAATGCCATCGTCAAGTATCGAAAGTAACTGTCAGTGGCCTCATCTGCCTCACAATCGAGCAGACGTGGAGCCATTGGTGCGGTCACCGATATTTTGTAATCCAACTGAAGCTCCTAGACTTGTGGCGCGGCGCGCTTATAGAACTTCACTTGACTGATGACTCATCGCCGGGTTGCGGAAATATATAATCGTTCACATGTGTGCCAAGACTTCCGCTGTTTGCCGGAGAATCTCAATTTAGACTCTTATAGACTATGACCCCAGATCTACCGCACCCGATAGCTGACGATGTCGACTGCCTTGGAGTATAAGGAAGTATACCTCATCGCTTGCATGCCCATTAAGATACCGACTGCACCTCACACTTCCATAACTTTGCGTCTCCATAGTGAGATCGTGAGCTGCGCGCTCATTTTATTACAACCGTTTCAACTTCGACGGTCGCCACGCATCGCACGTTTGAGCCGGCAAGCAAGGCGCATTGTACGAAGTCGGAGTACTTCTTACAGCCGCAGGAGGGCATTCGGTAATATCGTATGCACATCTAGTCAGTGCTGAGAAATGGCAGAGATCTAGGCAATAGTTACTGTTTCCGTGGTCAAAGGTGTCTGTTCTTGGGATCTGATTTCTGCCTTGTGGTAAGGCTGGAAAAATCGTGCTTTGCGTGGGTTGCAGCGCTGTGATAAGAGCCATAGTAGAAGCCAAGAACCGCAGTCTTGTTCTCATTGCCCACGATCTTCACGGCGGCGTTGCTGCTTCCGCCAATGCGTATGGACAGGTCCATGGCCTGCAGACTTGACTTGCTCCATCGTTGTCCTTTTCTTTGAGCCATGAATTGTGAGAAGCCGTTGGTCAAAGTTCAAGATTGTCGTAATTCGATTCCGCGCGAAGACGTCGTGTCGACGTTTGATAGTGTCGAAAGGCCTTTGCCTCGGTCCAGACGTGGCGAGTGGTCGATGATCTGCTGCTTCTTGCGGGTCCCCCCGACTTTTCAGGTCATGGTCAGTTTGTTCATGACGTGCGACATCAAATCTATCTACGTGACACTGCATGACTTCGTGACGTGGTTCAAAGGACTTGGGAGATATAAGAAAGGCCGAAATCTTCCTCTTGCGGACGTTCTGAGGTCCAGTCCAGCCTTGCGTTCAGCTACAGTAGGGCGATAAGCTTTGACGCATGGGAGAGCCTGGTGCATGATGTGCCGTTGTATGCGAGAGCTCGGCATTCTCCCATCGCTGCTGCCAAAAAAGCCACGACATGAGTATATTTGGAAGTCCACTGCTCTAGTGTGCGGCTTGTGCCTCTTCGATTGTCTTGCAGCTAGGGATGCCCGCTCTCCAACGCACCATTCACTTGCACGCCATACAGGGTCTGAAACCCGGCGTCTATCTACTCTTTAGTGCTTCGCGAAGGTCTTCTTTGTCTTCCAGCCTGGGGCAGATCATGCATCGTGCCTTGTGTCTACGTTGAAGCGAAGAGCTTGACGGGGTAATCGAGGGGGTTAGACGAAGGCAGGATGATCCGATGCCCTCCGTTGCATCCTGAGTCCGTAGCACTTGTTGATTTAGCACGGTGGATGGCATTCCTTCTAGATCAGTGTGCGTGTAGGGTTTACGGGTCGTGGTGGGACAATGTCTAATTATGCGAGGTGGGCGCAGACAGATATCAGTTCTGGGACAAGGCGGGGGACGGGGAGCATGGATGGCAGAGCGCAGAAGAAACGGCTGGTAGCAATCACGTCCAGGGCCTTTGAGCGCTTGTAACCAGGTGAGGACAGCAGACGTGAAAGAAGGCAACTATGGTGGTGTCGGTGAACCCGAGTATGCTCTGTTGTAAATAGGTATTTGACGAGTACAAGCTTCTAGATTGAAACGATAGGGTGGATTAGTAACCCTTATGAATGAAATACCGTGTGTGACTATCTAGCTATAGAAATAGTGTGATATAGGGTATATATGTGCTAAGTCCTAACTAATATAGCTATTAGTTACCTAATTTATAATACTCCCCCTTTAGACTAACTGCTATAAAGGTAGTCTAATTAACTTAATATTACCTATATTGCTATATTAGTCTCGAACACCTTTACTAGCTTTAGATACTAGGTCCCTCGTTATAAGTAAGTATATACTAAGGATAGGGATCTTATTAGATCTACTTATATAAGAGATCTTTATAGACCTACTTTAAGTATATTATAGCCTTATCTTTCCGCTTTTAGAAGTAAATAGAAGGTTCTCTCGGTTTAAGAAGGCTCTTATAGCTAGGTAGTACTGTATAGGCCTTATAGGTATATATAAAAGAAGCTAGTTCTTTACTAAGTAACTCTCTCTACTTTATACTACTCTATACCTCTCTTACCCTCTTCTATACTACTATATATACTTATATACACTAATAACTACTATATATATACTCTTAAAGCTTCTTAAGAAGCTTTAGTAAGGTTGTTAGGTTTAGTATAACCTAATAATATTACAAGTTAAGAAGACAAGCTTAATCGGGTTTGTTCTCGGGCCGATAGGAAGTCGAGGGAGAGTAATAAAGCAGTAGCTGTCTTTTCTTGTAAAGACTAAGCAGCAGTAATGTAGAGGTTAGGTTATAGTATATTCTAAATAGTAATATTAAATAGTGAGTTAAACGCCTCGAAGCTATAAGGGATTCTTAGCGTTCCTAAATATAAAGGAAATTCTTGTTAATCTGCTCTAATCGGTTAATCTGCTTTATAGATTATATAGAGCAATAGATTAATTAATGTCGTGCTCTGTTCTAATCTATTAATCTGTTTTATAGATTATATAGAGCAATAGATCACTCTACGGTAGCTATGCCTTTCCGGCTGTAGTTACGCCTACTTAACTGTAGAGGCTCTAATTAGTCGCTAAGCATTAGCTTAATCTAACCCGTAATACTATCCCCCTCTTAGCTTAGCTCGCTACGAGCTTAGGTTATAGTCTTGCCGCCTTGTCCCTTCGTTTAGTGTTCTTGTTTATGTCTTCCTTAACATGCTAAAGGCTCCTTCTTCCTCGAGTACCTCTCGTCGTCTTAAGTTAGCGGAAACTATCGACAACTTCGGAGAAATAATAGTACGGTCCTATTCTAACTGTCGGGCGCATTCGCGGGTGTGCAAGGTGTACGTGTTATCGGGGCGGTACAATAAATGTGTTCGTCGAAACATCCGTTATAATGTAAAGGTGTCGCGTTCCGAGTTCGATCGCCTTATTAGTAAAAAGAAGAAATTACAGCGGTAGATAAAGAAAGCCCGCGAGGCTTAAGAGCGTGCTCGCGAGGCCCCAAATACTACGTATATAAAGGAAGAACGGTTGCGTAGGTAGATAGAGCTCGTAGATTAGAGAGCTAACGAGGCTATTACCGTAGAGTCGGTAAACCTATTAGAGCTAGAGCAGGAGGAGTTAGCGGACTTCTACCTAGCTCCTAACACTTAGAATCTTTTAGTCGACTAAGGTTATAATGTCTCCTCCGATTTCTAGTTATATAGCCCTTCTTCTCTTCGAGGTTCTTCCGGTACTAGAAATACTCTATTAGAAGTAGCTAGTAGTTCTTAAGGTTTCCTTCTAGTTCCTAGGTATTTTCTAATTCGTCGTATCCTTTCTATTTAACAAGGTATCGCTAACCTTTCTTATCTAGGATTTTTTCGACTTCGAATTCGTTTTCTGCTTCTAGCTCGAAATAGAAGCTTTCCTAGTAGGGTGTTTCGGCGTCTACGGGTTCTAACTTAGAGATGTAGAAGACTAGGTAGATTTTTGCGTTAGGTAGTAGCCGTAGACGGTAGTTAACTAGTCCTATAACTTTATCGATAAAAAATGGTCCGACCTTAACATAATCTAGTTTCTTAGTCTATCTTCTTGTTCTGAAGTTTTTTATAAGGAGATAGACCTTATCCCCCTTTTTTAGTAGAGGTACTATTTTTCTTATGTCCTACCGTTATTAAGACAGTTTTTATTATATATCTTCGATCGCCTTACGTGTTTCTTCGTGCACTTCCTTAAGAGTATCCGTCGTTACGATTGCTCTTTTGGCTTATAGGTAAGATCTAGGTGTTCTAAATAGGTTAGGATCTTTACTAAAGTTCGTATAGAATAGTGTCGTTAAAGTTATCTCCAATTTGTAGTTATTTAGTGTAATCTGCGCTATTAGCAGTAATGAAACCTAGTTGTCTTATGCGTAGTTAATGTAGTGTCGTAGGTATTGTTCGAGTATTTAATTTATCCTCTCCGTTTGTCCGTCTATTTCTAGATAATATACTATTAATAGCTTATGTCTTATTCTAATCGTTCCTATAAGCGTTTTCTAGTAGTTCGATGTGAATAGCTTATCTCTATCCATTATAAACGTTTAAGGGAATCCGTAGTATCGGATAAGTCTATCTAGTACGAGGTATCCGAGCTGCTCTACATTATATGTCTCTAATATAGGAATGAAGTGTGCGTATTTCGTAAATCTATTAACTATAACTAGTATTATGTCGTATAGTTGTTTCGTAACTTAGTCTCTTAACGGTAGGAGTTTCGTAATAAAGTCTATTATAACTTCGTCCTATGGTTTCGTCGGTAGTGTCCTAAACTATAGGTAACCGTATTTTACATGTCTCGTAGCCTTATTTCGTTAGTAGTGTACGTATTGTTTAATGTAGCGTAACACCTTAAGTCTTATCTATAGGAATGAGAAACTGCGTTATATTAGGTCTATTGTCTTTAAAGTTCTAGGGTGTCTATAAGTTGGTCCGTCGTAATATTATCGTATATATTCTTCTTCTCGATCCTTTAGTACCTAGTATTTTCCTTACGATATAGGGAATTGTTCGTCCCTATCGCCTAATATCCGTACGATGTTATTAAATTCTCTTATGTTAGCGCTAAGACTTCCGTCGGGGTTCGTCTTTAGTACTTTATGTTACACTAGTTCTTTTCCTTCTATGTAGTTGCTTCTTCGACTTAGCGCGTCGGCGCGGCCGTTCTCTCTTCCTAGAGTATATTTAATTTCGAACTTATACTGTCCTAGCAGCTCCGACTAGCGGGCCTGCCTTCGGGTAAGTTCTTTCGTCGTCGTGAAGTACGTAAGATTCTTATAGTTAGAAAGAATCGTTAACTTCGGTAGGCCCTCGACATATACTCTCTAATGTTATATAGCAGTAACGATAGCTAGAAGCTCTTTATTATAGATGTCGTAGTTCTATTCCGCTGTAGTCATTTTCCGGGAGTAATAGGCTACTAGGTGTCTCTACCTATCGTGTGTCTATGTTAGACACGCGCCTATTGCTATATTAGACGCATCGGTCTCGATGTAGACTTCCTTACTATTATCGAATAGTCGAAGCGGAGGGGCTAAAGCGTATTATTCCTTAAGTTTCTTAAACGCTTCAATCTATTCCTTTCCCTATTTCTAGGTAACGTCTTTCCTTATAAGTATCGTTATTAGTGCTGTTGTCTTTACGTAGTCCTTAATGAATTTCCGGTTGTAGTTCGCTAGTCCGAGGAATAATTGTACGTCCTTAACTGTTTTCGGTTCTAGCTATTCTCTAATTGACTATGTCTTCGTAGGGTCGATCATTATCCCTATAGTACTAATAATAAAGCCTAAGAATTTAACTTCTTTCTTATAGAATTCGCATTTCTCGGGTGCTGTCTTAAATCCTAAACGCGTAAGTCGTTCAAATACGTCCTAGACTTGCTTTATGTAATTCTAAAGGGATCCTTTCGTGTAGACTAATATGTCGTCTATATAGGCGATAACGTAGACGTCGAGTAGGTCTCTAAGTGTTTCGTTAATAAGGTCCTAACAGGATGCGGGTACGTTAGTTAATCCTATTAGCATAACTAAGAATTCGTAAAGTCCGTATCTTATTCTAAAAGCGGTTTTCTATTCTTCTCCTTCTACTATCCGTATAGCGTAGAAGGCATCTCGTAGGTTAATCTTCGTATACTAGTCTAATCCGGTTAATCTATCTTATGCTTCTTCGATGTTAGGTAGCGGGTATCGGTTCTTAATCGTAATCTCGTTTAACTTCCTATAGTCTTATACGAGTCGTAACTTCCCGTTTGCTTTTAGAACGAACATGTATAGAGTTCCTATACTTAAGGTGGATCTTCTTATCTATCCTTTAGCTAGCTTCTCCTTTAGCTATTCTCGTAGGGTCTATAGCTCTTTCTTAGACATTTAATATAGGGGTCCCTATAGAGGCTCTTTCCCTAGCTAAATGTTTATCTTATAATCCTATAGTTAGTGCTTAGGTAAGGCATCCTTGCCTCTTTCCTCTTTAAAGAGTCGCGACTACTTACGATACTCTTTAGGAATACTTAACTCTAAGATGTTAGTATCCTTCGATAGTACGTTACTTCTATTACTACTAGTAACTTCGTAACCCGGCGGCCCTACGCTAGTGTCTATCCTAGTCGAAGTGACACGAGGCCTACGAGTGTAAGAGGGAAACGTAGGGTGTAGGGAATAGAGACGTAGTTAGACGAAGTATCTAGAGGTAACGCGCGAAGTACGAAAGATAAAGCAAAGCGCCGAGGCGTCGCGCTAGCGCCGGGAGATCACGTGACCCTGATCACGTGACCGAACATCCAAATCAAGGTCGCTTCGTGACAGTACCCCCCCCTCCACGAGACGAGCTCCTGCGACGTCGTTCAGGCTATTGCGTTGCGTGCCAGTTGCACTTGCGTGCTTGCTGGTATTGCTTGTTCGCTGCTCATCATATGTTCCAATGACTCCCAAGCTTCGCTGTTGATGTTGGCGTCCGTGAAGTCGAAAGGGAAGCCGGAAGTGCGGTCGCGGACGTAATCGAGGATCTCGAACATGGGCGTGCTCTCATCATAAGACGCGCGAATCTTACCATCCATAGCGATCTTCCAGTTCTTGTACGGTGGCTTGCCGTTGTTGTCGAACTTCTCGGGGTGATCGCGCTTTGTTTTGGACTGGTAGAAGTACGAAGAGGACGTTGACAGCGCAGGTGTTGGGCGAACACTCCGGTTGATGCCCGGGGCAGGAGTGCGAATGCCGGTCTCACGAATAGTGCGACCTCCGTCTCCGTTGCCGAACAGTCCACCGTTGGTGCTGTATGCGTTTTCGACTTGTGGGGTGGTGCGACGGCTCTCACGAAGGCCTGTACCCTTAGCAGGCTTAGGTGCTGCACCGGTAGCGCCGACCTGTGCTTCCAGCTGCGTGATGCGATCTGCCATCTGCTTAATGGTGTTGTCACGTTCGTCGATGTCGTCCATGAAACCGTCACAGTCGGTCTCCGCGGACTTGAGGTTGGCAAGGTGGATTCTGGCTTCTTCCTGTGCCTGCTTCAGCTTCTCATTCAGGTCCTCGATCTGATCTGCTGCGGTGTCGAGCTTGCCGACCGCAGTGTCGTTTTCTTGGCGAAGATCAGAGATCTTGCTATTTAGATTCTTGACGATCTTCCTGTGGGTAGCCTGGTCCTGGTTGTAGACGTTCTCGAGCTGTTCGTAGTTGTCCTGAATTTCCATGAGCGTGGCGCCCATATCCTTAAGGGCCTGCAGCCAGGTGTTTGGGTGCTTCCGCACTTTGGAGATGAAGTCGTTCGCGGTGACTGCCCGATAATCCTCCGCTTCGTAGTAGTCGGTGTTGTGGTTGACGAAGTTATTCATGTCGATGTAGTCCTCTTCCGGTTCTTCTCGCTCTGCCGCGGACTCCATCTGTTGTAGCGGACTCGGTCCCACCTTAGCCTTCACAGGCTTCGGTGCTGGCAGTGGTGGTGTCGGGGCGCGTGGTGGTAGAACCGGGTAGGACACCGATGGCTTTGGACTCGCTCGACGGCTTTGGCGTTCTTGAGGTTGAGACTGAGAACGACCGATAGTATCTTGGGAGTATGCACCCGGGACTTGGGATGCAATCCTCGATGTAGCGGACATGAGCGAGCTGTCGAGCTCTTGCTCTGTTCGTGTCGTGAAACCGTGGCGGTCACGGTCACGGTTGATGGGTGATGGGCGACGGCCTGGCACAGTCGAAGGCAACGCCGCTGCTTGTCGCTGCAGGCTTCTGGACTCGCGGGAGGCTGGAAGAGCTGCTGCTGCGCTTCTGACAGCGGCTACTCGAGTAGCCCACTGAGTTGCGGTGTTGTCATAGTCTGGGACTCCTGACTTGGACTCCTCAAACAACTTCTGCATGTCCTGGAGCTTGAAGATGCGTGTAGCTACATCTTCTTCGTCGTTGAATTGGGTTTCACCTGTCGCGTCTAGCTCGCGCAGGTCGAACATGCCTTGAGGTAGTTGGTATGACGAATTGGTATCGAGATCATCCTCATCTTCATCCTCGATCTCGTCCTCCTCGGGCTCATCGTCGATCTCATCTTCTTCGGCCTGCACTGTCACATGCGGCTGTCCTCCAGACTGAGGTGGTGACTTCGGCGACTCGACGACAGGTGCATCCTGCGTCTGCTCTTCCTCGCCGTTCAGGCCATGCCGCCTCAGTGCTTCCTCGCTCTTGTGCTGCCGCAGGGCTTGCCGCCCTCGGAGCCTAACTTCCTCGATTTCGGCGTCTCGAGTCTTGGTTGATTCGGGGTGTTGTTCTTGATGTCTCTTCAGTGCTGCGGCGATGGCGTCGCCGGGCTCGTTGTCGTCTGTAGTCATGATCGCGGGCGATTGGCAGATCGGGTCGCGAAAGGGTAGGTAGGTGTGTCGGTAGTTATAGTAGTCGCTGTCGCAGTCGGCAGCGGCGGTACTTTCCTGATGTTTCTGCAGCGCAGTGCATGTAGATAATCGGAAAGAAGGGTGGTCTAACTAACTGACACGAGGCCTACGAGTGTAAGAGGGAAACGTAGGGTGTAGGGAATAGAGACGTAGTTAGACGAAGTATCTAGAGGTAACGCGCGAAGTACGAAAGATAAAGCAAAGCGCCGAGGCGTCGCGCTAGCGCCGGGAGATCACGTGACCCTGATCACGTGACCGAACATCCAAATCAAGGTCGCTTCGTGACACGAAGGTAGTTCTTCTATCCTTCTATTCGGCGTAAGCTATATCCTGTTTAGCTGTCTCTTTACCTTATCTACTAGCGAACGCTACCGCTACGTAGGCTAAATGTCGATAACGTAGTCGCATTCCTTAAATGTAAGTACTCCTCTTCTCTAGTTGATTACTAGATTGTGCTTTCTTAACTAAGGCATACCTAGTACGATGTTATAACTAGCTATGTTAGTAATATCTAAGATAATCTCCTCGTAGTACCGTTAGATAGCAAGTAGTAGCGGTATCGTCTCGCGCTCTATACTAGGTAAGGATGATCCGTCTACCGCGATTAATTTATAACCCTCTTTCTTCTTATAGGTAGCGATCCTATGTCTTATAATAAATAATTCGGAGGTAAAGTTCCCGCTTGCTCCGGAATCTATTATAGCATCTATCTTATGCCCGTTAACGATAATCTTAGTTCGAAACACTGTTATCGTTAGTAATGCTTAAGCCTTTTCTATGTTATATAACTCCCTTCGGTCGCTTATTCCTAGGGAGTTAATCCTTTTCCCTATTCGTATATAGAACGTCGTGCTTCGTGTCTCGAGGCCTCCGCTTAAACCTAGCGCGAGCCTTTCTATATCTATACCTATATCCGGTAACGTTCCTAGATCTTCTACGTTTCTAAGTAGAGTACGCGTGCGTGTTACACTAAATTACGTAATTTATTCGATATAAATGTTCCTAACGGTGTAAGATATCCGGTTCCTATTATTCGGCTCCCTATCGGTAGTTATTCTATAATAGCGGTTACTAGATTCTCGGTTGTTTCTATAAGTAGGTATCCCTAGGCTATACCTCGTAGGGTGTCGAGTGTTTTATTAAACTTAATAGATTGTAGTATCCTTCGTCCGCCTATCTTAGGTAGGAATTCTTCGTACCTTCTTTATAGGTGTACGATTATATTGTATAATTTCTTAGGTGCATTAATCGTGAAGGTTAGTTATTCGTTATTGTCGTTAGTGTTGCTCTCTTCTCCTTCGGAGGAATCTTCTTCGCTTAATTCTTCCGGATCCTAATCTTCTTCGATGGTATCTAGCCCGGTAGTTTCTTAACTTTCTTCCTATAGTTCCGGTAACTATAATCCGTTCTATCCTAGGTCTTGGTTTTCTTTATCGCTTTTATCGTTATCGAAGTAGGATTCGTCGATATCTACTTCTCGGAGCGTAGCATTTTGCCTATACGTTGTTCCTAAGGTTCCTCTCGGTTGTTAAGGCTAATACCCTACGCCTAACTTCGCGGCGTAGTAAACTTAACACGAGTCTTAGTAATAGAATCGCTAATAAAGGCTTCTATAACTATTTCGAGACTCGGATTCAATCTCGTAGTCGACTCTTCGTGTTATTATATTAAACTGTCGTAGTTAGTTCTTCGCATTAAATGGAATAACTACTATTTACTACCTATAGTATCCTCCTCGTCCTTCTAAGGGGTCTAGGAGAGGCGTCGTGCTATTATTACTAGCTCTCTCCCCTACTCTCTAAGTATAGTCGGTATCCCCTTAAGATCTAACGCTACTCTTAGATTTACTAGTTCGGGGTTGCATTATGTTAAACTGTTCGCGGCGTACTATATTCTTACCGCGGCAGTCCCTTACTAGGTAGCTAGGTTTACTATATCCATAGTAAGTTTGTGTTTCTTTCGAACTCCGGGATGCTCTATTCCCGTTACTGTTTCTAATCTTACGACCTTTCTCGGTAACGTCGAGTTCTATTAGCTACGGTCCGTAGTACAGTTTGTCCCTAGGCTTATTATTATAGTTGTCGTAGAAGCCTCTATTACTGTTGTTATAGTATAGTATGTATCTAGCCTTTCCGGATACCTTAGAGTCGTATCGTCGTTCTATAGCTCTCTCGTAGAGCCTGTCGTTAAGATCAATTGTAACTCTAACGAGGTCGCCTAAGCTATCGATCTTCCGACCGTCCCTTATTAACTCGTCCTTAACATGCTTCTTTAGTCCTCTTCGGTATATAACTTAAAGTGCTTCGTCGTCCTAATCGGTAAGTTACGCGTATTCCTAGAATTTAGTAGCATATTCGGCAGTAGATGTCTTCTAGGTTAAATGCTAAATAACACGAACGGCAGTAGCAATCTTATTAGAGATACTAAAGACGCTCTTTATAGCATGCTTAAGATAGTTGTATAACCTAAAGATTCCGTCGGTATTGTCTTCTCCGTTACTGTCTAGGTATTTCCTAAGGAACAGTTTAACCTAATGTTATGCTCGTTCTCTTAAAAAGGTAGTGGTAAAGACAGGCTTAAGGTTCTTAGGCATAGAGTTCAATAAGAAGTACATGTCTATCTAAGAGACCTAAGTATCGAACTTGTCTCGGTCGCTATAGTAGTATTCTAGCTTGCTAACCTTAAGGGTGTCGTTACCTATATAAGTAGCTAAGGCATTAATAGCATCGTTCGCGGTCTAAGGTCTTCGGGCTCTACTTACTTTACTAGGGGCGGGTGTTCCCCGTTTACTCTATCGGCCTCCTATCGTAGAGGGCGTTTAAAGCTATTAGATTTAGTATAATCTAATAATATTACAAGTTAAGAAGACAAGCTTAATCGGGTTTGTTCTCGGGCCGATAGGAAGTCGAGGGAGAGTAATAAAGCAGTAGCTGTCTTATCTTGTAAAGACTAAGTAGCAGTAAGGTAGAGGTTAGGTTATAGTGTATTCTAAACAGTAATATTAAACAGTAAGTTGAACGCCTCGAAGCTATAAGGGACTCTTAGCGTTCCTAAATATAAAGGAAATTCTTGTTAATCTACTCTAATCGGTTAATCTGCTTTATAGATTATATAGAGCAACAGATTAATTAATGTCGTGCTCTGTTCTAATCTATTAATCTGTTCTACAGATCACACAGAGCAACAGATCACTCTACGGTGGCTGTGCCTTTCCGGCTGTGGTTGCGCCTACTTAACTATAGAGGCTCTAATTGGTCGCTAAGCATTAGCTTAATCTAACCCGTAACAAAGGTATACTATATATATAATAATATTTTAAGGGTATTTACTAACTTATAAGTAGCATTATAGTAGATATTATTAAGTAGACTCCTATAAACTAATTTAGTAATACTAGTAATATTTTTAGTAGTAGAACTAGCTCTAATAATAGTAACGATCCTAATAAGCGTCCTCCTAGTAATAGTAGAAAGGGCCTACCTATATCTAGTAAGCTCTCTAAGCGTAAGGCCCTTATTAAGGTACTTAGACTAGTTGAGTATATTATTAATAATAAGCGTAAGATTACTAAGAGGAATATAAACTTATAGCTTACTATAGTATCTCTTAAGATTACCTTCTATAAGAAGAAGCTTCTAACTACTAAGGGTAGTATTACTAACCTATTAAACTAGGGTTAGATTAACGCGGCTACTTAGGACTTTAATTATATAATAGTCGATCCTTAAGGCCGTATCGCTAATACTATAACTATTAATATTAATAGTAGTTAGAACTACCTTCCTACCTTATAGGCTTCCGCTATAGACTATCTTATTTAATACTTAGGTAGCGCCTATAACTACTATAAGGTTCCTATCTCTAGCTCTATATTCTCCTAGTATAAGCACCTTTAGATATAGTTCTTAGATACTACCTACCTAGCTTATTCTAAGCGATATAGACTAGCGCTTAAGTATCCCTAAGGCTCCTAGTAATAGCTCTAGAACTATCCTCCTTAAGCTTCGCCTCTTATTCTCTAACTCCCTATCTTAGGATAAGGTTAATACCCTAATTCGTTAGTTCCTATAGCGTCTAAGTACTAATAACGACTTTTAGGAGGGTACTATAACTAACTTAACTTCCTATAAGAGGGGTTCTAGAGGCTCTAGTAGTTCTAATAGTAAGTAGTAGTCTAGAGGGTATACTGATATACTTTAGGTCTTAGTAAGGTTCTTAGGATCTAGTTAGGACTAAAGGATAAGATAGCCGTTATAAGTAAGGGCGGTCTACTTCTCTATTCCCTTTTACTTTTACTTTTAATACTATAGCTCCCTAGAATTAGAGTCTATAATAATAAACTAGATCTTGCCTTAAAAGGTAGTTCTAAAGTAAGCCTCTCTATAGTCTAGTTATATAAGTATAGTAAGATATATAATACTATAAATAAATCTAGTTCTTAAGGCTAATAAATAAAAGCTTTCCTCTACTATTTCTAAATAAATAAAATATTACTTTATAAATACTTATAAATAAATAAAAGTCTTACTATATATAAATAAAAGTATAGTTAGCTTCTAGAAGCCTCCCTTAGAGAATATAGTTTAGTAACTTTAGCTTTATAAGCTAATCTATAAGCTACTCTATAGTAGGGATGTACTTAACTATAATTAAGCCTTCTTTATAAACCTGTCTATAATAGTAGTTCCTAAGTCTAATATACTTAGTTCTTTTATAGTTAGTATAATACCTAAATAGCTTAATAGTAGACTAGTTATCTATAAAGATCTTAAAGGCTTAAGCTTTATAATTAGTTATTTTCTAGGTTTTATAGAGTAGATTTCTTAACTATATTACTTCCCTATAGTATTTAGTTAAGGCTATATACTCTACTTTGGTGCTTAATAGTACTATCTCTTTCTATAGGTTAGACTTCTAGATAATAGGATCTCTAGCTATTTTAACTAGGAGTCCTAAGGTTAATCTACCTATTAGATCTCTAGAGAAATTAGAGTCTATATAGATCTCTAGCTTTAGGGATTATATCTTTCTAAAGATTAGGTACTTATTAATTATTCTAGTAATATATCTCTAAATATACTTTACTATAGTAATATACTCTACTAAAGGATTAGCTAAGAATTTAGCTAAGTAGTTTATTATATAGGAGATGTCTAGCCTTATCTCGTTAGTTAGGTACTAGAGTTCCCTAATTAATATATTAAATAGATTATAATCCTATATATTATATTACTCTTTATAAGCTTTATATAGGCGGTTAAGGGGATACTTAATACTTTTAGCTAAGTCTAGGCTATGTTTCTAAAGTTTCTCTAAAGTATAGTACTTTTAGGAGATATAGAGATCTCTATTCTCTTTACTCTTTAGTTATATACCTAGGAAGAGGTTAGTATTAATAGTTTTAATAGAGTACTTCTTCTTTAGGCTAGTAATAAACTTATTAATCTTTTAGTTACTACTACTAAAGATCTAGAAGTTATCTATATATAGGAGGATAAGGAGGTCCTCCTCCTAAAAGAGATATATATTAGAATTAAGTCTCTTTAGGCCTAGTTCTTCTAGAGCCTCCTTAGTACTATAGTACTAGAGATTTACGGCTTATTTTAACCTATATAGTCCTTTCTTAATCTTAAGGACTTTATTTAATACGTCTTTTTTAATAAGTTCTATACCTTCTAGACGTTTAATATATAAAGGTCTATTAATCTTAGGGTTTATAAATACTATTTTAATATTAATTTATCTCCTCTTCTAGCTAAGGACTATATATAGAGCTAGAAGGATTCTACTTATTAGTAGCCTTAGAGTTAGAGTAAAGGTCTTAATATAGTCTATACCTTACTTTTAGGTGAACCCCTTAGCTACCTATCTAGCTCTACGCTTCTTAATAGAACTATTAGGAAGGTACTTATAATATAAGACTTATTTCCTTATAAGTAGTTTCCTACCTTTAGGAACTTTCCTAGATAAGATCTATATAATATATTCTATATCCTCTAAGGAGTTAAATTCCTTTCTAATTACTCCAATCTATTCAGCTCTATTAGGTCTATTTAATGCTTTAGTTAGGGTAGTAGGATCTATAAGCTTCCCCTTCTTTGTATTATCTATAGCTAATATAGCGAATACTTTCTTAAGTTTACTATAATTATAATAGGATCTATTCTTTCTTAAACTTCTCCTTATTAGCTTAGGGTAGACCTTAGCTTATTTAGGCTTTATAGGCTTATAAGTCCTATCTCTCTTCCTCTTCCTAATATATAGGGTAGGGTAGAATAGTATTATAGCCTAGTTAGAGTCTTCTTATATAGTTAGGGCTATATCTTCTTAGGTAGTAGGAGCTACTTCTTTATATTATAGCTCTTTAGACTAAGGAGAAGTCTAAGGCTTATACTCTATAGGAGATTATTCCTAGAGCTAGGGGGATATATCTCTAAATAGTAGATATAAATCTTCTATTATCTACTCTCCCTAAGACTAACCTTAGTTAGGGGAGTCTTATTACGAAGCGCTTTATATTTTAGGTTAGTTACTATACTATTATAGCTCCCTATCTAGCTATATAGCTTCCCCTAAAGATTTATAGGGTTAGTAACGCGCTTCTAGTACGTAAGGCGCTTTATAAGGTATATAATTGCCCTTATGTTTATAGTAAGGGTCCTTAGGGTTATCCTAGGGGTATCTTAGGAAGGTAACTTCTTCGTCCGGGATAGTATCTTTATTACTAGCTATAAGCTAGGAGATCTTAATAGGCTATCCTATCTACTCCTATAAAGCGACCTACTTACCTACCGGAATTTAATACTACGTGTTCTATAGGAAATCCTTATTAAAAGTTATATAGGGGGTATAGGTTATCTTATAGACCTATTTACCCTTCTCCTACTATAGCTTCTATAGTAGATAGTTAGTTAATAAACTACCCTAGAATCCTATATACTACTATATATTTGCTTTTGCGGAGAACCTTTTAGACTTAGTGTAATTATCGTTATACTTATATGCTTTATATCTAAACCTTCTTATATTTCTTAAGTCTATCTCTTTAATATTAATGCCTAGGTCCTTCTTAAAGTCCTTCTATAGCACATTCTTTATTGTTAAGTTAAAAAGGCGGTTCGTAATATAGTATATAAAATCTATAGCTAGGAGCTAGAGGTTCTATAGTAAACTAGAGTCTATAAGTATAGCTCTAGCCTTATTAATAATAACTTTATTAGATACTTTAGCAATTCTATTTTACTTAGGAGTATATAGTAATATAAAGTCCTATCTAATCCCTTCGTATTAGGTATATAAGCTAAGCTTAATATTATTAAACTCCCTACTACTATCTAAGAACTAGATCTTAGGCGTCTTCTTATAGTAGTTCTATATTATAGTAAGCTAGGTTTTAATTACTACTAGAGTATTACTCTTCTTTAGAAGTAGTAAGTACTATCTTATCCTAGTCTTAGCGTATATAAGTATAAGGTAGTATACGAAACTATTATAAGAGACTAGAGTAATTAGTCTAATTAGGTTAGTATAGATTTTATCTAATGCTTCTAGTATAGGTCTTCTAGAAATTCTTAAAATAACTCTTTATAATCTTATAAGCTTATAAGTCTTATAATGTCCTAACTCTATAGTATTAATATCTTCTAGGCCCTTAGCTACTTCTTTTATAGTATTAAGTAGTATACTACTAATATACCTAAGCCTCTAATACTATCTAACTATTATTAACGACTGATAGGTTGTATTGACCTTAGGTTTAGAGGGGGTCCCTTGGGTCTAACTTGCCCCAATTTCATTTAGGTTTAATTGGACATTTAGGCAAGCTAGTAGGACCTAGTATAGCTATTAAGATATATACTGCGCAGCTAAGCATTGTAAGCGTAGCATTAAGGCAACAATTTAATTCATACCTTTCGAGTAGAGGGCATAGGGGTTTAGGTCCACTAATCCTCTTATTTTATCTAGCTACTACGCTGCTCGTTACGTAACCTGATTTCCCGGTCCCGGGACCGGCAAATACCCCTGCTTACGTAAGCACCGCTCTATACTACCATAACTCGGATAGGCCTATATAGGGTGGTTAGTAGACATTATTTTAGTAGTTAATGAGGGGGGGTGTCAAGTGTATACCCGGTGGCGTATTAGCATCTAGTTTGTAAGGTTAAAATCACGGTTTAAGGTCTAAGGTTCACGGTTAAGGTTATTACTTAAGGTTAAGGTTTAAGGTTAAGGTTTACGGTTAAGGTCGACTAAGGTCGAAAACACTTAAGGTCTAAGGTATTTAGTAACAATTACGGTCACAAGGTCCTATTAAGTAATAACTAGTATTAGCACATTCTAAAGTAAGCACTACATAACAATAGATACGGCTGCATTACTAGAAAAACTTAGCACCTTTGCCGACATAGGTAGAGGCTACGAACAGCCTATAAACCCTACGAAAATAGAAGGGGTCTATAGGGATTCTATCCCTTATAAGGGGATAGAGGAATCGGAGGAAGGAGAAACACCTAAATCTAGTAAAGAAGGGAGAAGCGGAACTAGCGCCGCTAAATTAGGTATAGGTGTAGGTACAAATAGTACAATTGGAATAGATGCTATAACTACCCTCTTTAGACGATTAGCAGTAGTAATGGAAAACGCTAGCCCTCGCTTTCTACCTCTAGGAGGTGCTAAGAATCCGTTCTTTAATAGCACTAATGCTACTAAGTTCTAGGAGCGGTTTAGCGACCTAATAGACTAGTATCCGCCTCGGGTATCTATTAAGAAGGATGATTTCTAGGGCAGGTTTAAGCGTAATTGCGAAACTACTATCCGGCGCGTAGTTATGAGACTGCCTAGGTGGTTCACTAATAAGGCACGTTTTAGGAGGGCGTTCTTATTAGAGTTCTTAAGGTTTAACGCCTACTTAATATTAGGGAGTCGGGAATATCTTAAGGAGATTGTTAGGGCGTAGTAAGGTAAGAGGCCTAAAGAACAAGATATAAAGGAATTTATCCGCCTATTTGTATCCTTAAGTGACCTAATTAAACCTAAGGATTTAGATAATAGCTCCCGGAGTCGCCTTCTCCTTTAGGGATTACTAGAGGCAGTCGCGAAAGCGGTCTATAAGGCTTACGGGCTTCACCTAAAGTAACCTAAGAAGTTTAGGGACTTTTAGAGGATTCTCGATAAAGCTGCTAGCATCGTAGATAGTAAGGAGGGATAGAAAGCTATACATACAGATTTCCCTCTTACTTTGCCTTAGCTACACCGCTTAGTCGTAAAGTAAATGCCGCGCCTTAAGCCTAAGATTAACACGCTTAAGAAGGCCACCTTTAGGACTGTTATTAATAATAACCTAATCTAGAAGATAGCTAAAATGAGTATACGTGCATACTAGCGCGGTCGCGTCGCGGACGCGGGTACCTCCTACCCGAGCGAGAATTAACGCTCTATATAACCGGAGGGGCCCGACCTAGATACTAAACTGTAGGTTTACGTAATGTAGCGTCCCCTATCGCAGAATCGCGAATAGTCTAAAGCGATAGATGGTTATTACTATAACTGTAGTAGCTCGAAGCACTAGGCTAGCAATTATAGGGCAATAAGGTCCTTAATATCCCGGGGCTACGTATACCTCGCCCCGAATAACTAGTAGTATCTAGGGAAAGAAGGCGATCCGCGTCCTACTAAGTTCAACTTTCGGAGGGACTATAGTAAACCGAAACTGCTCTATATGCTCCCTCTACTCGAAGAATATTATAGGCCGATCGAGTTTAATAACTAGTATAAGATTCCCGTACTACGTAAGCAATAGATAGGTAGGGACTACACTAGGGTAATAAAGGTCACGCCTCCTAATAATTCTAAGCCCCCTCCTAACTTTAGGCATTTAATAGAGTATAGCCCTTAGGACGCACGGTCTAGCTAAACAGAGAAGGCTACTAGTACATATTAGGTCTTATTCGGAGAAAGTGAAGTGGAGTAGGCGGTCGACTTAGGCAAGCTTAACGAGGTATCTACCTATCCTATGTAGTCTAACAAAGTGAAAGGGAAGGCACCCGTAGGCATTCTAAAGAATCCGCACCCGAGGACCCGGTCCTTAGCCTAGGATCTACGAGCCCGAGCTAAGGCTACTAAGAAAGTTCGCCTACAATTAGAATAGGAGATCCGGTAAGCTGAGATTAACTAGTAGGAGGTTAAAATAATTAATAAAGTTAGTGCTTAAATGAGCGAAACTTAATTATTAGCTAAATCCGGGGTAACCCTAGGAAGGGGAAATGATGCCTAAGTGAATAGATTAGGGAACGATGCTAATAAAGGACTGCCTAAGGATATGCCTATTAGTCCCGTGAACGCCCCCTTCGCATAAAGGAAGCGTATATAGAATACTAAGACTATAAGAATTAATAACTACGTCCGACAATATAGTTTAGCTAGTAATGGCCCGGTTATAAAGGAAGAGAGTATTATCTACTAGATTGATTAGATCCTCTAGATAACGTTTCCTAATGTGAACGCCTAAGATTAGTTTCGATATAGTCGCTAGTTCGAGGCTACCCTCTTCGGTCGCGTTACTAACACCCCCGCTCTTTAGGAGAAGCTCGCTATAGTGCGACGCCTTATAGGAAAGAACCCTAAGGTTCGTACTAGACAAGTAGTTACCTATGAAGATGAACCTAAGTGTAATAAGGAGGTCTTCCGCGAAGATAGTTAGGCCTAGTATATCGGAGTGTATTTAACTATACTTTACTCTAAAGGAGCGGTCCCTACTACTAAGCTCTATAAGGACGTTAAGAAAATCGGGCTCTCTAGTGTCCTTAACAACTTTGCTATAGTCCCTAGTCCTTAGGTAGTAGCGGAGTTTGGGATAAATAAGAACTAGATTAGGTGCCTAATTAACGAGGGTTCCGAGGTGAATATTATCGGCTAGAGGAACGCTTATAGATTTAGGTTACCGGTAATGTCGAGTACTTAGCTTACCTTTCGAGGTACTAGAGGGCGGGCCTAGTTTAAAGGTGTTATAGGCAATTTGGATGTTTAGGTATTTAGGGTTCACTACTAAATAGACATGTTTATCTCCTCGGATCTAAACTTACTAACAATCCTAGGACGTCCGTAGGCCCGTAAGGTGCAACTTACTTCCCGTAACTGCGATAATGGTTTATAGGAGGGGACTATTACTAGCCGTAAAGGTGAAAGTGTTATGTTTACTACCCTAGTTAGCTCGGACAGGTGCAAGACCCTTTAAGAACTATTAAAAGCGTTGGGAAATGGAAGGGTAGGTTAAGTTACGGCGCTTAACCCACCAATTTACTAAAGCCGGATTTAACAAAATTGATAAGGTTCTCGCACTATCTCGGAAAAACCTCGGACCTTAATTTACCGGTCCCGGGACCGGTAAATAGCTATAGTAAGGAAAACGGATACGACTACGACACGACGTATCTATAGGACGGCATAACGCATCTATAGGAACCCGGTAAGGCTCTAACGCCTAGCAACTATTTAGCTTACTTATTAGGATTGCTTAGGACTACTAGAGTAAAGGAACGAGTTGTAGAAATTGGAATAGGCGCGTTTAAGGGAGATTCTATTACTAACGTTTATTCAGTTTAAGGGGATTAGCCTTCCGAGATCCTAAGGCAATCTGCATTGAATGCTTAGGCACGAAAGCAATAAGTAGGCTAACATATAGCTAATATTAGGATGCCGTAGGTCTTTACGATGTACAAGCGTAAGGCGGATAAGAAGAAGCTAGTGGACGCGAGCGTTTACGAACGCCTAGAATTACGAGTTAAGGGAGATATAGAATGGAAGCGTAGGGTACTGTACCTAGAATCTAAGATGCCTAAAGAATAAGGACCGTTCGATAGGAAGTACTTAACTAAGAAATTCTTAAGTATTAAGCGAGGTAGCCGAATTACTCTAGAACGACTTACCTTAATTAAGGTTAGTATTAAGCTATTGCTAATAGAAAGGGCCTTATTCGATAAGATGCTCTATAACCGGGAGGCAGTCCTCGCTTAGGATTTCAGTTATATAAGGCAAATTAGGCACGACGTCGTGCCACCTTAGAAGATTAACACGGTCCCTTATAGGCTATAGTAGGTACGCCCTATCCGGTTATACCTAAGTCTTAGGGCAATTGTTAAACGCATAATTAGAGCCCGGATTAAGAACAACATCCTAGAATACTTATAAGGGGCATATTCCAATAGCTAGTTCCTAGTCGTAAAGAAGGTTAATGCCTCTAGAAGCGATGTGCCATATCGGTTAATTAACTTAGCTATGCTCCTAAATAAGGTTACTATACGCGATGCTAACATTCTACCGGACACGGATAGCTTCTTAGAGGATTTTACCGGGTACCGAGTCGCTTTACTTATAGACCTATTTTTAGGTTATAATTAGATCACTTTAGATAAGTCCTACCGGGACTTAATAGCCTTCATAACCCCTCTTAGCCTAGTACGTAACACGACTCTACCTTAAGGAGCTACTAATTTAGTTACTTAGTTCGTGCGTACGGTAATAAAGATTCTACTTAATTATATCTCGCATCGAGCGAAGCCGTTTCTCGATGACATCGGTATTAAGGGACTAACTAAGGACTATAGGAATGTAGAAGTAGAGCCTAGGTTAAGGAAATAGGTCGTTAAGCACATCGTTTCCCTAGATCTAGTTCTTACTAACCTAGAAAGAGCTAGTGCGGTAGTTACTAGAGGCAAATCCGAATAGTTATAGGAAAAGCTTAAGATTGTTAGGTACGTTACTAGCCCGGATAGTTACTACCCTAACCTAAAGGTTATAGCTAAGATCCTAGATTAGCCTACGCCTACCTGTATTAAGGAGGTCCGTACCTATGTAGGGCTGTATATGTACTTCCGGATATAGATTCCCTAGTTCGTTATTATCGCTCGACTAATGTATAAACTACTAAAGAAGGACGCCGAGTTCACCTAGATAGAAAATAAGCAGTTCTTAAAAGAAGAGGTTACTAGATACCTTATGTAGGCTCTAGCCTTAGTTACCCTCTACTACTTACCTAGTGCTAGGTCCATCTTTATCTTAGTTAATGCTAGCGGCACTAGATAGGGATGTATCGTTTCTTAAGAATTAATGGACAGTACCCGACGGCGTCACCCGGTGCGGTATAAGAGCGGAATCTAGAACGCGTTAGAATCTAGATATGTTGCTAGTAAGCGGGAATGCCTTAGGGTCCTTAAGGGGCTTAAGAAGATCTAGAGATATATTACTAGCGTTAATTTTGTCCTTAAGGTTAATGCTAAGACACTTGTATAGTAGCTTAACCGGCCGGCTTCGGACCTGCCGAACTCGGCAATGGCCTGGTAGGTTACGTAGATTAGGTTATTTACGTTCGAGGTAAAGCACGTTACGGGGACTAGACACACTAGCCTAGATGCCCTGTCTCGTAGGCCCTCTACACCTTAGGAACCTAGGGAAGCTAACGAAGACGAAGTCGACTAGATAATTAATAATAAGCTGTTTGGGTACCCGGAGCCGGTCGACACCTATCTAGTTAAAATCTAGAAAACACGATATCTCGGGGACTAATATTCTAAGGGCTCTTAGTAGCTTACTTAGGTTATAGAAACTAGGACCCGGCCCAATAGTATTACCCGTACTAAGTACCGGCGGCTAGTGAAGAAAAGCGTTAACTTCTTTATCCGAGACTAATTACTGTTCTTCTAGAAGCGCCGAGGAGTACCGTTATAACTTATAATTAACGATAATAAGGCTTAGAAGGAGATCGTTATAGAATGCTATAAAAGACACGGTTATCGTAGCGCTAAGGTCGTGTACAACCTTATTTCCGATCGGTATTACTAGGACGGGTGCTTCGCCGATGTCTCTACGTAGGTTCAAAGTTATGCTCCCTATAGGTTTCGCGAAGGCAACTAGCGCGCTAGTAAGCTTTACTTATCGAGCCCTTAGGTTATTAGTAAGAAGTGGTACTCGGACCCCGTCTAGGTGTATAAAAATAGATACCTCCTAGTTACGCGCGAAGCACTTAGTAACTAGATCGAGGCTAGAGTAACGAGGGCACCTCCTAGCTCTAAGACGGTTACTAAGTTTCTATACGAAGATGTCTTCTATAGGCACGGCTACTATGCTAAAATTGTGCTTAATAACGCTACGGTTTATACGGGTAAGGTTAAGCGGTTACTCGTGGGGCTTAGTGTTCGAAGGATTCGAATATTACCGTACTATCCGTAGTCTAATGCTCCGGTCGAGGCTAGACACCGTCCGATTCTTATAGCGTTAGTAAAGCTTATAAGGAACACATACCGCGGATAGGAGTAATAGGTACCCGCTATGTTATATACTAATAGGACTACGACCTGTCGTACTACTAGAATAACGCTAGCTTAGGTCCTATATAGCTATCGCACGATTCTACCAATTGAGGTTAAGTACCCGACTTAGGCGAATTATTAACAGGGATCGGTTAAGACGACTAAGGACCTACTTACAATACGTGCGCGTTAACTCTAGGCTCGAGACCTTAGTTTAGAAGAGCTACATGCTCGAAAAAGCGACTAAGAGAACTTAGTAAGGACTACTTTAATTCTTACCGGAATGTTAACTTTGTTAGTTTCTAGAAGGGCGACCTTGTTATAAGATTCGATAAGCTATATAAGGATGACTTCTTACGTAAAATCGGTTACCGATAGTAAGGTCTATATTAGGTGTCTAGTGTCTCTAGGGAGTTTAGTACCTATATTCTTAAGGAACTTAATAGCACGCTAATAAAGGGTGTTTAGGCACGAGAAAACCTTAAGCTAGTTCTAGAGCTTCGCCCGGATAACATAGGAGTACTAGGTCTAGATAATGGGATCGATCTTGTAATAGGGGAGGGAGAAGTCGCTAATAGCGTCGCTAATAGCGAAGACAGCAGTAATTTAAACGAGATCGAGCCTATCGCCGACGAAGACGTACTACCTATAGGAGTTAACGAAAGGGGATCGTATCCTAAACCGGAATCTAAGAAGCTATAGGTTAGGCCTTATAACCTTTCTATAGCCGAAATTTCACAGTTTAGTAGGATCGAGGCTAAGAACTAATTAGTTAGTAATGGCGTACGGAGTTAACTTCCCTTAGGTATGTGTTACGTATGCCCTTTAGTTTATTAAGCCGATTCGGTTATCTAGACTTCACTTTATAGGGTGTTCTTACCTTAGTTAGACCTTAGTTAGTAGAGTTACATTTACCGGTCCCGGGACCGGTAAATCGAATTACGTAATAGCGTAGTATGTGTTACGGTCCGGGTTAAGCCACGACGGCACGCCTAACTATTAGCTACAGAAACCACGTGCGCCGCACGAGATCACTCGCTCACTAGCGACTTGGTGATTCGAGATTACTCGCTCACTAGCGACTTAGTAATTAAGACTGAGACTAGCAATGTCTCCTTTGTATTTAGGAACGCTAGAAACCCTTATGGTTCTAATGCGTTCAACTTATGTTACTATCTTACTAATTAGAATATAACTCTTATTCCTATCATTTATCTTCGCTTAGCTTGCTTTAGCCTCTCTAAAGAATACCGCTACGTGACTTAACTTATCTCTCCTTTAAGACTAGCCCTAGAACGAGATAATAACACATTAAACGCCCTTAGGATAAGCGCTACTTAAGCAGCTAGTAGGGGAACACCCGCCCCCAGCGAAGTAGGAAGTATCCGCCGTACGCTACCATAATAGACTACTACGAAGGACGATAAGTCTAATGACGATAACGAACCTACTCTAAGGAGGAACGACGTTAAGGCTACTAAGCTAGATCTCTTCTATAGAGACAGAGCTAAGTTCGACGACTAGATCAATTAGATAGATATGTATCTTATGTTTAACCCAGTCGATGCCGATAAAAGAACTATCTTCGCTATTACGTACCTTAGCGGAAGTGCGTAGAACTAGATTAAACCTTACCTTAAGGAATACCTTAAAGGTATAGAACGACAAGACCCTACCGGAATGTTTAGGAGCTATACCCTTTTTAAAGAAAAGATGAAGTTAATCTTTAGAACCTCGAACGAAGTCTAATAGGCTATACGAATCATTCAACACCTAAAGTAGAAGACGTCTACTTTAGAGTATGCCGCCAAATTCGAAGAATACGGACAAATCACCGGGTAGGACTAGACGGCGTTAATGACTATGTTCCGACGTGGACTTAAAGACTCCGTTAAGGACGAGTTAATAAGACACGGGGGACGGATCACTAACCTCGAAGAGCTAATAAAGGCGTCGATTAACATCGATAACCAGCTCTAGGAACGACACTAGAAGAAGAAATACGACTCTAAAGTAGGAGGAATAGTAGGATACGCTCCGGATCGTAGACCCTTAGGAGGATACGTTACGAAGGGAGAATTCTCACGATAAAGCTAACCCTACTATAGACTATAGCTAATAGAACTGGACGTTACCTAACGAGGACGGAAGATCGATAAGAGTAGGGGTTACGGAAAGCCCTTTAAAGGAAAAGGAAAACTTACATACTATGCCTATAGTAAGGAAGGCTACATAGCGCGGGATTGCCGCGGTAAAAATAAAGTGCGCCGCGACCAATTTAATATAATACAACCCCGAACTAGTAAATCCGAGAGCAGCGTTAGATCTCGAGGAGATACCGACTATACTCGGAGAGTAGGGGAGAGAGCTAGTAATAGAAGCACGATACCTCTCCTAGACCCCTTAGGAGGACGAGGAGGATACTTTAGGTAGTAAATAGTGGTCATTCCATTTAATGCGAAGAACCAACTACGATAGTTTAACATAATGACACGAAGAGTTGACTACGAGATCAAATCCGAATCTCGAAATAGTTATAGAAGCCTCCATTAGCGATTCTGTTACTAAGACTCGTGTTAAGTCCACTACGCCTAACTTCGCGGCGTAGGGTATTAGCCTTAGTAACTACGAGGAACCCTAGGAGCGACGCATAGGCAAAACGCTACGCTCCGAGAAGTAGACATCGACGAATCCTACTTCGACGAAGATGGAAGCGACAAAGAAAATTAGGACCTAGGATAGAACGGATTATAGTCACTAGGACCATAAGAAGAAAGTTAAGAAACTACCGGGCTAAGTACTATTAAGGAAGACTAGGATCCGGAAGAATTAAGCGAAGAAGATTCCTCCGAAGGAGAAGAGAGCGACACTAACGACGACAACGAACAACTTACCTTTACGGTAGATGCACCTAAGAAACTGTACGACATAATCATCTACCTATAAAGAAGGCACGAAGAATTCCTACCTAAGATAGGCGGACGAAGGATACTACAATCTATTAAGTTTAATAAAACACTCGACACCCTACGAGGTATAGCCTAGGGATACCTACTTATAGAAACAACCGAGAATCTAGTAACCGCTATTATAGAATAACTACCGATAGGGAGCCGAATAATAGGAACCGGATATCTTACACCGTTAGGAACATTTATATCGAATAAATTACGTAATTTAGTGTAACACGCACGCGTACTCTACTTAGAAACGTAGAAGATCTAGGAACGTTACCGGATATAGGTATAGATATAGAAAGGCTCGCGCTAGGTTTAAGCGGAGGCCTCGAGACACGAAGCACGACGTTCTATATACGAATAGGGAAAAGGATTAACTCCCTAGGAATAAGCGACCGAAGGGAGTTATATAACATAGAAAAGGCTTAAGCATTACTAACGATAACAGTGTTTCGAACTAAGATTATCGTTAACGGGCATAAGATAGATGCTATAATAGATTCCGGAGCAAGCGGGAACTTTACCTCCGAATTATTTATTATAAGACATAGGATCGCTACCTATAAGAAGAAAGAGGGTTATAAATTAATCGCGGTAGACGGATCATCCTTACCTAGTATAGAGCGCGAGACGATACCGCTACTACTTGCTATCTAACGGTACTACGAGGAGATTATCTTAGATATTACTAACATAGCTAGTTATAACATCGTACTAGGTATGCCTTAGTTAAGAAAGCACAATCTAGTAATCAACTAGAGAAGAGGAGTACTTACATTTAAGGAATGCGACTACGTTATCGACATTTAGCCTACGTAGCGGTAGCGTTCGCTAGTAGATAAGGTAAAGAGACAGCTAAACAGGATATAGCTTACGCCGAATAGAAGGATAGAAGAACTACCTTCGACTAGGATAGACACTAGCGTAGGGCCGCCGGGTTACGAAGTTACTAGTAGTAATAGAAGTAACGTACTATCGAAGGATACTAACATCTTAGAGTTAAGTATTCCTAAAGAGTATCGTAAGTAGTCGCGACTCTTTAAAGAGGAAAGAGGCAAGGATGCCTTACCTAAGCACTAACTATAGGATTATAAGATAAACATTTAGCTAGGGAAAGAGCCTCTATAGGGACCCCTATATTAAATGTCTAAGAAAGAGCTATAGACCCTACGAGAATAGCTAAAGGAGAAGCTAGCTAAAGGATAGATAAGAAGATCCACCTTAAGTATAGGAACTCTATACATGTTCGTTCTAAAAGCAAACGGGAAGTTACGACTCGTATAAGACTATAGGAAGTTAAACGAGATTACGATTAAGAACCGATACCCGCTACCTAACATCAAAGAAGCATAAGATAGATTAACCGGATTAGACTAGTATACGAAGATTAACCTACGAGATGCCTTCTACGCTATACGGATAGTAGAAGGAGAAGAATAGAAAACCGCTTTTAGAATAAGATACGGACTTTACGAATTCTTAGTTATGCTAATAGGATTAACTAACGTACCCGCATCCTGTTAGGACCTTATTAACGAAACACTTAGAGACCTACTCGACGTCTACGTTATCGCCTATATAGACGACATATTAGTCTACACGAAAGGATCCCTTTAGAATTACATAAAGCAAGTCTAGGACGTATTTGAACGACTTACGCGTTTAGGATTTAAGACAGCACCCGAGAAATGCGAATTCCATAAGAAAGAAGTTAAATTCTTAGGCTTTATTATTAGTACTATAGGGATAACGATCGACCCTACGAAGACATAGTCAATTAGAGAATAGCTAGAACCGAAAACAGTTAAGGACGTACAATCATTCCTTAGACTAGCGAACTATAACCGAAATTCATTAAGGACTACGTAAAGACAGTAGTACTAATAACGATGCTTACGAGAAAAGACGTTACTTAGAAATGGGGAAAAGAACAGATTAAAGCGTTTAAGAAACTTAAGGAACAATGCGCTTTAGCCCCTACGTTTCGACTATTCGATAGTAGTAAGGAAGTCTACATCGAGACCGATACGTCTAATATAGTAATAGGCGCGTGTCTAATATAGACACACGATAGGTAGAGACACCTAGTAGCCTATTACTCCTGGAAAATGACTATAGCGGAACAGAACTACGACATCCATAATAAAGAGCTTCTAGCTATTGTTACTGCTATGCAATATTAGAGAGTATATGTTAAGGGCCTACCGAAGTTAACGATTCTTTCTAACTATAAGAATCTTACGTACTTTACGACGACGAAAGAACTTACCCGAAGGTAAGCCCGCTAGTCGGAGCTGCTAGGATAGTATAAGTTCGAAATTAAATATACTCTAGGACGAGAGAACGGCCGCGCCGACGCGCTAAGCCGAAGAAGCGACTACATAGAAGGAAAAGAACTAGTATAACACAAAATATTGAAGACGAACCCCAACGGAAGTCTTAGTACTAACATAAGAGAATTTAATAACATCGTACGGATATTAGGCGATAGGGACGAACGATTCCCTATATCGTAAGGAAAATACTAGGTACTAAAGGATCGAGAAGAAGAATGCATACGACAACATCACGACGGACTAACTTATAGACACCCTAGAACTTTAAAAACAATAGACCTAATATAACGCAGTTTCTCATTTCTATAGATAAGACTTAAGGTGTTACGCTACGTTAAACAATACGTACACTACTAACGAAACAAGGCTACGAGACATGTAAAATACGGTCACCTACAGTTTAGGACACTACCGATAAAACCATAGGACGAAGTTATAATAGACTTTATTACGAAACTCCTACCGTTAAGAGATTAAATTACGAAACAACTATACGACATAATACTAGTTATAGTTAATAGGCTTACGAAATACGTACACTTCATTCCTGCATTGGAAACGTACAATGTAGAGCAGCTCGGATACCTCGTACTAGATAGACTTATCCGATACTACGGATTTCCCTAAGCGTTTATAACGGATACAGATAAGCTATTTACATTAAATTACTAGAAGACGCTTATAGGAACGATCGGAATTAAACATAAGCTGTTAATAGCATATCATCCGGAAATAGACGGATAAACCGAAAGGATAAATTAAACGCTAGAACAATACCTACGACACTACATTAATTATGCATAAGACAACTAGGTTTTATTACTGCCAATAGCGCAGATTGCACTAAACAACCACAAATTAGAGACAACTTTAACGACACTATTTTATACGAACTTTAGTAAAGATCCTAACCTATTTAGAACACCTAGATCTCACCTACAAGCCGAAAGAGCAATCGTAACGACGGATACTCTTAAGGAAGTGCATAAAGAAACACGCAAGGCGATCGAAGATGCATAATAAAAACTGTCTTAATAGCGGCAGGACACGAGAGAAATAGCACCTCTACTAAAAGAGGGGGATAAGGTCTATCTCCTTATAAAAAACTCAAGAATAAGAAGATAGACTAAGAAACTAGATTACGTTAAAGTCGGACTATTTTTTATCGATAAAGTCATAGGACTAGTTAACTACCGCCTACGACTACTACTAGACGCAAAAATCTACCTAGTCTTCTATATCTCTAAGTTAGAACTAGTAGACGCCGAGACACCCTACTAGGAGAGCTTCCACTTCGAGCCGGAAGCAGAAAACGAATTTGAAGTCGAAAAAATCCTAGACAAGAAAGGTTAGCGATACCTTATTAAATGGAAGGGATACGACGAGTCGGAGAATACCTAGGAACTAAAACAAAACCTACGAAACTATTAGCAAAAAATCTAGGAATACTATAAGACTAAAAAACGGCTAGCCGACTAAGTTACCGATTAGCGACTAGTCGGCCGGGAGTAGCTAGAGTAGGAATTGAACCTACGACCTTAAGAGTGTAGACAGCTTACGCTCTACTACTAAGCTACCTAGCCGATCAATAGGAATAGAGATAACTTACAACTTATATTCCCTACTATAACGGGCTACCTAGTAGAACTGGAAGGGACGGAGAAGTCGATCGCGTTATTAACAAAGTTAATCGAGGACTATATAGTAGGAGAAAGGCTAATAGTCGTATCGGCAGTAGGATAATCGACGTCCTTAATCTCTCTAGAGGCCTCCATTTCGGCCTCTAGACACTACGCCTTCTTACGCGCGCGCTCCTCCGCTTAGCGAAGTATTGCCTTATCCCGCATTAACCGTACTAAGATCTCCGTAAGCTTCTCCTTATCCTTTTCGACCTTTTTCCGGTACTCCTCCCGGGTCTTGTTAAGAGACTCCTAGGATAGGTTTATACACTTACGCCCGCGGCGAACACACTCCAAATACCGAAGCCGAAGATTGCCTTCTATAGCGACGTAAGATAAACCGTTAAAGAAGTAATAGTCACACGCGAGATCTACTAGACGACCGTATTCGTTAATTTCCTTAGTAAGCCGGAGACGGTTTTTAGAAGAAGAAGAAGACATCGTTATAGGCCGCGAAGAGGGGACATTGTGTTATCTTATACAAGCTTCGGGACGAAGCTAGGCTAGAAGGGGGATAGTGTTACGGTCCGGGTTAAGCTACGACGGTACGCCTAACTATTAGCTATAGAAACCACGTGCGCCGTACGAGATCACTCGCTTACTAGCGACTTAGTAATTCGAGATTACTCGCTTACTAGCGACTTAGTAATTCGAGATTACTCGCTTACTAGCGATTGAGTAATTCGAGATTACTCGCTTACTAGCGATTAAGTGATTAAGACTAAGACTAGTAATGTGTCCTTTATATTTAGGAACGCTAGAAACCCTTATGGTTCTAATGCGTTTAACTCATGTTACTATCTTACTAATTGGAATATAACTCTTATTCCTATTATTTATCTTCGCTTAGCTTACTTTAGCCTCTCTAAAGAATACCGCTACGTGACTTAACTTATCTCTCCTTTAAGACTAGCCCTAGAACGAGACAATAATAATATGCCCCTACCGAATGCTTACCTAGGTGGTTACTAGCACTGGTTTTCGGTTCTATGTAGGGTTATCGGACCTTTAGTGTAACCTTAATAGCACTACTCTTACTACTTATAAGACCGGTCTCGGCGCTGCTACCTTGTAACGGTTATAGGGACATACGCTAAGAGGCATACTTAAGCGTAGCTCTCTACCTACTACTTTCTCTCCTTTTCTTTAAACACTAATATATCTATCTACTACTACTATACACATTAGACGGTTCTTTAGCCTCTCTCTCTTTACGACCTTAACCTTCTTTAAAGCCCCTACCCTAACACTAAGCTTTTAAAGCTTACTAATACTCTAGAGTAGCACTACGAGATAGCTAGCTCTTACGATCTTACTACTAGCGAATCCTAGTTATTATAGCTTTAGCTAGTCTATCGTTACGCCCGGCTAGCTCGAGCATAGCGCTTACTAGTACTGTTACTAGGCTTACCCGCCTACCTTAGACCTTGTTCGAGTCCCTTCGCCTACCGGATAACGTTAAGCATGTCCTTACTAACACGAACACGCCGAAGTCCGCCGCTAATGTTATATTCCGAGAGCTTTGTCCTTAGAAGCGGGTTAAGGTGTTAAAGGACTTCTATAAGGGCTTCGAGAAGGTATTCGAAGACTACTCCGTCTAGGTTAACCTATTTTTCGAGGAAGTTAAGGGCGGTATAGGTAAGAGCTACTAGGATAAATTCCTTAGTAATAAGAAGCTCGATGTCTTATTTCCTATCGTCGGTAAGATTCGTAAGACCGGTTTAGAGATTCGTAACCGAGAGAAGACTCTTCGAGCTACGCTTACCCGCTACTAGCTATAGTAGATAGACAATAAGATTCTTAATCGACGCGTTATCTCCGAGCTTTATAGTACTAATAGCGGGCGCCGCCAGTTTATAGCCTTTATTAATAAGTACCTAGACTATAGTAGGGCTATTAGTAGAATTTAGAGGGCATTAATCTAGCGTATAAGGATCGGCCGTAAGGGCATAGATCGTAAGCGAATTCTAGAGCCTAGTAATCTTACCCGGTGCGACAGGGAGGCTAAAGCACGTAGTATTAATCCGCAGTCGGCCAAGAGTAGGGAGATTATTAGAAGACACCCCCTAGCCGTCTATAAGGATAGCCTTCTATACTTTATAGAGGGTACTATTACTAAGAAGTCCGCGTCCCTAGAGGATAGTATAGATTAACCTAGACCATCTAGCTAGTAATAGCCTTAGCTACGTTAGCTACTACCGGGTAGTAAAGGTAAAGGACGTGTAAAGAGTACTACGCTAACTCTACTAGCCTCTACCTAGCCTATAGTCCTATCGAGAGGCGGTCGTAAGTCGAGTTGACTTAAGTAGCTCCGTATAGGCGAGAGTATAGGTAAGGGCATAACTACGCCTACTTAATCCTCGCCTAACCAAACGCTAGACGGCGCACCTATACGCGAAGGCAGTCCGCTAGGTACACCGGTTAGTACCCTACGATCTACTCCGGCCCTAACTAAGAATAGCAATCCGATACTTACTATATTACTTAATGTAAGTTATAGGTCCGTGCCCGTGTACATGTACTACGGCTTATAAGCCGACTTCTCTCTTTCGTAGATACTTAATTAAGACACTACACATTAACTATATTACCTTCGGCTATAATTAGGGATGTATTAGTCTTTAAGGATTAGATCCTATAAGAAGACGAGGCCCTCCGGATTAAGCGCGCTAACTATACCTATAATAAGTAGTACTATAGCATTAAGTTTAGAAACTCGATTAATGTAGATAGTATTAACTAGCTACCTAAGTACCGGATAGCGGGCCTTAAGATGCTCGAATATACTGTCTCGGACGTTCTTAAGAGGGATAGTAAGGTTAGCGCTGTAATGTGCGATTAGTATGTTCGAGATTTCTACTATAAGGCCCTCTACTTTGTTACGAATCCCGGTATTACCGCTAATACCCTATATAAGCGCGCGCTTAAGGTCTAAGACTAGCTCTTTAAAGGTAAGAGTTTTTTAGCTATTAAGGTAAAGAATAGGTTGTAGTTTCGCCCTAATAAGCGTGGTTAGAAGACTGTTAACCCGCTTAGCTACCTCCGCGTTCGAGGTAAAGTCGGTACTACGAGTAGCATCGTTACGTATACTAACTATAACTAGATCCTCGACAAATTCGGCATTAATAAAGCTAACTAAGCCGATCTTAATAGTACCGGTACCTACATTAATAGTAACATGCTATACTAGTATAATAACGCTAAACTAGCGCCGCGGGTTAAAACAGTTAGAGAGATAATAAGTCGAGAATTCGACGTATACCGATAGTACCTACGAGAATTGAATAAGGTTAGTAACGGCGGCGTCTACTAGAACATGTAGTATTCTCTAAGCTAATAGATTATGCGATAAGACCCCGGGCTGTAGCTCTTATAAGTGGCTCTATACCCTTAATACTGCACTCGGTTTATCTCCTTCCCTAGGCCTACGATTTTTAGCTTTAATAGGGCTTATTAGGGGGGTAACGCGAACACTATAGTATAGTATGCTAGGGTCAACTTAAACCTCGAAATTGAAAACTACTAGACTAGTAACCGGCTTAACATACTATACTCTCTTAACTTAGAGGGCACTAGTAGGCCGGAGTTTTTACACGGTTTTCATAAGTAAGGGAATGCTAGAGAGTTCATCTAGTAGTACCGGATTAACGACTATATAGAAGACGGCCGATTTAAGCGTTTCTTCTCGGTTAGGGTCTAGAATTACCTAAGTAAGAACAGCATTAGCTAGTTTAGAGAGGACCTAAGCGCTAGGCAAATGCGGGTAACTACTATAGGCGTTCTAATAAGGTAGGCCGCACATAAGAGGATACTACGTTAGATTAACCCTTACTTTATCGAGATCCGCGACGATAACTATCTTGAACTCTAGAGAAGCTAGAGCATATACTAGGTAATAGACCTCTATCGTAACTTTAAGACGCTAAGTAAGAGCGCTATAGGGTTTAAGTATCGACGCCTAGTACCCGGCTATCCTTTTCCTACGGCCGTACACCTTAGTAGCATTAGCCCTCTGTCCGATGCCCTAGCAGGTTTAAAGTCTTAGAACGATAACGAAGTCATCCTTAATGCTAGAAGGTAGCTTAATACTATAGTCCGCCTAGACTCGGAGCTCTTCTATAAGAAGATGCATAATTAGCGCGTCCGAGCTATGAAATTAATAGACAAGTAGCTTAGCTTAGTTACTACTCTCGAGCAGATGTGCTTTATAAGCGAAGGGCGTAATAAGAGCTTCTTCCGTAACTACTATAGAAACTTCACTAGCTAGCTACTTAGGAACGCGTCTAGTGAGACTAGTGTTAGCTCACGACAACGAGTAGGTCTAGACAAAGGAGTTGTGTAAGAATAAGTGGGACTAAGTAGTTAGTGCGGGTTTATAGGCTCCTTGTTTCTAGTTAAATTTCCGGCTACAGCTGTAGCCTATAGGTTTCTAGTTCTGATTCTAGTTCTAATTCTAGTTCTGATTCTAGTTCTAATTCTAGTTCTAATAATTCGGGTACGGGTGCTTCTAGTCCTTAGATCTTACTTATGTCTTATAGTTACTTATCTTCCCTTGACTCACTTTCTAGCTACGCGATAGACTCGTCTTTAGATTTATTAGGTTACTAGTACTAACACTCACTTATCTTATGAATGGCGTTTACATTATTCGACCATCTAGCCCGTTCGATTAATGCTAACATAGCTGCCTAATCCCTCGCTAGTTTCGTAGTATACGACAACGTAGTACGACGGGCGCGAGTCGCGGATTATCGACGTTACTATTACGGTCTCTATTAAAGAAATCCTTTCGACCTTTATAAACTGTCGCTAGTAGGCCCTAGGATTGCCTAACATCTTATATGTTAAGCTAAATGGTAGGGTGAACTACTGTACTGCTACAAGACTACCTTAGCTTATAGCGACTAACTAAGCTACCTATAGTGCCCGGGCTTACTACTTTAGAACCTAAGGATAGGTTCGTAATGGGGGAGGATATATTAACGACTAATAGGTTGTGTTAACCTTAGGTTTAGAGGGGGTCCCTTAGGTCTAACTTGCCCTAATTTCATTTAGGTTTAATTAGACATTTAGGTAAGCTAGTAGGACCTAGTATAGCTATTAAGATATATACTGCATAGCTAAGCATTGTAAGCGTAGTATTAAGGCAACAATTCAATTTATACCTCTCGAGTAGAGGGCATAGGGGTTTAGGTCTACCAATCCTCTTGTTTTATCTAGCTACTGCGCTGCTTGTCACGTGACCTGATTTCCCGGTCCCGGGACCGGCAAATACCCCTACTTACGTAAGCACCGCTCTATACTACCACAACTCGGACAGGCCTACATAGGGTAGTTAGTAGACATTACTATGTTAGTTTTTAGCTTAGTAAATAGAAGAGTAGTAAGTCCTTTTAATGCTAATCTATCTTCCTTCTTCCTAGAACTCCTCTTTACCCTAAGGTTTCTAAAGATAATAACATTCTTTATTATCTTAATATAGCCTATAGGCTTACCTTTCTAGAATAGCATTTTAGATAGTCTATCTAGGTAAACTCTATGTTTCTTATATAGGAGTTCTATAGAGATTAGTATAGTATCTAACTCTAGGGAGTAAAGTATATTACGAAGGAGGAGGGTACTTTCTTAACTAAGATAGTTCTTTGTAACCTATTCTAGTTCTCCTTTAGTTATAAGAGGTCCTTACCTAACAGCCTAAGAGAAGTATATAGGTCTTAGTCTTAGCCTAATATTTTAAAGGTCTATAAGATTATTATAGATATAGAAGGATATACCTATATTATAGACCTTGTCTATAGATATTAGATCTAATATAGTAGCTACTGCCCCTCCTATATACACTAGTTATATAATTGTAATAGCTACTCTAGATCTCCTATAGAGTTATCTCTAGTTACTATTACTATTAGAGCTACGCTCTTAATTAGATAATAATATGCTTAACTAGTTATTAATTACTATAGTAATCCTCTTCCTAGAGGACTTATTACCCTTTGCCTTCTTAGCCCTATCCTTTAGGGTCTCTTTACCCTTCTTAGACTTATTCCTAGGATTCTTCTCTAGATACTACTTATAGTAGTTTGTATTAGTGTACTTATATAAGTACTATATATACTACTTATTATTATCCTTAATTAGGAATGCTCTAATAAAGCTATTACTAGGCTTATAGGTAGTAGGCACTTACTCCTTCCTAAGAGTTATAAACATTCTCTCTAGGGTAGTTAATTCTAGGGGATTATTATATCTCTATATCCTAAGCTATTTAATATAGTTTAGGCCTTTAATAAAGTATAGTCTATAGATGCCTTCTAGGAGAATAAAGGAGGATTTAAGTAGGGACTTATTATCGACTAGGGAAGATCTAATAAACTGCTCTATTATAGTCTTATAGTTATATACCTATACTTAAAAGTCTTTATAGTACTTTAATATATTAGGTCTTATAGTATCTAATTTAATATAACTAATTGCTCTTAGAGTATTATATAGATCGATTATAATAATAGGCTTATATATTACTTTGGTTAAGTTATATAACTCCTTAGCTAACTTGTCTATATCTCTAAAGTTTAGCCTTAATATAGAGTCTAATCTAGCTATAATTATACTATAGGCTTATATATCCTCCTTCTTCTAGCGCTTATAGGCTACTATATATCCTATACTTCTAGTAATATCTTTAGGAGCTTTCTTCTAGGCTATAGATATATCTATAGTTCCTATAGTAGATATAGACCTTACTCTCTAGGTTTATATATAAGCTACCCTTCTTAGTTTATACTTTAGATTAACCTAGTCTAGGTTATAGATAATATATCTAACTAGATCCTTCTCTAGTAGTGCGCTAATTAGTATAGATTTCTATACCTAGAACTGTACGCCTTTTCTAAGTACCTAGTTATCCTTAGTAGACCTTACTAGGTTACTAGAGGTATTGTTTCTAAACTCTATATCTAGTCTAGCTCTTTTAGATGCTATACTATGGTAATAATACTTAGTACCGATATCCTATAGTAGTTCTTAAATTGATTAGTTGTCCGTAAAACAAATGTAGGGTTAGGTCTACTAGTAAGCTAATCCTTAATAGAGCTTCGATAACAATTTAGGTTTTAAAATAAATAGGTAGAGGAGTACTCGGGCTTATAACCTATTATAAATAGGTATTTAACGAGTATAAGCTTCTAGATTAAAACGATAGGGTAGATTAGTAACCCTTATAAATTGTACACCGTGTGTGACTATCTAGCTATAGAAACAATGTGATATAGGGTGTGTGTGTGCCAAGTCCTGACTAATATAGCCATTGGTCACCTGATTCACAACATGCTCGGGAGTGAATGACTAAACACGACGCTAGCTCGTAAAGAGTAAGAACCATCGATCAGCCTGCACTCCATCTCTATCCGCGTCCCTGACCATTAATATGTACATGCACAACATCAATCTCAATCAACAGAACGCATCAATCACTTTCATTAATGCAACAGAACGATGCTACATATACATACTACACCTTCGTCGTCGTCGTCATGTTGCGATAACCTTACGATACTCCTCAGCCCAGTCGTGTCGCCGACTCACATTTCCCATCCCCACTCCCGGAACAAGTGCTAAAGTGCTACTGGTCTCATTCATCCTCTTATTCGCAGCCAACCACATCGCTCCACCGTTGTTCCACACTCGAATGGGCGACAACGAGCGGTCTCTTCGGATGTTACCATCAGCATCGAACGCGGCGAGCTCATAGTATGGCCCTTCACCCTCGAGCTCTGCAAGATCTGGCAGCGAAGGCATGCGATCGTGAATGCTCAAGCGCAAGGCACTATTCCTTACTGACCCAGACGATCGCTTGAAGAAACGAGATGTTCGAGGGCTGATGGCGACACTCTCGACTGTGGTGGCATTAGCGATTATCTGGCGATCGATTGCTGGCCACTCACCTGATTTCTGGCTCTTCTGCAACCGTGCTCGACTATCCCGACGATTGTCCCTTTTCAGAGGTCTGCCTCTACCGGTCGCCACTGATGCCGAGATATCTTCGACCGACTGCCGGACAGTTTGCGGCTGAAGCAGAATTGCCAGACTACGTCTCTTGGGCCCTGGCGTCGTTTCGAAGCTCCAGACTCTCGATGTGCGCTTCTTCAAGGCACCAAGAGCACCTCTCACACTGTCTTTCAAGCCGGGCTCTTTGATTGTCTGTGGTTTCTTCGACGCATTCGCCTTCGGCTCAGTTCTCGGTTCTGTCTTCTGCGGTGGCTTTACCTTCAACGGTCGCTCCGGTTGCAGGAGCGGCTGTGACTTTTTGGGTTGCGGCGCTTTTTGCGACGGTGGCGGTCTCCTCGGAGCTGGGGATTCGGCTGGTACCGGAGACTTCTCTGGCAAGCGTTGGTCCTGTTTGGCAGCATACTCTTGGAATTCCCGCATTCCACGAGCGACAAGAGCCTTGAACTCATCTTTACTGGGTACCTTCGGTATCCGAGCCGGCTCGCCCGTGATGTGAATCAGGACTTTCGGCTCTGTGAAGTGCGCTTGCGCTGTCCGATCTTGAAACGGAATGGCAGCTTCGCGAGATTGGTTGAGCGTAACGAGCGATGCGTCTCTCGACCATGTGTCAGGTGCTCCCAGCTTCTGCACTGCCATTGGCGGCCCTGGTAGAGGAACGATTACAGACTCGTCGGCTTTCTTACAGTGTGTCTTCAATGGAGGAGGGCGAAGAGCTTTGTTGGCGCTGTGTACCTGCTGATCACAACGGACCAATCCGATCTGGATGCTTCCATGCTCTAAGAGCTCCGGATCTGATGCAGTCTTAAAGCTATCAGCATCACTGTCGGGGTTGAGCTCCTCTATAATTGCTTCCCAGGGCTTGTTCGAGCTCGGGATTATCACACTGGCGTCGTCCTCTCCATGGTTTGGCTCCGTCACAGTCATTTGCTTGTGGCTCGGCCGGCTCTGCTGGGTGTCGCCGGAGGATCGCATGACGCTATCCTTGGGCGATGAACTAAAACTTGGTGGAAGAGGCCAATTCTCTTGCTCAATGCTGGATATTGGACTAACAATTTCCTCATCTGACCGTGGGCTCAAGTAACGCCTGCTTGATTTCTCGGGAATCGGTACGGCTTTGGCTGCTTCCTTCGACGCCAAAGCCACCTGCTCCGATCTAGCAGCAGCAAGCTTCGTCTTCATCTGAGTTGTGATGTGTGGTTGTCTTTGTGTAGGTGCTAGACGTGCTAACTTCCTTTGCCCCAACATCGACTCAACAGGCCTGCGTGACAACGGTACACTGCTTGGTGTGTTTGCGGCGACTGGAGCTGTCGAAGTCTTGGACGAGTCTCGAGAAGGCACCTTCAGACCCTCTGCCGTTGTTGTACTGGAAACACGCGTGTTGTCATCCGTTCTCCGAGGACGAGTGAGCCTTGGCCTCGACAACATATTCTCCTCGCGCTGTACGGGTACTGGCTCTGCTAAGGATATAATGCCGCCCATTGCTAGCGTCGTTGTTGGACAAGTTCGTGTTACAGAGTCCTGCAGTCGACGTTGGACACGAAAGGAGGTCTTGAGATCCTCTGGAGGGAGGAAAAGAGAGCAGCGTCCTGCTCTGTATATGAAAGTTCGGGCCTCGGAGAGACCGAACGGTGTACAGACTTGAAGCGGAACTCTGCAGCATCTCCGTTTACATTCACTGACACGACGACGATGGTCCTTGCGATTCTTGCACTTTACACCTCTGGGAGTCTGTTCAGTCCAGGAAGCTTGCGGCCTTGGCGAGGTATCCTTGTCCACACCCCTTGCAGCAAGGACACTTTTGGGTTTGAGGCTCCCCTCCAAGCCGTTGACGTGCACTCCGGGCGAACAGAACTACGTCCAGAGTCCGATGCCTATATGCAACAGCGTTTCTTTTTTTGTTATGTGTAGACATCGATGCCGTTCTAACCTTCGGCCTGCTTCCGGCTTCGACGTCCATGTTGGCGACATGAAGCTTGGAACACTCCCTGCACCGGAGTTGGGTTGTGCTTAAACTTTCACCAGCTGTTGTGCTGTCACCGGTTGGGATTCCGCGAAGCATTTTGTAATATCGCCGTGGACCTTGGATAAAACTTCTGCATTACTTATTGTGCATTGAGTGATTTTTTTCTCCTCGTGGCCGGCTTGTTGACCCGGCACAAAAGCGATACAGTGTCTCTCCCCTAGATTTACTGGATGCTTTCAGGACGGCTTGCTATGCGGCGGTTGCATCTGCCATCGTGAAAGACAGCGATAGTCATGTCGTACACTGATGAAGAAGGTCCCCACACAATCTGCTCTCGATCAAGGGAAGTCGCTTCTCGGCCGATGTACGGCCCGAGCAATCGGCATGCCGAACATCAGCACAGCCTCGTCCTGTCCTCAAGACAAAGTTCAATGTCCTCACACTCGAGCTCTTCGGCGCCATTGTAATTGGTTGAGTGACCCGCTCTGAGCTCTTGACCGACCCAACGAAATGGTCCTCAAGATGAGTCACCCACCGCAAGCACAAAACTCCAGCTCTTTCCGAATTTCACTCTCTTTCTTTCCTCCACCACCACCGACCCGACCTCCCAAGACAACCACTTTGCGAGTACCTCCTTCCCTCTCTCACACTAACACTTCCACATCACAGATCCAACCTCATTACAGGAGAGGTCGTCCAACGGCAGGACGCATGAGGGGCCCAAAGCTGTCTTCATTCATTTTGACATGCTGCGGGTGGCAACTCGTTTCGCCAGTACCATACCAAACTCATGAAATGTGGCGTTCGATTCCCACTTTCTCCAGTCGCCGTCAGGGCATTCGCTGCTTGCGGCAAACTCTTTCTCTTTCGGAGAGGTCGTCTAACGGCAAGATTCTGAGGGGCCCTAGCTGTCTCATTCTTTTGACATGCGACGGGTGGCAAGTCGTTACCGCCGGTACCATTCCAACTCAGAGATGTGGTGTTCGATTCCCACCTTCTCCAATTGTTCTTTTTTTTTTCATCAGCTTGTTGGCGCGCGCGCTGGCGGCTGGAGAAGAAGCGGCTCTCCTTCCCTGCGGAATGGCTTGGTTATGTTTCTCCGATGTTGAGCTCGGGTAAGCGTTTGGTAGAATTTATGGATGGCTCACGCTCTCATCAGTGTAGGATGTGAGATTTCGCTCGTATGAACAGCGATATACCGTCGATAGCCGCAAAGTGTTACTCATCTATCTCAATCGGTCAGTCCTCTCACCGCTAGCCCTGAACCGAGCAAGCTCCATTGATGGTCTGAGCTGCTTGAGCCCTGACGTGAGAGCTTCAAGTCGAAACGCGACGGATGCGCTTGGAGCGTTGGAACGAGTCGTGAAATTCCTCCCACGCCAACACAATGCGTCGCCACGCGCTGGAACACGTCTGCTTGTCGTGTCGGCATGCAAGACAAGCACAGAATACACTCAGCCGCAGAAGCAGACGATATGTGCAGATCAGCGCAACTCCCGCATCGAACGAGCCCCTGCAGAGCTTGGAACCAGCGGCGTCTGCAAGCTCGAGTCCTTCGGCTGGTGTGTCAATGCAATGCGGGTAGGAAATAGTATATGGTATACAGTGCTGACGTATGGGGGGGGATAGATGCGCGCTTCGAAGTCGTCGGCACTCCCTTCTCCCTCCTCTCCGCATCGATATCGGCCTCGCAGAACTTATACACCCGGAAAGGGACGTTGGTGGGGTTCAATGGAAAGGCAGAGAATGTGAGGGAGGATACACCAAAGAGGCGTGGATGTGGTAGTGGGAAGCTGACGAGGACAGACGGTGTCATCACTCTCCCTCCTCGAGCCCTTCCGGAGGGCAGCATTGGGCATACCATTCCTATACCAGCGCATAACATCCACCACACCCTACACAGCTCTGATTGCCACCAAATCACCGATGACGTCGCTGGTCGTCGTACACCTAGATGGGAGACTGGACTGGATGATTGCGAGGCGGAACGCGTTGCTAGCATGGACGGGCCACACATTGAGCTTGAAGCCGAGCTGGAATATGAAGATGGTACGCAGAACCAACACACACACAGAGAGAGAGAGAGAGAGAGAGAGAGAGAGAGAGAGACAGGGAATCTACTGACCTGCAAAGAGCATAGCACATTGGGGTAGCACAAGCGTCACCGGTCGCGGCCTGCTAGCCCTTTCCGGCAAAGGCCTCATCCACCAGATCAGTCTCAAGACGGGCGAAGAGTACGTTGTGTCGCCACGCAATGTCATCGCATACAGCATCATGCAACATGTGCCGCAACCATACAGATTCAAGTCGAGCAACCTCCGGCTACAGGTCCCGAATCCTTTCACCTGGCTACCGGATACCAGGTTTGGGAGGACGATCCGGGACAGTACGTTCTACAAGCTGCTCCGGGATGCCTCTTTCACCGTCCGGACTTGGGCTAGGAGGACTATTTGGGGTGATAGAGTATGTTTGCCACCATTCAGAATGTCATCGTCTCTGACACTTCTTAGCTCTTCCTACACTTCCAAGGACCGGCCACGATTCTCGTGCAGTCACGAGCGACAAGACTCAGCGAGAGCTTCACGAACCAGGACGTGAATGAGGTTGCTGATGCACCGGCGGGAGCTGTTCCTGCAGCACTACATGCGAAGTCGGCAGCTGAGGCCGGTACTGCTGAGACGACGTCTGTTCGTCCTGAGCAGCCGACTACGATGAGTTATGCTTCAGTCAGCAACACTGGGAGTGTCAAGTTTGATAAGCCGTGATCCTTCAACCGTCTTCATCTCAAACTACTAGTATTAACGACCTAGCTGGAGTCCTGGAGAACCACTCGCTTTCTCCTAATCAGGAATCATCCTGCTGGCAGCTTCGACTCCAAGAGCGAGAGTATTACAGGTCAAGGCCCGAATGCCTCGGCTTGGCCAGTCTATGCTGCTTCAAGCGCAAGCAGATCAGAATCACAACTTGTACAGGATTACAGGCATGGCGTGTCGACGACGCCCTCCAACCTCATCTTCAACTCTTCTCAACACTGTCCCACCTTGATCTCACGCTCGCAATCAGCATTGGCTGCACTCTGCCACCTCACTCTACGCCAATGCTTTGATTCAGTTCTCGTCCTCTCATCAACTCCCGTTGCGCCAGCTTACTTCAGCCACAGCATGTGAAGTCACCAAGCGAAACTTTTGTCGGCAATGTTATTCACCTGAGTCGTGTCATGCATGGTTCCAGCAACAACACGCAAAGGCCATAAGTACTCGTATAAAAGCCGTCGAATATCAACATCTTATTTACTCTCACCCTTCCTGTTCAGGCATAAATTATGGTCCCTCTCACCCACCACCTCCTCCTCACCTGCCCAGCAATCCGCCTCTTCCTCCCCCGCAATGCAGCCAAACTCCAGGCCGATCTCAAGACGCTCAACTCAGACAACATCGCCCCCAAACAGCCTGACGAAGCCTATGCGAAAGGTGGCAGTGCCGCGAGTATTCAGGCTGCTAGACGAGCTCGAAGCCGACACTAGACAAGCCACTGCAGACGCTAAGGCATCGGGCACTTTCTCTCAATTCGATAGCCAGGCTGTCATTGAGTGTGTAGGCAATTTCCTGAGCCGAGCATTCATGCGGCGATCCAGGCGACTGTGGCGAATAGGGAGCTGGTTAAAGAGGCGGGGCTGGAAGGGCACAGGTGTAAGGTATGATGAGGCTTGAAAGTTGCTGTCACAACTTGACTTCGCCATGACTATGCTTTTGAGTGAGTATAGCTGCACCACCACCACCACCACCACCACCCTCGGCAGCCCTGTCAACCCTCCCACCCCGTCGATTCTACAAACGAAACTTCCCAGTCAAACACACATCCCACACACTCTTCCCCACAAACACCTCATACCCCCCCTCCTTCAACATCCACATCTGCCTCCCCGCATCCCACACACTCAAATCGCGCCTCCTCAGAGGAAACGTACACTCCACCTCCCCACCAGGCAGGATCCAAAGTTTCTCAAACCCCCTCAATGCCTTGTCCACCCCACTCCCCGGGATCCCAAGATACAGCTGCGCCACCTCCGCCGCTGCAACGGCGCCCGTGTTCGTCACTGTAATCTTCGCCGTGGCGATGTCCTCGTACAGACTCGCGAGGCCGCCTTCGGGGGCTTGGGTGCCGGCGTCTGGGGGTGCGAGGGAGCGGTTGGTGGAGGGGTCGAGGTGGATGGTGAGGTTGGAGTAGCTGAAGGTTGTGTACGTGAGGCCGTAGCCGAAGGCGAAGCGGGGGGTGATGTTGCGATTGATCAAGTCTCGATAGTCGATGTGGACGCCTTCGGAGAAGTTGGATTGGGAGTATTGAGGGTGCTGTGCGTCGGGGTGGGTGGCGTTCAGGAGAGTGCCGTAGTCTGATTCTTGCTTGGCGACGGTGTAGGGGAGACGTCCAGAGGGAGATTGACGGCCGTAGAGGATTTCGACGAGGGCGGCGCCCGAGGCTTGGCCTGGGAGATGGGCGTAGATGGCTGCTGTGACGTTTGGGTGGTCGATCCAGCGGTCCACTAAGCGGATTCCGGCGTTGTGGATCACGACGACGGTGTTGCTGCATTGCGCTGCGACGTTGGTGACTAGTGTATCGGAGGACTCGTCTGCCAGTGTGCTGCGATCAGCTGTCTCGGCGGATTGCGAGTTGATGAGCACCAAGCATGCATCGCTGGGTTGCACGGGAGGATTTTGGGAGATGAAGTCCGTGTATAGAATCGTCCCGTCAAGGCCCGTCTGGCGCTTGATCGCATCGAAGGGAGAGACCATTGAGGCGGGAGTGATGCCACCTGATCCGCCGCCGCTGATGATCGTGCCATTCAAGGCGATCGAGGGGTAGGAGGTTCCGGGTTGCATCACCGAAGCGGCGAACATGAGGTACTGCAGGCCACCGAAGGGGTCGCCATTGGTGTATTGCTGTGTATTGGCCAGACTCACTGGGTACAGATCAGGTTGTGAAGCTGAGGTGTTCGAGCCACTGATAGCATCCCATCCAAAGAGTGACAACGCAGCAGGCTTCTTCAGCGGAAGAGCACCTTTCTCATTCTTCACCAGAACGTGCCCTTCCACTGCGGATTGGAAGATGATCTGATTAGCTGCAGCTTCACGAGCATCCGTCTCATCGTTGGCTCTAATGCCAGGTGCAGTGAAGGGCGCATACCTATACCAAGCAGCCAGAATCCGCGTGGCCATGTCGTCTAGACGTGTTGCATTCATGGACCCATTGCTGACCGCAGTGGCAAGTTGATTGTTACCCCAGTACGCACCAGATGGCATGACCATATCCATACCCGCATCCGCGCTCGCGATGCCAGTGTGCTGAGCGTACCAGTCCGACAGCACGAACCCTCGAAATCCCAGCTCCGTCTTGAGCAGCCCGTTGAGCGTCGCACTGTTCTGGCATCCATAGCTGTTATTGATGCGGTTGTAGGAACACATAACCGACCCAGCACCAGCCTTAACCGCGTCGTAGAAAGGCCACAGGTAAAGCTCATGCATCGTCCGATCATCCAGATTCGAGCTCACCGAATTATTCAGATTGATCCCCAGCGGCAGTGGGAACCCCTGCAGGAACGGATTCCGATTCGTCTCCTGCTCATTCGCAATGTAATGCTTCACGCACGAGATCACGCTCTGTTGCAATCCCTGGACCGTAGGCTCCACCAGAGAACCAGCGAGGTAAGGATCATTCGAGAAGCCCTCCCAGTTTCTGCCGCCTTTCGCAAGACGTCCCAAAGGCCCCACGACGGGTCCGAGAGCAACGTTGACACCCTTTGCTTTGAATTCTTTGCCGATGTAGTTCGCTCGCCACCAGGCCAGACCCTTGTCCCAGCTCGCCCCCACAGACAGACCGGCGGGGTACCCATTCACGTTGGCGGTATCACTGAGCCGGACGCCAGAAGATGCATCGTTCAGACAAAGTCCTGGGAAGGTAAGACGTGAGACGTTTCCAGTGAAACCAGAGCAGCCTTGCGTATCGTTCGCTGGGGTCACGATGGCATTCTTCTCCTCATCAGTCATTTGCGCTACGAGAGCTCTGGCTTGAGCGTATGCGCTCGTCCATAGACCATCTCCGCTGCCTTCTGGCGAGGGGTAGACCGCGGGTGAGTGACCATAGTCGTAGTAACCCGATGGATCGCACCGTTTTCGGGGACCGATGCCGGTCTGGTTTAAGGCGCTGCTGATTTGTCGCTGGTTTGTATTGGCGATGCCGGCCAGGACCACTGCTGCTGCATCGACAAGGTTCTCTGGGACAATTCCTGTTTGGCCGATGATGCTTGCGATTGGAGAGGCTTCGATCGACGACGCTGAGACTGAACAGTCGGCTGTTGTTGATTGTGAATGGACTGTCTGAAAGCCCAAGGCGATGGCGCATGCCGTCCAAATACGCGTCATGGTATGCTGGGTCCAATCTAGGCGCATTAGTGAAGATATGCCAAGGTCAAAGAAATAGTTGGTTCCAGGGCATGTCTCTCAACTGTACACCACACCCTAGGACCAATTCTTTGAGGGATGTAGACTCGTGTTTACTGAAGTCAAGGAAGCAACTCGCAGGAACGACGAGATGTGGAAGGATGCCACTCGGGCAGGTGGCTTTGGCGCTAGAGTCCGTCATCGCGGAGGTCTTGTCAGATCGAGTTCTCGACGATTACGAGGTACGAACTGTGCGAAGGCGGCGAGCTTCTTGCATAGCACGCAGTCGTCATCACAGAAAGCATGACTATGATCAATGGAGGATTTTCGATGCTGTGCCTGTCGCGTGAGTAGAATGCGTCGATCTGCACTGCGACGCAAGTATGATAGATATACAATGGAAGGAAGCCAGATGATTCGACCTCGGCTTCGTTCTAACGTCGAACATGGCAGCTCCTTCGCGCCCTGCTGAACACTGGATTGCGGAGTCAGCAGCAAGCCGTTGACTGCTGGATTTCTCAAGTTATGCGGTATGTCGATGATGGAGCAAGGGAGGTGACGAGAATCATGGAAGCTATGCAAGTGCTCATCGAATGGCCTACGAGGATGAAAGGGCCGACGTGAAGGCTACGGATCAATGCAACGGCATCATCGGCCAGCTTGTCCCAGCTATACGACGCTTTTTTCTTCGGTGCAATGGATCTGCCATGTCCTCTAAGGTCCATTTGCTTCAACAGTACCGGAATCTGAAAGCTCCAATCGTGAGAATCGCAGGCATAGCCGTGGAGTAGCAATACCGGTTGCCCATCTCCTTGGTCGGTGTAGAAGATGGTCGCATCTGAGCGCTCTAGGAAGGGCATCGCTGCTGTGCTGTGCTTTGTACAGTATGTATCATCACTCGGAAATGACGTTATAACATGCGATCATGGGAGATGGGCAGCGATGCGGAGGGCCGAACAATTCCCATACAAGCATAGAATAAGATCTTGCCGACGGGAGGCTTGGCGGCCTCATATCAGCATGTGTTCGTTCGCGAGGCGTTTGTCGCTCTCGACGAACGAACGACGACAGAGACTGAAAAGATTTCTGTCGCTAGGAGGAAGAAGGACTTTTTTCCGATGCGTTGATCGGACCTACTTCGTTCCTTTCGCACGGCTCGATCCGTCAATACGACGAACACGACCAGGCGACGACAGAAAGTACTGTATGTAGCTCGTGTTGGCAGTACCTTGACGCACGATAGTCTAATCCGACAACAGTTACCCACACAGCTTCTTGACCACCGAACACAAAATCTACCACAGCATCGACATACATCGCAACCATGTTGGTTGCCCGCCAAGATGACAGTGCCCTGTCCAACTTCGAGTACTACCACTACAACCCTTCGATGGTAAGACTCGACTAGAACCCCATTGCCCTGAGACATCCATTCTGAGACGGAGAGACTAACTCGAATCGTCGTTTGAAAAGGCCGGTGCCGTAGTCTTCGTCATCCTTTTCCTCCTCACAACCGTTCTGCACCTCTGGCAGATGTTCCGCACCAGAACCTGGTTTATGGTCCCCTTCTGTATTGGAGGCGTCTTCGAAGTCATCGGTTACATTGGGCGTGCCGTGTCGGCACAGCAAACGCCTGACTGGACACTAGGCCCGTACATCATCCAGAGCATCCTGCTCCTCGTTGCCCCAGCACTCTTCGCGGCATCCATCTACATGGAGTTGGCCCGGATCGTGTTGATGGTCGATGCGGACCATGCGCTCTTCATTCGGAGGAAGTGGCTGACGACCATCTTCGTGTGCGGTGATGTATTGTCTTTCCTCATGCAAGCTTCTGGTAAGCACTCGCGGAATCTCAACGTCGATCGAAGGACTTACAACGTCTCTTAGGAGGTGGTCTGTTGGCTATGGGCGGCGACAGCGTCGACACCGGCACAAACATCATCATGGGTGGTCTTGTCCTACAACTAATCTTTTTCTTCCTCTTCGTCGTGGCCGGAGCAGTCTTCCACGCACGCGTGCGCAGGTCACCGACTGCAAAGTGCGGCCGCTATCCCTGGGAGAAGCACATGATCAGTCTATACCTCGTCAGCGTCATGATCTTCGTTCGATGCCTGATTCGTCTGGTTGAGTATGCTCAAGGCTTCAGCGGCTACATCATCAGCCATGAGATCTACCTCTTCATCTTCGATGCTTTGCTCATGTTCTTGGCTATGGTCGTCATGAACTGGATTCACCCTTCGGAGGTTGCGGCTCTCATTCGTGGCCATGGCAAAATGAGTGACAAAATCATTGGCACTAAGGATGTGTAAGTCTTCCCGCGAGTGTCATTGATGATGAGGCAAGAGACTGACTTCGCGGCGGCTCACAGTACCACAAGGTACAATTTCGACCATGGACATGAACTTCCTGTGCAGGAACAGAGTCCATTGCGACCGAAGCGGGAAAGCGTTTGAGCGTTCAGCAAGAAGCAGATCGGCCGCAGACCATCGGGAATGTCGACAACAGCGTAATTTCACTTTATCGCTGGATTGGCCGACCTCTGGTCTCCAGCATGGAATGTCGCATGAGCATTGTATGCAGCATGGAGTATTCGGGTCAGCATAAGCCTGGGCCCAAGCATGAAACATCGGCGTAATGAGCGTTCTGGTAGAGCATAGAGTCCTTTTGCAAGATACCCAGCATCAATCAAATCATCGGAGCTGTACTTCCATAACCCTCCCGCACCATTCTCCTTCTTGACCTTCATCGGTCCTGCCTCAATGCCACCGGTGACGGCGTATGTATCTCTCTCGATCTGGACGATGCGGGTTAAGGCAGTAGTGCCGGACATTTTGGCGACGAGTTGTGGCTCTGGCGAGGTGGCGTCAGGTTCGAGGCTGTAGACTGAGCCTTCGCGGAAGGTAGTGAGGAGAAGGTGTCCAGTAGGTCTGATGACGATGTTCTCCACGAACGTAGGCTCGAGGAAAGGGTATACTGTCTTCGTTTTGGGTGTATGTGTGGTCATGCTGTCGGTGGGGTCGCCGGTTGCGAGGGCTTCTGACCAGAGAGGCGGCCGTGACGCTTAAATGCGACAGCGATATAAACCTGCGCAGAATGCTCTGGACAACTTATTCCTATGCAAGTTGGCCGGACTGAAGCGTACGCCGCAACACTTCTGCCTTACCAGCAGGTGCTGCGCTGCCGTGTTGCTATCGTCGCGAATGAAAGGCAGTAAAGGCCTTGTGTAAGTGGGCACCATATTTGGCCAGGGGCCGTTGTTATTTCCAGTCCATATGTCGTGAGTCGAGACCTTTGGGCGTCGAACCTCACAGAAGCTGCCTGCAACACATAGCTTACTCATGAGCCCACCGCGATACACATGCCGCTTCATTCTGCAGGATCTGCTAGGAGCTCCTTCGCGGCTAGCTCTTCCGTGAGTAGGAAGTGCTGAAAGACGATCCAAGGGTTCATGAAGCTTATCATTGTGCTACCAATGTCTCATAAAGTCGCCCGTCGCTCATACGTCGTTGATGCTGCGTGCTCCGGTCACGTCTTCGACTGGCACTGCCTTTTCGCCATACTGCTCAAGCTTGTTCATCGCATCCTCCGTGTAGTTCAACTTCCTGTAGATGACCCAGAAAAGACAGCCAGCCGCGAAGCAAGAAGCTGCAAGACCAGTGTACATCCAGAGAAGCTTTGGGTCCACTGCAGTCGGTGACAATGCAGCTCCTAGCGCAGCTCCAACGGCGTTCGTGAGTAGGAACATGCTCATAATGAAGGACTTCATACTTGGTGGTGCCTTGGTGAAGGCGTACTCCAGGCCTGTAATGCTTGCGAAGATCTCAGACAAGCCAATCAGAAGGTAGGCAGGCGTTTGCACGGCAACATGCACATTGTTGGGTGCAAAAGTGCCGTCCGGTTGCTTCGCAGCTGCACAAGCGCCAGGAGCGTCGTAGCAAGGTCCAGATTCGTAGATCAGTTTCTGTACACCAGCAGCGTAGGCCATTGAGGCTGCACCCAGAAAGAAGCCCCATGTAATTCTTGTGATGGGCTTAAACTCAATGCCGATCTTGCGAAGAGCAGGGTAGAAGATGCGATCGCAGATGGGGATGAAGATTATGATCGTGATCGGGTCAAAGTTGGCCATGATATCGTTCGGAATTCCATGAAGTTGCATCTGACCAGCCTGTGAGATGAAGTTGTTGATCATCTGACCATAAACGACCCAGTAGATGGGGTAGAACAAGAAGACTTTGCACGCAACAAGCGCACGTCGCACTTCCTCGACGAACAGACCATCCCAGGGTACGGTGCCAGCCTGTCGGCCTGTAGACTCCTCGAGGTACTCTGGCTTCGCGGCGTCAAGACTCTTCTTGGTCAGGCCAATCCAGCAGACCTTCAATGCGTGCGGGATGACTGAGCCCTTTGGCGGTCGCATGACATACTTCTTCTTGCCAGCGATGAGAATTGCGAGACCAACGAAGAACATGCACAGACAGAGCAGATATGCAGACCAGAAACCTGTGTGCAACTCCATCTCTGTAGTAGCGATTGAGGAGAGCGATCCAACATTGATGCCTGGAGAATACTCGAGTCAGTAGGATATTGAGACGTGGGCAGCGGAGGCACGAGTGTGTATGCTCCCTGATTATACTCACACAGATAGAAGATCATGTAGATCCTCTGAATCGTTACCGCCGGATCGACGATGACTCGCTCGCCGGACCTGAGTGTTCGTATGAAGGGCTTGGTCGACCGATATTGCTCTGCAATCATGGGCGAAACGTTGCTCTTGATCCCGCCAGTGCCCAGACCGATAACGACCATGGCGGTGACCAGACCACCCAGCGCTGCGCCATTCTCGATCGAGACCGGCAGGGAGGTGAGGAACAGTATCAGGATACCGAAGATGTAGATTATGGCAGACCAGAAGATGGTCCAGTACTTTCCGAGATATTGGTCGGCAATGATAGCACCCGCCACCGGCGTGACATAGCACCAAAATTGGAAGAAGTTCGTCAATCCTGTAGCTCCGCTCTGATTGAGGCCGATCGCTCCAGGCAGTCCATTCGGGTCGTGGTAACTGTTGCTGATGTAGTTCTGGAAAGGACCGGACAGACCATAATAAGTGAACCGCTCGCATAATTCGACCCCGGCGACCAGGAAGGTAGACCAGGGCAGCTTGTCAGCGACCTTGCGCAGCGTCCTCTTCTCCTCTTCAGTGGGTTCGCTGACGCCGGAGCTCATGGTGGCGACATCATAGGCAGCCTCGCGCGTCGGCATCATATCTCGAGCTTCCTCTCCACCGGCCATGTCTCGCACAGAGCGGCCAGCAATGGATTCTCGCGGCCCGATCTCTGCCGCATGGAACTGCGCCAGAGCACTTTCACGTTCGGCTATGTTGTGGAGGAGCTCGTACTGTCCACGATCGGACGCTGGGCCCTGACCAGAGGCGAAGATGTTGCGGATAACTCCCATGGCGATGGACAGCCGCGCGGGCGGCGACCATATGGGTTTGGACACGATCACCTCTGCATGTCTGTCTCCTCATGAAGTTCGGGACCTGAGGCAGCCTTTCCCCTTTCCCCTTTCCCCTTTCCTTTGTTGGCTGTGCGTGGATGATGGGTGCCACGTCGCCGGGATGTCAGAGCATCTGAGCGGGGCACGTGACGCCAAGCGCTCCTTCCGCCACCAAGAAAATCAAGCGGAGCAGCCAACAAGAACAAGTTTTCTATCGGAATACATAGCATGATGCAGCGACGGGCTGCTATGTATCTCCACTGCGCCAACAGCAATGCTTCCTTCGCTTTCTCCGAGCTCAGGGCTTCGATCGGAGAGCAACCAGCTTGCTGAACGCCATGCCATACTGTCTCGGTACGGCGTGTCTAGAATCGCAACAAGAGTCTTCTCATCATCAGCCGTTGAGATACGGAACGCCGCAAATCATTACGACGGGCGCCCGGTCTTGCGCAACACCATTTCGCTTCTGGTCACCGCATCGACCTTCAAAAGCAAGGTCCTTGCGCGGCCATATCGTCCTCCAGCACGCGCTGGAACACCATGCCCATCACCGCCGCTCCGCACTCCGGACGCGCTGTGCCAAGTGTCGACGTTGTTTTGAAGCATCTCGGCACGACATGACCTCTCAGCAATACCGCAAATCTCGCTTGTGGTACATTTGGTACTTCTACAATACTATCCCACCCGAGCAGCCGCTCCGATTGAGGTCGCAGCAACCTGTGCCCAGCTCAATGCTCTTGCTTTTTTGTGTGGCTGCGATAGCTTGTCGCCGCGAGGCCTCCATCGACAGTTTGACCTCTGGCGCTATCCAATGCGAGAACCAAATGAGCAGAATCGAAGGCACGGAAAGCTTGCCAGTCTTGTTGTGACTGGTTGTAATTCTTCGGGGCCGGCGGTGGTGGGGGTGGCCTTCCGACGTGTTCCGCAGCTGCTAGGTCGGTGGTGTCAATGGCGACGACAGGCTTGCCGGTTGCATTCACTATGCATATCTGTGATCCATCGTCCCTTTCGAGATCACCAGTGTACACATCGTATTGGCTCTTGCGAGTATGACTAAATACGCTTCGCTTCGACCTTTCCAGATTCGACAGCTCAGATGAGCCATTCTCTGGCTTGTACCTCCTGCTATTACTTCCGGATGCGTACGTATCTTCGCCAATCAGCCCCGGAGCAACATGTCGCAGGAACAGTCGGAGTATGGGCAAGCACCCGCAGATCACTACCAGATTGCCTTCGACACATATCCAAGTGGCCGGCGTGGTAAGTTCCCAGGACACATCAGTGGCTTTAATCAGAGGCGGCATCAAGCTTAGTCGTATCAAGCTGGTCACCATTGTCGCGGAGCCAATGCTGAAAATTGCCATTAGACCAATCTTCTGCGGGAGAGACACTTGCAATTTCTTGAGCATGGGCATGGGTAGGAACTGGCAGATCAATCAGCTGACACTCGCAACGCACCCATTGTGAACAATGCGTACCAGCATAATGATATCAGACGCAGCATTCAGTCCAGCTGTGGCCAGGTAAATCTTCCCTTGGTTGATACAACGCCCTTCAGTGATCGTAACATCCCATACTCTTTCCAGCGGCGTGCAAGAAAATATCAGAGCCAGCGTCAGCGCTGTGCTGAAAGAGATCACCAGGCCCATTGTCGCGTAGATCGCATACGTGAACCACTTCTCACGCGACAGCTTCAGATAGAAGAGCAGGATGGAAATCTTGCAGCAGGCCATTACCACCAGGTACAGTACGCTGGCGATGGTCGTCAACCGGGCCAGGTCCACGAACTCCGCAAGCGTCAGGTCCCATATGTGAGTGCCAATCACCTCATTGACCTTCTCATGGACTATTATGATCTGGATGACCAGGGAGATCATCTGAGCGCTATTAGCCAACATCTTCACTATAGGGCCGAGTTATATACCCAGGCGATTATGAGCAGCACATCATCAAGGCCAAACAGCCGCGCGAGGAATGCCTTCGTGTATACTCGTATGCCCAGGAAGAGCGACGCAACCACCATGCCCACGATGGCTAATGCAACGCCGGCACTGGTGTCTTTTGTGATTGGATTCTCAAGGTTGGAATGGAAGCCCGGAGGCGCTGACGCTGCAGGTATGTGTGCTGGATCGACTTTCGACATGTTCGTGTCCGGGTGCTCACACACATCATAGAGAAGCGGAGTCGAGGCTTCGACGACTACATAAGTTGAGACTCCCTGTGATGGTAGCAATGAACCAACAAGGAGGCGTCATTATTGCGCCCTGAAGACGGCTGTTCTCGGCATCAGATGGCACCGACAGGGAGGTGTCCTTCCAACATGCTCACATCGCAGCCGACCCAATGAGTTGACAGTCTGAGCATATGAGCAGCTGTTGGATCTGTACTGGGGCACATCTCCTGACCTTATCGTGCAGGCAGTCCTTCGGAGTGAAGCCCTAGAAGGCCGGCATTCCTGAAACTCAATGTGGAACATGCCACCTGGTCGCAACCTTTACAGTCGTGATGGACCACTATGCCGTGGTCTGGATGTGATACCAACAGGCCATGGCCTCAACTTCCGACTTGCAACATCATCGCTCGTGGCTCATCGGTGCTAATTCAAACACATCTCACTGTGCCCTTCGCCCTTCAGCAGAAGCGCGCAGGCTTACAGTGGCCCGGTCTTCTTCCACGTCAAATTGCTTCGGAGCCTTGGAAACACTGTTCGGCTCTCAGAAAGAAGTTGGCGTCGCTGGCTCTGATTATCTGGCATGAATCAGCCAGGCGGTACGTGGTATTTGCAAGTCGTTGCAAAATCACTTCCGTCTGATTTGCAAGGACCATGGGCCATCTGTATATTAGTTTCGGTAGCTTGACCATCATATCGCTGAGTGTGGACTTGCTGTGTTGACGTCACTATATGGTGATTGCATACCTTCATTCTCCGTTAGACGCATCCTTTCTTCAATGCACTCGGATCAAGCTTGTTCACGATGGAAATGGGAACCTCGAACCACCCCGATCACACACCGTGATCACTACCAACGTGATTTAATTGCTGCAAGGCACGGTACTCCGGGACCTCGGACCCGTGTATCCTATTTTGGTGCACAATCTGAGTTCTGATGCGGTATGCACAAAACAAGTAATAATGTCCTAAAGTAGACAGTGTTGGCTCATCCTCACCGAGCAGGGGCGGCTGCATTAGCAACCAGGTCATCCAGGATTTGACATGAAAGGCACGACAGCCATGCCCCTGTGCAGACAACCATGGCCAAGTTTTGTGTTCACGCCAAGCGATCATTGGCCATCCATGCGATTTGACGTACAGGATCAGGCAAGAACCCAGAACATTCATCTAAACCCTTCAAAGAACTGCAGCGAGTATGTTTGTCTCTTGCTCCGCACATTTCGAGGAAGGAGATCTGTTCACGAACAGGTGTCGCCCAACATGAGGCGCTTACTCCTCGCAGCTGCCCTAGCCTCTGTTGGTGTCCACGCTGATCACAGCGGGCTATCGTTCTGTGTATGCCGCCTCCTTTACGGCGATTTGTCTTAGCTGACTGAGTAGTAGTGCGAAGCATTGAGTGCTGCTGGCCTACAGGACGGTATCATATCGTCGGATATTGCAGCGTATACTAGCCAAGAACAGAATTACTTCTCTGCCGCAGCTCAATTAAAACCACAATGTTTCTTCCGGCCCAAGGATTCAGCAGAGGTGTCGCGTGCCGTGTTGGCACTGGTCGCAGCCAACAAGACTGAATTATGCCAGTTCGCCGTTCGGGGAGCTGGGCATACGTCTTGGGCCGGGGCGGCCGGTATCGAGGACGGAGTCACAATAGACATGGAATTGATTGCCGACATTGAATACCACAAGGGCAACAATTCGGTCTCGATTGGTTCCGGCGCCAGCTGGGGTGACGTGTACAAGCTGCTTGACAAACTGGACGTTGCCATTACTGGAGCTCGATCAGCGACCGTCGGCGTTGGCGGCTACACGATCGGGGGCGGCAATTCCTATCACGCTGCGAGGAAAGGATGGGTTTGCGACAACGTCCTCAGCTTCGAGCTTGTGCTTGCTGACGGAAGCATCGTGACAGCAAGCAAAAACGAACGACCGGATCTTTATCGAGCTCTGAAAGGCGGAAGCAGCAACTTCGGCATCGTCACTCGGTACGATATTCAAACATTCGAAGGCGGAGACTTCTTCGGGGGTGTTGTAACATATCCTGGTTCGACTGCCGAGCAGCAGCTGGAAGCTCTTCATGGGTTCGCGGACAGAATTGAGGAAGATCCTTATGGCTCTGTGATTGTGATCAGCAGCATCTTCTCGAAGGACAAGACTCCAGGGTTCATGAATGCTTACGAATATACTAAAGTCGGCACAAAAGCATTGCCAGCGCAGACGTTTGGCAAGTTTCTTGCCATCTCCGGGAACCTATCCGACAGCACGGCGCTCCGGAACATGACCTCAATCGCGGAGGAGTTTGAGGCTCCAACCGGCGCCCGGGTCTCTTTCAGTGTATTCAACTCGAAGAACGATTTGCGCGTTCTCACCAAAGCGAACGAAGTTGTTCAGCAAGTCAATGACAAGCTGGCTGCGGAAGCGACTGGAGACTGGTCTTTTTACCTCCTCTACCAGCCGATTCCGACAATCTTCGCCAAGCACAGCGAGGAGCGTGGAGGTAACGTCCTCGGTCTGGAACGATTCAAGGAGAACCTAATCATGTACGAGCCGTATCTGAGGTGGGCTGATGCAGAGCAAGATGAGCTGTTCGAGTCGCAAGCGGTGTTCCTGCGCAACGAGATTACGTCTTTTGCTGCGAGCATAGGAGCTGATAATCCTTGGATCTATCTCAACTATGCAGACAAAGACCAGAATCCTCTCGAGGGTTATGGGTCCGACAGTCTTGCAAAGATTCGAGCGGTCGCAGAGAAGTATGATCCTGAGGGCGTGTTCCAGTACATGATGCCAGGAGGCTTCAAGATTTCAAGGGTACGTCTTTGAACGATCTTCCGTCAGTCAATGTGGTCATATGCTAAGATACAGAAGGTCAATAGGCATGCTGAGGCAGTCGCAAATGCCGGAGAGGTCGCTGCTCCGGCTTCGTATGAAGACCCAGATCCCAATGGCGTCTGCCCAAACCATGATTCACCCAGGTGTTTGTGTTTACCAGCCTAGATCGTCAGTACTCACATTCTCCGTATACATGCTTTGCATCGGCTCCTGCAGATGCCAGTCGTTGTCATTGTATGATCGGCATAAGCTTCGAGGTTCCGACAATGTGCAGAAATGTCTCCAGCCAAGGCCCGACCGCATGCCATGGCTCGACTCGGCACTGCCGAGATGGCTACAACTAAAGGCCGGATAAGTAGGGTGATTATATACCATCTACATGCTCAGAGGTCAGTACGGGCGCATGGTTTAGTGGTATAATACCTCTTTAGCATTCTTCATTCTGTGATAATGGCTAAGCTAGAGGTGGTCCGGCGTTCGATTCGCCGTGCGTCCAACTATGTTTTCCCTACACTCTACCGAGGGCGTCTTACGAACTTTTTGCTCTAGAAGTCTTCCCCACCTGCCGCACGGTCCCACCTTACGCACAGCTAGAGGTGTTTCTAGCTGATATATTACGACCGTGTTATTTAACAACGAGTCGTTAGATTAAGCTAATATTAAGAAGAATAAGTATTATAATTACGCTCTATCGAATAGTATTACTCTTATATACTAATAGGTAGCTTTACTATTAAAGACTATTGTTGTTTCTATTTTACTAGAGTCCTACCCTTCTTAATTAGAGTAATATTATATACTACTTCTAAAGGCTATTTAGATATAACACGCCGTAGAGGGTTCTTAGACTTCCTTATACTATCTTAAAGGGTGTTATTAAGTTGTCTTAAGGCTATAGTAACCTCTTTTACTATTGCCCTATTATAGGCCTCCTTAGTAAGCCTCTCCTTCTTTTCCTTCGCCTTTAGCTACTTATATATAGCCTATAATTGCTTTATAGTTATAGCGTGTTATTACTTAAGGTATCGCTATAGCTTATCGTCCTCTTTCTTAGTAGTAGTAGTAAGCTTATCCTTCTCCTTCTTCTTAAGTAGGTCCTTAGCTCGCTATAGCTTAGATAGAGAATAGAAAGTAGTAGTAGAGCCGTCTTTAGCGCGTATCTCTTTGAATAGCTTCTTACTACGCTTATAGCGCTTCTACTTATTAAATAGTGCCTAGCGAAGGCTATTTACTTACGTTATAAGGATAGTATTTTAGGACTTTAGGGTATTAACCTTATTTCGAAGGTATAGGACTCTAGTATAGTCTTTCTTATTTATAGCATCTTAAACAAGCCTCCCTATCTTTCTCTATTTAGGTACGGTTATACTACTACTAGCGGAAGACTTAGAAGTAGGCCGTAAGCTTACTACTAAGGAGCCTAACTTCTTAGGAGGTAGAAGCTTAGATAGTACGGTCTCTAGGCTAAATAGATAGATACTATTAACAACTAATAGGTTATGTTAACCTTAGGTTTAGAGGGGGTCCCTTAGGTCCAACTTGCACTAATTTCATTTAGGTTTAATTAGACATTTAGGCAAGCTAGTAGGACCTAGTATAGCTGTTAAGATATATAATACGTAGCTAAGCATTGTAAGCGTAGCATTAAGGCAACAATTCAATTTATACCTCTCGAGTAGAGGGCATAGGGGTTTAGGGTCCGCTAATCCTCTTGTATTATCTAGCTACTACGTGTTACGGATCAGTTCTACGAGGTAGAAGGAATCCAGCACCGGAGAACCAATGACGGTGTGGGCCCGTGGGGGACACGTCAGAGGTCACGTGAGTCCGGACGACCAGACGACCGGACGACCGGTCGACCTGGTCGAACGGTCGAACACGACGCCAAGACATGGCACTATATAGACGACGCTCCTTAGCGAGTAGATAGGAGCTTCGTGCTCAACTCATTTTAAGTATACACCATATACTGTTTGGGACCACTACCTTCTCAACGAGTCAGAGACATCACTGCAAAGATCCAAGCCCAGTTGGGATAACGTACAGCGGTTCCTAACACTACGCTACTCGTCACGTGACCTGATTTCCCGGTCCCGGGACCGGCAAATACCCCTACTTACGTAAGCACCGCTCTATACTACCACAACTCGGACAGGCCTATATAGGGTAGTTAGTAGACATTATTTTAGTAGTTAATAAGGGGAGTTGTTAAGTGTACACCCGGTAGCGTATTAGCATCTAGTTTATAAGGTCAAAATCACAGTTTAAGGTCTAAGGTTTACGGTTAAGGTTATTACTTAAGGTTAAGGTTTAAGGTTAAGGTTCACGGTTAAGGTCGACTAAGGTTAAAAACACTTAAGGTCTAAGGTATTTAGTAACAATCACGGTCACAAGGTCCTATTAAGTAACAACTAGTATTAGTACATTCTAAAGTAAGTACTACGTAATAATAGATACGGCTACATTACTAGAAAAACTTAGCACCTTTACCGACATAGGTAGAGGCTACGAACAGCCTATAAACCTTACGAAAATAGAAGGGGTCTATAGGGATTCTGTCCCTTATAAGGGGATAGAGGAATCGGAGGAAGGGGAAACACCTAAATCTAGTAAAAAAGGGAGAAGCGGAACTAGCGCCGCTGATTTAGGTATAGGTGTAGGAACGAACAGCACAATTAGAATAGATACTATAACTGCCCTCTTTAGACGATTAGCAGTAGCAATAGAAAACCCTAGCCCTCGCTTTCTACCTCTAGGAGGTGCTAAGAATCCGTTCTTTAATAGTACTAATGCTACTAAGTTCTAGGAGCGGTTTAGCGACCTAATAGACTAGTATCCGCCTCGGGCATCCATTAAGAAGGATAATTTCTAGGGTAGGTTTAAGCGCAATTGCGAAACTACTATCCGGCGCGTAGTTATAAGACTACCTAGGTAGTTTACTAACAAGGCACGTTTTAGGAGGGCGTTCTTATTAGAGTTCTTAAGGTTTAACGCCTACTCGATGTTAGGGAGTCGGGAATATCTTAAGGAGATTGTTAGGGCGTAGTAAGGTAAGAGGCCTAAAGAACAAGATATAAAGGAATTTATCCGCCTATTTATATCCTTAAGTGATCTAATTAAACCTAAGGATTTAGATAATAGCTCCCGGAGTCGCCTTCTCCTTTAGGAATTACTAGAGGTAGTCGTAAAAGCGGTCTATAAGGCTTACGGGCTTTACCTAAAGCAACCTAAGAAGTTTAGGGACTTTTAGAGGATTCTCGATAAAGCTACTAGTATCGTAGATAGTAAGGAGGGATAGAAAGCTATATATACAGATTTCCCTCTTACTTTACCTTAGCTATACCGCTTAGTTGTAAAGCAAATGCCGCGCCTTAAGCCTAAGATTAACATGCTTAAGAAGGCTACCTCTAGGACTGTTATCGATAATAACCTAATCTAGAAGGTAGCTAAAATAAGCATACGTGCATACTAGCGCGGTCGCGTCGCGGACGCGGGTGCCTTCTACCCGAGCGAGAATTAACGCTCTATGTAACCGGAGAGGCACAACCTAGATACTAAACTATAGGTTTACGTAATGTAGCGTCCCCTATCGTAGAATCGCGAACAGTCTAAAGCGATAGATAGTTGTTACTATAACTGTAGCAGTTCGAAGTACTAGGCTAGTAATTGTAGGGCGATAAGGTCCTTAATATCCCGGGGCTACGTATACCTCGTCCCGAATAACTAGTAGTATCTAGGGAAAGAAGGCGATCCGCGTCCTACTAAGTTCAACTTTCGGAGGGACTATAGTAAACCGAAACTGCTCTATATGCTCCCTCTACTCGAAGAACATTATAGACCAATCGAGTTTAATAACTAGTATAAGATTCCCGCACTACGTAAGTAATAGATAGGTAGGGACTATACTAGGGTAACTAAGGTCACGCCTCCTAATTATTCTAAGCCCCCTCCTAACTTTAGGCATTTAATAGAGTATAGCCCTTCGGACGTACGGTCTAGCTAAACGGAGAAGGCTACTAGGATATATTAGGTCTTATTTAGAGAAAGTAAAGTAGAGTAGGCGATCAACTTAGGCGAGCTTAACGAGGTATCTACCTATCCTATGTAGTCTAATAAAGTGAAAGGGAAGGCACCCGTAGGCATTCTAAAGAATCCGCACCCGAGGACCCGGTCCTTAGCCTAGGATCTACGAGCCCGAGCTAAGGCTACTAAGAAAGTTCGCCTACAATTGGAATAGGAGATCCGGTAAGCTAAGATTAACTAGTAGGAGGTTGAAATAATTAACGAAGTTAGTGCTTAAATAAGCAAAACTCAATTATTAGCTAAATCCGGGGTAACCCTAGGAAGGGGAAATAATGCCTAAGTAAATAGATTAGGGAACGATGCTAATAAAGGACTACCTAAGGATATACCTATTAGTCCCGTGAACGCCCCCTTCGCATAAAGGAAGCGTATATAGAATGCTAAGACTATAAGGATTAATAACTACGTCCGACAATATAGTTTAGCTAGTAATAGCCCGGTTATAAAGGAAGAGGGTATTATCTACTAGATTAATTAGATCCTCTAGATAACGTTTCCTAATGTGAACGCCTAAGATTAGTTTCGATATAGTCGCTAGTTCGAGGCTACCCTCTTCGGTCGCGTTACTAACACCCCCGCTCTTTAGGAGAAGCTCGCTATAGTACGACGTCTTATAGGAAAGGACCCTAAGATTTGCACTAGATAAGTAGTTACCTATAAAGATGAACCTAAGTATAATAAGGAGGTCTTCCGCGAAGATAGTTAGGCCTAGTATGTTGGAGTGTATTTAACTATACTTTACTCTAAGGGTACGGTCCCTACTACTAAGCTATATAAGGACGTTAAGAAAATCGGGCTCTCTAGTGTCCTTAATAACTTTGCTATAGTCCCTAGTCCTTAGGTAGTAGCGGAGTTTAGGATAAATAAGAACTAGATTAGGTGCCTAATTAATAAGGGTTCCGAGGTGAATATTATCGGCTAGAGGAACGCTTATAGGTTTAGGTTACTAGTAATGTCGAGTGCTTAGCTTACCTTCCGAGGTGCTAGAGGGCGGGCCTAGTTTAAAGGTGTTATAGGCAATTTGGATGTTTAGGTATTTAGGGTTTACTACTAAGTAGACATGTTTATCTCCTCGGATCTAAACTCACTAACAATCCTAGGACGTCCGTAGGCCCGTAAGGTACGACTTACTACCCGTAACTGCGATAATAGTTTATAGGAGGGGACTATTACTAGCCGTAAAGGTGAAAGTGTTATGTTTACTACCCTAGTTAGGTCGGATAGGTACAAGACCCTTTAAGAACTGTTAAAAGTGTCGGGAAATAGAAGGGTAGGTTAAGTTACGGCGCTTAACCTACCGATTTACTAAAGCCGGGTTTAATAAAATTAGTAAGGTTCTCGCACTATCTCGTAGAAACCTCGGACTTTAATTTACCGGTCCCGGGACCGGTAAATAGCTATAGTAAGGAAAACGGATACGACTACGACACGACGTATCTATAGGAAGACACGACGTATCTATAGGAACCCGGCAAGGCTCTAACGCCTAGCAACTATTTAGCTTACTTATTAGGATTGCTTAGGACTACTAGAATAAAGGAACGAGTTATAGAAATTGAAATAGGCGCGTTCGAGGGAGATTCTATTACTAACGTTTATTTAGTTTAAGGGGATTAGCCCTCCGAGATCCTAAGGCAATCTACATTGAATGCTTAGGCACGGAAGTAATAAGTAGGCTAACATATAGCTAACATTAGGATACCGTAGGTCTTTACGATATATAAGCGTAAGGCGGATAAGAAGAAGCTAGTAGACGCGAGCGTTTACGAACGCCTAGAATCACGAGTTAAGGGAGATATAGAATAGAAGCGTAGGGCACTATACCTAGAATCTAAGATGCCTAAAGGATAAGGTCCGTTCGATAGGAAGTACTTACCTAAGAAATTCTTAAGTATTAAGCGAGGTAGCCGGATTACTCTAGACCGACTTACCTTAATTAAGGTTAGCATTAAGCTATTACTAATAGAAAGGGCCTTATTCGATAAGATGCTCTATAACCGGGAGGCAGTCCTTACTTAGGATTTTAGTTATATAAGGTAAATTAGGCACGACGTTATGCTACCTTAGAAGATTAACACGGTCCCTTATAGGCTATAGTAGGCACGCCCTATCCGGTTGCACCTAAGTCTTAGGGCAATTGTCGAACGTATAATTAGAGCCCGGATTAAGAACAACATCCTAGAATACTTATAAGGGGCATATTCTAATAGCTAGTTCCTAGTCGTAAAGAAGGTTAATGCCTCTAGAAGCGATGTGCTATATCGGTTAATTAACTTAGCTATACTCCTAAATGAGGTTACTATACGCGATGCTAACATTCCACCGGACACGGATAGCTTCTTAGAGGATTTTGCCGGGTACCGAGTTGCTTCACTTATGGACCTGTTTTTAGGTTATAATTAGATTACTTTAGATAAGTCCTACCGGGACTTAATAGCCTTTATAACCCCTCTTAGCCTAGTACGCAACACGACTCTACCTTAAGGAGCTACTAATTTAGTTACTTAGTTCGTGCGTACGGTAATAAAGATTCTACTTAATTATATCTCGTATCGAGCGAAGCCGTTTCTCGATAACATCGGTATTAAGGGACTAACTAAGGATTATAGGAATGTAGAAGTAGAGCCTAGGTTAAGGAAATAGGTCGTTAAGCATATTGTTTCCCTAGATCTAGTTCTTACTAACCTAGAAAGAGCTAGTGCGGTAGTTACTAGAGGCAAATCCGAATAGTTATACGAAAAGCTTAAGATTATTAGGTACGTTACTAGGCCGGATAGTCGCTATCCTAACCTAAAGGTTGTAGCTAAGATCCTAGATTAGCCTACGCCTACCTATATTAAGGAGGTCCGCACCTATGTAGGGCTATGTATGTACTTCCGGATATAGATTCCCTAGTTCGTTATTATTGCTCGACTAATGTACAAGCTACTAAAGAAGGACGCCGAGTTCACCTAGATAGAAAATAAGCAGTTCTTAAAAGAGGAGGTTACTAGATATCTTATGTAGGCTCTAGCCTTAGTTACCCTCTACTACTTACCTAGTACTAGGTCTATCTTTATCTTAGTTAATGCTAGCGGCACTGGATGGGGATGTATCGTTTCTTAAGAATTAATAGACAGTACCCGACGGCGTTACCCGGTACGGTATAAGAGCGGAATCTAGAACGCGTTAGAATCTAGATATAATGCTAGTAAGCGGGAATGCCTTAGGGTCCTTAAGGGGCTTAAGAAGATCTAGAGATATGTTACTAGCGTTAATTTTGTCCTTAAGGTTAATGCTAAGACACTTATATAGTAGCTTAACCGGCCAGCTTCGGACCTACCTAACTCGGCAATAGCCCGGTAGGTAGTATAGATTAGGCTATTTACGTTCGAAGTAAAGCACGTTACGGGGACTAGGTACACTAGCCTAGATGCCCTGTCTCGTAGGCCCTCTACACCTTAGGAACCTAGGGAAGCTAACGAAGACAAAGTCGACTAGATGATTAATAATAAGCTATTCGGGTACCCGGAGCCGGTCGACACCTATCCAGTTAAAATCTAGAAAACACGACATCTCGGGGACTAATATTCTAAGGGCTCTTAGTAGCTTACTTAGGTTATAGAAAGTAGGACCCGGCCTAATAGTGTTACCCGTACTAAGTACCGGCGGCTAGTGAAGAAGAGCGTTAACTTCTTTATCCGAGACTAATTGCTATTCTTTTAGAAGCGCCGAAGAGTACCGTTACAACTTATAATTAACGATAATAAGGCTTAAAAGGAGATCGTTATAGAATGCTATAAAAGACACGGTTATCGTAGCGCTAAGGTCGTGTATAACCTTATTTCCGATTAGTATTACTAGGACGGGTACTTCGCCGATGTCTCTACGTAGGTTCGAAGTTATGCTCCTTATAGGTTTTGCGAAGGCAACTAGCGCGCTAGTAAGGTTCACTTATCGAGCCCTTAGGTTGTTAGTAAGAAGTAGTACTCGGACCCCGTCTAGGTATATAAAAATAGATACCTCCTAGTTACGCGCGAAGCACTTCGTAACTAGATTGAGGCTAGAGTAACGAGGGTACCTCCTAGCTCTAAGACGGTTACTAAGTTTCTATACGAAGATATCTTCTATAGGCACGGCTACTATGCTAAAATTGTACTTAATAACGCTACGGTTTATGCGGCTAAGGTTAAGCGGTTACTCGTAGGGCTTAGTGTTCGAAGGATCCGAATATTACCGTACTATCCGTAGTCTAATGCTCCGGTCGAGGCTAGATACCGTCCGATTCTTATAGCGTTAGTAAAGCTTATAAGGAACATATACCGCGGATAGGAGCAATAGGTACCCGCTATGTTATAGGCTAATAGGACCACGACCTGTCGTACTACTAGAATAACGCTAGCTTAGGTCCTATATAGCTATCGTACGATTCTACTAATTAAGGTTAAGTACCCGACGTAGGCAAATTACTAATAGGGATCGGTAAGAACGACTAAGGACCTACTTGCTATACGTACGCGTTAACTCTAGGCTCGAGACCTTAGTTTAGAAGAGCTACATACTCGAAGGAAGCGACTAAGAGAACTTAGTAAGGACTACTTTAATTCTTACCGGAATGTTAACTTTATTAGTTTCTAGAAGGGCGACCTTATTATAAGATTCGATAAGCTATACAAGGATAACTTCTTACGCAAAATCGGTTACCGATAGTAAGGTCCATATCGGGTGTCTAGTGTCTCTAGGGAATTTAGTACCTATATTCTTAAGGAACTTAATAGTACGCTAATAAAGGGTATTTAGGCACGAGAAAACCTTAAGCCAGTTCTAGAGCTTCGCCCGGATAACATAGGAGTACTAGGCCTAGATAATAGGATTGATCTCGTAACAGGGGAGAGAGAAGTCGCTAATAGCGAAGGTAGCAGTAATTTGAACGAGATCGAGCCTATCGCCGACGAAGACGTGCTACCTGTAGGCGTTAACGAAAGGGGATCGTATCCTAAACCGGAATCTAAGAAGCTATAGGTTAGGCCTCATAACCTTTCTATAGCCGAAATTTTACAGTTTAGTAGGATCGAGGCTAAGAACTAATTAGTTAGCAATAGCGTACGGAGTTTACTTCCCTTAGGTATGTGTTACGCATGCCCTTCAGTTTATTAAGCCGATTCGGTTATCTAGACTTCACTTTATAGGGTGTTCTTACCTTAGTTAGACCTTAGTTAGTAGAGTTACATTTACCGGTCCCGGGACCGGTAAATCAGATTACGTAATAGCGTAGCATGCCCCTACCGAATACTTACCTAGGTGGTTACTAGCACTAGTTTTCGGTTATATGTAGGGTTATCGGACCTTTAGTGTAACCTTAATAGCACTGCTCTTACTACTTATAAGACCGGTCTCGGCGCTACTACCTTATAACGGTTATAGGAATATACGCTAAGAGGCATACTTAAGCGTAGCTCTCTACCTACTACTTCCTCTCTTTTTCTTTAAACACTAATACTATTACTAGAGCTACTAACACATCTATCTACTACTACTACACACATTAGCCGGTTCTTTAGCCTCTCTCTCTTTACGACCTTAACCTTCTTTAAAGCCCCTACCCTAACACTAAGCTTTTAAAGCTTACTAATACTCTAGAGTAGCACTACGAGATAGCTAGCTCTTACGATCTCACTACTAGCGAATCCTAGTTATTATAGCTTTAGCTAGTCTATCGTTACGCCCGGCTAGCTCGAGTATAGCGCTTACTAGTACTGTTACTAGGCTTACCCGCCCACCTTAGACCTTGTTCGAGTCCCTTCGCCTACCGGATAACGTTAAGCATGTCCTTACTAACACGAACACGCCGAAGTCCGCCGCTAATGTTATGTTCCGAGAGCTCAGTCCTTAGAAGCGGGTAAAGGTGTTAAAGAACTTCTATAAGGGCTTCGAGAAGGTGTTCGAAGACTACTCCGTCTAGGTTAACCTATTTTTCGAGGAAGTTGAGAGCGGCATAAGTAAGAGCTACTAGGATGAATTCCTTAGTAATAAGAAGCTCGATGTCTTGTTTCCCATTGTCGGCAAGATTCGCAAGACCGGTTTAGAGATTCGTAACCGAGAGAAGACTCTTCGAGCTACGCTTACCCGCTACTAGCTATAGTAGATAGATAACAAGATTCTTAATCGACGCGTTATCTCTAAGCTTTATAGTACTAATAGCGGGCGCCGCTAGTTCACGGCCTTTATTAATAAGTACCTAGATTACAGTAGGGCTATTAGTAGAATTTAGAGGGCATTAATCTAGCGTATAAGGATCGGCCGTAAGGGCATAGATCGCAAGCGAATTCTAGAGCCTAGTGATCTTACCCGGTGCGATAGGGAGGCTAAAGCACGTAGCATTAATCCGTAGTCGGCTAAGAGTAGGGAGATTATTAGAAGATACCGCCTAGCCGTCTATAAGGATAGCCTTCTATACTTTATAGAGGGTACTATTACTAAGAAGTCCGCGTCCCCGGAGGATAGTATAGCTTAACCTAGACTATCTAGCTAATAATAGCCTTAGCTACGTTAGCTACCGGGTAGTAAAGGTAAAGGACGTGTAAAGAGTACTACGCTAACTCTACTAGCCTCTACCTAGCCTACAGTCCTATCGAGAGGCGGTCGTAAGTCGAGTTGACTTAAGTAGCTCCGCATAGGCGAGAGTATAGGTAAGGGTATAACTACGCCTACTCGATCCTCGCCTAACCGAACGCTAGATAGCGCACCTATACGCGAGGGCAGTCCGCTAGGTATACCGGTTAGTACCCTACGATCTACTCCGGCCTTAACTAAGAATAGTAAACCGATACTTACTATGTTACCTTCGGCTATAATTAGGGATGTATTAGTCTCTAAGGGTTAGATCCTATAAGAAGACGAGGCCCTCCGGATTAAGCGCGCTAACTGCACCTATAATGAGCGGTACTATAGTATTAAGTTTAGAAACTCGATTAATGTAGATAGTATTAACTAGCTACCTAAGTACCGGATAGCGGGCCTTAAGATGCTCGAATATGCTATCTCGGACGTTCTTAAGAGGGATAGTAAGGTTAGCGCTATAATGTGCGATTAGCATGTTCGAGATTTCTACTATAAGGCCCTCTACTTCGTTACGAATCCCGGTATTACCGCTAATACCCTATATAAGCGTGCGCTTAAGGTCTAAGACTAGCTCTTTAAGGGTAAGAGTTTTTTATCTATTAAGGTAAAAAATAGGTCGTGGTTTTGCCCTAATAAGCGTAGTTAGAAGACTATTAACCCGCTTAGCTACCTCCGCGTTCGAGGTAAAGTCGGCACTACGAGTAGTATCGTTACGTATACTAACTATAACTAGATCCTCAACAAATTCGGCATTAATAAAGCTAACTAAGCCGATCTTAATAGTACCGGTACCTACATTAATAGCAATATGCTATACTAGTATAATAACGCTAAACTAGCGCCGCGAGTTAAAACAGTTAGAGAGATAATAAGTCGAGAATTCGACGTATACCGATAGTACCTACGAGAATTGAATAAGGTTAGTAACGGCGGCGTCTACTAGAACATGTAGTATTCTCTAAGCTAGTAGATTATACGATAAGACCCCGGACTATAGCTCTTATAAGTAGCGCTACACCCTTAATACTACACTCGGTTTATCTCCTTCCCTAGGCCTACGATTTTTAGCTTTAATAGGGCTTATTAGGGGGGTAACGCGAACACTATAGTATAGTATGCTAGGGTCGACTTAAACCTCGAAATTGAAAACTACTAGACTAGTAACCGGCTTAATATACTATACTCTCTTAACTTAGAGGGTACTAGTAGGCCGGAGTTTTTACACGGTTTTTATAAGTAAGAGAATACTATAGAGTTTATCTAGTAGTACTAGAATAACGACTATATAGAAGACGGCCGATTTAAGCGTTTCTTCTCGGTTAGGGTTTAGAACTACCTAAGTAAAAACAGCATTAGCTAGTTTAGAGAGGATCTAAGCGCTAGGCAAATGCGGGTAACTACTATAGGCGTTCTAATAAGGTAGGCCGTATATAAGAAGACGCTACGTTAGATTAACCCTTATTTTATCGAGATCCGCGACGATAACTATCTTAAACTCTAGCGAAGCTAGAGCATGCACTAGGTAATAGGCCTCTATCGTAACTTTAAGACGCTAAGTAAGAGCGCTATAGGGTTTAAGTATCGACGCCTAGTACCTAGCTATCCTTTCCCTACGGCCGTATACCTTAGTAGCATTAGCCCTCTATCCGATGCCCTAGCGGGTTTAAAGTCTTAGAACGATAACAAAGTTATCCTTAATGCTAGAAGGTAGCTTAATGCTACGGTCCGCCTAGACTCGGAGCTCTTCTATAAGAAGATGCATAATTAGCGCGTCCGAGCTATAAAATTAATAGATAAGTAGCTTAGCTTAGTTACTACTCTCGAGTAGATATACTTTATAAGCGAAGGGCGCGATAAGAGCTTCTTCCGTAACTACTATAGGAACTTTACTAGCTAGCTACTTAGGGACGCGTCTAATAAGACTAGTGTTAGCTACGATAACGAGTAGGTCTAGATAAAGGAGTTGTATAAGAATAAGTGGAACTAAGTAGTTAGTGCGAGTTTATAGGCTCCTAGTTTCTAGTTAATTTTCCGGCTATAGCTATAGCCTATAGGTACTAGTTTCTAGTTCTAATTCTAGTTCTAGTTCTAATTCTAGTTCTAGTTCTAATTCTGGTTCTAGTTCTAATTCTACTTAATGCTTCGGGTACGGGTACTTCTAGTCCTTAGATCTTACTTGTTTCTTATAGTTACTTATCTTCCCTTAACTAACTTTCTAGCTACGCGATAGACTCGTCTTTAGATCTATTAGGTTACTAGTACTAACACTTACTTATTTTATAAATAGCGTTCGCATTATTTAACTATCTAGCCCGTTCGATTAATGCTAACATAGCTACCTATTCCCTCGCTAGTTTCGTAGTATACGTTAACGTAGTACGACGGGCGCGAGTCGCGGTTATTAACGTTACTATTACGGTCTCTATTAGAAGGATCCTTTCGATCTTCATAAACTGTCGCTAGTAGGCCCTAGGATTACCTAACATCTTATATATTAAGCTAAATAATAGGGTGAGCTATTATGCTACTATAAGACTACCTTAGCTTATAGCGACTAACTACGCTACCTATAATGCCCGGACTTACTACTTTAGAACCTAAGGACAGGTTCGTAATAGGGGAGGATATATTAACGACTAATAGGTTATATTAACCTTAGGTTTAGAGGGGGTCCCTTAGGTCTAACTTGCCCTAATTTCATTTAGGTTTAATTAGACATTTAGGTAAGCTAGTAGGACCTAGTATAGCTATTAAGATATATACTACGTAGTTAAGCATTATAAGCGTAGCATTAAGGAAACAATTCAATTTATACCTCTCGAGTAGAGGGCATAGGTATTATAAACCTCCGTAGTAGGCTAACTATAGAAGGAGATAGTCTATTACGTAGATCGGGCTTCTTTAGAGAGTACTAGACAAGGTATAGGAGGTAGGCAATAACTAATAAGAATAGGTGTATTCTAATTAGTAAGGTTATAATATGAGTTAAACGCCTCGAAGCTATAGGGGATTCTTAGCGTTCCTAAATATAAAGGAGACATTACCTATTAAGGCGATGTTATTCGTCCGTCCGACTAACTATCTAGTCGTTTAGTTACGGAGTTGCCTAGACTTACGTATTCGACCGCCCTTACTCCTATCTAGTTAGACACGTAACCTAGACACGTTAGAGATCCTTCGTAGTAGCGATTAGACCTCGTTTGCCGGGTCTTTTCTTATATTCCTTTAAACCGTAATACTATCCCCTTCTTATATAAGCTCGTCCCGAGTCTTAAGTTTTCGTATGTTCCCTCCTTCTTCCCTACGATAAGTAGAGAGCCGCTAACCTATTAAGAGTGCCGCGAACGATAAGCCCTAGGTATCGAATCTAAAGGTCGCGAGATACCGTCTCCCTATTCTAAATGCTAGAAGGTACGAGTTCCCGATAGGAAGGAAAGTGTAAGGGCCGTAAGACTATAAGGGGATGTCGTAATATATAGTACGCCTACGATCTTCTAATCGTAGATGAACTAAAGCTTACTTTCTTCTATCGACGCTATACGCGTCTCCTAGTGTACGCATACGCGTTACGTACGGCATGCTAAGCCGGGCATAGCCGCATTATATATAAGGGTTAGCTATAGGCTACCCTTATAACTGCCTCCCCTTCTAGGCCGAGCTACCCTTAGCTCGCGGCTTTAGGAGATTTCTATATAAGTAATCTATCTACTTCTCGTAGATTCCGTTACTATACGACCCGCCTACGGGTCTCGTACGTGTCGTTATCGTAGTATAGGTAGGTGTAAAGTTATAGTTACCGGGTTAACTAACTCGAGGGTTTAAGAAGTATACCCTCTCCCTCCTTTTCCTTCTTTTTCCCTTATACTACGTTCTCGTAGCGCACTACACCCGCACTACTAGCGATCTACTAGCTCCTCGCTAGCGACTACCTAGCGACCCGCTAGCACTACTATAGCTTTAGAGGAAGCTATCTAAGACTAGCTCCGCTAGGAGGCCCTTATAAGGGGCCTATTAGCACTACTAACACTATTACTAGTACTACGAGTATAGATGTCTAGCGCGCTCGGCGTACTAGATACGCTAGCGAAGCGTAAGTTTAGCGTACTAGGGCCGTAGACCCCTAAGTCCTTACTAGCTAGGCGCCTAGGTATAGACATTAAGATATATATACGGTACCTCCCGTACTTCGTAGCTAGTAAGTATTCGCTACGCTCTTCGCTTACGATACGCTTACTAATAGTATAGTAGACGAGTAGGATACGTATAATAGTATTACTACCGGCGAGTTACTTAAGAAGTATAGGCGCTATAGAGACATTAGGCACCCCTACGTTAGTAACACTAGCGTCGCTATCGCGTAGCTAGTAGCTCGCCTACGCGCTACTCGCACCTAGCGCGATAAGCTTATCTAGGGGCTTAGTAACCCTATTACTAAATAAGAGTAGGATGCTCTAGACTAGTAGTACGAGCTCTACGCCTAGCTAGGCGAGTAGATCCTAGAGGTAAGTACTACGCCTCGCTAGCGCTCCCTACGCTCGCCGTATACGGCGTACTGTCGCTCCCTATATGAATCGGCTAACCTCCTCCTAGGCTAAGAGGCAGTTCTCTACCTATAAGAATAAGCGTATAGGCGACACCCGCGTACGCTTCGCCGGCGCCTCTACTACTACTACCCCCTCCTCCGCCGCCGCTACTACGTCCGTAGTTCTATAGTAAGAGTAGAATAGGGCCCTTAATAGGCTCTTCGAGCTCGGCCGTACTATAAGTAACATATATGTCGTATACGTGTCCTATACTAACCGTAGTTATAGTTCCTATAGGCTAGAAACATCGATACTACTACGGCCGATAGGGCCTTCTTACTACTAGCCCTACGGGGCGAGTATAATAAGGAGGATAATAAGGAGGATAATAACGAGTAATCGCGCGCTCCGCGTATGTTAGCCGCCTACTACGCGCCTATCTTCTATCTACGTAGCGCCGTAGTACGCCTATAAAAGTTTATTTTTAAAATAAATACTATTCTCTCTACTCTTCTCTCTCCTTACCTCCCTCTCTAATGTTATTACTATCGGGGGTGTTTACTCGACTAAGTGAGCGAGCCTTTTAGTCCGATAGAAGATACTATAGGTTAGTATCTTCTATGCTAGTTATAGCTAAGTTTACTATCGGGGTAGAGGTCCTTATATCTAGCTACCGGAGGGTTAAGGCCTAAATGCATAACCTATGCCCTTATTTTAGCGCCTTATACTACCTTCGTAGGTACCTTATATTTAGCTACTATACGCGTAGCCTTCACGGATCCTTCCGCCGGCTTATACCGTCTTCGCTAACGCCTTATATTCGGCTACTATGCGCGTAGCATTCGCGAGTCCTTATACTAGCTCCTAGCTATCGTACTCTTCTAGCTAGCCCTTCTATCATACTAGGTACTACACTTTACCCTTATACTTACGCTTTCCTAGTACTACCTCTACTTTATATTCCCCGTCCTTATTAGCGAGGGCTATAGTGCCTCTATCCTTCTCGCTACCCGCGTACGGCTCGAGGAGGGATATATAGAATATATTATGAATTCTTAAGTCAGCTAGTAGTACTAGGCGGTACGCCTACGAACCGATAGCGTCGACAATACGGTACGGTCTAATAAACTTCGGACCTATCTTCTTCTTCGGTAATACTAACCTTAGGTTCTTCGTAGATAATAAGACTATGTCGCCTACGCGATAGCTCTTAGCCTTATAAGTCTTATTATAGTAGCGAGTCTAATCGGCTACTGCGATTTCCTAACGCTTCGTAAGCGTAGCGCGCATCTCTCGTATACGGTTAACTAAGTCTACCGCTACTAGTACCTCCCCTTCCCGGATCTCGCCTCGAGATCCTATAGGTGTTAGGGTAATCTTAGGTCTCTAACTATACGCTATCTCGAATAGGCTTATACGTAGCGTAGGGTAGACGCTATAATTACATACGAATTTAGTAACAGCTAGCTACTTAGCCTACTCTATCTAGTTCTCGCTATAGTAATAACGAAGGTACTATTCTAAGGTTTAGTTTATCCTCTTAGTCTAGCCGTTAGTCTAAGGGTAGAAAGCTATAGATAGCTTACGCTTTACCTACGCCTCGAAGTCCAAGTTACTCTAGAACTTACTCGTAAACACTAACCCGCGGTTACTTACTATGCCCGCTAGCATACTATAATGCCGCACGACTTCGTCTCGTAAGATCCTCGTAAGCTCCGCCGCTATATATGTCTTAGTCGTAGGGATGTATAAGTTCATTTTAGAGTAGCGGTCGACGATTCTAGGATCGCATTATATACGCATTCTCCTCGCTTACTTAGCGGTAGGTCCGTAATAAAATCTATAGTGATTTCCTACTATGGACCGTCTAGCCTAGGTAGTAGCTATAGCTCGCCGTAGGGTCGATAGCGCCTCGCCTTCGAGGTCTAATAAGCCCTATAGTTTCTAACATACTCCCTTACATCCTTACTAAGTGATTCCCACTAGTAATAACGTCGTAGTAGCTCTTTAGTCTTTACCTTATTAAAGTGCCCTACTGGTAGGTCGTTATAATACATATAGAGTAGCTATGCTCTTACTACATAGTCTTCGGGTACTATAATCGCGTTCCCGCGATAGACTAACCCGTCTTTTATATACTAGTCCTTAGCGTCCCCTTTGCTAGGCGCCTACGATAAGTATACGACGCACCTATCGTCTCTCCCCTATACGATTTTTATTAGTAGTGTAAGCAGTTTACCTAAGCCGCCCTACATTATTATAGCGTATACTCTTACTAGTAGCAATCGGGTCCCCTACGGCTCGTAGGCTACTACTATTATTATCGTCGCCTTATCCTATATCTTCTCGTAGGTAGCGGTTACGCGCTTTACTATAGGCTCGTCCTCTCTTAATAGGGATTCCTTCTAGAAAGATAGCTTACTTTATAGCGTAGGAAGCAAGTTCGACGTCTACTACGCTACGCGTACGTAGTTACTACGTCGCGATAGCGCATCGGCTAGGTTACTCTTCCCCGACCTATACTCTACTACGAAGTCGAAAGGTTATAGAAACGTCGCCTATCGAGCTTACCTCCCGTTTAGCTACTTTACTATTATGAACCCCTATAGGTTCGTATAGTCGACTAGTACCTAAACCGTATACGATGCGCCTTCGAGGTACGGTCGCTAATGCTTAAATGCCTCTACTACTACTAGTAGCTCTTAGTTATAGGTCTTATAATTGCACTCGGTAGGTATTATCTTACGAGAATAGAAGGCAATTAGATGCTACTTAGTCCTAAATAGCTAAGAGATAATGCCTATAATCGCAAAACCCAAGGTATCCGTTTCAACCCTCGTACGTAACGAAGGATCGAAGTGCCTTAGGATAGGTGCTCCGAGGAACCTAGCTTTTAGCCGTTAGAACGCTTACTCCTCGTAGGCGAACTATATAAGAGGCCCTGACTTCTTACTATTCTTATATCCCTTTAGTAGGTCTATTAATAGCTTCGTAATCCTCGAGTACCCTTCGATAAAGCGCCTATAGAAGTTATAGAATCCTAGGAAGGATTAAACCTTATAAAAACTTATAGGCGTAGGCTATTCCTCGATTACGGCTACCCTACTCCTATCTATCGATACTCCTACGACACTTACGATAAATCCTAGGAACTCGGCATTCTCCTAGAAGAAGCTACACTTCTTTAGGGTTGCTAATAGGGTAAACTTTCGTAGCCTCTCTAGTACCGCGCGTACGGCTCGTACGTACTCCTTACGCGTTACGCTATAGATAAGGATGTTATCTAGGTAGACTACGTAGATGTTATCTACTAACCTAGTAAGGGCCTTATTAATGTACCCCTAAAAGGTAGCTAGTACGTTAGTTAACCTAAAAGGTATAACTAAGTACTCGTAGTAACCGTATCGCGTGCGAAACGTAGTCTTCTACTCGTCTCCTCGCTTAATAGGAATACGGTAGTAGGCATCCTATAGGTCGATTATAGTAAAGAGCCTAGCGCCCTATTGTTACGATCTAAGCGTGCACCGGCGCTGCAGCCCAATCAAACCTAAGGCAGTAGCCGCTAAGAATCAGGTGACATTGATTAGTTACCTACAGCCTTTTCATAAGCAGCCCCTTCAATTCTAGCTTAGACACATGCAATCTACTATCTGCTTTTGAAACACCTTTATAAGCCCATTTCATAACTTCCAACTACTTGTAACGTGATAGTTATGAGCCCGATAGGCGCTTACTAACGTTCGCTGCATAAAACGAAGCCCTAGAGCAGATTTTGCATCGTTATTAAAAACTAGTGGGATCCATCATTATCCCATTAATAACCATTGCACAGCAGTACAGTGACCCCAGTGGACCTATAGGAACTTTCATTAGGCCCATCAACACCGTTATAGCGACTACCGAGACACCCGGTAGTACCGGTACTTTACCGCACGCTACTATCGTTCTTAAGAGTCATAACTAATGGGACAAGTTTAACCGTCAGTTAGAGCTCTACGCTAAGTCTCTAAACATCTAGAAGTATATAGATCCGAACGATACTATCGCCGAGCTAGTAGAGCCGGTGTTCTTAACGTTCGAACAGATCTAATTAGTATACACTACTAAAGACGCTACGGCGGTAGATAAAGAGCTTATTAAGCTCCGTTAGTCGGACGCTAAGCGTAGGTAGCGGATGTATGACATCTTTACCGTAGCAAGGTCTAAACTGGTCACCTACCTAATCCGTACTACTACGGAGCTAGGCTAAGAGCTTATGCATGGGAAACGCACTCTTAGAGGTAAGTACTAGGCTCTAAAGACACAGTATAGACTAGACGACATGCTGCGTAAGCGACAACTTACACTAGAGCTAAATAGGCTTTAGAAGAGCTAAGCCCGAAGGATTAACGACTAGTGCTTAGACTAGCTAGTGTTATAGACTAAGATGCTAGATTACAACTACGCTAAGTACGGAGACCTAGCACGACACTTCTTACTCGTAATATAGTAGAAGCAAGCTCCTACCTATGGAGCATTACTATATAACGAGTAGAAGCGTAATAAGCTCTCTCTTAGCAAACTTACTAAGCGATACCTCGAATGGATACGCGATACTACCCTAGTTACTAATAGCGGTCGATTAGTCTTTGTAACCTTCGTAGGCGAGCTATTAGCCGAACACGATCCTCTAGAAGTCCTACCGACCCTAGTACCTACAGTAGGCATAGGGGGTAGGAATAATAACAACACGCGTAGCCGTAGCCGCGGCGACAAGAGCCGTAACCGTAGCAACAAGGACAATAAGAGTAGTGACAAGCTAAGCGGCTACTGGAACATTACCGGCGAGCCTAAGGAGAGTTGTTATAAGAACCTCTATTTATGCAATGTAGTTAACCCTAAGAAGCGTCTATTAAAGGATTAGCGCTCTAAGTAGTAGAAGAAGTGCTAGAAGCACTTTATTAATTACTGCTTAGGCGATAATAGTAAACGCTTACTAGGCGTATTGAACCGTAATGGGCGCACGGATAAGGAACGAGATAAGGCAATTGCTAAGGGCAAGGCCGCACCGCACGGCTTCACTAGTCTCACTGTCCTTTCGAGCTCGATAAGCTAATTGAGCTTCAACTTTAGGGATTGCTAGGTATACGATAACTGCTCGGACACCTATGTCATTAATTACTATAACTAGTAGGGCGTAGAATTTATTGTAGAGCGCCTAACTACATTATTAATCCAAGCCGGAACCACGACATTCCCTATTGCCGCATTAGGTAAGATTCGCATAAAGATAGAGGGGATACTATTCACCCTATTAGATGTGGCCTATTGCCTAGGCTTTTATGTGAACGTTATCTCCTACTTACGTATAGAGACGGCTGGACTTTAGTAGCACGGACGTACCAATTCAGTCTATTACAATGACAAGAAATTGATGGACCTGCACCGCCCTACTAGCACAATCCCCTTCTTTAAGGTGGTTACACCGCCTTAGTTAGAGATAGTCTACAAATGGCCATCGAGTAATAATGGGAGCATCCTACTAAAGATTACTAAGAAGCAGCGCATAGCGCACTTTATTAGCACAATTAGTAAGGGTAATACTATCTAAACACCGCCTATTTAGGACTCTAACGGCGACCGTACCGTTATAGCAGTAATAAACAGCATAGGGGGCACTAAAGATGCAGTAACGTCTAGTAGGACCCCTATTAAACACCGTAAGCTCTTAGGCCGCTAGTGGCACTAAATCTTCGGCTATATTAGCGCTAAACGCATTAACTAGCTTCCGTTTAGAGTTGAGGGGGTGGTTATCAACCCTAATGCACCTAAGGCACCCCTTACTGCACATTGTAGAGCATGTAGCCTAGCTAAGGCACATAAAGTGTTTAACAGGACTAAGCCAATTAGGGTAATGACTCCCTATGGGCACGTAGCCATGGATTTAGCTGAGTTTACACTAGTATACAATAGTGATCGTTACCTAGTTCATTTCTACGATTTAGATACCTATAGGCACTTTCAATTCACTATTAAGAATAGGGACTAACTATTAGTATTGGCTTGCTTCAATAGCCTACTTAGCTTCATTAATTTCACTAGGCGCAGGTTTGTTTACTTCTATAGCGATAATGAAGCAGCCATTAGCACAGCCTTCCGCTTAACCATTAATAACAATTAAATTAAGTGGCACAACACTACTGACTACGCGTCTAACTAGGACCTAGTAGAACGAGCGGGCGGCGTCATTATCACGATGTCTCGCACAATCCGCATTCATGCTCGCCTGCCTAAAAAGCTCTAGAATGAATGCATAGCAGCTACTGTCTACATTCTCTAGCGGTCACTAATCTAATCAAAAGGCTGGAAGACTCCCTTCAAATTGGCAATAGGTAGGGTACTAAATGTGGGCTACATAATGGTATACGGCTACCTAGCCTACGTGTACATTCATGGCACTACTTAACTAGGCAAGACTAAGAAGCTTAAAGAACAAGCACTTATCGGATACCTTGTGGGCTACGACTCTACTAACATCTATAGGGTGTGGGACCCATCGAAAGATAGGGTTATGCGGGTAAAGGACGTCCTCTTTAATAAGACTACGTTCTACGACCTATCAATTCTTACTGCTAGTTACTTAACCCCTATTAAGAACATCGCAACAGTAGAACCGGCTAAAGAGCCTAAACAGTACTACGACCTGTATGTGGCTTACCATGAGCAGGACATAGCATAGGCCGAGGGGGTGGAAGAATAGGCTTAATAGCAGCCGCTCTATTAAAACCCTCGTTAACACGCCTATTAACAATTACTACTTAGGCATGAACTACACTAGCTACAACACCGAGCGCTAGCAAAATTTAACTAACCTAAAGGTGACAGTAGTTTCTAGCCACTTAATTAGCCATTAACAAATGACGCTATAACCCCTACACTTTTACGAGACTAGGTTAAATCCGGGGTCGAACTAGCGACTAATAAGAGCATAGAGAACTCTAACTATAACAACAACGCGGTAAACAACAGTAACGCGTCTAAACAACAGTACATTAACACACTGTAACAGCAGTTAATGGATACCCTTATAGAGGAAGATCGTAAGGAGCTCATAGTAGATGCTTCGACGACTTTAAATGTCGCTACCGCTCCGCCTACAATCCCCTTCGAAGAACTTAGCTAAATGGATGACTTTTCCGCTAACACTAATTACGCCCTTACCGGATCCGGCAAGAGACTTAGAACGGCCTACTTCTACTATGCTCTACATAATATTATGGTTGCTAACGTTATTATTAGCTAGATGGCGGGCATCCGCTAGAGACCTCGTTATCTAGGCCGTAAGTACTACGATGTCCTTCGATCCGAACGCATACGCGACTTCTCTCCTCTACGCCGTGTCAATACTATTACGTCGATACACCGCGATAACCTTCCGCCCGAACCTCTAAACTACCGTGCCGCTATAAAGCACCGCTTCACCTAACAATAGCGTAAAGCTATAGCTAAGGAGTTTGCTAAGGCAATCTCTACTAGCACATTTAAATGGGCAACTTAGTAAGAGAAGGATTATAATGCTTAGTAAGAAGAGGAGGGACTTCAGCTACCACTGCCGCTAAAGTGGGTGTACAAGTACAAGCTAGATGAGCATAGTATACTAAAGAGCTTTAAGGCCCGGCTATGCGTAAGAGGCGATCTATAGGGCACACACTTAGATACATACGCCGCTACACTACTAGTAAGCATGTTCCGCCTCTACTATGCTATAGCCGCGAGCTTCGACCTAGAAGCTGAATAGTTTAATGTTGTGAATGCCTTTCTAAATTCGGACCTGCCGTACACTATGTACCTACAACTACCTCCTAGAATCGACCGACTATCGGATGGATCTAGCTATGCTCTTAAACTGGTTAAGGCTCTCTACGGACTTAAGGAATCCCCTCTCCTTTAGTACAACTCCCTCACTGCAACGCTCTCCTCTTTAGGCCTAGTTCCCCTATTAGACTCTAAGTGTATCTATTATAACGATAAGGTTATGTTCTTCTTCTACGTAGACGACCTAGTTATGCTCTACTATCGTAAGAATAAGGCCCATGCGGCATACATTAAGCAATAGCTTCTTAACGCATACGAGATGTACGAGCTCGGAGATCTAACCTAGTTCTTAGGAATTAAGGTAACACGAGACCGGCAAAAGAGACTACTGTAGCTCTTATAAGAGGACTATATAGAGAAGCTCGCCGCTAAGTTCAGCATATCTACTAGCGTACGTAAGACTAATGTGCTAGTAGATCAACACCTCGACTAGACGGTGCCCGAGGGTCACGTCGTAGACGCTATAAAGATCCTTGCGTACTAATAACGCATTAGGTCTCTAAACTTCGTAGTAACGTATACACGCCTAGACATCGCCTTTTCCCTGTCTATGCTCTCGTAGTACCTAACTAAGCTAACGGACACACATCTAAAGCTTACGGATCAGTGCTTACGCTACCTCCTAGAGACTAAGAACCTCTGCCTTGTATATAGCGCTAGTAAGCACATTACTAGCCTACATAGTTAGCCTAAACATCTCGGTAAGAACTATGAATTCTTTAGCGCATTAGATGCCTCCTACGGCATAAACGTCGATAGGACTAGCTCTAGCGGATGGATCTTTATGCTGTTTGGCGGACTAGTCGATTATAAAGCCTCTAAGTAGATTACTGTTACTAAGTCCTTAACCGAAGCCGAACTCCTTAGCCTGTTATAAGCGGCATTAGAGCTAATCCAGTAGGAACGCATCTTCGCCGAGATCCATCTCGAGTTTAACTAGTGCACACACCTATACTGTAACAATACCTAGACTATTCGACTTGTTAACTAGTAAGGGTAAAAGCTTAATACTAAGCTGCGCTATGTTAACATCCATTACCATTGGCTCCGCTAGAGAGACTAACGAGGAGATATCGAGATTCGGTATCTTAACACTAACGATATGCCTATAGATAGGCTTACTAAGCTGCTACCACCACAAAAGTATAAGCACTTCGTAAAGCTGCTTAATATAGCTAAGGAAGGCGTAGATCTACGCTCCTTAGCGCCTACTATAGATGCTAACACTAGCCGCATCACCTTAGGAGGTGATAATAACGCTTAAGATGCGTAGGCCTACTACACTAGTAGCTCTTCTCGACAGTTACTAGCACTAGGCTTTAACTATAGGACTCCTCTTCTCGGCGCATTATAGCATGTACGACATAGTAATTAGCTACTACTAAGCGCTGCTTCCATTATGCCTCTCCTTCTGCATTCGGATGGATACGACTTCCCTTTTATCCTTTTTATACTAAAATAGGAAGGAGCTAGCAGCAGGACTGCATAAAAACACCTCTTTAGTTCTAAACCCTTCCTCTTTCTTTAACTAACATAGACCGGTAGAGGCTGTATAGTATGTTCGGTACTACTGTCTCCTCTACCGGCTCCGTACTACCGCCTAGCGCCGCTAGCGCCGCTACCGCTAGAGTAAGCGTCTACTGTTTACCGGCGCTACCCTAGTACTATTATTACTAGGTGTTTCTCGGACTCCTATTAGCCTATGGTAAAAGGACCGGAAACGCCCCTATTACTAGCAGCGGTGTAGCGTATAAGCACCTATAACGGCGTAGCTAATTATAGGCGCCGAAACACTATTAACCTCGCTGCTAGTAGCATCACCATTACTACCTCCGTTACTATATCACAACGATCGTTATAACATTATCTATGCCTCCATTATCGTCCTCACCTCACTTAGAGACAGCATCTCCACCCGCTGGGCGTGTAGCACCTATAGCACTACCGTCGCTAGGATTACCCTTGCCCTAAGTAAAAAGATAAGGCCTTTACAAGCTATGAAGACCTTTCATTAGGTAAAAGAGTTCCTACTAGGACGTAGCTAAATAGTAATCTCTACCTAAGGTAGGAAGCGGAGTTCTCTAAGACCGTAACCGAAGTTATATGTGCGCGGTTATTAGATAGTAGCAAGGCACCCTAATTGCCGAAGTAATAGCGTACTATGACACCTAGGATTTTAATTAAGAATAATGGAGCGGACATTAAAGCGGACGATAGGCTAAGCAATAAATTTAGTAGATATAATAACCCCTAGGACTCGAACCCACAACCTCACATGTCCGTTAAAATGTAGGGAGATAGCACGCCTTGCCGTTCAGTGCTATAAGAACAGCTTAGCCACCCTACCGGACAAGATTCACATCGTTCAGAACCTATTATATAGGTTAACTATAGTATAAGGGACTTAGTAAGATTGTGAATAGGGATGTAAGGCTAGGACAATAGCCTTACCTAAAACGCTGACTCAGCGCCCTGCTGTGCAGCTCATAATAGAGCTCTAATAAGCACGTAGTAACGAAGCCTAACGTTATGAGGTGGGTGGGAGGGGTGATGGGTAATGGATAGGGTACACGCGATCACATACGATTAGCTCATTCACCTATAAGCCGCACGAGCTAAGGGGGTGTGTCACGATCTAAGCGTGTACCGGCGCTGTAGCCTAATTAAACCTAAGGCAGCAGCCGCTAAGAATTAGGTAACATTAATTAGTTACCTATAGCCTTTTCATAAGTAGCCCCTTCAATTCTAGCTTAGACACATACAATCTACTATCTGCTTTTGAAACACCTTTATAAGCCCATTTCATGACTTCTAACTACTTGTAACGTAATACCTATAGCCTATCTAAGGTCTTACTAATTAGGGGTAGTAGGTACCGGTTCTTTACTATAATCTTATTTAGGCCTCTATAATCTACATAGAGCCTAAGAGTGCTATTCTTCTTTAGCACGAATAGGATAGGCGCACCCGCCTCGCTTACGGATTGCCTAATCTACCCCTTCTCTATTACTTACGTAAGGTACTCCTTTAAGGCCTCTAGCTTAGTTAAGGACTAGTAGTACAGCGGCTTAAAAGGGGGTTTCTTTCCTTTAACGAGATTAATCGTATACTTAACCCCGTCGGGTATCTTACGCTTCGCCTACTTATTAGGTGCGTATACATCTCGGAAGTCTATAAATTCTTTAGGCTACGAGGGGCCCTCTCCTTCGGGTACTACTATAGTAATAGCCCGAATACTTATCGTATAAACCTACTTTAAGCTCTCGAGATCCTTGAGGAACTTACGTACGTTACGCTACTAAATCGTAGGCGTCTCTATACCGTAGTACTACTAGTTATCCTTATCGGCCTTTACTATCCGATTACGATGCCGCTAGGGTCTACCTAAAATAACTAACGGCCTACCTATAGGCGCTATATAGTAGATAGCGTCGCTTACGCGCTCTACTCCTATATCGTTAGCGAGTCGTACGCGAACCGTATAGGCGCCGTAGTAATACCCCTAGTCCTACGCGTACGACTCTAGATTTAGAAGCTTTCCACTACTAATAGGCTATATCTAGTGTCGGAGTATATACTCGTACGATACTAAGCTTAAATCTATACCGTTATCTAGAAGAAACGTAGCCTCGCGAAAGCCCTTACGCGTCTCGACGGCGCCTCGTAAGTAATGCGCTAGACTCGTATCGACTTACCTTAAGGAGTCTATATAGAAACTTAGACTTAGGAGCGACCCTTACCTAGTCCTCTACCTTTTCCCTATTCGCCCTTCTTAGTTAAAGCCTCGATAGTTTCTAACCTACGAACCGCTTACGCGTCGCGGTCTTTCTATAGGTATCTATTCCGGCACTCCGTCTTATAGTAACCCTTCCTACCGTAGCCGTAGTACTCTACTTTCGACTTCTAGCTAGTTAAAGACGAGCTACCGGCGTCTCGCTACTAACTCGTACCTAAGGCGCCCGGTACTTAACTCTACTTCTATTACTTTAGGCGATCGGCCCGCTTATGTACGCCCTTAGCTTTACGCTTACGACGTATATACTACTCGCGGTCGTACCCTCTACTACTACCTCGGCGCTCGGTACTTTCGATGCGCGAGGCTAGGACTACTATGTCTTCTCTAGTCGTAGGGATATTATAGTAGCTAACGATAGCGGACCGTAAGCGAGGCGTAAGCTTCGCTAGTAGGTACCGTATACGTTACGCTTCCGAGTAGTTACCTAACTAGTCCTCTATAATATCTAGCTTAGTTAGGACTATTGCGCTATCTAGTTATCCTTCTATTTCGTAACCTCGTACTCTAATATAACATTAAGTACGCGATTTATAGGATCGCCGTATACGTCTCGATAGAACTCCTTAAAGTCCTAGTATAAATACCCTATAAGGTTAACGGCGCTATAGTTAGTATACTATCGCTCGCTTACCTCTCCGCTAAGGTACATAACCCTATATAGGACCTTTAATTCGTCTATCGCGTATATAGTACCTAAGAGGGCGAAGATAAGTAAGAGCTCCTAAAGGAATACCCTTACCTTCCTTATTAAATCCCCTCTAAAAGGCGTCGGCTCTTTTAGACGCGGTCGCGTCGCATGCGCTACGGCCGCGCCTCGTACTATAATATTATCGTTAGTAGTTATAGAGATAGAGGTAGGGGTTATAGTAGGGAGGTAATCTTCTCTCCTCCCTCCTATACGCTCTAGAGGCGGTACGCTTATAGCGCGCAAGATCTCTAGCCGCTCGATCTCCCGCTATATCTCTTACTCTTTAATCTTAGCCCGTAAGGCCTCTCTTCTTATAACTAAGGCTACACGACGCGCCTACTACTATACTCTAGGGCTTAGGGGCGGCGTAGGCGACTCGCTATCGTGTACGTCGCGATTAGGCTCTATAGCGTATATAGATTATAACGAAGGGAAGCTTTAGAACTATAAGGGCCGTAAGACTATAAGGGGATATCGTAATGTATAGTACGCCTATAATCTTCTAATCGTAGATAAACTAAAGCTTACTTTCTTCTATTAACGCTATACGCGTCTCCTAGTATACGTATACGCGTTACGTACGGTATACTAAGCCGGGCATAGCCGCATTACATATAAGGGTTAGCTATAGGCTACCCTTATAGAAAGACCGCGTTATGTAGTAGATATACGATTTAGCTGTTGTTCCGAGTATGTTCGTAAAGGTACGAAGTGTAATGTAACCATTACGTAGACCGAATAGGAAAGGCTTCGTAACTAGTGTCGTAAGCTTAAACGCGAGCTAGACGAAGCGAAAGAGAAGGTTACCGAGGCGATGTCGAAGGTGCATCGCCTTCGGAAGTAGCTACGAGTAGCTAAAGATCGCGAGGAGAAGGCAATATCGAAAGAATTCGAGGAGCTACGGGAGCTTCCGACCGAAGGTATAGAGGCTCTCTCTACGCCTTCGTCCTATCTCCTAGTTCCCGAGGGAAGTCCTAATGAGCTAGAGAACGTCTTTTAGATGCCTATTTCTTTATAGGAAGATCTGTCGCTTATCCCTAATAACGCCCTTTAGTCCTACCCGACCCTAGAGGAGGCCGTAGCGTCGTCCTTAAACGTCGAGCTAGCCGGTAGATAGGTATGTTTTCGTTTTCGATAGTACTCTCGTAACTTCTACTAACAGTTTATAGGTTTTTGTTACGGATCGGTCTGGGGAAGCCCGTAGCCAACCAATCGATGCCAGCAGACCAGCGGATGCACCCGATATGCAGAGTGCTCTCAGTGCTCTCGGGTGCTCTCTCGAGAGAGCAGAGAGAGCAGAGAGAGCAGGAAAGATCACGCCAAGACACGGCACTATATAGACGACGCTCTTTTGCAAGTAGATAGGAGCCTCGTGCTCAACTCATTTCAAGTATACACCATATACTGTTTGGGACCACTACCTTCTCAACGAGTTAGAGACATCACTGCAAAGATCCAAGCCCAGTTGGGATAACGAACAGCGGTTCCTAACAGTTTTGTTCTAGTTCCTAGGTATTTTCCGAGTCGTCGTATCCTTTCTATTTAATAAGGTATTACTAACCCTTTTTACCTAGGATTTATTCGACCTCGAATTCGTTTTCCGCTTCCGATTCGAAGTAGAATGTCTTCTAGTAAGGTGTTTTGGCGTGCGCCAGTTCTAATAGCGAAATATAGAACACTAGGTGGATCCTTACATCTTTTAGTAGCTATAGTTAGTAGTTAACGGGTCCTCGTGCCTCTTCGACGAGAAATAGTCCGACTTTTACCTAATCTAGTTTCTTATTCTTTCTTCTTATTTTAAGGTTCTTCGTAAGGAGATAGACCTTATCCCCCTTCTTAAGCTAAGGTACTATTTGTTATTTCTTGTTATATAGTGTCGTAATCTTATCTTAGTTGCTTTTAACCCTTCGTATTAAGTTTTCGTATATAGTTTTTATCGCCTCTATAGTTACGATTACCCTTTCGGCTTATAGATGTAATCCTTCTTCGCTAAATAGGTTCGGATGCTTACCGTAGTTTACGAAGAAAGGTGTTTCGCCCGTTATTTCGGACTTGTAGTTATTTAGTACTAACTATACTATAGGTAGGAGTGTAACCTAATTGTTCTATACATAGTTAATATAGTATCGTAGATATTGTTCTAGGGTTTAATTTATTCTTTCTATTTACCTATTAGTGTTACGGTCCGGATTAAGCTACGACGACACGCCTAACTATTGGCTATAGAAATCACGTGCGCCGCCCGAGATTACTCGCTCACTAGCGACTTGGTAATTCGAGATCACTCGCTCACTAGCGACCTAGTGATTTGAGATTACTCGCTTACTAGCGATTAGGTGATTAAGACTAAAGACTACTAATGCCTCCTTTGTATTTAGGAACGCTGAAAACCCTTATAGTTTGGAAGCGTTTAACTTACTATTTAATATTACTGTTTAGAATACACTATAACCCAACCTCTACCTTACTGCTACTTAACCTTTATAAGATAAGACAGCTACTACTTTATTACTCTCCCTTAACTTCCTATCGGCCCGAGAACAAACCCGATTAAGCTTGTCTTCTTACCTTGTGATATTATTAGGTTATACTAAACCTAATAGCTTTAAACGCCCTCTACGATAGGAGACCGATAGAGTAAACGGGGAACACCCGCCCCTAGTAAAGTAAGTAGAGCCCGACGACCTTAGACCGCGAACGATGCTATTAATACCTTGGCTACTTATATAGGCAACGATACCCTTAAGGTTAGTAAGCTAGAATACTACTATAGCGACCGAGACAAGTTCGATACTTAGGTCTCTTAGATAGACATGTACTTCTTATTTAACTCTATGCCTAAGAACCTTAAACCTATCTTTACTACTACCTTTTTAAGAGGACGAGCATAGTATTAGGTTAAACTATTCCTTAGGAAATACCTAGATAGTAACGGAGAAGATAATGCCGACGGAATCTTTAGGTTATACAACTATCTTAAGCATGCGATGAAGAGCGTCTTTAGTGTCTCTAATAAGATTACTACTGCCGTTCGTGTTATTTAGCATTTAACCTAGAAGACATCTACTGCCGAATATACTACTAAATTCTAGGAATACGCGCAACTCACCGATTAGGACGACGAAGCACTTTAAGTTATGTACCGAAGAGGACTAAAGGAGCATATTAAGGACGAGTTAATAAGGGACGGTCGGAAGATCGATAGCTTAGGCGACCTCGTTAGAGTTACGATTAATCTTAACGATAAGCTCTACGAGAGAGCTATAGAACGACGATACGACTCTAAGGTATCCGGAAAGGCTAGATACATACCGGGCTACGATAACCGTAATAGAGGCTTCTACGACAACTATAATAATAAGCCTAGGGACAAACTATACTACGGACTATAGCTAATAGAACTCGACGTTACCGAGAAAGGTCGTAAGATTAGGAATAGTAACGGGAATAGAGCATCCCGGAGTTCGAAAGAAACACGAACTTACTACGGATATAGTAAACCTAGCCACCTAGTAAGGGACTGCCGCGGTAAGAATATAGTGCGCCGCGAACAGTTTAACATAATGTAACCCCGAACTAGTAAATCTAAGAGTAGCGTTAGATCTCGAGGAGATACCGACTATACTCGGAGAGTAGGGGAGAGAGCTAGTAATAGAAGTACGACGCCTCTCCTAGACCCCTTAGAAGGACGAGGAGGATACTATAGGTAGCAAATAGTAGTTATTTCATTTAATGCGAAGAACTAACTACGATAGTTTAACATAATAATACAAAGAGTCGACTACGAGATTGAATCCGAATCTCGAAATGGTTATAGAAGCCTTCATTAGCGATTCTGTTACTAAGACTCGTATTAAGTTTACTACGCCGCGAAATTAGGCGTAGGGTATTAGCCTTAGTAACCGAGAGGAACCCTAGGAGCGACGTATAGGTAAAACGCTACGCTCCGAGAAGTAGATATCGACGAATCCTACTTTAACAACGATAAAAGCGATAAAGAAAACTAAGACCTAGGATAGAACGGATTATAGTTACTAGAACCATAGGAAGAAAGTTAAGAAACTACCGGGCTAGACACTATCGAAGAAGATTAGGATCCGGAAGAATTAAGCGAAGAGGATTCTTCCGAAGGAGAAGAGAGCGACACTAACGACGATAATAAACAACTAACCTTTACGATTAACGTACCTAAGAAATTATACAACATAATCGTATACCTATAAAGAAGGCACGAGAAATTCCTACCTAAGATAGGCGAACGAAGGATGCTACACTCTATTAAGTTTAATAAGACACTCGATACCCTACGAGGCCTAGCCTAGGGATACCCACTTATAGAAATAACCGAGAATCTAGTAACCGCTATTATAGAACGACCGCCGATAGGGAGCCGGATAATAGGAACCGGATATCTTATACCGTTAGGAACATTTATATCGAATAAATTACGTAACGTAGTGTAACACGTACGCGTACTCTACTTAGAAACGTAGAAGATCTAGGAACGTTACCGAATATAGGTGCGGATATAGAAAGGCTCGCGCTAGGTTTAAGCGGAGGCCTCGAGACACGAAGTACGACGTTCTATATACGAATAGGGAAAAGCACTAACTCCCTAGGAATAAGCGACCGAAGGGAGTTATATAACATAGAAAAGGCTTAAGCATTACTAAAGACAATAGTGTTTCGAACTAAGATTATCGTTAACGGGCACAAGATAGATGCTATAATAGATTCCGGAGCGAGCGGGAACTTTACCTCCGAATTATTTATTACAAGACATAGGATCGCTACCTATAAGAGGAAAGAGGGTTATAAATTAATCGCGGTAGACGGATTATCCTTACCTAGTATAGAGCGCGAGACGATACCGCTACTACTTGCTATCTAACGGCACTACGAGGAGATTATCTTAGATATTACTAACATAGCTAGTTATAACATCGTAGTAGGTATACCTTAGTTAAGAAAGCACAATCTAGTAATCGACTAGAGAAGAGGAGTACTTACATTTAGGGAATGCGACTACGTTATCGACATTTAGCCTACGTAGCGGTAGCGTTCGCTAGTAGATAAGGTAAAGAGACAGCTAAATAGGATATAGCTTACGCCGAATAGAAGGATAGAAGAACTACCTTCGACCGGGATAGACACTAGCGTAGGGCCGCCGGGTCACGAAGTTACTAGAAGTGATAGAAGTAACGTACTATCGAAGGATACTAACATCTTAGAATTAAGTATTCCTAAAGAGTATCGTAAGTGGTCGCGACTCTTTAAAGAGGAAAGAGGTAAGGATGCCTTACCTAAGCACTAACTATAGGATTATAAGATAAACATTTAGCTAGGGAAAGAGCCCCTATAGGGACCCCTATACTAAATGTCTAAGAAAGAGCTACAGACCCTACGAGAATAGCTAAAGGAGAAGCTAGCTAAAGGATAGATAAGAAAATCCACCTTAAGTGTAGGAACTCTATACGTGTTCGTTCTAAAAGTAAACGGGAAGTTACGACTCGTACAAGACTATAGGAAGTTAAACGAGATTACGATTAAGAACCGATACCTGCTACCTAACATCGAAGAAGTATAAGACAGATTAACCGGATTAGACTAGTACACGAAGATTAACCTACGAGATGCCTTCTACGCTATACGGATAGTAGAAGGAGAAGAATGGAAAACCGCTTTTAGAATAAGATACGGACTTTACGAATTCTTAGTTATACTAATAGGATTAACTAACGCACCCGCATCCTATTAGGACCTTATTAACGAAACACTTAGAGACCTACTCAACGTATACGTTATCGCTTACATGGACGACATATTAGTCTACACGAAAAGATCCCTTTAGAATTACATAAAGCAAGTCTAGGACGTATTCGAACAACTTACGCGTTTAGGATTTAAGACAGTACCCGAGAAATGCGAATTCTATAAGAAAGAAGTTAAATTCTTAGGCTTTATTATTAGTACTATAGGGATAACGATCGACCCTACGAAGACACAGTTAATTAGAGAATAGCTAGAACCGAAAACAGTTAAGGACGTACAATTATTCCTTAGACTAGCGAACTACAACCGGAAATTCATTAAGGACTACGTAAAAACAGTAGTACTAATAACGATACTTATAAGAAAAGACGTTACCTAGAAATAGGGAAAGGAACAGATTAAAGCATTTAAGAAACTTAAGGAACAATGCGCTTTAGCCCCTACGCTTCGACTATTCGATAGTAGTAAGGAAGTCTATATCGAGACCGATACGTCTAATATAGCAATAGGCGCGTGTCTAACATAGACACACGATAGGTAGAGACACCTAGTAGCCTATTACTCCCGGAAAATGACTATAGCGGAATAGAACTACTATTAAGGGGATGTCGTAATGTATAGTACGCCCACGACCTACTAGTCGTAGATGAACTAATTCTTGCCTTTTGTTTAAGACGCATCGCGCGTCGTAAGGTGTACTTATGCGTGTTACGTGCGGCTTAGCAGCCGGTCGCGACCGCATGTTATATATAAGGCCACATATAGGGGTTAGCTACTAGGCTGCCCCTTACAATTGCCTCCCCTCCCGTGCGAGCTGTCCTTAGCTCGCTAGTTACTACGTAGAGGCTCCTATGTACTTCTAGAACTATAGTTACTATACGGCCTATATGCGGGTTACGTACGTATTGTTATGTAGGTATAGGTAAGTAAGGCTTAGTTACTATGCCGACGTAGCTAGTTAGGGGTATAAAACTCTAGCCTAACCTAGCCCTTTCTTAGTACGCTCCCTAGCTCATTACCTTCGCTACACCACTACTACGTACCCGTACCGCACTATTGTCGTAAGCGCCTCGCTAGTATCATTATTATCATTATGTCTACCGTGCCCTCCCCGCTACCGTTCTCCGGCCGCTCCGCCTCCTCTAGTAGCACTAGTAGCGATAGTACTACTAGCGCCGTAGAAGACGAGCGCCGCTAGGCGGCTCTAGTGCGCGACGCCCCTAGAACGCCTAGTAGTCGCAAGCGACTAGTATTACCCTCGTAGCTACTAACGCCCTCGCTAGCTACTAAGCTCTCGTAGAGAATTAATATGTACATACGGTACCTCCCGTACTTCGTTAGGGGTAAGTCTCTACGTGTGTCGCCTACGATTCGTATACTAACCACTTACTAGACGAGGCCGATGACTGTAATAGTGTTACTACCGGCGAGCTCCTAAAGAAGTGTAGCCGCTATAGGCGTAGTAAACATAGCTACGTGCCTAATACTAGCTACGCTATCGCCTCGCTAGTAAGCCGCCTACGCGCCGCGCGGTCCTAGCGCGACTTCCTTACGGCTATAATAGGCTAGGCGCCTATAGACCTCTAGTAGTAGGAGCTAGTGGAGTAGATCCGCCTATATACCTAGCTAGGTAACGATATTAAGGAGGTAAGTCGCTACTTCGCTCGTACGAGTCGACTACTACTCGCGGGGGAGGGCTCTAGTGCGTCCCCTATGCTTCGGCTAACCCTTCCTATAGGCTATTAGGTAGTTTAATGCCTATAAGCATAAGCGTACCGGGGAGACCCGTATACGTGCCTCCGCCGCCGCCGCTACCACTGCCGCCGCCCCCGCCGCCGAAGCCCTCGCGCTCTAGTAGGAGTAGAACCGCGCCCTTAATGGGCTGTTCGAACTCGGCCGCGCCGTGAGTCGTATGTTCCTCGCCTACGTGTACCCTACTAACCGTAGTCCTAGTTCCTATAGGCGTAGAACATCGATACTACCGCCGCCGACCGGGCATTCTTACCTAAGTTACTACGTAACGATAACTAAGGCGCTCGCCTTACACGCTGCTCGCGGGCTCCTCGCCTACTACTACTCTACGTAGCTCCTAGTAGGCGCGCTACTCTTTAGCTTTTATTTTATTTATAGTTAAGAAAAGTTTTATTTATGCTCTAGTACTAGTCTTATTTGCTTCTCCTTAACGCCTTATAGTCGGCTACTATGCGATCCGCATTCGCGAGGCCCTCCGCCGGTTCCTAGCTATTATACTCCTCTAGCTAGTCCTTCTACTAGACTAGATACTATAGCTTACCCTTACGCTTACGCCTATCTAGTACTACCTCTACCTTATACTCTCCGTCCTTATTAGCTAGAGGGGGTACGGGTCTATCCTTATCGCTACCGATATACGGCTCGAGGAGAGAGACATAGAAGACGTTATAGAGCCTTAAGTCGGCTAGTAGCGCTAGGCGGTACGCCTACGAACCGATAGCGTCCGTAATGCGGTATAGGCCGATAAACTTCGGACCTATCTTCTTCTTTAGTACTGCTAACTTAAGGTTCTTCGTTAACAATAGGACTAAGTTACCTACGCGGTAGGTCTTAGCTTAGTAGGTCTTATTGTAGTAGCGAGCCTAGCTTTCTACTATAGCCTTCTATCGCTCCTCGAGTATAGCGCGTAGTTTTCGTATGCGACTCGTAGCTATTACCGCTGCTAGTACTTCCCCCCCTAGGTCTCGTCTCGAGATCTAGTTAGTATAGGGGCAATCTTAGGTCGCTAACCGTACGCTATTTCGAACGGACTTATCCGTAGTATTAGGTAGATACTATTATTAGCTACGAGTTTAGCAACTATAAGCCACTTAGCCTACTTAGTTTAATTGTTACTATAGTAATAACGAAGGTATTGTTCGAGGGTTTAGTTTACCCTCTTAGTTTAGCCGTTAGTCTAAGGGTGAAAGGCCGTAGATAGCTTACGCTTTATACGCGCCTCGAAGTAGAAGTTACTCTAAAACTAACTAGTGAAGACCGGACCTCGGTTGCTTACTATACCTAACGGGACACTATAGTATCGCACGACTTCGTCTCGTAGGAGCCTCGTAAGCTCTACGGCTGTGTAAGTCTTCGTCGTCGGGATGTATAAGCTCATTTTTAAGTAGCGATCGACTATTACTAGGATCGCATTATATACGCAACCGGCTCGCGTACTTAGAGGTAGGTCCGTAATGAAATCTATAGTAATTTCCTACTACGGTCGCTCCGGTCTAGGAAGCGGTTATAGCTCGCCGTAGGGTCAATAGCGCCTCGCCTTCGAACCCTAGTAGGTTCTATAGGCTTAGACGTATTGTTTTACGTCCGTGCTAAGTAAGTCCTACTAATAATTACGTCGTAACAGCTCTTTAATCTTAGTCCTTCTAAAGTAACCCGCGAGGACGTCGTCGTAGTATATGCGAATTAGATGCGACCTAATTGCGTGATCCCTAGGTACTACGATCGCGTCTCCGTAGTACATAAGGTTATCCTTTATATACTATCCCTTAGCGTCCCTCGCGCTTAGCGCCTACGCTAAGTATACGATATACTAGTCGTCTTACTACTACGCGATCTTTATTAAGAGTAGGATTAACTTACCCGTCGAGCTATAAGCTTAACCCTATATTACTACAGCGCATACTGCTACTAGTAAAGACGGCTTATCTTAATAGGGAAGGTTACCTCTCCGCACTACTATCGCTGCGCCTATGTCGCCCTATATCGCCTCGTAGGTAGTAAGCACGCGCTTTACCGTCGGCTCGCTTATCCCTTCTAGAGACTCCTTCTAGAAAGATAGCTTACTTTATAAGGTAGGTAGTAAGTTCGAAGTTTATTACGTTATAGCTACGTAGTTACTACGTCTCGAAGGCGCGTCGGCTAGGTTAGTCTTACCCGGCCGATGCTCCACTATAAAATTAAAAGACTATAGGAACGTAGCCTATCGAGCTTACCGCCTATTTAGCTGCTTTACTATTATGAAGCCCTGTAGGTTAGCGTAGTCGACTAGTACTCGTACCGCATACGTAGCGCCCTCTAAGTATAGCCTCTAATACTTAAAAGCCTTAACTACTGTAAGTAGCTCCTAATCGTACGTCTCGTAGTTGCACTTAGCTAGTATTATCTTACGTAAATAGAACGCGATAGGATGCTACTTAGTACTAAACAATTAGGATATAATACCTACGATCGCGAAACCTAAGGCATCCGTCTCGACTCGCGTGCGTAGCGTAGGATCGAAGTGCCTAAGTATTAGTGTACCTAAGAATCCGGCCTTAAGCTATCGAAACGCCTACTCTTTACTTAAGGTCTACGTAAGAGGGCCGTGCTTCTTACCGTCCTTAGATCCCTTTAGTAGGTCCGTTAGGGGCTTATAGACCCTTAAGTATCCTTCTATAAAACGCCGGTAGAAGTTATAAAACCTAAGGAAGGACTAGACCTTATAAAAGGTCGTAGGTGTAGGCTATTCCTCGATAGCGGCTACCCTGCTCCTATCTATCGATACGCCTACGGCGCTCACGACAAACCTAAGGAACTCTACACTCTCCTAGAAGAAGTGACACTTCTTAGGGTTTGCGAATAGGGTAACCTTTCGTAGCCTCTCTAGCACCGTGCGTACGGCTCGTACGTGTGCCTTACGCGTCTCGCTATAGATGAGGATATTATCTAGGTAGACTACGTAAATGTTATTAACTAAGCCGGTTAGCGCCTTATTAATATACCCTTAAAAGGTTGCCGGTGCGTTAGTTAACCCGAACGGCATTACTAGGTACTCGTAGTGTCCGTATCGCGTGCGAAACGTAGTCTTCTACTTATCGCCTCGCTTAATAGGGATACGATGGTAGGCGTCCTTTAAATCGATTATAGTGAAGAACCTAGAACCTAATAGCCTATCTAGCGTCTCGCTAATTAGGGGTAGGGGGTATCGGTTCTTCACTATAATCTTATTTAGGCCTCTATAATTAACATAGAGCCTAAGAGTACTATTCTTCTTTAGCACGAATAGGATAGGCGTACCCGCCTCGCTTGCGGACCGCCTAATCTACCCCTTCTCCATTGCTTACGCAAGGTACTCCTTTAAGGCCTCTAACTTAGTTAAGGACTAGTAGTACAGCGGCTTAAAAGGGGGTTTCTTTCCTTTAACGAGATTAATCGCATACTTAACCCCGTCGGGCATCTTACGCTTCGCCTACTCATTAGGAGCGTATACATCTCGGAAGTCTACAAATTCTTTAGGCTACGAGGGGCCCTCTCCTTTAGGTACTACTATAGCAATAGCCCGAATACTTATCGCATAAACCTACTTTAAGCTCTCGAGATCCTTAAGGAACTCGCGTGCGTTACGCTACTAAACCGTAGGCGTCTCTACACCGTAGTACTACTAGTTATCCTTATCGGCCTTCACTATCCGATTACGATGCCGCTAGGGTCTACCTAAAATTACTAATAGCCTACCTATAGGCACCGCGTAGTAGATGGCGTTACTTACGCGCTCTACTCCCGCGTTATTAGCGAGTCGCAGCCGAACCGTAAAGGCGCCGTAGTAATACCCTAGGTTATGCGTATACGACTCTAACTTCGGTAGCCTTACCCTATTAATAGGTTGCATTTAATGTCGGAGTACATACTTATACGACACTAGGCTAAGATCCGTATAGTTATCTAGGAGAAACGTAGCCTCGCGAAAGCCCTTACGAGTCTCGACTACGCCTCGCAAGTAACGCGCTAGACACGCATCTACTCGCCTTAAGGGGTCGACTTTAGGAAAACTCGGACTTAGGAGCGACCTACTTATAGTCCTCTACCTTTTCCCTAGTCGCTACGATAGACACACATCTACTCGCCTTAAGGGGTCGACTTTAGGAAAACTCGGACTTAGGAACGACCTACTTCTAGTCCTCTACCTTTTCCCTAGTCGCTACCCTTCTTAGTTAGAGCCTTCGTAGCGACTACCCTACGAACCGCTTACGCGCTACGGTCCTTCTATAGGTGCCTATTCGGGCAATCCGTCTTAATGTAACCCTTCTTATAGCATCTATAGCACTCTGCTTTAGTCCTATCGAAGGTTATAGACGATCCGCCGGCGTCCCGCTAGTAACTCGCACCCGGGTCGCGCGACGCCTAACTATACTTCTACTACTTCGAGCTACGATCGCTTCGCCCTTAGTCGCCCTTAGTCTCTCGCCTACGGCGACTATGCTGCCCGCGGTCGTGCCCTCCGCTACTACGCTCCGTGCTTTTAATACGCGAAGCTAGGATTACTAGTTCCTCTCTAGTTATTAGGATGTTATAAAACTTAACGATTGCGGACCGTAGGCTAGGCGTAAGCTTAGCGAGCATGTGTCGTACGCGTTACGCCTCCGTATAGTCCCCTAACTAATCCTCTATAACATCTAGCTTAGTCGTAAACTGACATACTGTCTAGTTGTCCTTCTGTTTCACCGCCTTATACTCTAACATTACGTTAAGCACGCGGTTCATAGGGTTACCGTATACGTCTCGATAGAACTCCTTAAAGTCCTAGTATATATACCCTTTAAGGTTAAGGACGCTATAGTTAGCGTACTATTGCTCACTTACCTCTCCGCTTAGGTACATAACCCTATATAGGACCTTTAACTCGTTCGTCGTATACGTGCCGCCTAAGAGGGTAAAGATAAGAGAGAGCTCCCTTAGGAATACCCGTGCTTTCTTAATCGAGTCCCCTCTAAAAGGCGTAGGTTCTTTAAGACGTAAACGTGTCGTATGCGATACGACCGCGCCTCGAGCTACGATATTATCGTTAGTTACTATAGATAGAGGAGGGGGAGGGGGAGTAGGGGATGGTTCTCCGCCGGATTCGCCCTAAGGGTCCGCCGGCGGCACGCTTACGTCCCGTAAGATCTCTAACTGTTTAATCTCCCTCTATATCTCCTTCTCCTTAACCTCTACCCGAAGGGTATCCCTCCTTACGACTAAGGCTACACGCCTCGCTTGTTACTAGGCCCTAGGGCTTAGGGGAGCCGTAGGCGTAGCGCTACTATCGTCGCGTTCGGACTCTATAGCGTATATAGATTACAACGAAGAGAAGAATTAGAACTATTAAGGGGATGTCGCAATGTATACTCGTAGATAAACTAATTCTTGCCTTTTGTTTAAGACGCATCGCGCGTCGTAAGGTGTACTTATGCGTGTTACGTGCGGCTTAGTAGCCGGTCGCGACCGTATGTTACATGTAAGGCTATATGTAGGGGTTAGCTACTAGGCTGCCCCTTACAACTACGACATCTATAATAAAGAGCTTCTAGCTATTGTTACTACTATATAACATTAGAGAGTATACGTCGAGGGCCTACCGAAGTTAACGATTCTTTCTAACTATAAGAATCTTACGTACTTTACGACGACGAAAGAACTAACCCGAAGGTAAGCCCGCTAGTCGGAGCTACTAGGACAGTATAAGTTCGAAATTAAATATACTCTAGGAAGAGAGAACGGCCGCGCCGACGCGCTAAGTCGAAGAAGCGACTATATAAAAGGAAAAGAACTAGTGTAACATAAAGTACTAAAAACGAACCCCGACGGAAGTCTTAGTACTAACATAAGAGAATTTAATAGCATCGTACGGATATTAGGCGATAAGGACGAACAATTCCCTATATCGTAAGGAAAATACTAAGTACCTAAGGATCGAGAAGAAGAATGCATACGATAGCATTACGACGGACTAATATATAGACACCCCGGAACTTCGAAGATAATAGACCTAATATAGCGTAGCTTCTTATTTCTATAGATAAGACTTAAGGTGTTACGCTACATTAAACAATGCGTATACTGCTAACGAAATAAGGCTACGAGACACGCTAGATACGGTTACCTACAGTTTAGGACACTACCGACGAAACTATAGGACGAAGTTACAATAGACTTTATTACGAAACTCCCGCCGTTAAGAGACTAAGTTACGAAGTAACTATACGACATAATACTAGTTATAGTTAATAGACTTATAAAATACGCACACCTTACTCCTATATTAGAGACATATAATATAGAGTAGCTCGGATACCTCGTACTAGATAGACTTATCCGATACTACGGATTCCCTTAAGCGTTTATAACGGACAGAGACAAGTTATTTACATCGAACTACTAGAAGACGCTTATAGGGACGATCGGAATTAAACATAAGCTGTTAATAGCATATTATCCGGAGATAGACGGATAAACCGAAAGGATAAATTAAACGCTAGAATAATACCTACGATACGACATTAATTATGCATAAGACAACTAGGTTTCATTACTGCTAATAGCGTAGATCGCACTAAATAACCACAAATCGGAGACAACTTTAACGACGCTATTCTATATAAACTTTAGTAAAGATCCTAACCTATTTAGAACACCTAGATCCTACCTACAAGCCGAAAGAGCGATCGTAACGACGGACACTCTTAAGGAAGTGTATAAAGAAACACGTAAGGCGATCGAAGATGCATAATAAAAACTGTCTTAATAACGGTAGGACACGAGAAAAATGGCACCTCTACTAAAAGAGGGGGATAAGGTCTATCTCCTTATAAAAAACTCAAGAATAAGAAGATAGACTAAGAAACTAGATTACGTTAAAGTCGGACTATTTTTTATCGATAAAGTTATAGGACTAGTTAACTACCGCCTACGACTACTATTAGACGCGAAAATCCACCTAGTCTTCTATATCTCTAAGTTGGAACCAGTAGACGCCGAAACACCTTACTGTTACGGTTCGGTCCAAACGGCAGCCCCGACCAGACACACGAAACACTGATCACTTGGAAACACGTGATACTGATCATCCAGACGCACGTGACACTGATCACTTCACGGACTGATCAGTGTGATCAGTATGCTCAGTGGGACTGATCAAGGTGATCATACTGAGCCATAGGCTCTACGCCGCGAATCTCCTTTGTATTTAGGAACGCTAGAAACCCTTATGGTTCTGATGCGTTCAACTCATGTTACTATCTCACTGATTGGAATACAACTCTTATTCCTATCATTTATCTTCGCTCAGCTTGCTTCAGCCTCTCCAAAGAATAATACCGCCACGTGACTTGACTTATCTCTTTTGAGACTAGCCCTGGAACGAGACAATAACACTTACTAGGAGAGCTTCTATTTTGAACTAGAAGTAGAAAACGAATTTAAAGTCGAAAAAATCCTAGATAAGAAAGGTTAGCGATACCTTATTAAGTGGAAAGGGTACGACGAATTAGAAAATACCTAGGAACTAAAACAAACCCTACAAAACTGTTAGTAAAAGATTCGACAATACTAAAAACGGGTCCGCCGATACGACTAACGACAATCGATCTCTCGGCCGACGAGCGACTAGGGTAGGAATCGAACCTACGACCTTAAGAGTATAGATAGCTTACGCTTCACTACTAAGCTACCTAGCCGATTAATGAGAATAGGGACATAACTTACAAGTAAATACCCTAACGAGTCTCTACCCCTAGGGACTCGCCCTAAGGCTCCGCTCCGGAAAGCGCCGCCTAGTTATTTACGGGCTATCTAATAGAACTAGAAGGGATAGAGAAATCGATCGCGTTATTAACAAAGTCGATCGAGGACTATATAGTAGGAGAGAGGCTAACAGTCGTATCGGTAGTAGGATAATCGACGTCCTTAATCTCTCTAGAGGCCTCTATTTCGGCCTCTAGACACTACGCCTTCTTACGCGCGCGCTCCTCCGCTTAGCGAAGTATTGCCTTGTTCCGCATTAACCGTGCTAAGATCTCCGTAAGCTCTTCCTTATCTTTTTCGACCTTTTTCCGGTACTCCTCCCGGGTCTTGTTAAGAGACTCCTAGGATAGGTTTATACACTTACGCCCGCGACGAATACACTCCGAACACCGAAGCCGAAAGTTGCCTTCTATAGCGACGTAGGATAAACCGTTAAAGAAGCAATAGTTATACGCGAGATCTACTAGACGACCGTGTTCGTTAATTTCCTTAGCGAGCCGGAGACGGTTTTTAGAAGAAGAAGAAGACATCGTTATAGGCCGCGAAGAGGGAACATTATATTATCTTATATAAGCTTCGGGACGAAGCTAGGCTAGAAGGGGGATAGTGTTACGGTCCGGATTAAGCTACGACGACACGCCTAACTATTAGCTATAGAAATTACGTGCGCCGCACGAGATTACTCGCTTACTAGCGACTTAGTAATTCGAGATCACTCGCTCACTAGCGACCTAGTGATTTAAGATCACTCGCTTACTAGCGATTAGGTAATTAAGACTAAAGACTAGTAATGCCTCCTTTGTATTTAGGAACGCTAAAAACCCTTATAGTTTAGAAGCGTTGAACTCACTGTTCAATATTACTATTTAGAATATACTATAACCTAACCTCTACCTTACTACTGCTTAACCTTTATAAGATAAGATAGCTACTGCTTCATTACTCTCCCTTAACTTCCTATCGGCCCGAGAACAAACCCGATTAAGCTTATCTTCTTAACTTGTAATATTATTAGGTTATACTAAACCTAACAATTAGTTTACGGATAGTAGGTAGTAGATAGCTTATGTCTAATTCCGATCGTGGAAACTAAGGTTTTCTAGTAGTTAGATGTAAATAACTTGTCTCTATCTATAATAAAGACCCTTCGGAATCTATAGTATCGTACGAGTCGATCGAGTACGAGGTGTCCGAGTTACTCTATATTATACGTTTTAGATATAGGAATAAAGTGTGCGTATTTTGTAAGTCGGTCTACTATAACTAATATTATGTTATATTATTGTCCTATAGTTTAATCCTAGGATGTTAGTAACTTAGTAATAAAGTCTATCGTAACTTCGTCCTATAGGTTTATTAGTAGTATCCGGAATTATATCTCGCCGTACTTTACGTACCTTACGGCTTTATTTTTCTAATAGTGTTCGTATCGTTTAATGTATCGTAGTACTTTCTATCGTAACTGCGGGAATACGAAGCTTCTCTAAATAAGTTCTGCTATCTTAGATATTCCGGGGTGCCCGTAGGTTAGTTCGTCGTAATGTTGTCGTATACATTCTTCTTCTCGGTACTTCGGTACCTAGTATTTCCCCTATACTATTAGGAATTGTTCTTCTATGTCTTAGAGAACACGTACTATATTATTAAACTCCTTTATGTTAGTACTAAGGCTTCTATTAGGATTCGCCTTTAGTATTTATTATCGCACTAGTTCTTTTCCTTCTATATAGTCGCTTCTTCGGCTTAGTGCGTCGGCCCTACTATTGTCTTTACCGGGTATATAGCGGATTTCGAACTTATACTGACCGAGCAGTTCCGACTAGCGGCACTGTCTTCTTATTAGCAGTTTAGTCGTAGTAAAGTAAGTGAGATTCTTATAATTAGAAAGAATCGTTAGTCTAGGTACTCCTTCTGTATATATTCTCTAGTGCTATATTATAGCGATAATAGCGAGAAGTTCCTTATTATAGATATCGTAGTTTTATTCCGCGGGTAATAGTTTCCTTAAGTAGTAGGCTACTAGGTGTCGTTACCTATTATACTCTTACGTAAGGTATACTGCGATAGCTATATCCGATACGTCCGTTTCGATTTAGACTTCCTTCGTACCGTCGAATAATCGAAGCGTTAGTGCTAAGGCGTATTGTTCCTTTAGTCGTTCGAATGCTAGTCGTTGTACGCTACCCTATGCCTATTTAACATCCTTCTTCGTAAGCATCGTTATAGGTATCGATGTCTTCGAATAGTCCTTAATGAATTTCCGGTTGTAGTTAGCTAGGCTAAGGAATAATTGTACGTCCTTAACGTATGTTAGCTCTAGCTATTCTCTAATAGACTGTGTTTTAGCTAGGTCGATCTAGATTCTAGTCGTGCTAATAATAAATCCTAAGAATTTAACTTCTTTCTTATAGAACTCGCATTTTTTCGGTACCGTCCGGAAACCTATTTTAGATAGTCGTTCGAGTACGTCCTATACTTCTCGTATATACTACTAGAGTGTCCCTTTTGTATAGATAAGGATATCGTTAACATAGGTAATAACATATACGTCTAGTAGGTCTCTTAGTGTCTCGTTAATTAGGTCTTAGAATGCGGCTAGTGCATTAGTTAATCTAAAAGGCATAACTAAGAACTCGTATAGTCCGTATCGAGTCCTAAATGCGGTTTTCTATTCTTCTCCTTCCGCTATACGGATAGTATAGAAGGCGTCTTATAAATCAATCTTCGTGTACTAGTCTAATCCGGTTAATCTATCCTATGCTTCTTCGATGTTCGGTAGTAGATAACGGTTCTTAATAGTAATCTCGTTTAACTTCCGGTAGTCTTATACGAGTCGTAGTTTCCCGTTTGCTTTTAGAACAAACATACATAGAGATACTACGCTTAAGGTCGATTTTCGTATTCGTCCTTTCGCTAGGTTCTCCTTTAGCTATTCTCGTAGGGTTGTTAGCTCTTTTTTAGACATTAGATATAGGGGTTCCTATAGAGGCTCTTTCCCTAGCTAAATATTTATCCTATAATCCTATAGTTAGTGCTTAGGTAAGGCGTCTCTACCCTTTTCCTCTTTAAAGAGCCTCTTCTATTTAAGGTACTCCTTAGGGATAGTTAACTCCGAAATGTTAGTATCCTTCGATAGTACGTTAAGTCTATTACTTCTAGTAACTTTATAACCCGGCGGCCTTACGCTAGTGTCTATCCCGGTCGAAGGTAGTTCTTCTATCCTTCTAGTCGGCGTAAGCTCTATTAGATTAAGCTGTCTCTTTACCTTATCTACTAGCGAATGCTACCGCTACGTAGGATTAATGTCGATAACGGTCGTCCTATAGAGAGCGCCTTCACGCGGCGGACGACGTAAGTATCTTCGTTACGACGAAGAGAAACTAAGACTCTCTCTCTCGAAAAATACAAGCCTACTCGACTCGAAACAAGAAAAGACAGGTCGGACGAACCGAACGAACGAGATACGCTCAAAATCTACAAACAAGAACTCCGGAACTGCGAGAAGGGAAAGCGACGTACATAGCGTACACGTCGCTCGAACAACGAAGGCGCTGTCTACCTGTCGTCCCGGCAAACCACGTAAACTGCCGGCTGGAACCAAGAGAGGCGTTTAGGGGCGCAAACCACGTATACTGCACGGCTGGAACCAAGAGAGGCCGAGGGGGGGACGACAGCGAGGCCACTGCGACCGAGGAGCTACACTCGAGACCGGAGAACGCGACTGGATTGAAACAGAGGCAACGGGTGTTTCTTGGGATTTTGCTCGGTGCGTACGGGTACGGCCGGCTTGGCTTTTTAAAACAAGAACGAGACACGGGCGCAAAACTTGTCTCGCCCGGGGCAAGGCGACAAACCGCAATTCTCGACAAGACACGACTACCGGGTACGCGCGTACTACGCCGCAATATATTCGATTTACGGTTCGAATAGCGAGCGTTGCTCGCATCTTTTAAGGAGTTTTTACGTCCGGGGTACGACGGGGCTTTTCTCCTTCTCTCAAATTTTGGTCTCGTTCTCGAGACCCGTGTTGCATAGTCTTTGACTCAAATAGCACGTTAATGGAATAATCAATGTCGATAACGCAATCGCATTACTTAAATGTAAGTACTCCTCTTCTCTAGTCGATACCTAGATTATGCTTTCTTAACTAAGGTATACCTAGTACGATCTTATAATTAGCTATGTTAGTAATATCTAAGACAATTTCCTTATAGTACCGTTAGATTGCTAGTAGTAACGGAATCGTCTCTCGTTCTACGCTAGGTAAGGCTAATCCGTCTACCGCGATTAGTTTATAACCTTCGTTCTTCTATTAGGTTACGATCCCTTTAGTTCTTATAAATGCTTCGGAGGCAAAGTTCCCGCTCGCTCCGGAGTCAATTATAACTCTAGTCCTATAACTATTAACGATTACTATTGTTCGGAAGACTACTATTAATGCTTAAGCTTATTATGTACTATATAACTCCCTTTAGTCGCTTATTCCTAAGGAGTCGATCCTTTTCCCGAATGCCGGGTAGAACGTTATATTTCGTATCGTAAGGCTTCGGCTTAAACCTATAGCGCTTAGTGTCTATATATTTCGTTAGTTACGTTCCTAGATCCTTTATAATTATAAGTAGAGAGCCTTTATATGTTTATACGGCTTATCGTAGTAAATCTAGGACTATAAGTCCTAACGGTGTAATGTATCCTCCGTAGATTATCTAACTGCCTACCGGTAGTCGCTCCTAGACTACTCGGTAGAAGTCTTTAACTTCTATAATCCGTAGATGTCTCTAAACTATGTGTTGTATAGTGTCGAGTATCTTATTAAACTCTACTAGATATAGGTGTCGTTTTCCTTATATCCTTAGAAAGACTTCTTCGTTCCGTCTCGTAATATACACTAGTAGGTCGTATACTTCTTTAGGTGCGTCGATCGTAAATGTAAGCACCTTGTTATCGTCGTCTTTAGATTCGCTACTCTCTTCTTCGGAGGAGTCTTCTTCTTCTAACTCTTCTCCGGTATCCTCGCTTTCTTCGATAGTATCTAGCCCGGTAGTATGTTAACTTTCTTCCTATAGTCCCGGTAACTACGATCCGCTCTACTCGGGGTCCTAGTTTTCTTTATCGTCTCTATCGTCGTAGTAGGATTTATCGATATCTATTTCTCGGAGCGTAGCATTATACCTATGTGTCGCTCCTAGGGTTCCTTACGGTTACTATAGGAAATACCCTACGCCTTCCTTAGCGGAGTAATAGGTTTAATACGAGTCTTAGTAACAGAAACACTAATAAAGGGCTCCGTGACCATTTCGAGTATCGCGATCGATCTCGTAGTCGACTCTTCTTACTATTATTCTAAATGTTCTTAGGGCATCTTTATGTTATATTATATAGTACTATCGCTCGATCTAGCGGATGATGTAATACCGTCGGCTACGTAGCTAGTCGTAAGTATCCTTAAGCTTCCTTATCGCTACTCGGCTTTCCTCTACCTAAGTTATAATTATGTCTAACCGGCCTATAGCGTAGCGTAGGTAGTCCTTTATGCAATATAGGCGTCCTAGTGCGTTCTCCTCGTTTATCTAGGAGATCCGTATTTCTAGCTCGGTTAGAAGATTATCCCTCTAGTCGTAGATGTTCTCTATAACCTCGCGGGGGAGTCCCTCTTATTTTCCCTAGAGTTATAGTGTTAGAATGTTTCGTTAGGTTATTTTAAATTGTCGTAGTTAATCTAAGGTATAGCTATGTGTCGTAGTTCTAAACGTCCTAGTTTTATTCTCGAGTTTATCGAGTTGTATCGTAACGTATATATACCGTAAGGCGAGTCCCCCGTAGGTTGCCTAGAGGGAGTCCTCTAGTGCTATGCTTCTCGTTACTAGTAGTAACTCGCTAACCCCTTCGGTTACCTTCTAGAGTTAGCCTCGTACTAACGAGAGGCGTTCCTAAGGATTATTTACGAGTATCTCGTTTATCTCGATGTTTAAGAGGTCCTATTCTAGTTTCTCTAGGATCCCCTGTTTCGCTTATTTGACCGTCGTTACTTCGTTGTCTTCGGTAGTCGTTTCGGGACGTTAGATAGTGTTTGTTATGCCGAATGTTTCTTCTTATAGATCGAGCCTCTCTATTAGGGTATCTACTTAGTTCTCCGGCTAGTTCCCTCTCTATTAGGGTATCTACTTAGTTCTCCGGCTAGTTCACTACTTCTTAGATTTCGTTATATACCTCCGTACGAATAGGGGTAGTGTCTATAAGGTCCTCGAGAGCAAGTAACGTATCGTGGAGCTATCCTTAGAGCTAGACCGTAGGTTTGGTCGCCGCAATAGCCTCGATTATATCCTTTAATCGTTATCGTACCGTCTCGATCCTCTTATCCCTAGACGCCTATTAGCTTTCTAAGGCGTCCCTTATCTAGATTACATTAAACTAGCATATCTTTCTAAACTGTCGTAGTTAGTTTATATAACTATAGTATCCTCCTCGTCCTTAAGAGAGGTCTAGGAGGGGTGTGTCGCTTTTGTCGACCCTCTCCTCTACTCCTCGAGTATGGTCGGTGCTACCTAGTAGTCTAACACTGCTCTCGAGTTTACTAGTTCCTTATTATATTATATTAAATTGCTCGCGGCGCACTATATTTTTCTTTCCGCGGTAGTTCTTCGCTATATAGCCTTCCTTACTATAGGTATAGTAGGTAATGCTTCTTTTTGAACTCTTTCGGTTAGGAGGTCCCTTTTTTCCTTGTCTCTTTAGTAGTTTCCCTCGCTCGGTGTTGTTAAAGGTTCTCTCCTAGTCTATCGCGTCTAGGTCCCGAGTATTAGTGTTTCTTCTACTATATCCAATCCTATTGTTACTAGGTCGGAAGGATTTCCCTAGGTTCCTCGTATACCGCTTTCCCTAGTATAGCTCGTATAGCTAGTCGTCTAGGTAAATTGCTGCCTATATTAAGTCGTTAAGCGTGTCTTACTTACCGCTATAGCGTATAAGCTCGGCCTTAACGGAGTCCTTAAGTCCCTCTCTAAACGTATCTACTAAGGATTTGTCGTTCTATCCCGTAATAATCGAGTATTCCTTAAACTTAGTAGCGTACTCGGCTACTAAAGTTTTCTAAGTTATTCCTTTAATCTCTTAGATAGCCGTGTTTTATTCGTTAGAAATTCTAAAGAGCTTCTTAAGCTCTCTTCTAAAGATCGAATAGCTTCCGAACATTCCGGTCTTATCCTTAGTTATACGACTATCGAGATAGCCTCTAAGATATAGCTTTATCTAGTGTTAGGCTCGTCCCCTAAGAAAGGTAACAGCAAATAGCGTACGCTAGTTCGCCTCTAACTTCTTATAGAACAAGATATATATGTCTATCTAGTTAAGCTAGTCGTCGAGCTTACTTCGGTCTCTAAAGTAGAAGTCTAGTTTAGCTACCTTAAAGTTAGTTTCTTCCTTAGCGTCGTTAGCCTCGTCGTCGTCGGACGTAATTATCCTATCGGGATTCCTAGGTCTTAGGCGGCTGCCTCCTGCCTTACTAGGGGCGGGAGTTCCCCTTCCGTTACTTGTCTATAAAGTACTTATCCTTAGGGCGTTTAAAGTGTTGTAAACCTCCGTAGTAGGCTAACTATAGAAGGAGATAGTCTATTACGTAAATTAGGCTTCTTTAGAGAGTACTAGACAAGGTATAGGAGGCAGGCAATAACTAATAAGAATAGGTGTATTCTAATTAGTAAGGTTATAATATAAGTTGAACGCCTCGAAGCTATAGGGGATTCTTAGCGTTCCTAAATATAAAGGAGATATTGCCTATTAAGGCGATGTTGTTTGTCCGTCCGACTAACTGTCTAGTCGTTTAGTTACGGAGTCGCCTAGACTTACGTGTTCGACCGCCCTTGCTCCTGTCTAGTCGGACACGTAACCTAGACACGTTAGAGATCCTTCGCAGTAGCGATTGGACCTCGTTCGCCGGGTCTTTTCTTATATTCCTTCAAACCGTAATAATAGGGGATTAAGTCCGCCAATCCTCTTGTTTATCTAGCTACTACGCTACTCGTTACGTGACCTGATTTCAGGTCCCGGGACCGGCAAATACCCCTGCTTACATAAGCGCCGCTCTATACCACTACAACTCGGACAGGCCTATATAGGGTGGTTAGTAGACATTAATACCTATAAAAGTTGTAAGTTCATAATGTGCTTATAATAGCTAAGCTAACGGGTAACTCGATTAGGTATACCGATCCGTAAAGCGTACGTTAGTAGAGCGCGTTCGGCTACGATAGTCGAGGGTCGAAACGCGCCGTAACTTCCGGCATCCTATAGGTGCCGACGCCTTATATAGCTATTAGTAGGCATCGAGCACTTTGAACAGACTATATAGACTCTCGGCGAAGCGACGTTCCGTCTACATAACACGATTAGTAGAGTAGCTCACTTTTCCGGTTATAGAATTCTCGAAACGGGAATTAGTTACGGCGTGTTTCCGGTTCTTGTTATGTAATGCTATAGCAGCCTCACGACAACAACGATAGTTCCTATTTTCACGAATCTGTGATCGTATGTGCACGTTGGAGAGACATATACCAATATATCACTGAAGACACACTGCAGCTTGCCTAATGAACAACCATTACGCCTTTGCCTCCCCAATGACTAAGAAGTGATTGAGGCCGTAGGTTATGCCACAGAGTTAGTGATTCTCGATCCGGGCCACCTAATGGCCGTCTTCGCTGATCATGCACAAAGCTCTCCGTAAGAACGAGCCATAACGTTTCATCACGCACAAGCTGGGACTCGTGGTGACGGAACGAGGTCGTAGACACTAGCTGCTGAGCGGAGCCCATCGCCCAGAACATGGATCGCGCTTTCGAATGTGGTAAGCAAGGCTAATACATAGCGAACTCCTGTGACTTTTCTCCAGATGTCTCAACTGTTTGCCGCGATCTTGGAATCCGTGCCTGAAACAGACCAGAAAGCAGAACTATCATGTAAAGCCTCGCTTATGCTCGACATCCGCCTTGAGCTTCTCCAGGGCTCTGATCTTCTCGCCGATGTTCGTGGCAAGTAAGTCAGCCAGCTTACCAGCAGGCACTTGCTGAAAATTTGAAATGCTTCGTCTCATATCACCTTCCGTTGCTGGGTTCATGATCATGGTGCTCCCGAAGGCCAACACGACACTCTTACAAGTGGCGTACCAAGTATCAACCTCACCCTGCGCCGTTCGCCGCTTTTCGATCCCCAACTTCGCTACTGCCTCGCTGATTGCTGCAACCCGAGGTTGTGCCTGTGCTATGCTTTCGAGGAGACTTGTAGAGGCATTCTCACCGACGCGAGCGCTGCGTAGTAGATTCTGGACGTCCTGCGGCACACCCGTGAAGTGTATAGTGTTTCCTGGACCCAATCGAGTCACTGGCCATAGTATTGCGTAGAGGTGTCGACTAGGCATATGACTGGTCTGGGCGTTGAGCTACCAGTGGTCAGACATCAGAACTGTCAAGTCGAATTCGACGACTTACCTTGAAAGTTATTGAACGTTTTTGCAGGCTTGGAGCAAGGAAATCGCAGAGTGAGTAGAGCATCTGGTTGACGGCAGTGAGCAGCTGCGAGGCATTGGCCGATCTCACTTTCGAGTTCTGCCGCTCGGAAATGTCGACCTTGACACTCATATTGTGAAAGCGAGAGAGACTTTCACGCCGAAAAGACCTCGTTGTCCTGCTCCACAGGGCGAACTTGTGGCCATAGCGAAAGTAATCCTTGCGTGTAAGCTTGGAAAAGAGTGGGATACTGCAGTGGCGTTCCAAGATTTTCCGATGCGGTGAGGAGTGATCGGTCACGCCCATGATGACCTCTAGCTCGTTCTCTCCATAGAGGATCCCATGTGCTTCAGCATGGATCTATGGGACGTTAGCCATACTCCTGAGAATCACTATCAAGCCATGCTATCATACCTGACGAGACGCGCGAAGAATTACTGGCTGGAAATTACCACTCCGGCGGCGGGCGCCGGCTGGAGGGACCATCAGCACCTCTTTGTACACGGCATTCCTCATTTCGGCTGGCAGATCAAGAAACCTGAACCTGCGAGGGTCCTGATCCGCACGGCGCAGCATCTGGATGAGTTCGGGCTTGTTGACTCCTTTGGGGACGTCCTTGTGTAGGCGCTGTTTGTAGAAGACATCGAGTTCCGCGCGTTTACATTTGGCATAGTCGAGGCCACCAGGGGCGGTAGTAGGGGTCTTGGTCTTGGTCTTGGTATCGGCCATGTTGACAACGCGGCAACGACGATACCTATTCGTGCGAGATAGGCGGTATCCGTAGGCCTTGGATGAGTGTGTCGAGATGAAGTAGTCTGAGCCGATGACGGAACGCTGAAGTAGTGGCGAAGGTGGTCTGAGCTTGACGTAACTCCATGTGACTGCGTACCCTAACTATTTTCTCACTTCGACTGATGCTTGCAGAAGCTCACATGTGGCATGCGCGGCTCTGCAATCAGGAGCAGTTTTGAAGCTACAGTATGTGAGCGAATATCACCTCTAGAAGAGCTCCTATAGATCCAGCCGAGACGGCATCGCACGTGTGCTAGTGTCCAGTGAAGCATGAGTGAAGGGCGCTAACCTGGGGGTACACAGATCCAGCTAAGTCGCAACATGATGATGTGGAGGAGCAGAGACGCCAACAAACTTGAGGCAATGCATCTGAACATAAAACGTCAAGGAGCCGGGAGCACAACCATGGATATCATACTGAATTGCAGCATATCGATGATCTGCACAGTATCATAACGCATCGATACCTCCAAAGTGCATTGGGAGTGCTGAACCGCAGCCTGGAGAGACCATGTAGCTTGTCTCATCAAAATTCGATGGGTGGTAACCAAATCTTAGCCGTTTAGATTGCTTTTTGTGGCCAGGCTCCATTTAGTCGGCCATGATCTCCTGCTCTTCTGGGCGGTGATGGTGATGGGTGATGGTGATGGTGATGGCATCTTGAGTCTCATCTGATGATGGACTGATGTTGTTGGATGGAAAATGCGGGAAGAATCGTTGCATGTGATGAGATGCTCCCGGAGAACGACGCGCGGGCCATGGACTCAAGGGGCATCTTCGGCGCATTTCGCAGCCACACCTCGAATTGTTGTGAATCAGGTGACTAGTGGCCATATTAGTTAGGACTTGGCACACACACCCTATATTACACTGTTTCTGTAGCTAGATAGTCTTACACCTTGTGCAATTTATAAGGGTTACTAATCTAACCTATCGTTTTAATCTAGAAGCTTATACTCGTTAAAATATCCTATCTATAATAGGTTATAAGCCCGAGTGCTCCTCTGCCTATTTATTTTAAAACCTAAATCATTATCGAAGCTCTATTAAGGATTAGCTTACCTTACTAGTAGACCCGACCCTATATTTGTTTTACGGATAACTAACTAATCGATTTAAGAACTACTATAGGACATCGGCACTAAGTATTATTACCGTAGTATAGTATCTAAAAGAGCTAGACTAGATATAGATTTTAGAAACAATACCTCTAGTAACCTAGTAAGGTCTACTAAGGACAATTAGGTACTTAGAAAAGGCGTATAGTTCTAGGTATAGAAATCTATACTAATTAGCGTACTACTAGAGAAGGATCTAGTTAGATATATTATCTATAACCTAGACTAGGTTAATCTAAAGTATAAACTAAGAAGGGTAGCTTATATATAAACCTAGAGAGTAAGGTCTATATCTACTATAGGAACTATAGATGTACCTATAGCCTAGAATAAAGCTCCTAAAGATATTACTAGAAGTATAGGATATATAGTAGCCTATAAGCGCTAGAATAAGGATAATATATAAGCCTATAGTATAATTATAGCTAGATTAGACTCTATATTAAGGCTAAACTTTAGAGATATAGATAAGTTAGCTAAGGAGTTATATAATTTGATTAAAGCAATATATAAGCCTATTATTATAATCGATCTATATAACACTATAAAAGCAATTAGTAATACTAAATTAGATACTATAAGACCTAATATATTAAAGTACTATAAAGACTTTTAAGTATAGGTATATAACTATAAGACTACGATAGAGTAGTTTATTATATCTTCTCTAGTCGATAATAAGTCCCTATGTTAAGTTAAGACCTTATGTTAGGAACCGCTGTACGTTATCACAACTCGGGCTTGGATCTTTGCAGGGATGTCTCAATCAGTTATGAAGGTAGTGGTTCCAAACAGTATATGGTGTATACTTAAAATGAGTTGAGCACGAGGCTCCTATCTACTTGTAAAGAAGCGTCGTCTATATAGTGCCATGTCTTGGCGTAACTGATCAATCTGATCGCTCTGTAACTGATCACTCTGAGCAGACCGATCTGATCGGTCTGAGCTGAGTCTGAGCCGCTCAGTCTCGGTTCCTCCCGGCGGAATGAGTGGCTATGGTCTCTCGAAAGATCGGACCGTAACACGTAGTCCTAATATAAGTAGCTAATAAATGCCTACCTCCTACTTTAATCTATTTCTTCTTTGTTAAGGGAGTTATAGATCTAAAGAGGCAGTTCTAGTTAGTTATATAGGATAAAGCACAAGAATTAAGTAACTACTCTAATAAGGGGAACTTGCCTTAGACTTCTATAGTTAAGTAAGCTACTTTATTATACTTATTATTATTAGACATTGTCTTCTAGGATAAGTTGCATAAGTTAGGTAGCTCTTAGGTAGAGAAACCTTTCCTAGTCTTCCTTGTTTTAGAGGAAGGAGACTAGGCCTAGTTCTTCTAGAGTAATAGCATGTTAGAGCTAAGTTTCTTCACTATTTTCTTAAGTTCCTCTATAGAGGACTTCTCTCTTAGTGTTCTTCTTAAAGATAGTAGTAGAGATCTTAACTTCTTAATATGTATTGCATTCTAGGAGGATAGTGCTTAGGAATAAGATCTAAGGACCTTCTTTGCCTTAGAGAGACTAGGGCAGTCCTTAATAAGATAGTTCTTCTTATAGAGAAGGTAGGAAAGTGATCTTGCCTAACCTAAGGGCCTAACCTAGGTGGCTGCTATACTATACTTAGCCTTAGAGGGATTTAATCTAGCCTCTTAAGCCTTAAGGATCTTTAAGGTCCTTTTATAATCCATCTTTAGCTAAGCTATAATAGTATCCCTAGCTATATAGTAGTTAGGTAGTAGTAAGCTTAAAAGCTAGGTTATTCTTACATTAGCTTTCCTATAGTACTAGCCCTCTAGGTTAACATTAGTAATCCTCCTTCTAAGAGACACTAGGTGTACCTATGCAGATCTAATAGTGAACTCTTTACTTATCTTAAAGTTTACAAACTGTTTTATAAGCTTATGTATATAGGTTAGCAACACCTAGCTATACTTATTCTAGAGATACACCTATATCTTAGCAGCTTTTCTAGATTCGTAAGAGCCCGGTGTTACGGTTCGGTTCAGGAAGAACCCACAGCCACTCATTCTTCGGGAAGGACCGAAACTGAGCAGGTCGACTTCGCTCAGACTGATCAGCTCAGTGATCAGTTCGCTCAGTCTGCTCAGTGATCAGTCTGCTCAGTGATCAGTCTGCTCAGTGATCAGTCTGCTCAGTGATCAGTCTGCTCAGTCTGATCAGTTACGCCAAGACATGGCACTATATAGACGACGCTTCTTTACGAGTAGATAGGAGCCTCGTGCTCAACTCAAATCAACACTCTTGTGTTAAGTTGCAACCTTGTAGTGAACTCTCGTTCACACTACTTTAGAGACATATCGAGGATCGACACTTCCTAGGCCACCCACGTGACGAGGGACAAGGCCCAACCGCAACACTTTGAGCACCAAAAGCCGCGGGGAGTGCTATCGATTATATGTCTGGGAGAGACGCTACCCGGAGTCCGTCACGACAACAGCCACAGTCAACTGGCATCACGGAACGAATGAGCGAAATGTCGATTACAGGAAGCAGCAAGAACAACAACACTCCTATGGGCATGCTGAACCCATTGGACCACCACCGTGCACCTAAGGTGTCCACGCCGGAGACGTTCGACGGGACTAAGGACAAACTGGAGGCTTTTCAACTGCAGGTTCAGTTGTACCTTCACTTCAACGCACACCAGTTTCAAGGCGAGGCCAGCAAGGTCTTGTACGCCGCATCCTTCCTACGTGGAAAAGCAGCTAGAGGATTCCGACCATACCTCAAGGACTGGCTCCATAACCAGGGTGAGGGGGAAACACCGAAAACGGAGACTCGAAAAATTTTTCACGACTACGACGAGTTTGAGACGAAACTCGATGATCTATACGGGATACCTAATGAGGAGGTATACGCCGACCGACATATCCGACAACTTCGACAGACCACTTCTGTAGCGCTATACGCCTCAGAGTTCCAAGGATATGCCGCCGACCTGGAATGGAACGACGCAGCACTGCGATCGCAATTCTACCTCGGACTAAAGGACAATGTCAAAGCTGAGCTATCCCGAAACGCCAGCGTCGTTACGCTAGGGGCGATGATTAAGGTAGCAAAGGAAATCGACGAAAGGCTCCAGGATTTGAGATACGACCGATTCGTACAGCCTGGATACCAAAGACCCGCCGCGGGCGGAAGAGGGGGCTTCAAGGCCAGAAGTCAGGACCCTAGTTACGGAGATCCAATGGAATTGGACGTAACGGAGCGTAGGACAGGAAGGGGGCTGAAGAGCAAAGGTTCCACCTGCTACGTATGTGGCGAGCAAGGCCACTTTGCAAAGAACTGCAAGAAAAAGAACATGGTTAGCCGCGAGTTCAACGCAATGATTCGCGAAGAGAATACATACCAGGAATGCGAGAACTTCTTCTCGAAATCTGCCTAGCAGAAACAACCTGAGGACAGCAAGGCATCAAACAGCGGCTTCTTGATTTGATGGCATAGGACACAGAAGTCAATACAGCGACACAAAAACACGACTACTGGATAAGAACTTACGACAAGGAGGCCAGCGGAGGGACGGTCCAAGGAAAGGAAGGGTCACACAGCTGTTCCCAATCCTGAGGCGGCATCTGCCAAGGATCGAATTCCTTGCCAGAGGATGTCGTCTCAACGCCAGCAGCACCTTCCCCCTCCCGATCCTCAGCCTCAAGCTCTTCAAGCTCCTTCGCCACGGCATCGTCGGCCTTGCCGGATGCGAGGCGAAGCTGCTTGCGAAGACAAATCTTCTTGGCCTTTTGGCGTATGATACGCTGGGCCAGCTCGGCTTGCTGATGGAGAAGCTCCACCTCCTTCTCCTCCGCACGCTCGAGCTCACGTTGGAGACCGTCACGGATATCGCGAAATTTCGTCCACTCGTGTGCCGAAAGTGTCACATCGCAATCGGAGTATCCTTTGCGTATACACTCTGAGCATTTTCCGGAACGGGGCGACACGATGCACTTCGGACGCTCGGCGAGGGCAGGGACCCTTGCGGCACGGCAATGATGACAAGGAGCCATTTCAACACCGGTTCTCTCAATATCGATGGCGAGCGCCTTCTTCGAAGAGATGTTTTAGAAAACGATTTGGAGGAAGACATTGCGGGTGCAGCTCGAAACATACGGTGACAAGCGGGTTATGTAAGAAGTTCCGGGACGGAACTAGACTAAGAGGGGGATGGTGTTACGGTTCGGTTCAGGAAGAACCCACAGCCACTCATTCTTCGGGAAGGACCGAAACTGAGCAGGTCGACTTCGCTCAGACTGATCAGCTCAGTGATCAGTTCGCTCAGTCTGCTCAGTGATCAGTCTGCTCAGTGATCAGTCTGCTCAGTGATCAGTCTGCTCAGTCTGATCAGTTACGCCAAGACATGGCACTATATAGACGACGCTTCTTTACGAGTAGATAGGAGCCTCGTGCTCAACTCAAATCAACACTCTTGTGTTAAGTTGCAACCTTGTAGTGAACTCTCGTTCACACTACTTTAGAGACATATCGAGGATCGACACTTCCTAGGCCACCCACGTGACGAGGGACAAGGCCCAACCGCAACACCCTTAAGCTTAAATTCATCTTCTTCTATGATCCTACTTAGGATACTAAAGCAGTAAGCTGCATTTTGTTTTGTCTATATTAGTGTATTAAGAATCTCTTTAATCTTAGTCTCTTCCTAGAGTTTTAGGTTCTTGCCCTTAATATTGTTAAATAACACTTCTAATAGGTTATCAATTGTAAAGAATGCTAACTAGCTCTCTATCTTGTATCTCTAAAGGTTGAACTATCTCTTCTAGTTGTCTCTCCTAAGAATTGGGATTTTGGTTCCCTTCTCTTCTCCTTTCTCTTAGTATAAATCTATAATGAATTAAATATAATAAAACAAGGTATATATGCTTCAAAGTCGTAGCTTAGGTCCTACTAAGGCTTTTAGTGTAGAATAGTAAGGTTCGTAGGTGTAGATACTAAGGCCTACTTAGTAGGGTAAAGAAAGAGCGGTGTAGTCTCGGAGCTAGGACATAGGTCTGTCTCTCCTAGCAGAGTTCTAAATAACTTACTTAAAGTCCTTCTTAATAGTATCTCGATGTAGTTCTACCTATAGAGTGTCTTTAAGGTATTAGCTTATAGTAAGCCGTATAGAGTCCTTTTCTAGATTACCTATTACTTAGTATTAAACTAAGCTCCTTAATAGGATAGATAGGGTAGACTTCTGCTTCCTAGATGTTTTCTACTATAATAGTAAGGGATACAAGTAACCTGTACTAATATAGGTTGCTCTTACTCCTATACAAACCCGGGCTTATAACCTGTTAAGTTAAGACCTTACAGGATACGTAGTTAGTAGCGGAGTAGAGTAAGAGATCAATCTTCAACTGGCTAATAGCTACAGGGCATGCAGCAATATATTAGGAACTAATGTGTTAATTGTGTTAGATGTCTATCTAAGCTAAAGGGGAGAGAAGGTGTCTTCCGACAAGCTGAGTTATCGTGGATGCCTTAGGCTATTAGATCACAACCTAACTATTAGCTCCCCCTAAGATGCTACATCTTAACACCCTACTTAAATTCTCCTCTATTCTCCTAGAAGACATCTATAGACTATACTTTATTAAAGGCCTAAACTATATTAAATAGCTTAGGATATAGAGATATAACAATCCCCTAGAATTAATTACCCTTAAGAGAATATTTATAACTCTTAGGAAGGAGTAAGTGCCTACTACCTATAAGCCTAGTAATAGCTTTATTAGAGCATTCCTAATTAAGGATAATAATAAGTAGTATATATAGTGCTTATATAAGTATACTAACGCGAACTGCTATAAGTAGTATCCTAAGAAGAATCCTAGGAATAAGTCTAAGAGGGGTAAAGAGACCCTAAAGGATAGGGCTAAGAAGGCGAAGGGTAATAAGTCCTCTAGGAAGAGAATTACTATAGCAATTAATAACTAGTTAAGTATATTATTATCTAATTAGAAGCGTAGCTCTAATAGTAACAGTAACTAGAGATAACTCTATAGGAGATCTAGAGTAGCTATTACAATTATATAACTAGTATATATAGGAAGGGTAGTAGCTACTATATTAAATCTAATGTCTATAGATAGAGTCTATAATATACGTATATCCTTCTATATCTATAATAATCTTATAGACCTTTAAAATGTTAGGCTAAGACTTAGGCCTATATATTTCTCTTAGGCCGTTAGGTAAGGATCTCTTATAACTAAAGGAGAACTAGAATAGGTTATAAAGAACTATCTTAGTTAAGAAACTATCCCCCTCCTTTATAATATATTTTACTTCCTAGAGCTAGATACTATACTAATCTCTATAGAACTCGTATATAAGAGATATAGAGTTTACCTAGATAGACTATCTAAAATGCTATTCTAGAAGGGTAAGCCTATGTTACGGTTTTAAAAAACGAGAGAAAGAGAGTCCCGTAAGATACGTGCTAGGAATATAGAAATTAGAAGACAAGGTCTAATCGCTTAGATCTCTAACGCAATTAGGTTACGTACGCGACCGTAGCGAACCTATATAGTCGAACACGTGAAGCTAGGCGACTAGACGACTAGACGACCGGTCGACCGGTCGAACAGTTGACTATAGAGCTAAGATATAGCAATGTCTCCTTTATATCTAGGAACGCTAGAAACCCTTATAGTTCTAATACGTTTAACTTATGTTACTATCTTACTAATTGGAATACACTCTTATCCTAATTATTTATCTTCGCTTAGCTCGCTTTAGCCTCTTTAAAGAATACCGCTACGTAACTTAACTTATCTCTCTTTTAAGACTAGCCCTAGAACGAGACATAACACCTTAGTATATACTTACTTATAACGAGGAACCTAGTATCTAAAGCTAGTAAAGGTGTTCGAGACTAAAATAGCAATATAGGTAATATTAAGTTAATGAGGCTACCTTTATAGTAGTTAGTCTAAAGGGAGAGTATTATAAATTAGGTAACTAGTAGCTATATTAGTTAGGACTTAGTATATACACCCTATATCACACTGTTTCTATAGCTAGATAGTCTTATACCTTGTGCAATTTATAAGGGGTACTGATCTACCCTATCGTTTTAATCTAGAAGCTTGTACTCGTCAAAATATCCTATCTACAACACGAATAACACAGGTACATCAGCGACTGCAGCTCGTGCGGATCCATGTCACACATAGTCCTGTTTCTCCTGCTCCGGACGAATCGAACAATGGATGAAAATCGATGAAAGGGCGTGAAGAGGAGGACATGGCGAGCGTGTCTTTGAATGGCGAAGCTGGTCACATTGCTAACATTGATTGATCGTATTGTTGCTGTGCAACGCCTTAGCCTACTTTGAACGTTCACGCAGTAAGGCATTCAGAACGTCCGATCCACACAGTTCAGGGATATTGTCTGGGCACCATGCACTATCGATGTGATTGCTTTCTATCAGCCGATCTGCCCAGGCCAAGTACGCAAATCTCTCCTCCACAGTTTCCGCGTGTGCAGCGAGATGTAACCAGGCGGCCAAGAATGAGCGGAGCGAGGGCCAAATGCTACTTGCTCATCAGCGATATCAAGAGGCGCGTCCGTGACGGCGGATGGGCCTTGCAGAGACAGTGGAAAGCTCAAAGTGTCGACAATGTGCAGCCGTGGGGTTGGAGACGCCTCAATTTCGAACACAGCCGCACGACGCTTGTAGGGATGATAGAAGATCGTCACATCGCGGTCTATCTGGGTGTAGTCCTTTTGAGATGAAAGAGCAGATACAGCAGTGTGCATTCAGATCTGAGTCCGATCGTGCTGTAGCGGAGAGCGGCCCGAGCCCCGTACAGCGGGATGTCACGATCCGCCGGCTACTTGGCAGTACCCCGCTACCACGCTACGCCCAATTGCCGCAGCAACGACGCTACATTTCGGTCTCGGTATGACTTTAGTCTATATTATATGACGCTATTCCAGGTTATATAGCGTCGCTCTCGGGAGAAAGTGTTCTCCTCGCTGGTATTACGACTCTGGGATATCCATCCAGAGCCCAGGCTGCGTGGCTGCCTAGGAGGCAAGGTATGTGGAGACCACCCTGCAACAAGTCTCACCAGGTCAGCGTGTCAGAATAAGCCTGTGCGAGCTCGAGTCCTTTTGCTGGTAGTTATGGCAAACAATGTCATCCACATCCTGCCTAAGACGGGCGAGCGATCCAGACGACAATTTACGCTTCGGGATGCCTCGCAACGCCTCACAGCAAGGTCTAGACGGGCACGCTCTTCCGACCCACTCTTCGCCAACGGCCACTTCGGCTGGCATAATAATCGCGACAGGCCATTCACCACCAGGCTATGGGACGCATCTCGGAGACGAGCAGTGCAAGCATGGGATTTTGCGTCGTCGCCCACCGGCCAAGGTATCTTCAAATGCTCGATAGGTTACCTGCTGGGTAGTCTGGCCACCCTGAACTACACAGTCGCCGGCCTCTTCGGTAGCAGACAGGACAGCAAGCATCAAGTCGCAACCACAGTTGTGTATTTCCATCCTGCGCGAACTCTGGGCAGTATGCACGAGGCAACCGTGATTGCCTTTGTCGCCTTCCTGTACGCCGCATTCCTGTCGCTTTGCAGCATGGGCTTGTCCATATTCTTCGCCAAGAACGACATGATGGCTGTCGGTCATGCCATAGTCCTCGTCTTCTTCATTGGCGGGGGCTTCGGCTTCATGGCATACGTGAAGCAGAAGCTTGGCAATCCTTTGGTCAACGTCGGCGCGTCTTTAGCGTCGCTCTCGAGTATCAATGTCCTGATCAGAGAAGGAGCTGTTCAAGCTGGAGCTTTCAGCATGTACAAGGTCACCCAACAGCTGGGCATGACAATAATGGGCATTGCCATCGCCGCTGCTGTCAACTTTCTGATCCTCCCTACCCTGGCTAGGAAGAAGCTGTCCGTGGAAATGGAGAAGAACACCGATCTTCTCGGAGAAATGCTCATCAGCATTACCAGGGCTTTCCTGCACGGACGGGAATGCGACCTCGAAGATGACTACTACAAGACCCTAGCCAAGGAACATCAAGCCTCACTGAACGCCATGAAAAAGAGTTTGAATGAGGCCAAGAAGGAACACTACCTTCTGGGCGCGGAGAAGGTCTATGCTGCGGAAGAAAGGATAGTTGATGGTCTCCATGGACTTGCAGCGGATCTGGGAGGTTTGCGAAGCGCAGCAATGGCGCAGTTCGCTTTTCTCAACCAAGAGATGCCCAATGGAGGTGGCACTTCACCCCTGCCAGCACCCTCGCAATGGATAGCCTCTCCATCGGAAACTCCAGCGATCCACGAGCACGAAGCGCAACAGTATTTCGGCAACCTTGATGTTATCAGAGAGTCCCCCGAAGAACGAAGCGATCCTATGAATGGCACAGCAGAACAGAAGCCTCCGAAGAGCGTCTCGGCATCGATTTCTCGCAATTACAGCATGGATTTCGACACGCCAACTGGCACTGCAACACCAATGTCGGTTCACTCAGCGATCGAGCAACCTACGCTGCAGAGACAGGAGAGCTTAGTCAGTGCAAACATAGCAAAAAGTCCTGGCGACATGTTCATTGCTTTCATCAGCCAGCTTGGCCCGCCAACAAAGTCACTCGTGTTTACTCTCAAGCAGATCCTTGACGAGATGCCTTTCAAGGAGGCAGCGCCAAGTCGCAACCCTTGGGCAACACGAGAGCTGGAAGTTGCAGTCAATGAGCAGTTCCACCAAAGTCTTCGGCAGGCTGTCGACCTGTATCGAGAGAATCGTAAGGAAGCGCTTGGCAAACTATACGAGAACAGGGCCATCAAAGCTGCCATCAATGCGCAGTTAGGGAGCAAGAGCCCTTTCGCGACAAGAACACCAACTGTATCCGCACCTGGCTCTCCTATGGATACTCGACTTAAGTCACAGTCACCAACCAAGTCCAAGACATTGTTCGATCGACGCCCTGAAGAAGTGCTTGCCGACATTGAAGAAGTCACTGCCTGCTGCGGCCATTTCAGTTTCTCGCTGCTGGACTTTGCTGAGGATGTACTTCACTATCTTGATATGCTAGACGATTTGAAAGCCGAGATGCAGTCTCAGAAGCGATCTTGGAATTGGCTACTCTTTTGGAGACGCCATGAGACACGAAAAACGGACGCCATGCGTACGAATACTCTACCCGAAAGCAGCGAAGACCCAGACGCTGGCATCCCATCGCCGATCAGGAAAGCCGACGACTTCGCTGGTGACCTCACGAATCCTGCTCGAAAGCAGCCATGGTACACCAATTTCTATCGAAGTCTGCGATTCTTGCGTCGCGACGACGTCAAGTTTGGTATCAAGGTCGGATTGGGGGCCGCTCTATTCGCACTTCCTGCTTTCCTCAAAGATACCCGGGCTACATTCCTCCACTGGAGGATGGAATGGGGACTAGTGTCTTTCATGGTCGTCTGCAGCATGACTGTGGGCGCCGTCAACACGACCGGATTCAACCGCATCATAGGAACCATTGCTGGAGCCCTTTGCGCCGTCGTCGCTTGGCTTATATCCAACCACCACGGTGTTGCCAATCCATGGCTACTTGGCTTCTTCGGTTGGGCGATGTCGCTCGTGGGTTTCTATATTATCGTCGCCAAGGACAACGGACCTATGGGCCGCTTCATCTTCCTATCATACAACTTGACCGCACTGTACTCCTACAGCTTATCCATCCACGATGATGACAACGATGATGATGAAGGTGGCATCGATCCTGCTATCTGGGAAATCGCTCTGCACCGTGTCACAGCCGTAGCAGTAGGCTCAATCTGGGGTATCATCGTATGCCGCTGGATCGCACCAATCTCAGCACGCCACAAGCTGCGTCAAGGGCTCAGCTTGTTATGGCTTCGAATGGGACTGATCTGGAAACGTGATCCCCTGGCACTATTCCTGCTTGGCGAACCAGCATCAGCTTACATGGACATTCGAGAAGAAGCCGATCTCCAAGCTTTCCTCGGCAGTCTCAAGAGCCTTCGAAAAGCCGCTTCACAGGAGTTCGAGTTTCAAGGTCCATTTCCAGACAAGCCCATTGGTCGCATGCTGGACTATGCTAGTCGCATGATGGATGCCTTCCACGCCATGAATGTGGTCATCTCGAAGAATCCACAATGCACTCCCGGAGAAGCGGCAGTTCTGAGGTACACACGGCCTGAACGGTTCGCCCTTTCGGCGCGTATCAGCCATCTATTCACTGTGCTGGCAAGCAGTATCAAACTCGAGTACCCACTCAGCGACGCCTTGCCCGATATCACAGATAGAAGAGACAAGCTGCTCGCCAAGATGTCGGAGTTTCGGAGGACTAGAGAGGGCCGAGAGCTCACGACAGAGCAAGACTATGAGATGCTTTATGCGTATGTCCTCGTTACAGGCCAGCTTGCGCAGGACATACAAGCCGTGGGCGCCGAGATCGAGACATTGTATGGGACGCTCAACGAGGAGAATTTGCGGTTGCATTAGCGAAGGATGAAACACCATAGCGATTTTTCATACAATCTGCGAACAGTACTAACATACATGGCACCTTCAGCTTCCACTTTCTGCCAAGTCGTACTCGCGGTTAGATGCTGGGCAATGTTGATCGCTCTACAGGAAGCTCAACGTTGAGGCAATGATCGTTGTCATCGGATGTCAGCACCAGTGGAAAATGCCGTTCGTCAGCACCTGGAGCTGAGTTCCTCAGCAGGAAGCCGTGTGTGACACAATACTTGAAATAAATGTTGAGCGTATGATTCAACATGGCTTCCTACCGCGCAAGTAAGTAAAGAAACAGACTCGACTTTCAATTTTTCCCTCCAAGAACCGAAGAAAAACCATGCCACGCTAGCGCACAAAAAAGCCTCCTCACCCAACGTCTCTGCTCGGCTTCTTACCATAGTCTCCATCCCCCCTTGTCGTCCTCGTCTTCCAGAAATCCAAGCTTCTCGCTCGTAAAGGGCTGACTCATACTTTTTACCCTATAGCGTTCAACAGGACTGGACTTGGAGCGAAGAGATTTTGATTCTCTCCTGCTGTGCCTTGGATGGCGTTTGCGCCCTTAGCTCGTCCCCATGTGGAAGAACCCGTCGTTGGAATATCTTTTCGCTAAATTAAGATGTGGACGGAACAGGGTGGCTTAGTCCCCCTTGCCGCTCTTCTTCCTCTTCACTTGTCTGGATGGAAGCCGGCTGCTGGTGTATCCTTCGCGTCTGTGGAGAATGGACTCAAGTTAAGCGTTAGGACATGGACCTCTATTGTATTCCCGGGGCTATGCTTCCAATCGACCATGGACAACGAAGTAGCATCTACTAATGGCGCCTCACTTCCCAACAAATCGAGATCAACATGCCAAAGGCACCGTCGACGACGCACTCGTCTTCCTTCGTGACCATAGCACAGAGCGAAGCGTTCGGAACCTCAAACTCTCCAGACATCCGCGCCATTCGCCGCAAATTTTCTGTCTACGTATTCAGCTTCCCCAACCCTATGCTACATGCTCAACCTCCTCGACAAAGTCCGCCTGAACTGGGCCCACCCAAGTCATGGGAATTTCCCCGTGATCTCAATCTGAAGGGTACTAACTTCCCCAACGCGGCGTCGACTTTCTTCATTGCGGGCCTTGTGGCTGCGGTGCCGAATAGTGACTCCAGGAAACCCCTCCTCTCGAAATCGCGTAGCCACGCTTACTGTGCGATAGTATACCTCATCCAACGGCTCCCAACAGCGCATTATTTGAGCCTCAGCCTCGACGCCTGTGGACTCTGCACAGCCTGCCACGCCTCGCTCCAGAACTACGCCGGCCTCTTGACAGCCCAAATTCTCTCCGGCGCTTTCGAGTTCTGTCGTGTCTTCAGCTCTAGTCCTCCTCAGTAGAAGAGCCCAAGCCTTCGATCCTGCTGCTTCAGTACTATTATTTACATCGTGGGCAGCGTGCTTTGATCCCCCCGAGAAGTGCACGCTAAGCTACGCCGTCAGCCAAAGAGGAGAGGAGAGGAGAGGAAAAAGTAATCCCGAGGCTTCTTGTGACAGTCCCCGCTGCTTGGTATTCCTCAGTGGACCCCTGCAGGTATATACCAGAGTGGATAGAGTCCTTCTGTCGCGGCTAGACGTTCTTCGTCGTAGCAAGATGAGACGCTTCAGCGGATTCTCATAGAATGTGCTCTGCGATCGCCTGCTTCGGTGTTTCAGTACATTCAACCCGTACGGTTCAGGCAAACGAAGCAGTCACGCGGGGTTCAATCGCAACTGTTGTCCCAGCAAGTGGTGTTCCTTGCAGATTGCCTCAAAGAGTACCATGTGTGCCTTTCGAGCATCACCTGACACGTCTCGAGGAAGGCCATACCGGCAGTGTCCGATATGCAAGGCGCAGATTCCAAGATCTATCGGCGCCTCCAGGCTGATGGAGTGAGTACCAATTCATGGCATCGCACTCCACAGTACAGTCTCACGAAAAGAAATCTCCCCCACCCCTAATCCCCCCATGCCGATAACAAAGCCAAAGCCCATCCTCCCTTCTCCGCCTCCAATGCAACACACTAACACTCTCACGATTAAACATGCTCGCCCCCGGGTCATCACATCCTCTTAAAGTCATCCACACCTCTGCCGTATTCGCCCCTTTAACCATATTGCAATTCACATTGCACACGAAGACCCTCCATCCGGGATTCTCGCGTTTGAAAATTTCCGTGTTCCTCGGGTGGTCCTCCAGATTGGAAGAGGGAGGAACGGGACAGTTATGGATGGTTTCGTCCACCATCTCGAAGTCTGGGGCGAGGTATTCGCGGAGGATGGACATGTCGTTCAAAGAGTGAGATTCCATGACTTTTGTGGACAGGAATTCTGGGTATGTGGCTGTGGTGGGGAACGATTTGTCTGTTTCCTGGGGTTTTCGCGTAAGGTTGCCGGACATGCTTGGAAGTCGAGACTCATGGTCCTCTGGAGTGTTGTTCGACGGGGAAAGGTTGATGTTCGCATCGAATCCGCCCCGTAAGCATGACCAATATTGAGTCCTCGGCAAGATGTCCAAATTGCCGATGACGCTGCTGCTCATTCAGCCGCACGTGGTCGTCGATACTTTGCCTTGGCGCAATCGTGTGCCAGTAATGAGGTGTGTAAGAAGTCATGCAAACGCGGGATGTTTCACCATGTCAGCCGTACTTGGGTTCAAGCCTGCCGAGTGAGGCTGAAGTGACACTGGACATAGTAAGCTGCATATTCTCGAGGACGTGAACGATAAGACGAGTACGACACCCGGGCGCGCGAGGCAAGCATGCCGGCGACAGAGATCGCAAAGGACGCTTTCAGGTCAAAGACCGAAGCCTGCTTATTGTCTTCTTCGCCTCCTCAACATCCTGACTCGTAGCTTTGCGCGTCGAAGCTCCGGTGGCACTCAGGCCGAACGACTTCATGCCCTCAATCTCCTCCTTGCTTATACCCATATTGCGCTCGGGCGGCCTCACACCACTGGCAATGGCTTTATCGACAGCTGCATCGTAGTCCTCGTCATGCTTGTCCGCGAGCTGAAGTAAGTAGTTCATAGTCTTCCAATTTTCATACCGCAAGTTGCCGAACGAGAAGCCCGTATCAGTAATCGCGGCAGCCTTTTGTTGGCCAGTTGGATTGGCATCAGGAAGTGCGCCCGCAGGGCTAGTGTTTCGCTCGGTGGTCATCTCATCGTATATCTTGCGCATCTCGCGTTCAGGGATTCTCAGTGACTTCTCGGGCTCGAAGAACGTCATGGGTAGGTTCTGATCACTGAAGTCTTGCACCACTGGACTACCTCTCGTTTTCTCCTCAATGTAAGCAAGGTCTGCGACAAGGCTTTCCCGGCTGTCCCGAATCTGCTCTGAAGACACAGCGGTTCCATCAGATGCACTGTCCGATTCGTCGAGCGGCTTCTCAAATGCTTCGGCGATTTTGCGGCGATGTTTAAACTGCACTTTCTCCTTATGTTTGACCCATTCACTTTTGGCGAAGTCGACGTCGCCAGTGAGACGGGCTGCTTTGATGAAGACATGAAAGTCGAGGCCATGGAAGGGGCGATTCTCTTGCGCCCTGGCCGCAACAATGTCTCTCCATGTCTTCACGACGAGGACTCCGTCTCCAAGCAAACCAGCTGCTCCCATGATGGAGCGTCTCGTGACCTCAGTGGGCTTCAGACTCAAGGCATCCATGTCAGCCAATGCGATGCCGATCGTTTCCTTCGCTCGCCCGTACCCGGCAATGTTCGTGATGATGGAGTTGAAGATGCTGGTGGCAGGTAGGGTGCCGTACTTGACAAAGATTTCCATCATCTTGCGCACCGCGTCGAGCACAGTATCGACAACACGCCTCCGCTGCTTAGAATCGAGACTTGAGACTCCTGGCAAGCGCAAGATCTGAGTAGTGGCGATGATGACTTCGTTTGCAGCATTTTCTGGTACTGATCCACTGGTGGTAAGGTAGAGATAAGTGGCGGCAAGCATAGCGCGAAGTGTGGCCGTACGCCCTGCTAATGAAGTCATGTCTGTGCTCGTTCTCAGCTTGGAGATAAGGCCCTTGTAATGCGAAGCGGGCAGCTGGATGCCAGAACGACATGCCATGGCGAAGACGGTATATGATTCGGATACTGGTCGCTCATCATTGAAGGCCGCGAGGAAACGTGGTGGCACAGAAGTTGGGAAAAGTCTAAAGACAGTATCCAGCGCCAGATATGCGTTGCGAGCCTTCCCTTGCAACAATCGTGCCCGCATGATAGAGCGAAGCAGTGCAAGAGGCAGCTGACTGATCATGACGGGTTGCTCGCGATCTGGTAGGATGGCATCCGGCGACAGATGATAGGCATGGAAGTTCCCGGGGAAGCGAGCCAGTGCGTTGTGGTACAGCTCCTCCAGCTCGTTCAAAGGCGTACCATTGACGGCAAGAAGATCAATGGCGGCACCGTAGGCACTGGCGTTGACGTAGTCTTCATCCTGCTCCTGTAGCCACTGCCAGAACTTGATGCCTGCATCTCCCGTTCCCGCCTCCCTGAATATCGCCAACAGATGAATGTGCGCTTGGATACTGGGCAGCAGGTTGCCATGTCGCAAGTCGTCGACGAGGCGGATCGTGAAGTTGACCAGTTCTTCCTTGTCCTGCCGATTCCGGCCTTCCGCAGGCTTCTGATTCTCCACACGCAAACATTGATGTGTGCACTGGGCGATGGCACGAAAGTCGTCTGGTGTCAGAGGCTTCTTGGCGGGCAGACGGTCGTACAGCGCAATGGCCGTCTTGATGTCGGCAAGCTGGATCGCCTGCAAGAGGTCGTCCCTCGCGGCAAGAGCCGACTGCTGCACTGTTCCTTGACTCTCTATCGGTTGTCTCGCCCGATTCTGCCCTGCTCTTCTCGCATTGTTGCCAACCATCGGTCGAGCTTTCGCGTGTCTCCTGTTCCGCACGCCATGGCTGCCAGTCGTAGGGAATGATGTCGACGATATCGGAACGTTGAAGGACGACCGCGTCTTGTGGTAATTGCCATCAACGAACGACGTAAGCCATTGGCGATGCGACGACAGCTCTACACGCACGCGTTGCAGTCGCAGTGACAGCATTGCAAGTAACACGAGGCAAACAGACGTGGAAGGAGAAAATTACCTTCACATGCAACAGCAACGACGGAACTGTCTCCGCCCCCCGAACGTCCACCACCAGCTGTCCATTGAATAACCACACTACCACACTACCACACCACCACACCACCACACCACCCCCTTCACACACCCGCCACGGCCCCCTCACAACCGCACCCATGGCCCCCAACATGTCCCTCTTCTCCGTCAACGCGATCCTCATCCTCTCCACCGACGACTCCTCCCGCATCGTGGCCAAATACTACTCCCCACCACACATCCCACCGACGGCGGTAGGCAACGACTACCCCGGCGCAAACCCCTACCCAACCGTGAAAGACCAGAAAGCATTCGAGAAGGGATTATTGGAAAAGACGGCGAAAACCACCAGCGACGTGATCCTCTACGACAACAGAGTCGTCGTCTTCAAAATGGAAGCAGACACCATGCTCTACGTCGTAGGCGGCGCGGACGAGAACGAGATAATGCTGTATAATGTCGTTCTCGCATTGCGCGACTCTCTCAATATCCTTCTCAAGTAAGATCTCTCGCATCTCGCTCCCCACCTCCCTCTTCCCTCTCCCCTCTCCCCTCTCCCCCAATTCCTCCTCTAACCCCTCCTCTCGCAGAAACTCCGTCGACAAACGCACCCTCATCGAAAACTACGACCTCGCCTCCCTCTGCGTCGACGAAATCGTCGACGACGGAATCATCCTCGAAACAGACCCCGTCATCGTCGCATCGCGAGTGAGCCGGCCGCCGCAGCAAGACCTTCCGAACATGCAGGGCATAGATTTGAGTGAGGAGGGGTTGTTGAAGTTGTACTCGTTCGGAAAGCAGAAGTTGGGGGAGAGGTTGCGGCAAGGGTTATAGAGCAGCAGCACTGGAGGATGGGGAGGCATAGCGATGGGAGTCTGGGGCGTTTGGGGGGTCGGGGGAGGGGAGACTCTAGACGGATGGGCTGGGATATGTTGAGGGATGGGGACGTGTTGTATGAGTTCCATTGGGAAAGGAAGGAGATCTCTGACCAAGACGAAAGTCTAAGCTCGAGCAAAAGTGACATCTGAGATGGACCATTATGGCTTTGCTGCATCGACATTGAAATGGGAAAATGGAAAGATTATTCATGGTTCAATGCTACAGGTTCCAGACCAGTCCATCTCAACGCCCTGCCATATGATGAAGCGACTTAGCAGAATGCAGCCTAGCACTGGAGGACCTGCATACCGCCAAGGCATACACGATCGTCGAGGTGAAGCAGATTCTACCAAGTATTTATAACCCCCAGGCACGTTCGCAAAGTGATATATCCTCGAGGCCGACTTGCGCATCGTTCCAAATTACAGAGAAAGTGTGCGTTTGTAAAGCGCGGCATTGTGACATCGTGAGCTTGCGGTTCATCGTGCGATTGAGCTTGGTTGAGTCCACGGTGGTGTGGGTCATATGTACAATCTTTTGCTATTGTATCAATCAACACTCAACATAGAAAACTACCCCACGCCTCATCTCTCCCTCCACACCGTCCCTTTCATCGTCTTATCTATACGGCGCGTCCGCCCTGGCCACCGCCGCCAACTCCGGCTCCCACTTATCCCCATTACTCAGCAACTTCTCCTTGTTATACAACAGCTCCTCCCTCGTCTCCATCGCATACTCGGCGTTCGGGCTCTCCACAATCGCATCCACGGGACAACTCTCCTGGCAGAAGCCGCAGTAAATGCACTTGGTCATATCAATATCGTACCGCGTGGTTCTCCGACTTCCATCTTCGCGCTCTTCCGCTTCGATTGTGATGGCCTGGGCCGGACAGATTGCTTCGCAGAGCTTGCAGGCGATGCAGCGCTCTTCGCCGGTGGGGTAGCGTCGGAGGGCGTGTTCGCCGCGGAAGCGCGGCGAGATGGGGCCTTTTTCGAAGGGGTAGTAGATTGTGTATCTGTAGCGGGAGTGTTAGGGAGGGTGGATTCGCTTCAATGGGTGGGGGGGGGGTGTGTGTGGCACTCACGGTGGTCGGAAGAATTGCTCCAAGAGCACGTACATTCCTCTTGCCATTTCTGTTAGGAGGAAGTATTTTCCTGCCTGGTCCCACACGCTCTCTTTGCTCGCGGTTGGAGGTGGTAATCTGAAGTTGGCGGGTGGAGGGCCTTCGACTGCGGGCTTTTGCCTCCGCGCGACGGTCGAGAAGGCCGGAGAGAAGGAGGTGCGGCCGGGGGCGGTGGTGAGGAGGGAGGCGGTGGGCCGCGAGCGCGCCAGCGCCGTTAGTGCTCGCGGCGACGACATTGTGTGTGTTGTGAGGGGGGATTTGGTGAGGTGGAGTGGTTGGCAATGTCGTTGTCGTTGTGAGAAGTCCAAGAGCTCCTTCCATTCGACCAATGACGGCGCGGCCATAAATCATCATAGCGTATTGGCGCTAGCAGGCGTCCCCAGTTCTGCTTCCGCCATCCGTGCATGACTTCACCATTGCCATCGCGAGCTCTACTTCTCTGCTTTCATTGTGCTTATTACTGCAGCATTTCTTTCGCCTTCACCTCAGATCGCGCAAGGTTCCCCTCTGACAATCGCCAAGAGGACCCATGGACGCTATGCTATGCCATCCCTCTCACGGAGCTGTACTGCAACACAGTACAACATGGTTCAGAACGACCTTGGCGCCACTTTGAGAAGCTGTCACTCAGTTTTGCGGCTGGACGCTGGCGACTGAAGGATTTTGGCGCTCAGCAGTACTCGCAGAGATATCCTGGTCGGCAGCAACACATCCGATAACTTCCCAATTCAAGGCTCTCGATGCCAACTTCTTCGTTGCGGGCAAGTCTTGGTGTGATGTCGGCATCGGCGACCGCAAACGACACTGCGCTGTCCTTGCGATCTTTGACCACAACCTTCGGCGCCGCCTGCATCACATCTGCAATTCGTCTTCCGTCTTCTCGATGTCACCGATCAAGGACGGCGACGGTCCATCGTCCTCACTTTCGCATTCTTCATCCACGGTCTCCTCGACCTGTCCTCCCTCCTCATCAATTTCCGCCCTCTTCAGCTCCCTTCTCAACGGACTACCACCCTTCGCTTTCCTCTGGCCCATCACCCTCGGGACCTTTTGCCGCTTTCCCGGCGGCTTGATGTTCATCTTCCCCAACGTCGCCATCTCGCGTTCATAACTCGCCTCAGCCTCGACGACGGCTCGCTTTGTCGCTACAGTTGGCTGGTGGTAGTTGATGGTGCGAATACGCTCGACTGGTGCTCTGAGTGTGGCGTACTTTTCCTTTCTGGCACACCAGGGACACTTTTCGAGGAGGCGAAGGCGAAGCTCAGCATCTCTTCCGCTGCAGGCTGGGAGCGGCTCATCGTGGTCTCGGTGAGTGCGTGTGTAGGTTCCGCGACAGGTGCTGACGACTATTGTGGTTATGTGGTGGCAGGCGAAGACAAGGTCTTTTGTATTGCACATTTCGATTGTGTCAGTGTGGATTTCGGTAGTGCGATTGGCAACTTCTATCGAGGTTGTATTGATGTTGAGACGAAGTCCGCGGCTTGCGGTGTACTTTCGAGCAGAGTGGACGCCTGAGAAAAGGTATTTCTCTCCATGGTGCATTATGAAGCACATTCACTGTCCTCAATAATTGCCTTGTGAAGAAGCACTATTCCGAAACAGGATAAGCTTTCAGTAGCTATCTAAACTTGTGGCTACAGACTGTCGTGCGTTTTAGCGGCTCCCTCCACGCATTATAGTGTCGAAACAATCTCTTCAGCAGGCACGAATACCTTTCAGTCGACCCACTCCCAATCCCCCGACAAAGCTGCAACATCCCTCGTCAACTGGAGCGCTTCCTTCACCTTCCTCCACGACAGCCCGCTTCCCTTCAATAAATCAACCATATCGAACATCTTTGCAACACTGTTCCACAGCTCCACCTGGCCATGCGGATTCCATAATTCATCGAGTCTTCCCACTTCGTCGTTGTAGTATGCCTCCAGCCACATGAAGACATTCGCCCACTTCGGAGCGACCTCATAATCGTGCACTTCGGCTGAAATGCTTAGCGGCTTAGCTTGGCGTATGAGTACTGTCATGTTCCCGGGTTCGAAGCCGGAGCATAGTACGTCGAAGGCATTTTCGAGGTAGTAGATTGTTGAGGCTTCGGTGCGGATTTGAGAGCAGGTTCGGAGGAGCGGAGGTTGGGTGATTGTATTCTCGGAGATCCATACTCGACATTCCGAACTGAGTCCCATTCTCGTATCAGGGTCGCAGAGAACAAGCCTGTAGACGATGTTTCTAAGCTCGCCTGGGAGTTGAAAGAAGCGGCACTGCGAGGATCTGTCGTTGTCCATCATGATGGCGTTGAGTGTTGTGAGGGTGGAGATGAGAAGGCACACTGTTGAATTGCGACATGACTTTTGTGCTATTTCCTGTTGTCCTCAGACATGCCATGTGACCGAGTCCTCAAACCACCGCAGTAGAGGAATGCGACACTACACCTTCGTCACTTCTACACGCTCTTTCTCGACCGAAGACTTATCCGAGATGTCATCTGTTCGTCCACTGTGAAGGGATCCATCCAACAGCTGTCCAATCTCTTCGAGAGTCAGACCTTTGGTCCCTACGAAAATGACCCGAATACAGATGACCTCGATGACTAGACTGACGATGTACACAAAATAGAATTTCCAAGGAATGCTTTCGAGACCGATAGGTGACGTATTGGTTTAGCACCTGTGTAGCGATCAGTGTGCGAATTAGGTATATAGGGCGTATGAAAGTGTTACTATTATATCGCTATAGCGATCCACAATCGAGTTGTCGAGGCTTCTAGAAATAAGTTATACTAGAACATGCCCTGTTCGATCTTAGACGCTTCGCCTGTTGTAGATAGGTATTTGACGAGTACAAGCTTCTAGATTGAAACGATAGGGTGGATTAGTAACCCTTATAAATTGCTATAGGGTGTAAGACTATCTAGCTATAGAAACAGTGTAATATAGTGTGTGTGTGCTAAGTCCTAACTAATATAGCTATTAGTTACCTAATTTATAATACTCCCCCTTTAGACTAACTATTATAAAGGTAGTCTAATTAACTTAATATTACCTATATTACTATATTAGTCTCGAACACCTTTACTAGCTTTAGATACTAGATTAGCTATAAGTAGGCATATACTAAGGACAGCGATCTTATTAGATCTATATATATAAGCGATCTTTATAGACCTACTTTTAGACATATTTAGGCCTTATCTTTCCGCTTTTAGAAGTAAATAGAAGGTTCTCTCGGCTTAAGAAGGCTCTTATAGCTAGGTAGTAACGTATAGACCTTATAGGTATATATAAAAGAAGCTAGTTCTTTACTAAATAACTCTTTCTACTTTATACTACTTTATACCTCTCTTACCCCCTTCTAGACTACTATATATAATTATATATACTAATAACTACTATATATATACTCTTAAAGCTTTTTGAGAAGCTTTAGTAAGGTATACTATATATATAATAATATTTTAAGGGTATTTACTAACTTATAAGTAGTATTATAGTAGATGTTATTAAGTAGACTCCTATAAACTAGTTTAGTAACGCTAGTAATGTCTTTAGTAGTAGAACTAGCTCTAGTAACGGTAACGATCCTAATAAGCGTCCTTCTAGTAATAGTAGAAAGGGTCTACCTATATCTAGTAAGCTCTCTAAGCGTAAGACCCTTATTAAGGCACTTAGACTAGTTAAGTATATTATCGATAGTAAGCGTAAGATTACTAAGAGGAATATGACCTTATAGCTTACTATAGTATCTCTTAAGATTACCTTCTATAAGACGAAGCTTCTAACTACTAAGGGTAGTATTACTAACCTACTAAACTAGGGTTAGATTAACGCGGCTACTTAGGGCTTTGATTATATAATAGTCGACCCTTAAGGCTATATTACTAATACTATAACTATAAACATAAATAGTAGTTAGAACTACCTTCCTACCTTATAGGCTTCTACTGTAGACTATCTTATTTAGTACTTTGGTAGCGCCTATAACTACTATAAGGAGAGATCTAACCTTTCCTTCTCTAGCTACTATACTATTCTAGGATAGTTTAAGGGCTACTATACTAACTACGCTCTTAACAATTACTACGATAAGTATAGCTTCTTCTCTCTACGGACCCTATAGTAGGGAATTACTAGTCTATCTAGAACCTACTAGTAGCTAGGTATAGGTTACTCTTACTCTACTATTACTACCTTCTAGGGTAGTATATAAGCTAGTCGCTCTCCTCCTATTATACATAGTAGTCCTCTATATTAGGGCTTCCTATCTCTAGCTCTATATTCTCCTAGTATAAGTACCTCTAGATATAGTTTTTAGATACTACCGACCTAGCTTATCCCTAGCGATATAGACTAGCGCCTAAGCATCCCTAGGGCTCCTAGTAATAGTTCTAGAACTATCCTCCTTAAGGTTCGCCTCCTATTCTCTAACTCTCTCTCTTAGGATAATGTTAATACCCTAATTTGTTAGTTCCTATAGCGTCTTAGTACTAATAACGACTTTTAGGAGGGTACTATAATTAACTCAACTTCCTATAAGAGGAGTTCTAGAGGCTCTAGTAGTTCTAGTAGTAAGTAGTAGTCTAGAGGGTGTACTTATATTAGGTATTAGTAAGGTTCTTAGGATCTAGTTAGGACTAAAGGATAAAATAGCCGCTATAAGTAAGGGCGGTCTACTTCTCTATTTCCTTTTGCTTTTAATACTATAGCTCCCTAGAATTAGAGTCTATAATAATAAACTAGATCTTGCCTTAAAAGGCAGTTCTAAAGTAAGCCTCTCTATAGTCTAGTTATATAAGTATAGTAAGATATATAATACTATAAATAAATCTAGCCCTCTAGGCTAATAAATAAAAACTTTCCTCTACTATCTCCTAATAAATAAAATTTTACTTTATAAATACTTATAAATAAATAAAGGTCTTACTATATATAAATAAAAGTGTAGTTAACTTCTAGAAGCCTCCCTTAGAGAATATAGTTTAGTAACTTTAGCTTTATAAGCTAATCTATAAGCTACTATATAGTAGGGATATACTTAACTATAATTAAGCCTTCTTTATAAACCTATCTACAAAAGTAGTTCCTAAGTCTAATATACTTAGTTCTTTTATAGTTAGTATAATCTCTAACTAGTTTAATAGTAGACTAGTTATCTACAAAGATCTTAAAGGCTTAAGCCTTATAGTTAGTTATTTTCTAGGTCTTATAGAGTAGATTTCTTAACTATATTACTTCCCTATAGTATTTAGTTAAGGCTATATACTCTGCTTTAGTGCTTAATAGTACTATCTCTTTCTATAGGTTAGACTTCTAGATTATAGGACCTCTAGCTATTTTAACTAGGAGTCCTAAGGTTAATCTACCTATTAGATCTCTAGAGAAATTAGAGTCTATATAGATCTCTAGCTTTAGGGATTATGTCTTTCTCAAGATTAGGTACTTATTAATTATTCTAGTAATATATCTCTAAATATGCTTTACTATAGCAATATACTCTACTAAAGGATTAGCTAAGAATTTAGCTAAGTAGTTTATTATATAGAAGATGTCTAGCCTCGTCTAGTTAGCTAGGTACTAGAGTTCCCTAATTAATATATTAAATAGATTATAATCCTATATATTATATTACTTTCTATAAGCTTTATATAGGCGGTTAAGGGGATACTTGACACTTTTAGCTAAGTCTAGGCTATGTTTCTAAAGTTTCTCTAAAGCATAGTACTTTTAGGAGACATAGAGATCTCTATTCTTTTTACTCTTTAGTTGCATGCCTAGGAAAAGGTTAGTGTTAACAGTTTTAATAGAGTACTTCTTCTTTAGTCTAGTAATGAACTTGTCAATCTTCTAATTACTGTCGCTAAAGATCTGAAAGTTATCTATATATAGGAGAACTAAAAAATTCTCCCCCTAAAAAAGACATGTATTAGAATTAAGTCTCTTTAGGCCTAATTCTTCTAGAGCTTCCTTAGCATCATAGTACTAGAGGTTTGCAGCTTGTTTTAATCTATATAGTCCCTTCTTAATTTCTAGGACTTTGTTAGATAGATCTTTCTTAATAAGTTCTGCCCCTTCTAGTAGTTTAATGTATAAAGGTCTGTTAATGTTAGGGTTTATAAATGCTATTTCAATATTAATCTGTCTCCTCTTCTAGCTAAGGACTGTGTATAGGGCTAGGAGAATCCTACTTGTTAGTAGCCTTAGGGTTGGAGCAAAGGTTTTAACATAGTCTATCCCTTGCTTTTAAGTAAACCCCTTTACTACCTATCTAGCTCTACGCTTCTTAATAGACCTATTAGGAAGATACTTGTAGTACAGGACCTATTTTCCTATAAGCAGTTTCCCGCCCTTAGGGACTTTCTATAATAGGATCTATACAACACATTCTGTGTCTTCTAAGGAGTTGAATTCCTTTCTAATTGCCCTAATCTATTTAGCTCTATTAGGTCTGTTTAATGCTTTAGTTAGGGTGGTAGGATCTGCTAGCTTCCCCTTCTTTATATTATCTATAGCTATTATAGCGAATACTTTCTTAAGTTTACTATAATCATGATGGGATCTGTTCTGTCTTGAACTTCTCCTAGTTGGCTTAGGATAGACCTTAGCTTGTTTAGTCTTTATAGGCTTATAAGTCCTATCTCTCTTCCTCTTACCAATGTATAGGGCAGGGTAGAATGGTGTCATGGCCTGATTAGGGTCTTCTTGCACAGCTGGGGCTGTGTCTTCTTAGTGTAGCTCTTTAGACTATAAAGTCTAAGGCTTATGCTCTATAGGGGATTGTTCCTAGAGCTAGGTGTGCTCTATAGGAGATTATTCCTAGAGCTGGGTGTGCTCTACAGGAGACTGTTCCTAGAGCTGGGGGGATGTGTCTCTAAATAGTAGACGTGAATCTTCTGTCCTATGCTCCCCCTAAGACTGACCTTAGTTAGGGGAGTCTTGTTACGAAGCCCTTTATGTTTTAGGTTGGTTACTATGCTGCAGCAGCTCCCCCTCTAGCTACACAGCTCCCCTTAAAGGTTTATAGGGTTAGTAACTCGCTTCTAGCTCGTGTAGCCCTTTATGAGGCATGTGAATACCTTTATAGTAAGGGTCCTTAGGGTTATTATAGGGATGTCTAAGGAAGGTAATCTCGTCATCTAGGACAGCATGCTTATTACTAGTAGTAAGCTAGGAGCTCTTAACAGTCTGCCCTATCTACTCCCCCTAAGCAACCTGCTTGCCTATAGGGATTTAGTATTGCGAGTTCTACAAGAAATCTTTATTAAAAGTTACATAGGGGGAATAGGTCGTCTTGTAGACCTATTTTCCTTTCTCCTACTATGGCTTCTATAGCAGGTAGTTAGTTAATAAACTACCCTAGAATCCTATATACTACTATATGTCCGCCCTTATAGAGAACTTTTTAGACTTGGTGTGATTGTCGTTATGTTTGTATGCTTTACATCCAAACCTCCTTACATTCCTTAAGTCTATCTCTTTAACATTAATGCCTAGGTCCTTCTTAAAGTTAATCTATAGTACATTTTTTGTTGTTAAGTTAAAGAGGCGGTTCGTAATATAGCATACAAAATCTATAGCCTAGGGTTAGAGGTTCTATAGCAAGCTAGAGTCCATAAGCATAGCTCTAGCCTTGTTAATAATAACTTTATTCGAAGCTTTAGCAATCCTATTCTACTTAGGTGTGTATAGTGATACAAAATCCTATCTAATTCCTTTATGTTAGGTATGTGTTCTAAGTTTAATGTTGTTGAATTCCCCACCACTATCTAAGAACCAGATCTTAGGTTTCTTCTTGTAGTAGTTCTATATTATAGTGAGCTAAGTCTTAATTGCTATTAGAGTAGCACTTTTCTTTAGAAGTAGCAAGTACTACCTCATCCTAGTTTTAGCATACGTAAGCATAAGGCAATATACGTAACTATTATAAGAGAGTGGAGTGATTGGACTAACTAGGTTAGCATGGATTTTATCTAATGCCTCTAGTGCAGGTCTCCTAGGGATTCTTAAAACAACTCTTTATAATCTTATAAGCTTACAAGTCTTATAATGCCCTAACTCTATAGTATTAACATCTTCTAGGCCCTTAACTGCTTCTTTTGTAGTATTAAGTAATGTGCTCTTAATATGCCTAAGCCTTTAATGCTATCTAACTATGTTAGTTCTTAGCTTAGCAAATATAAGAGTAGTAAGTCCTTTTAGTGCTAATCTATCTTTATCCTTCCTAGAACCCCTCTTTACCCTAAGGTTCCTAAAGATAATAACATTTTTTATTATCTTAACTAAGCCTATAGGCTTGTCCTTCTAGAATAGCATTTTAGATAGTCTATCTAGGTAAACTCTATGTTTCTTATATAGGAGTTCTGTAGAGATTAGTGTCGCATCTAACTCTAGTAAGTAAAGCATATTGCGAAGGAGGAGGGTAGTCTCTTAGCTAAGATAGTTCTTTATAACCTACTCCAATTCTCCTTTAGTTATAAGAGATCCTTACCTAACGGCCTATAAGAAGTATATAGGCCTTAGTCTTAGCCTAACATTCTAAAGGTCTATAAGATTATTGCAGATATAGAAGGATGTGCCTATATTATAGACTTTGTCTATTAATATTAGGTTTAATGCGGTAGCTACTGTCCTTCCTATACATACTAGTTATGCAACTGCAATAGCTGCTCTAGACCTCCTATGTAGTTATCTCTAGTCCCTATTACTATTAGAGCTGTGCTCCTAATTAGATAATAAGTCTAACTAGTTATTAATTACTATAGCAATCCTCTTCCTAGGGGATTTACTACCCTTTACCTTCTTTACCCTATCCTTTAGGGTGTCTTTACCCTTCTTAGACCTGTTCCTAGGGTTCTTCTCTAGATGCTACTTATAGCAGTTCGCGTTAGTATACTTATGTAAGCACTATATGCACTGCTCATTATCATTCTTACTTAAGAATGCTCTAATAAAGCTATTGCTAGGCTTGTAGGTAGTAGGTACTTACTCCTTCCTAAGAGTTATGAACATTCTTTCTAGGGTAGTTAATTCTAGGGGATTGTTGTGTCTCTATGTCCTAAGCCATTCGACATGGTTTAGACCTTTAACAAAGTACAATCTATAGATGCTATCTAGGAGGACAAAAGAGGATTTAAGCCTTAACTTATTATTAACTAGGGAAGATCTAATAAATTGCTCTATAGTAGTCTTGTTATTATTTACCTATGCTTAAAAGTCTTTATAGTACTTTAATGTATTAGGTCTTACAGCATCTAGTTTAATGTGCCTAACTGCCTTTAGAGTATTATATAGATTAATTGTAATAACTAGCTTATATATTGCCTTAATTAAATTATATAATTCCTTAGCTAACTTGTCTACATCTCTAAAGTTTAGCCTTAGGGTAGAATCCAATCTAGCTATAATAATGCTATATGCTTATATGTCCTCTTTTTTCTATCGCTTGTAGGTAGCTTTATATCCTATACTACTAGTAATGTCCTAAGGGGCTTTATTCTAGGTAGTCTCATCTTAGACATTCTTAGTTATATCTTAGGGTTAATTATAAGCTACCCTGTTTAGAGCGTACTTTAGGTCAACCTAGTCTAGATCATAGATTACGTATCTAACTAGATCCTTCTCTAGCAGTGCGCTAATTAGCATAGATTTCCATGCCTAGAACTGCACGCCTTTCCTAAGTACCTAGTTATCCTATAAGGGGCAGCCTAGTAGCTAACCCTTACATGTGGCCTTACATATAACATACGGTCGCGACCGGCTACTAAGCCGCACGTAACACGTATAAGTACACCTTACGACGCGCGATGCGTCTAGAACAAAAGGCAAGAATTAGTTCATCTACGACTAGTAGGTCGTAGGCGTGCTATACATTGCGACATCCCCTTAATAGTTCTAATTCTTCTCTTCGTTACAATCTATACACGCTATAGAGTCCGAACGCGACGACAGCAGCGCTACGCCTACGGCTCCCCTAAGCCCTAGGGCCTAGTAACAAGCGAGGCGTGTAGCCTTAGTCGTAAGGAGGGATGCCCTTTAGGTAGAGGTTAAGGAGAAGGAGATATAGAGGGAGATTAAACAGTTAGAGATCTTACGGGACGTAAGCGTGCCGCCGGCGGACCCTTATGGCGAATCCGGCGGAGAACTATCCCCTACTCCCCCTCCCCCTCCTCTATCTATAGTAACTAACGATAATATCGTAGCTCGAGGCGCGGTCGCATCGCATACGACACGTTTACGTCTTAAAGAACCTACGCCTTTTAGAGGGGACTCGATTAAGAAAGCACGGGTATTCCTAAGGGAGCTCTCTCTTATCTTTACCCTCTTAGGCGGCACGTATACGACGAACGAGTTAAAGGTCCTATATAGGGTTATGTACCTAAGCGGAGAGGTAAGTGAGCGATAGTACGCTAACTATAGCGTCCTTAACCTTAAAGGGTATATATACTAGGACTTTAAGGAGTTCTATCGAGACGTATACGGTAACCCTATGAACCGCGTACTTAACGTAATGTTAGAGTATAAGGCGGTGAAATAGAAGGACAACTAGACAGTACGTTAGTTTACGACTGAGCTAGATGTTATAGAGGATCAGTTAGGGGACTATACGGAGGCGCAACGCGTGCGACACATGCTCGCTAAGCTTACGCCTAGCCTATGGTCCGTAATCATTAAGTTTTATAACATCCTAATAACTAGAGAGGAACTAGTAATCCTAGCTTCGCGTATTAAAAGCACGGAGCGTAGTAGCGGAGGGCACGACCGCGGGTAGTATAGTCGCCGTAGGCGAGAGACTAAGGGCGACTAAGGGCGAAGCGATCGTAGCTCGAAGTAGTAGAAGTATAGTTAGGCGTCGCGCGACCCGGGTGCGAGTTACTAGCGGGACGCCGGCGGATCGTCTATAACCTTCGATAGGACTAAAGCGGAGTGCTATAGATACTATAAGAAGGGTTACATTAAGACGGATTGCCCGAATAGGCACCTATGGAGGGACCGTAACGCGTAAGCGGTTCGTAGGGTAGACGCTACGAAGGCTCTAACTAAGAAGGGTAGCGACTAGGGAAAAGGTAGAGGACTAGAAGTAGGTCGCTCCTAAGTCCGAGTTTTCCTAAAGTCGACCCCTTAAGGCGAGTAGATGTGTGTCTATCGTAGCGACTAGGGAAAAGGTAGAGGACTATAAGTAGGTCGCTCCTAAGTCCGAGTTTTCCTAAAGTCGACCCCTTAAGGCGAGTAGATGCATGTCTAGCGCGTTACTTACGAGGCGTAGTCGAGACTCGTAAGGGCTTTCGCGAGGCTACGTTTCTCCTAGATAACTGTACGGATCTTAGCCTAGTATCGTATAAGTATGTACTCCGACATTAAATGTAACCTATTAATAGGGCAAGGCTACCGAAGTTAGAGTCGTATACGTATAACCTAGGGTATTGCTACGGCGCCTTTACGGTTCGGCTACGACTCGCTAATAACGCGGGAGTAGAGCGCGTAAGTAACGCCATCTACTACGCGGTGCCTATAGGTAGGCTATTAGTAATTTTAGGTAGACCCTAGCGGCATCGTAATCGGATAGTGAAGGCCGATAAGGATAACTAGTAGTACTACGGTATAGAGACGCCTACGGTTTAGTAGCGTAACGTACGCGAGTTCCTTAAGGATCTCGAGAGCTTAAAGTAGGTTTATGCGATAAGTGTTTAGGCTATTGCTATAGTAGTACCTAAAGGAGAGGGCCCCTCGTAGCCTAAAGAATTTATAGACTTCCGAGATGTATACGCACCTAATAAGTAGGCGAAGCGCAAGATGCCCGACGGGGTTAAGCATGCGATTAATCTCGTTAAAGGAAAGAAACCCCCTTTTAAGCCGCTATACTACTAGTCCTTAACTAAGTTAGAGGCCTTAAAGGAGTACCTTACGTAAGCAATAGAGAAGGGGTAGATTAGGCGGTCCGTAAGCGAGGCGGGTACGCCTATCCTGTTCGTGCTAAAGAAGAATAGCACTCTTAGGCTCTATGTTAATTATAGGGGCCTAAATAAGATTATAGTAAAGAACCGATACCCCCTACCCCTAATTAGCGAGACGCTAGATAGGCTATTAGGTTCTAGGTTCTTTACTATAATCGATTTGAAGGACGCCTACTATCGTATCCCTATTAAGCGAGGCGATGAGTGGAAGACTACGTTTCGCACGCGATACGGATACTACGAGTACCTAGTAATGCCGTTCGGGTTAACTAACGCACCGGTAACCTTTTAAGGGTATATTAACAAGGCGCTAACCGGCTTAGTTAATAACATTTACGTAGTCTACCTAGATAATATCCTCATCTATAGCGAGACGCGTAAGGCACACGTGCGAGCCGTACGCGCGGTACTAGAGAGGCTACGAAAGTTTGCCCTATTCGTAAACCCTAAGAAGTGTCACTTCTTCTAGGAGAGTGTAGAGTTCCTTAGGTTTATCGTAAGCGCCGTAGGCGTATCGATAGACAGGAGTAGGGTAGCCGCTATCGAGGAATAGCCTACACCTACGACCTTTTATAAGGTCTAGTCCTTCCTTAGGTTTTATAACTTCTACCGGCGTTTTATAGAAGGATACTTAAGGGTCTATAAGCCCCTAACGGACCTACTAAAGGGATCTAAGGACGGCAAGAAGCACGGCCCTCTTACGTAGACCTTAAGTAAAGAGTAGGCGTTTCGATAGCTTAAGGCCGGATTCTTAGGTGCACTAATACTTAGGCACTTTGATCCTACGCTACGTACGCGAGTCGAGACGGATACCTTAGGTTTCGCGATCGTAGGTATTATATCCTAATTATTTAGTGCTAAGTAGCATCCAATTACCTTCTATTTACGTAAGATAATACTAGCCGAGTGCAACTACGAGACGTACGATTAGGAGCTACTTACAGTAGTTAAGGCTTTTAAGCATTAGAGGCTATACTTAGAGGGCGCTACGTATACGGTACGAGTGCTAGTCGACTACGCTAACCTATAGGGCTTTATAATAGTAAAGTAGCTAAATAGGCGGTAAGCTTAATAGGCTACGTTCCTATAGTCTTTTAATTTTATAGTAGAGCATCGGCCGGGTAAGACTAACCTAGCCGACGCGCCTTCGAGACGTAGTAACTACGTAGCTATAACGTAACAAACTTCGAACTTACTACCTACCTTATAAAGTAAGCTATCTTTCTAGAAGGAGTCTCTAGAAGGGACAAGCGAGCCGACGGTAAAGCGCGTGCTTACTACCTACGAGGCGATGTAGGGCGACATAGGCGCGGCAATAGTAGTACGGAGAGGTGACCTTCCCTATTAAGACAAGCCGTCTTTACTAGCAGTAGTGTACGCTACAGTAATATAGGGTTAAGCTTATAGCTCGACGGGTAAGTTAATCCTACTCTTAATAAAGATCGCGTAGTAGTAAGACGACTAGTGTATCGTATGCTTAGCGTAGGCGCTAAGCGCGAGGGACGCTAAGGGATAGCATGTGAAGGATGACCTTATATACTACGGAGACGCAATCGTAGTACCTAGGGATTACGCAATTAGGTCGCATCTAATTCGCATATACTACGACGACGTCCTCGCGGGTTACTTTAGAAGGACTAAGACTAAAGAGCTGTTACGACGTAATTATTAGTAGGACTTACTTAGCACGGACGTAAAACAATACGTCTAAGCCTATAGAACCTACTAGGGTTCGAAGGCAAGGCGCTATCGACCCTACGGCGAGCTATAACCGCTTCCTAGACCGGAGCGACTGTAGTAGGAAATCACTATAGATTTTATTACGGACCTACCTCTAGCACGCGAGCCGGTTGCGTGTATAATGCGATCCTAGTAATAGTCGATCGCTACTTAAAAATAAGCTTATATATCCCGACGACGAAGACTTGTACAGCCGTAGAGCTTACGAGGCTCCTACGAGACGAAATTGTGCGATACTATAGTGTCCCGTTAGGTATAGTAAGCGACCGAGGTCCGGTCTTTACTAGTTAGTTTTAGAGTGACTTCTACTTCGAGGCGCGTATAAAGCGTAAGCTATCCACGGCCTTTTACCCTTAGACTAACGGCTAAACTAAGAGGGTAAACTAAACCCTCGAACAATACCTTCGTTATTACTATAGTAACAATTAAACTACGTAGGCTAAGTAGCTTACAGTTACTAAATTCGTAGCTAATAACAGTATCTACCTAACACTACGGATAAGTCCGTTCGAGATAGCGTACGGTTAGCGACCTAAGATTACCACTATACTAAGTAGATCTCGAGACGAGACCTAGGGGGGGGAAGTACTAGTAGCGGTAATACCTACGAGTCGCATACGAAAACTACGCGCTATACTCGTCGTCCTATAGAGAGCGCCTTCACGCGGCGGACGACGTAAGTATCTTCGTTACGACGAAGAGAAACTAAGACTCTCTCTCTCGAAAAATACAAGCCTACTCGACTCGAAACAAGAAAAGACAGGTCGGACGAACCGAACGAACGAGATACGCTCAAAATCTACAAACAAGAACTCCGGAACTGCGAGAAGGGAAAGCGACGTACATAGCGTACACGTCGCTCGAACAACGAAGGCGCTGTCTACCTGTCGTCCCGGCAAACCACGTAAACTGCCGGCTGGAACCAAGAGAGGCGTTTAGGGGCGCAAACCACGTATACTGCACGGCTGGAACCAAGAGAGGCCGAGGGGGGGACGACAGCGAGGCCACTGCGACCGAGGAGCTACACTCGAGACCGGAGAACGCGACTGGATTGAAACAGAGGCAACGGGTGTTTCTTGGGATTTTGCTCGGTGCGTACGGGTACGGCCGGCTTGGCTTTTTAAAACAAGAACGAGACACGGGCGCAAAACTTGTCTCGCCCGGGGCAAGGCGACAAACCGCAATTCTCGACAAGACACGACTACCGGGTACGCGCGTACTACGCCGCAATATATTCGATTTACGGTTCGAATAGCGAGCGTTGCTCGCATCTTTTAAGGAGTTTTTACGTCCGGGGTACGACGGGGCTTTTCTCCTTCTCTCAAATTTTGGTCTCGTTCTCGAGACCCGTGTTGCATAGTCTTTGACTCAAATAGCACGTTAATGGAATAATCAATCAATCAATACGCGCTATACTCGAGGAGCGATAGAAGGCTATAGTAGAAAGCTAGGCTCGCTACTATAATAAGACCTACTAAGCTAAGACCTACCGCGTAGGTAACTTAGTCCTATTATTAACGAAGAACCTTAAGTTAGCAGTACTAAAGAAGAAGATAGGTCCGAAGTTTATCGGTCTATACCGCATTACGGACGCTATCGGTTCGTAGGCGTACCGCCTAGCGCTACTAGCCGACTTAAGGCTCTATAACGTCTTCTATGTCTCTCTCCTCGAGCCGTATATCGGTAGCGATAAGGATAGACCCGTACCCCCTCTAGCTAATAAGGACGGAGAGTATAAGGTAGAGGTAGTACTAGATAGGCGTAAGCGTAAGGGTAAGCTATAGTATCTAGTCTAGTAGAAGGACTAGCTAGAGGAGTATAATAGCTAGGAACCGGCGGAGGGCCTCGCGAATGCGGATCGCATAGTAGCCGACTATAAGGCGTTAAGGAGAAGCAAATAAGACTAGTACTAGAGCATAAATAAAACTTTTCTTAACTATAAATAAAATAAAAGCTAAAGAGTAGCGCGCCTACTAGGGGCTACGTAGAGTAGTAGTAGGCGAGGAGCCCGCGAGCAGCGTGTAAGGCGAGCGCCTTAGTTATCGTTACGTAGTAACTTAGGTAAGAATGCCCGGTCGGCGGCGGTAGTATCGATGCTCTACGCCTATAGGAACTAGGACTACGGTTAGTAGGGTACACGTAGGCGAGGAACATACGACTCACGGCGCGGCCGAGTTCGAACAGCCCATTAAGGGCGCGGTTCTACTCCTACTAGAGCGCGAGGGCTTCGGCGGCGGGGGCGGCGGCAGTGGTAGCGGCGGCGGCGGAGGCACGTATACGGGTCTCCCCGGTACGCTTATGCTTATAGGCATTAAACTACCTAATAGCCTATAGGAAGGGTTAGCCGAAGCATAGGGGACGCACTAGAGCCCTCCCCCGCGAGTAGTAGTCGACTCGTACGAGCGAAGTAGCGACTTACCTCCTTAATATCGTTACCTAGCTAGGTATATAGGCGGATCTACTCCACTAGCTCCTACTACTAGAGGTCTATAGGCGCCTAGCCCATTATAGCCGTAAGGAAGTCGCGCTAGGACCGCGCGGCGCGTAGGCGGCTTACTAGCGAGGCGATAGCGTAGCTAGTGTTAGGTACGTAGCTATGTTTACTACGCCTATAGCGGCTACACTTCTTTAGGAGCTCGCCGGTAGTAACACTATTATAGTTATTGGCCTCGTCTAGTAAGTAGTTAGTATACGAATCGTAGGCGATACGCGTAGAGACTTACCCCTAACGAAGTACGGGAGGTACCGTATGTATATGTTAATTCTCTACGAGAGCTTAGTAGCTAGCGAGGGCGTTAGTAGCTACGAGGGTAATGCTAGTCGCTTACGACCACTAGGCGTTCTAGGGGCGTCGCGTACTAGAGCCGCCTAGCGGCGCTCGTCTTCTACGGCGCTAGTAGTGCTATCGCTACTAGTACTACTAGAGGAGGCGGAGCGGCTAGAGAATAGCGGCGAGGAGGGCACGGTAGACATAATAATAATAATAATGCTAGCGAGGCGCTTACGATAATAGTACGGTGCGGGTACGTAGTAGTAGTGTAGCGAAGGTAATAAGCTAGGGAACGTGCTAGAGAATAGGGCTAAGTTAGGCTAGAGTTTTATGCCCCTAACTAGCTACGTCGGCATAGTAACTAAGCCTCACTTACCTACACCTACATAACGACACGTACGTAACCCGTATATAGGCCGCATAGTAACTATAGTTCTAGAAGTTCGTAGGAGCCTCTACGTAGCAACTAGCGAGCTAAGGATAGCTCGCACGGGAGAGGAGGCAATTACAAGGGGCAGCCTAGTAGCTAACCCTTACATGTAGCCTTACATGTAACATACGGTCGCGACCGGCTACTAAGCCGCACGTGACACGTATAAGTACACCTTGCGACGCGCGATGCGTCTAGAATAAAAGGTAAGAATTAGTTCATCTACGACTAGTAGGTCGTGGGCGTGCTATACATTACGACATCCCCTTAACATATCCTTAGCGGATCTTACTAGGTTACTAGAGGTGTTGTTTCTAAACTCTATACCTAGTCTAGCTCTTTTAGATACTATACTATAGTAACAGTGCTTAGTGCCGATCTCCTATAGTAGTTCTTAAATCGATTAGGTAGTTGTCCGTAAAACAAATGTAGGGTTAAGTCTACTAGTAAGGCAAGCTAATCCTTAATAGAGCTTCGATAACGATTTAGGTTTTAAATTGGATAGGTAGAGGAGCACCCGGGCTCATAACCTGTTATAAATAGGTATTTAACGAGTACAAGCTTCTAGATTAAAACGATAGGGTGGATTAGTAACCCTCATGAATTGCCACAAGGTGTGAGACTATCTAGCTATAGAAAACAGTGTAATATAGTGTGTATGTGCCAAGTCCTAACTAACATAGACCTTAGTCACCTAATTCACAACACCGACTAAGCTAGATATTATAGAGGACTAGTTAGGTAACTACTTAGAAGCGTAATACGTACGGTACCTACTAGTAAAGCTTACGTCTCGTTTACGGTCCGCTATCGTTAGCTACTAAGATATCCCTACGACTAAAGAAGAGCTAGTAGTCCTAGCCTCGTATATCGAAAGTACTAAGCGCTAAGGTAGTAGCGGAGGGTACGACCGCGGATAGTATAGGCGTCGTAAGCGTAAAGCTAAGGATGTATATAAGCGGGCTAATTACCTAAATTAATAGAAGTTAAGTTAAGTACTAAGCGCCTAAGGTACGAGTTAGTAGCGAGACGCCGGTAGCTCGTCTACGACTAGCTAGAAGTTAAAGGTAGAATACTACGGCTACGGTAAGAAGGGTTACTATAAGACGGAGTACTAAAGTAGATACCTATAGAAGGACCGTAAGGCGTAAGCGGTTCGTAGGCTAGAAACTATAGAGACTTTAACTAAGAAGGGTAAATAGGGAAAAGGTAGAGGACTAGGTAAGGGTCGCTCCTTAGTCCAAGTTTCTATATAGACCCCTTAAGGCAAGTCGATACGAGTCTAGCGCGTTACTTACGAGGCGCCGTCGAGACGCGTAAAGGCTTTCGCGAGGCTACGTTTCTCCTAGATAACGGTATAGATTTAAGCTTAGTATCGTACGAGTATATACTCCGATACTAGATATAGCCTATTAGTAGTATAAAGCTTCTAAATCTAGAGTCGTATACGTAGGACTAAGGGTATTACTACGGCGCCTATACGGTTCGCGTACGACTCGCTAACGATATAGGAGTAGAGTACGTAAGTAACGCTATCTACTATATAGCGCCTATAGGTAGGCCGTTAGTTATCTTAGGTAGGCCCTAGCGGTATCGTAATTAGATTATAAAGGCTAATAAGGATAACTAGTAGTACTATAGTACCGAGACGCCTACGATTTAGTAGCGTAATATACGCGAGTTCCTTAAGGATCTCGAGAGCTTAAAGTAGGTATATACGATAAGTATTTAGGTTATTACTATAGCGGTATCTAAAGGAGAGGGTCCCTTATAGCCTAAAGAATTTATAGACTTCCGAGATATATACGTACCTAATAAGTAGGCGAAGCGTAAGATATCTAACGGGGTTAAGTATACGATTAATCTCGTAGAAGGAAAGAAACCCCCTTTTAAGCCGCTATACTACTAGTCTCTAACTAAGCTAGAGGCCTTAAAGGAATACCTTACGTAAGCAATAGAGAACGGGTAGATTAGGCGATCCGTAAGTAAGGCGGGCACGTCTATCCTATTCGTACTAAAGAAGAACGGCACTCTTAGGCTCTATATAGATTATAGAGGTCTAAATAAGATTATAGTAAAGAACCGATACCTACTACCCCTAATTAGTAAGACATTAGATAGGCTATAGGGTACGAAGCTCTTTACTATAATTAACCTATAGGATACCTACTACCGTATTCCTATTAAGCGAGGAGACGAGTAGAAGACTACGTTTTATACGTAATACGGTTACTACAAGTACTTAGTAATACCTTTTAGGTTAACTAACGTACTAGCTACCTGTTAGGAACCGCTGTACGTTATCACAACTCGGGCTTGGATCTTTGCAGGGATGTCTCAATCAGTTATGAAGGTAGTGGTTCCAAACAGTATATGGTGTATACTTAAAATGAGTTGAGCACGAGGCTCCTATCTACTCGTAAAGAAGCGTCGTCTATATAGTGCCATGTCTTGGCGTGATCTGTCCTGCTCTGCCCTGAGCGAGTCTGATCAACTGATCAAGAGTGATCAGGACCGATCAGTCCTGATCGCTCTGTCACGTGACTCCCCAGGCATCCATGTCTGCAGCTTCGTCTGGTTTCCTGCTCCGTTGTCCAACCATTTGCACCGATAACACTGTTCCGTAACATAATCCCCCCCTTCAGCATTGTTGTCCCCAACAATCCATTTTATAATGACTTGTGAGTCCTTTCCTTCTCTTGCTAACGATGCCGTCCTCGACTGACCGTCGCAAGCGCGTTCTGGACGAAATTTCCCGGTCTGGTCTTCCCGCCGAATCCCCCTGCGACTACTGTAATAGTCGCGGCCTTTGTTGCATCATGCTTCCAGACGAATCTCGTTCCGCCCGCTGTTCCAACTGCATTTCCCAGGGTCGCAAGTGTGTGAATGCGTCGTGGTCTTCGCTTGACCGCACCAGGGAGCAGGTCTCGAGAGACCTTGAGAACTCCCTCGACGCTCTGGACAAGAAACAAGAGGAGTTGAGCGCTCTTCTTTCCAAGATCTCGCGTCTCCGTCGCACTCTGAAGCTTGCCGAAGAGCGCGCTTCGAAGAAGGCGACGTGCCTCCAGGAAGAGTTGTTTCTGGAGGATCAGCAGACCTGGCGCTCGGAGCAATCCGCCATTCTCCGGTCCGATCCCGATCTTCCCCTCGAGCCCTTGTCGACCAAGTCCCTGCAGTGGTTGGATACTTTCGATTGGGACTCCCTTCCCGCTGGTTTCCTAGAAACCCCCAGTGGTGTCCTCCCATCGTGGGTATTCTTGTTCGTTGTGGCCGTGTCGTAGTGTTGACTTCTTTTCCCTAGGTCATCAAATCAAGAAGCCGCTGTTTGATGCCTTGCTGTCCTCAGGTTGTTTCTGCTAGGCAGATTTCGAGAAGAAGTTCTCGCATTCCTGGTATGTATTCTCTTCGCGAATCATTGCGTTGAACTCGCGGCTAACCATGTTCTTTTTCTTGCAGTTCCTTGCAAAATGGCCTTGCTCGCCACATACGTAGCAGGTGGAACCTTTGCTCTTCAGCCCCCTTCCTGTCCTACGTTCCGTTACGTCCAATTCCATTGGGTCTCCGTAACCATTAGGGTCCTGACTTCTGGCCTTGAAGCCCCCTCTTCCGCCCGCGGCGGGTCTCTGGTATCCAGGCTGTACGAATCGGTCGTATCTCAAATCCTGGAGCCTTTCGTCGATTTCCTTTGCTACCTTAATCATCGCCCCTAGCGTAACGACGCTGGCGTTTCGGGATAGCTCAGCTTTGACATTGTCCTTTAGTCCGAGGTAGAATTGCGATCGCAGTGCTGCGTCGTTCCATTCCAGGTCGGCGGCATATCCTTGGAACTCTGAGGCGTATAGCGCTACAGAAGTGGTCTGTCGAAGTTGTCGGATATGTCGGTCGGCGTATACCTCCTCATTAGGTATCCCGTATAGATCATCGAGTTTCGTCTCAAACTCGTCGTAGTCGTGAAAAATTTTTCGAGTCTCCGTTTTCGGTGTTTCCCCCTCACCCTGGTTATGGAGCCAGTCCTTGAGGTATGGTCGGAATCCTCTAGCTGCTTTTCCACGTAGGAAGGATGCGGCGTACAAGACCTTGCTGGCCTCGCCTTGAAACTGGTGTGCGTTGAAGTGAAGGTACAACTGAACCTGCAGTTGAAAAGCCTCCAGTTTGTCCTTAGTCCCGTCGAACGTCTCCGGCGTGGACACCTTAGGTGCACGGTGGTGGTCCAATGGGTTCAGCATGCCCATAGGAGTGTTGTTGTTCTTGCTGCTTCCTGTAATCGACATTTCGCTCATTCGTTCCGTGATGCCAGTTGACTGTGGCTGTTGTCGTGACGGACTCCGGGTAGCGTCTCTCCCAGACATATAATCGATAGCACTCCCCGCGGCTTTTGGTGCTCAAAGTGTTAGGAACCGCTGTACGTTATCACAACTCGGGCTTGGATCTTTGCAGGGATGTCTCAATCAGTTATGAAGGTAGTGGTTCCAAACAGTATATGGTGTATACTTAAAATGAGTTGAGCACGAGGCTCCTATCTACTCGTAAAGAAGCGTCGTCTATATAGTGCCATGTCTTGGCGTGACTGATCTGAGTCGCTCAGCCTCAGTCTCGATCTGAGTCGTTCAGCCTCAGTCTCGATCTGAGTCGTCCAGCCTCAGTCCTGCTGCCTCGCAGCCTGCATGAGCCCTTGTTGTTCGTAGCGAATGGACGTGTCCGTAACACCACCTCCCTCCTCTAGGATCAATGTCCCTATTGATCACGTGTCGTTGTCTTATATAATCAATGCCCCTCCTTCGTTTCCTAACTTCCCCAAGTTTCAAAGGATGTCTTCCAAATCTACCCTTTCTCGCAAGGCTCTTGTTGCTCGTATCCTAGCGGATTCGTGGCCTGCTCTTGTTCCTTGTGATACTTGTCGTCGTCTGAAACGGTCCTGCCAATACTCTTCCGATCTAAGGATGTCGTCGTCTTGTGCCCACTGCGTCCGCACAGGCAGGTCCTGCGTCACCACCTCCTGGGAGGCGCTTGACCGAACAGCGGAGGAACTAGCCGCCAGGCTGGAAACGGATCGAAAAGCCCGTGACTCCCTGCTTGAACAGCTCGCCGCGCTCCAGTCCCGTATCACGAGAAACGAGCGAGTTCTCTCTGAGAACAGCCGCCGCGCGGACGAGAAATTGCGGTGCATGGCGCAAGAGGTGTCGGAGGAGGATGGTGACCCCTCTACTCTCGAGGAGCTGGAGGCCAACCTCCAGTCTGCCGGCGTCGGGTCTCCGTTCTCGTGGTCGGGTCCTTCGGGTGATTCCTCGGGTCACATGGTCGGGTAAGTTGTCCAGTATCCAGTAGTCATTTGTCCATGCCGTAATGTTGACTTCTATGTCCTAGGTCATCAAATCAAGAAGCCGCTGTTTGATGCCTTGCTGTCCTCAGGTTGTTTCTGCTAGGCAGATTTCGAGAAGAAGTTCTCGCATTCCTGGTATGCATTCTCTTCGCGAATCATTGCGTTGAACTCGCGGCTAACCATGTTCTTTTTCTTGCAGTTCCTTGCAAAATGGCCTTGCTCGCCACATACGTAGCAGGTGGAACCTTTGCTCTTCAGCCCCCTTCCTGTCCTACGTTCCGTTACGTCCAATTCCATTGGGTCTCCGTAACCATTAGGGTCCTGACTTCTGGCCTTGAAGCCCCCTCTTCCGCCCGCGGCGGGTCTCTGGTATCCAGGCTGTACGAATCGGTCGTATCTCAAATCCTGGAGCCTTTCGTCGATTTCCTTTGCTACCTTAATCATCGCCCCTAGCGTAACGACGCTGGCGTTTCGGGATAGCTCAGCTTTGACATTGTCCTTTAGTCCGAGGTAGAATTGCGATCGCAGTGCTGCGTCGTTCCATTCCAGGTCGGCGGCATATCCTTGGAACTCTGAGGCGTATAGCGCTACAGAAGTGGTCTGTCGAAGTTGTCGGATATGTCGGTCGGCGTATACCTCCTCGTTAGGTATCCCGTATAGATCATCGAGTTTCGTCTCAAACTCGTCGTAGTCGTGAAAAATTTTTCGAGTCTCCGTTTTCGGTGTTTCCCCCTCACCCTGGTTATGGAGCCAGTCCTTGAGGTATGGTCGGAATCCTCTAGCTGCTTTTCCACGTAGGAAGGATGCGGCGTACAAGACCTTGCTGGCCTCGCCTTGAAACTGGTGTGCGTTGAAGTGAAGGTACAACTGAACCTGCAGTTGAAAAGCCTCCAGTTTGTCCTTAGTCCCGTCGAACGTCTCCGGCGTGGACACCTTAGGTGCACGGTGGTGGTCCAATGGGTTCAGCATGCCCATAGGAGTGTTGTTGTTCTTGCTGCTTCCTGTAATCGACATTTCGCTCATTCGTTCCGTGATGCCAGTTGACTGTGGCTGTTGTCGTGACGGACTCCGGGTAGCGTCTCTCCCAGACATATAATCGATAGCACTCCCCGCGGCTTTTGGTGCTCAAAGTGTTGCGGTTGGGCCTTGTCCCTCGTCACGTGGGTGGCCTAGGAAGTGTCGATCCTCGATATGTCTCTAAAGTAGTGTGAACGAGAGTTCACTACAAGGTTGCAACTTAACACAAGAGTGTTGATTTGAGTTGAGCACGAGGCTCCTATCTACTCGTAAAGAAGCGTCGTCTATATAGTGCCATGTCTTGGCGTGACTGATCTGAGTCGCTCAGCCTCAGTCTCGATCTGAGTCGTTCAGCCTCAGTCTCGATCTGAGTCGTCCACCCTCAGTCCTGCTGCCTCGCAGCCTGCATGAGCCCTTGTTGTTCGTAGCGAATGGACGTGTCCGTAACAAGAGGCTACGGAAGTTCGCCCTATTTACGAACCTAAAGAAGTATAGCTTCTTCTAGGAGAGTACCGAGTTCCTAGGGTTTATTATAAGCGTCGTAGGCGTATCGATAGATAGGAGTAGGGTAGCTATAATTAAGGAATAGCCTACGCCTACGAGTTTTTATAAGGTTTAATTCTTCCTAGGATTCTATAACTACTATAGGCGCTTTATCGAAGGGTACTCAAGGATCGCGAAGCTATTAATAGACCTACTAAAGGGATATAAGAATAGTAAGAAGTAAGGGCCTCTTATATAGTCCGCCTACGAGGAGTAAGCGTTCTAACGGCTAAAGGCTAGATTCCTCGGAGTACCTATCCTAAGGCACTTCGACCCTTCGTTACGTACGAGGGTTAAAACGGATACCTTAGGTTTTACGATTACGGGCATTATCTCTTAGCTATTTAGTACTAAGTAGTACCCTATTACCTTCTATTCTCGTAAGATAGTACCTACTAAGTATAATTATAAGACCTATAACTAGGAGCTACTAGTAGTAGTAGAGACATTTAAGTATTAGCGACCGTACCTCGAAGGCGTTTTATATATAGTTTAAGTACTAGTCAACTATATAAACCTATAGGGTTTTATAATAGTAAAGTAGCTAAATAGGAGGTAAGCTCGATAGGCGACGTTTCTATAATCTTTTAACTTCGTAGTAGAGTATAGGCCGGGAAAGAGTAACCTAGCTAATACGCTATCGCGACGTAGTAACTACGTATACGTAGTATAGTAGACGTCGAACTTGCTTCCTACGCTATAAAGTAAGCTATCTTTCTAGAAGGAATCCCTATTAAGAGAGGACGAGCCTATAGTAAGGCGCGTAACTACTACCTACGAGAAGATATAGAATAAGGCGGTAATAACGGTAGTAGGAGCCTACGAGCCGTAAGGGACCCGATTGCTACTAGTAAGAGTATACTCTACGATAATATAAGGCGGCCTAGGCAAACTACTTATACTACTAATAAGAATCGTATCGGGGAGAGATAATAGGTATATTATATACTTATCGTAGGCGCTTAGTAAAAAGAACGCTAAGGATTAGTATATAAAAGACGGGTTAGTCTATTACGGAAACGCGATTATTATACCTAAAGATTATGTAGTAAGGGTATAGTTACTCTATATATATTATAATAACCTACTAGTAGGGTACTTTAGTAAGGTAAAGACTAAAGAGCTACTACGATATTACTACTAGTAGGAATTACTTAGTAAGGATATAAGGGAGTATATAGAAAGCTATAGAGTATATTAAACCTCGAAGGCGAGGCGCTATCGACCCTATAGCGAGCTATAACTACTACCTAGGTGTTACGGGTTAGATTAAGCTAATGCTTAGCGACTAATTAGAGCCTCTATAGTTAAGTAGGCGCCACTATAGCTAGAAAGGCACGGCTACCGTAGAGTGATCTGTTGCTCTACGAGACCTATAAGACAGATTAATAGATTAGATTAGAGCACGACAGCAATTGATCTATTGCTCTATATGATCTGTAAAATAGATCAATAGATCGGAGTAGATTAATAATAATTTCTATTATATTTAGGAACGCTGAGAATTCCTTATAGTTTCGAAGCGTTTAACTCACTATTCAATATTACTGTTTAGAATACACTATAACCTAACCTCTACCTTACTACTGCTTAGTCTTTATAAGACAAGACAGCTACTGCTTTATTACTCTCCCTTAACTTCCTATCGGCCCGAGAATAAACCCAATTAAGCTTATCTTCTTAACTTGTAATATTATTAGGTTATACTAAACCTAATAGCTTGAAACGCCCTCTACGATAGGAGACCGATAGAGTAAACGGGGAACACCCGCCCCTAGTGAAGCAAGTAGAGCCCGACGACCTTAGACCGCGAACGATGCTATTAATGCCTTAGCTACTTATATAGGTAACGACACCCTTAAGGTTAGTAAGCTAGAATACTACTATAGCGACCGAGACAAGTTCGACACTTAGGTCTCTTAGATAGATATATACTTCTTGTTTAACTCTATGCCTAAGAACCTTAAGCCTGTCTTTACTACTACCTTCTTAAGAGGACGAGCATAGCATTAGGTTAAACTATTCCTTAGGAAATACCTAGACAGCAACGGAGAAGATAATGCCGACGGAATCTTTAGGTTATATAACTATCTTAAGCATGCTATAAAGAGCGTCTTTAGTGTCTCTAATAAGATTGCTACTGCCGTTCGTGTTATTTAGCATTTAACCTAGAAGACATCTACTACCGAATATGCTACTAAATTCTAGAAATACGCGTAACTTACCGATTAGGACGACGAAGCACTTTAAGTCATGTACCGAAGAGGACTAAAGGAGCAAGTTAAGGACGAGTTAATAAGGGACGGTCGGAAGATCGATAGCTTAGGCGACCTCGTTAGAGTTACGATTAATCTTAACGATAAGGTCTACGAGAGAGCTATAGAACGACGATACGACTCTAAGGTATCCGGAAAAGCTAGATACATACTAGGCTACGATAACCGTAATAGAGGCTTCTACCACAACTATAATAATAAGCCTAGGGACAAACCGTACTACGGACCATAGCTAATAGAACTCAACATTACCGAGAAAGCTCGTAAGATTAGGAATAGTAACGGGAACAGAGCATCCCGGAGTTCGAAAGAAACACGAACTTGCTACGGATGTAGTAAACCTAGCTACCTAGTAAGGGACTACCGTAGTAAGAATATAGTGCGCCGCGAACAGTTTAATATAATACAACCCTAAACTAGTAAATCTAAGAGTAGCGTTAGATCTCGAGGAGATACCGACTATACTCGGAGAGTAGGGGAGAGAGCTAGTAATAGAAGCACGACGCCTCTCCTAGACCCCTTAGAAGGACGAGGAGGATACTATAGGTAGTAAATAGTAGTTATTCTATTTAATACGAAGAACTAACTACGATAGTTTAACATAATAGCACGAAGAGTCGACTACGAGATCGAATCCGAATCTCGAAATAGTTATAGAAGCCTTTATTAGCGATTCTATTACTAAGACTCGTGTTAAGTTCACTACGCCGCGAAGTTAGGCGTAGGGTATTAGCCTTAGTAACCGAGAGGAACCCTAGGAGCGGCGTATAGGTAAAACGCTACGCTCCGAGAAGTAGACATCGACGAGTCCTACTTTAACGATAATAGAAGCGATAAAGAAAACTAAGACCTAGGATAGAACGGATTATAGTTACCGGAACCATAGGAAGAAAGTTAAGAAACTACCGGGCTAGATACTATCGAAGAAGATTAGAATCCGGAAGAATTAAGCGAAGAATCCGGAAGAATTAAGCGAAGAAGATTCCTCCGAAGGAGAAGAGAGCGACACTAACGACGATAATAAACAACTAACCTTCACGATTAATGCACCTAAGAAATTATATAATATAATTATACACCTATAAAGAAGGCACGAGGAATTCCTACCTAAGATAGGCGGACGAAGGATACTATACTCTATTAAGTTTAACAAGACACTCGACACCCTACGAGGCATAGCCTAGGGATACCCACTTATAGAAACAACCGAGAATCTAGCAACCGCTATTATAGAACGACTACCGATAGGGAGCCGAATAATAGGAACCGGATATCTTATACCGTTAGGAACATTTCTATCGAATAAATTACGTAATATAGTGTAACACGTACGCGTACTCTACTTAGAAACGTAGAAGATCTAGGAACGTTACCGAATGTAGGTGTAGATATAGAAAGGCTCGCGCTAGGTTTAAGCGGAGGCCTCGAGACACGAAGCACGACGTTCTATATACGAATAGGGAAAAGGATCGACTCCCTAGGAATAAGCGACCGAAGGAAGTTATGCAACATAGAAAAGGCTTAAGCATTACTAACGACAATAGTGTTTCGAACTAAGATTATTGTTAACGGGTATAAGATAGATGCTATAATAGATTCCGGAGCGAGCGGGAACTTTACCTCCGAATTATTTATTATAAGACATAGGATCGCTACCTATAAGAAGAAAGAGGGTTATAAATTAATCGCGGTAGACGGATTATCCTTACCTAGTGTAGAGCGCGAGACGATACCGCTACTACTTACTATCTAACGGTACTACGAGGAGATTATCTTAGATGTTACTAATATAGCTAGTTATAACATCGTACTAGATATGCCTTAGTTAAGAAAGCACAATCTAGTAATCGACTAGAGAAGAGGAGTACTTACATTTAGGTAATGCGACTGCGTTATCGACATTTAGCCTACGTAGCGGTAGCGTTTACTAGTAGATAAGGTAAAGAGACAGCTAAATAGGATACAGCTTACGCCGAATAGAAGGATAGAAGAACTACCTTCGACCGGGATAGACACTAGCGTAGGGCCGCCGGGTCACGAAGTTACTAGAAGTGATAGAAGTAACGTACTATCGAAGGATACTAACATCTTAGAATTAAGTATTCCTAAAGAGTATCGTAAGTGGTCGCGACTCTTTAAAGAGGAAAGAGGTAAGGATGCCTTACCTAAGCACTAACTATAGGATTATAAGATAAACATTTAGCTAGGGAAAGAGCCTCTATAGGGACCCCTATACTAAATGTCTAAGAAAGAGCTACAGACCCTACGAGAATAGCTAAAGGAGAAGCTAGCTAAAGGATAGATAAGAAAATCCACCTTAAGTGTAGGAACTCTATACGTGTTCGTTCTAAAAGTAAACGGGAAGTTACGACTCGTACAAGACTATAGGAAGTTAAACGAGATTACGATTAAGAACCGATACCCGCTACCTAACATCGAAGAAGTATAAGACAGATTAACCGGATTAGACTAGTACACGAAGATTAACCTACGAGATGCCTTCTACGCTATACGGATAGTAGAAGGAGAAGAATGGAAAACCGCTTTTAGAATAAGATACGGACTTTACGAATTCTTAGTTATACTAATAGGATTAACTAACGCACCCGCATCCTATTAGGACCTTATTAACGAAACACTTAGAGACCTACTCGACGTATACGTTATCGCTTACATGGACGACATATTAGTCTACACGAAAGGATCCCTTTAGAATTACATAAAGCAAGTCTAGGACGTATTCGAACAACTTACGCGTTTAGGATTTAAGACAGTACCCGAGAAATGCGAATTCTATAAGAAAGAAGTTAAATTCTTAGGCTTTATTATTAGTACTATAGGGATAACGATCGACCCTACGAAGACACAGTTAATTAGAGAATAGGTAGAACTAAAAATAGTTAAGGACGTACAATTATTCCTTAGACTAGTAAACTACAACCGGAAATTCATTAAGGACTACGTAAAGATAGTAGTACTAATAACGATACTTACGAGAAAAGACGTTACCCAGAAATGGGGAAAGGAATAGATTAAAGCGTTTAAGAAACTTAAGGAACAATGCGCTTTAGCCCCTATGCTTCGACTATTCGATAGTAGTAAGGAAGTCCACATCGAGACCGATGCGTCTAATATAGCAATAGGCGCGTGTCTAACATAGACACACGATAGGTAGAGACACCTAGTAGCCTATTACTCCCGGAAAATGACTATAGCGGAATAGAACTACGACATCTATAATAAAGAGCTTCTAGCTATTATTACTACTATGTAATATTAGAGAGTATATGTCGAGGGCCTACCGAAGTTAACGATTCTTTCTAACTATAAGAATCTTACGTACTTTACGACGACAAAAGAACTTACCCGAAGGTAAGCCCGCTAGTCGGAGCTGCTAGGGCAATATAAGTTCGAAATTAAATATACTCTAGGAAGAGAGAACGGCCGCGCCGACGCGCTAAGCCGAAGAAGCGACTATATAGAAGGAAAAGAACTAGTACAACATAAAATATTAAAGACGAACCCCGACGGAAGTCTTAGTACTAACATAAGAGAATTTAATAACATCGTACGGATATTAGGCGATAGGGACGAACAATTCCCTATATCACAAGGGAAATACTAGGTACTAAAGGATCGAGAAGAAGAATGCATACGACAATATTACGACGGACTAACTTATAGACACCCTAGAACTTTAAAGACAATGGACCTAATATAACGCAGTTTCTCATTCCTATAGATAGAACTTAAGGTGTTACGCTACATTAAACAATACGTACACTACTAACGAAACAAGGCTACGAGACATGTAAAATACGGTCACCTACAGTTTAGGACACTACCGATAAAACTATAGGACGAAGTTATAATAGACCTTATTACGAAACTCCTACCGTTAAAAGATTAAGTTACGAAACAACTATACGACATGATACTAGTTATAGTTAATAGACTTACGAAATACGTACACTTTATTCCTACATCGGAAACGTATAATGTAGAGCAGCTCGGATACCTCGTACTAGATAGACTTATCCGATACTACGGATTCCCTTAAGCGTTTATAACGGACAGAGATAAGCTATTTACATCGAACTACTAGAAGACGCTTATAGGAACGATCGGAATTAAACATAAGCTGTTAATAGCATATTATCCGGAGATAGACGGACAAACCGAAAGGATAAACTAAACGCTAGAACAATACCTACGACACTACATCAATTATGTATAAGACAACTGGGTTTCATTACTGCTAATAGCGTAGATTGCACTAAATAACTACAAATTAGAGACAACTTTAACGACACTATTCTATGCGAACTTTAGTAAAGATCCTAACCTATTTAGAACACCTAGATCTCACCTATAAGCCAAAAGAGCAATCGTAACGACGGATACTCTTAAGGAAGTGTATCAAGAAACACGTAAGGCGATCGAAGATACATAATAAAAACTGTCTCGATAACGGTAGGACACGAGAAAAATAGCACCTCTACTTAAAGAGGGGGATAAGGTCTATCTCCTTACTAAGAACTTGAGAATAAGAAGATAGACTAAGAAATTAGATCACGTTAAGGTTGGACCATTTTTAATCGATAAAGTCGTAGGACTAGTTAACTATCGACTACGACTACCACTAGACGCTAAAATCTACCTAGTCTTCCACATCTCTAAGCTAGAACTAGTAGACGCCAAAACACCCTACTAGGAAAGCTTCTATTTCGAGCTAGAAGTAGAAAACGAATTCGAAGTCGAAAAGATCCTAGATAAGCAAGGTTAGCGATACCTTATTAAATGGAAAGGATACGACGAATTAGAAAATACCTAGGAACTAGAAAGAAACCTTAAGAACTGCCGGCTACTTCTAATAGAGTATTTCTAGCGCCGGGAGAACCTCGAAGAGAAGGAGGACTATATAACTAGAAATCGGAGGAGACATTATAACCTTAATCGATAAGAAGATTCTAAGTGTTAGGAGCTAGGTGGAAGTCCGCTAACTCCTCCTACTCTAGCTCTAATAGGTTCGCCGACTCTACGGTAATAGCCTCGTTAGCTCTCTAATCTACGAGCTCTATCTACCTACGTAACCGTTCTTCCTTTATATACGCAGTATTTAGGGCCTCGCGAGCACGCTCTTAAGCCTCGCGGGCTTCCTTTATCTACCGCTATAGTTTCTTCTTTTTACTAATAAGGCGATCGAACTCGGAACGCGACATCTTTATATTATAACGGATGTTTCGACGAACATACTTATTGCACTGCCCCGATAATACGTGCACCTTACATACCCGCAAATGCGCCCGACAATTGGAATAGGACCGTACTATTATTTCTCCGAAGTTATCGATAGTTTCGGCTGACTTAAGACGACGAGAAGTACTCGAGGAAGAAGGAGCCTTTAGCATGTTAAGGGAGACATAAACGAGAACACTAAACGAAGGGACAAGGCGACAGGACTATAACCTAAGCTCGTAGCGAGCTAAGCTAAGAGGGGGATAGTGTTACGGGTTAGATTGAGCTAATGCTTAGCGACCAATTAGAGCCTCTATAGTTAAGTGGGCGCTACTATAGCTAGAAAGGTACGGCTACCGTAGAGTGATCTATTACTCTACGAGACCTATAAGATAGATTAATAGATTAGATTAGAGCACGATAGCAATTAATCTGTTGCTCTATATAATCTATAAAACAGATTAATAGATCGGAGTAGATTAACAATAATTTCTATTATATTTAGGAACGCTAAGAATTCCTTATAGTTTCGAAGCGTTCAACTTACTGTTCAATATTACTGTTTAGAATACACTATAACCTAACCTCTACCTTACTACTACTTAGTCTTTATAAGACAAGACAGCTACTGCTTCATTACTCTCCCTTAACTTCCTATTGGCCCGAGAATAAACCCGATTGAGCTTGTCTTCTTAACTTGTGATATCATTAGGTTATACTAAATCTAACACTAGGCTAGACGGTCTATAGTAAGAAATTACTATAGATTTTATTACGGACCTACCGCTAAGTAAGCGAGGAGAATACGTATACGATATAATCCTAGTAATTGTCGACCGCTACTCTAAAATAAACTTATATATTCCTACGACTAAGATATATATAGCCGTAGAGCTTACGAGGCTCTTATAAGACGAGGTCGTACAGTATTATAGTATCCTAGCGGGTATAGTAAGTAACCGTAGGTTAGTATTTATAAGCAAGTTCTAGAGTAACTTCTACTTCGAGGCGTAGGTAAAGCGTAAGCTATCTATAGCTTTTTACCCTTAGACTAACGGTTAGACTAAGAGGGTAAACTAAACCTTAGAATAGTATCTTCGTTATTACTATAGTAAGAACTAGATAGAATAGGCTAAGTAGCTAGCTATTACTAAATTTGTATATAATAATAGCGTCTACCCTACGCTACGTATAAGCCCCTTTAAGATAGCGTATAGTTAGAGATCTAAGATTACTCTAATACCTATAGGATCTTAAGGCGAGATCCGGGAAGGGGAGGTACTAGTAGCGGTAGACTTAGTTAACCGTATACGAGAAATACGCGCTACGCTTACGAGGCGCTAGGAAACTATAGTAGCCGACTATGCTCGCTACTATAATAAGACTTATAAGGCGAAGAGCTATCGCGTAGGTAATATAGTCTTATTATCTATAAAGAACCTAAGGTTAGTATTACTAAAGAAGAAGATAGGTCCGAAGTTTATTAGACCGTATCGTATTATCGACGCTATCGGTTCGTAGGCGTACCGCCTAGGACTACTAGTAGAATTAAGAATCTATAATATATTTTATATATCCCTCCTCGAGCCGTACGCGGGTAGTAAGAAGGATAGAGGTACTATACCCCTCGTTAATAAGGACGGGGAATATAAAGTAGAGGCAGTACTAGGAAAGCGTAAGTATAAGGGTAAGGTATAGTACCTAGTATAATAGAAGGGCTAGCTAGAGGAGTATAATAGCTAGGAGTCGGTATAAGGACTCGCGAATACTACGCGTATAGTAGCTAAATATAAGGCGTCTATAAAGACAATATAAGGCGTAGAAGGATTTACGAATACTACGCGTATAGTAGTCGAATATAAGGCGTCTATAAAGGTAATATAAGGCGTAGAAGAGAGAGTATAGACCGTATATTTAGGCCTTAGCCCTTTAGTAGCTAGATATAAGGACCTTACCCTTTAGATATAACCTCCTCTTTTTCTTAATAATATAGGAGGGAGGCTACCCGATAGTATCTATATAGGAGAGGGACCCCTCCCCCTAATAGTAATATTAGCTACGGGCTACATATAAGACCTACCAAACTCCTAGCGTACTCTATCTTATTAAAAGGCTCGCTTACTTAGTTAAGTAAATACCCCCGATAGTAATAATATTAGAGAGAGAGGAGAGAAGAGAGAAGAGTAGAGAGAAGATTATTTATTTAAAAATAAACTTTTATAGGCGCGCGACGGCGCTACGTAGATAGAAGATAGGTACGTAGTAAGCGGCTAGTATACGCGGAACGCGCAATTACTCGTTATTATCCTCCTCCTTATTATTATTATCCTTATTATACTTACCGTATAGAGTAGGGGGTAAGAACGCCTTATCTACGGTAGTAATATCGATATTTCTAGCCTATAAGAACTATAACTACGGTTAGTATAGGACACATATACGACGTATATAGTACTTATAGTACGGCCGAGCTTAAAGAGCCTATTAAGGGCCCTATTCTACTCTTACTATAGAACTACGGACGTAGTAGCGGCAGCGGAGGTAGGGGTAGTAGTAGTAGAGGCGCCGGTAAAGCGTACGCGAGTGTTACCTAGGCGCTTATTCTTATAGGCGCTATACTACTTCTTACCCTAGGAGGAGGTTAGCCGATTTATATAGGGAACGATAGTACGCCGTACGCGGTAAGCGTACGGAGCGCTAGCGAGGCGTAGTACTTATATCTAAGATCTACTTACCTAGTTAGGCGTAGAGGTTATACTACTAGTCTAGAGCGTCCTACTTCTCCTAGGTAGGAGGATCGCTAAGCCCCTAGATAAGCTTATCGTACTAGGCGCGGGCGGTACGTAGGTAAGCTACTATCTATACAATAGTAATACTAGTATTACTAACGCTAGTATTACTAACGTACGGGTACCTACTTACCCTATATCGTATATACTTCTTAAGTAGCTTGCCGGTAGTAGTACTATTATACGTATCTAGCTTATCTACTATACGGTTAGTAAGCGTATATAAGCGATAAGCGTAGTAAATACTTACTAGTTACGAAGTAGTAGAGATAATATAAGTATATCTTAATGTCTATACCTAGGCGCTTAGCTAGTAATAACTTAGGGGTCTACGGGCCTAATTAATTATTCCATTAACGTGCTATTTCAGTCAAAGACTATGCAACACGGGTCTCGAGAACGAGACCAAAATTTGAGAGAAGGAGAAAAGCCCCGTCGTACCCCGGACGTAAAAACTCCTTAAAAGATGCGAGCAACGCTCGCTATTCGAACCGTAAATCGAATATATTGCGGCGTAGTACGCGCGTACCCGGTAGTCGTGTCTTGTCGAGAATTGCGGTTTGTCGCCTTGCCCCGGGCGAGACAAGTTTTGCGCCCGTGTCTCGTTCTTGTTTTAAAAAGCCAAGCCGGCCGTACCCGTACGCACCGAGCAAAATCCCAAGAAACACCCGTTGCCTCTGTTTCAATCCAGTCGCGTTCTCCGGTCTCGAGTGTAGCTCCTCGGTCGCAGTGGCCTCGCTGTCGTCCCCCCCTCGGCCTCTCTTGGTTCCAGCCGTGCAGTATACGTGGTTTGCGCCCCTAAACGCCTCTCTTGGTTCCAGCCGGCAGTTTACGTGGTTTGCCGGGACGACAGGTAGACAGCGCCTTCGTTGTTCGAGCGACGTGTACGCTATGTACGTCGCTTTCCCTTCTCGCAGTTCCGGAGTTCTTGTTTGTAGATTTTGAGCGTATCTCGTTCGTTCGGTTCGTCCGACCTGTCTTTTCTTGTTTCGAGTCGAGTAGGCTTGTATTTTTCGAGAGAGAGAGTCTTAGTTTCTCTTCGTCGTAACGAAGATACTTACGTCGTCCGCCGCGTGAAGGCGCTCTCTATAGGACGACGGTCTACGGGCCTAGTACGCTAAACTTACGCTTTATAGGCGTATCTAGTACGCTAAGCACGCTAGACATCTATAGTAGTACTAGTAATAGTATTAGTAGTACTAATAGGCCCCCTATAAGGGCCTCCTAGTATAGTTAATCTTAAATAGCTTCTTCTAAAGCTATAGTAGTACTAGTAGGTCGCTAGGTAGTTACTAGTAAGGAGCTAGTAGATTGCTAGTAGTACGGGTACGGTACGCTACGAGAACGTAGTATAAGAAAAAAGAAGGAAAAGGAGGGAGAGGGTATACTTCTTAAACCCTCGAGCTAGTTAACCGGGTAACTATAACTTAAACTATATATACCCTAGTAACGATATATACGGGACCCGTAGGCGGGTCGTATAGTAATAGAATCTACTAGAAGTAGATAGATTACTTATTTAGAAACCTCCTAAAGCCGTAAGCTAAGGGTAGCTCGTCCTAGAAGGAGAGGTAGTTATAAGGGTAGCCTATAGCTAACCCTTATATATAATACGGCTATACCCGGCTTAGTAAGCCGTACGTAACGCGTATACGTACACCTAGAGACGCGTATAGCGTCTATAGAAGAAGGTAAGCTTTAGTTTATCTATAATTAGAAGATCGTAGGCGTACTATATATTACGACATCCCCTTATAACCCTCGCGGTCCTTACACTTATTTAAAAGCGTAAGATAAGCATAATATTATATAAATAGCTAGGGAGTATAGTATTAAGCGTACGAAGCTTAGTAAGCTCTAGAACGTTAAGTAAGGAACGAAGCACTAGTAATATAAAGAATAGCAATTATTAAACGATATATAAGAGAGGGAGCTATATTAATATATTAATACCCTTATATAGCTAGCCCTACTACCGATACTAATAATAACACGTAACTTCGTACGCGAGCTCTACGGTACTAAGCCTAGTAAGAATTAGGTCTCTAGGTTTAGGAATAGGTAGTCTTATACCTTAGATATAGGCTATCTTAGAGTATTAGATAAGGCCCGGAAAAAGGCTAATAGGTACGTGTCCTATACCTAGTACTTCTTACTACTTAAAGAGATAATTAACAAGTATAATATCTAGCCTAAGAATATTACTAATATAGATAAGAAGAGCTTTATAATTAAGGTCCTATCTAAGGCTAAGAGAATATTTACTAAGGACGTAGCTAAGTAAGGGAAGTTAATAGGACACCTTTAAGATAGTAATAGAGAGTAAATTACTTATATAGTAGCTATATTAGCTAATAAGATAAGCCTACTACCTTACCTTATCTATAAGGCTACTTCTAGTAATCTATAAGATACCTAGGTTAATAATATAGATCCTTAGTAATATATAGCCTTCTTTATAAGCTTACCTTTAGGTTAGATAAATAACGAGCTAGGCTATAAATAGCTTATAAAGGTATACGATAGATATACTAAAAAGAAGGCTCATAATAGCCGTAACTAGCGGCTCCTAATAGTTAATAGCTATAGCTTATACCTTACTATAAAGTTTATAGATTAGGCTCTAAAGTATAAGATAATAGTAGGTATATATCTACCTTATTTAATATATAGGCTATAGCTACTTTATATAAGAGTATTTACTACTCTTACGTCTTAATATTTAATAGCCTTAAACGACTAGCTATACCGATCTAGTACTATCTAAGGTATTACGAAGAGAGCCTTCTTTACTATCTTCTAGTAAGCGTAGTAGCTTATAGTAGTACCTAAGAATATTAAGTTAGACTTCCTAAAGATAGGTATTAATGTCTACTAACTACCCTATGTAGGCCTGTCCGAGTTGTAGTAGTGTAGAGCGGTGCTTACGTAAGTAGGGGTATTTGCCGGTCCCGGGACCGGGAAATCAGGTCACGTGACGAGTAGCGCAGTAGCTAGATAAAACAAGAGGATTAGCGGACCCTAAACCCCTATGCCCTCTACTCGAGAGGTATGAATTAAATTGTTACCTTAATGCTACGCTTACAATGCTTAGCTACGCAGTATATATCTTAACAGCTATACTAGGTCCTACTAGCTTACCTAAATGTCTAATTAAACCTAAATAAAATTAGGGCAAGTTGGACCTAAGGGACCCCCTCTAAACCTAAGGTTAAAATAACCTATTAGTTGTCAATATATCCTCCCCTATTACGAACCTGTCCTTAGGTTCTAAAGTAGTAAGCCCGGGCACTATAGGTAGCTTAGTTAGTCGCTATAAGCTAAGGTAGTCTTATAGTAGTATAGTAGCTCACCCTACTATTTAGCTTAACATATAAGATGTTAGGCAATCCTAGGGCCTACTAGCGACCGTTTATAAAGGTCGAAAGGATTTCTTTAATAGAGACCGTAATAGTAACGTCGATAATCCGCGACTCGTATCCGTTACACTACACTAACGTAAGCTACGAAACTAGCGAGGGAATAGACAGCTATGTTAGCATTAATCGAGCGGGCTAGATAGTCGAATAACGTGAACGCTATTCATAAGACAAGTAAGCGTTAGGACTAGTAACCTAATAAATCTAAAGACGAGTCTACCGCGTAGCTAGAAAGTGAGTTAAGGGAAGATAAGTAACCATAAGAAACAAGTAAGATCTAAGGACTAGAAGTACCTATACCCGAAGCATTAGAACTAGAATTAGAACTAGAATTAGAACTAGAATTAGAACTAGAATCCGAACTAGAATCCTATAGGCTATAGCTATAGCCGGAAATCAACTAGAAACTAGGAGCCTATAAACCCGTACTAACTACTCAGTTCCACTTATTCTTATACAACTCCTTTGTCTAGACCTACTCGTTATCGTAGCTAATACTAGTCTTACTAGATGCGTTCCTAAGTAGCTAGCTAGTGAAGTTCCTATAGTAGTTACGGAAGAAGCTCTTATCACGCCCTTCGCTTATAAAGCACATCTGCTCGAGAGTAGTAACTAAGCTAAGCTACTTGTCTATTAATTTCATAGCTCGGACGCGCTAATTATGCATCTTCTTATAGAAGAGCTCCGAGTCTAGGCGGACTATAGTATTAAGCTACCTTCTAGCATTAAGGATGACTTCATTATCGTTCTAAGACTTTAAACCCGCTAGGGCATCGGATAGAGGGCTAATGCTACTAAGGTGTACGGCCGTAGGAAAAGGATAGCCGGGTACTAGGCGTCGATACTTAAACCCTATAGCGCTCTTACTTAGCGTCTTAAAGTTACGATAGAGGTCCATTACCTAGTGTATACTCTAGCTTCTCTAGAGTTTAAGATAGTCATCGTCGCGGATCTCGATAAAGTAAGGGTTAATCTAACGTAGCGTCTTCTTATGTGTAGCCTACCTTATTAGAACGCCTATAGTAGTCACCCGTATTTGCCTAGCGCTTAGGTCCTCTCTAAACTAGCTAATGCTATTCTTGCTTAGGTAATTCTAGACCCTAACCGAGAAGAAACGCTTAAATCGGCCGTCTTCTATATAGTCGTTAATCCGGCACTACTAGATAAACTCTCTAGCATTCCCTTACTTATGAAAACCGTGTAAAAACTCCGGCCTACTAGTGCCCTCTAAGTTAAGAGAGTATAGCATGTTAAGCCGGTTACTAGTCTAGTAGTTTTCAATTTCGAGGTTTAAGTCGACCCTAGTATACTATACTATAGTGTTCGCGTCACTCCCCTAATAAGCTCTATTAAAGCTAAAAATCGTGGGCCTAGGGAAGGAGATAAACCGAGTGTAGTATTAAGGGTGTAGAGCCGCTTATAAGAGCTATAGCCCGGGGTCTTATCGTATGATCTATTAGCTTAGAGAATACTATATGTTCTAGTAGACGCCGCCGTTACTAACCTTATTCAATTCTCGTAGGTACTATCGGTACACGTCGAATTCTCGACTTATTATCTCTCTAACTGTTTTAACCCGCGGCGCCAGTTTAGCGTTATTATACTAGTACAGTATGTTGCTATTAATGTAGGTACCGATGCTATTAAGATTGGCTTAGTTAGCTTTATCGATACTAAATTTATCGAGGATCTAGTTATAGTTAGTATACGTAACGATACTACTCGTAGTGCCGACTTTACCTCGAACACGGAGGTAGCTAAGTGTCACGAAGCGACACCAGGCACATGTGAATGGACCCTGCAGTGAAAGATCGGCCCGGAACAACGTTGTTCCGGCGCATTTAAATAGCTCGCGCATCTCGCGCTCTTCTTCGTAGACTCGTATTGCAACTCGTCTACCACCTGCCCGTCACATTTTGCAATACCTACCCCAATCAACCAACTGAATAGCCTACAGCGATCTTGTATCGCGTAGAAGACCCGAACAGACTGACCGACTGACCGACTGACTGAAAGGTGTGCAACAGTCGCACATTTTTCTTCTCGACACGACATACAGGATCGCAAACAGCACTGTATTGACAGCAGACAAGTCACCAGAGGTACAACACCCTGGTATGAGCGAATTGACCAGACAGACAGTAATCGACCGAGCCCGAGAAGAATCGCGCGCCGCAATCGCCTCGAACAAGATACAAACGGCACTTAGCAAACACAACTACAGGAGCGACAGCGACAGCGACTTCTCACCTGAAGAGACATCTACACCCCGACCCGATATGGACGAGGCCGAACGCGACCGTAGTCGCAGTCGTAGCCGCGAACGCGACCGATTACTAGCAAAGCCCGAGACACGAGGTTCAGGCTTCTTTGGCCCACAACCACCTTCCTCTAGCATCCATCAACCATTCTCACGACCTAACAAGTCACAGCCTCCGAGTCGCTTACGAGAGGACCTCGGACTGCATAAAGGCATGCAGCCCACCGTCGAGACAGAAGATGAGAGTTTCAAGTTCACAAGAAAGGAAGATCACAACGCGAAGGTTAGGGTACCACCTCCAGGGATTGTCAGTGCTCAGAGGTTGGAGCTCCAGAAAGCAGACTTCGCAGCACGAATGAACGAGCTAGGAATGAAAGCCACACCAGCTCAACCGGACCACGCTTCCCAATCACAGACTCAGCCTGGCGAGCCAGTCGCTAAGCGCAGATCCCGGTTCGATGATGAGGACGAAGAGATTGCGACTCCGACCAGCCCGGTGGATCATAGGAGACGTGAGGATGAGCCAGCCGATGCTGGCCTGGATCTCACGCAGTTCTACGGAGAGGATGACAACCCTAAGGACCCCGACTTCCAGGTCGCCAACCCTGAGGAGTTGACAGCGAAGGTGACGTCCTCCTCAGGCAAGTGGTTCAAGAGATTAAAAGCTGTTCAGCGTGCGCTCACACTCGCACCTAACTGGGAGAAGCACTTTGATGAAGAAGCTGAGAAGATCGAAGAGCTAGAAGCAGAAGTGGAGAGGCTCGAAGCACGAGCAGACGGATACAAGACTGAACGAGATACTGCTCGAGAAGAGGCCGACCTAGCACAGGCCGACATCGAGAAGCTACGCAACGACCTCACTACTCTCCGTAACGAGCTGAGCCGGACCAAGCGCCAGGTGACAATCGCACAGACTGCTGAGGGCACAGGTAACGGCGACCTGCTCGAACAGCTCCGACAGGCTAAGGAAGACTTGGCCTCAGCTGAAGACGACATCAACAAGTTCCAGCAAGCTAGAAAGGAGGATCGTGCACGCATTCAGCAACTTGAACAGGAAGCAGCGATGCCACGACCACAGACACGCCAGTCCCGATTTGACGCTGATGCACGCGACTTCGTCCCTAACGACAACAGATTCACACCAGGACCACAAGGTCAAGGAACCAACGGACGATTCGAAACACCCGGCGCCGGGACTACCACCACGAATGGCGGATTCTTCAACACCCGCATCAAGGACCCAGAGGTCTTCAAGGGAGACCGCAGCAAGTACGAGCGCTTCAAGACTGTGGCTCGGGCAAAGCTGAACCAAGCCTATGTGAAGCAAGGTGCCAGCTATGAAGACATGATCGAATTTATGCTAGGCGTGACTGAAGAACTGCCATTCGACAGCATCCTGGCTATGAAGGACACCTGGACTTCCATAGATGACCTGTGGGAGCAGTTCGATGCTGAATTCGGTGAAGCGGACGCGCAGTTCACTGCCCAAGGTCAGCTGGAGACCTTGAGACAGGGAACCATGACCTTCGCGGAAGTGTCGACGAAGTACCGCACCCTCTGTGCAAAGGCCAAGGTCCAACCTAAGGCCTCGGTCCTGTACACGAAGCTGGCTAAGAGATGGGCTGAGACTCTTGCCCGCGATCGGACTGACCCCGATTTCAACCACTTCTGCCAAATTGCACGCGGCATCGAGCAGAGCTGGAATGTTGGCAAGGAAGTTAGCGCCGCTTACAACCATGGCGGCGGAGGCAACAAAGACAAGGATAAGGACGGCAACGCAGATTCCGGTAGCAGTTCGACTCGTGGCCGTGGCAGCACCCGAGGTCGTGGTGGAGGCCGCGGAGGCAGGGCACTAGCTGTCCGCCAAATCCCTCGCAAGTACGACCGTCCGTACTGCAGCTCAGCGGACAAGGACCGTTACATTCGTGAGAACCGTTGCTTCAAGTGTCACGAGCTCGGCCACCGAGGCGAGGACGCCGCCTGCATCCTCAACTCCAAGGCACGCGGTCGGTACGAATATGCTGATGTGCCCCGCGAGATTCGACTAAACGCAATGGATACCGAGCCAGCGCAGATTGAGGCAGCACCTGTGGCCGGACTCCTCACTGAGAAGGCACACAACGAGGAGGGAAACTAAAGGGCTCGTCGAAAGTCGCCGTCGAGCCAAGACCTGACAGAAGAACCACGATTGAAGAAATAGATGATGATGACATGAGCATTGCCAGTGACAGCCCAAGCGATGGAAGTGTCCTTGAGGAGATCGTATCACCCCCAGCATCGAATACACCTAATACCCCAGTATCCGCACCACACCACGATATCCGCTACACGATCCCTCGACACGACCGAAAGAAAGAGATGGAGCAAGAGAAGGAAGAATTCCTGTGCTCCATGAGTGAGACAGCACACACCGAAGAACACCTCAGTTGTGCCGAGCAAGCAGGCGGTATACAAAGCACTATTGTAGAACCGAAGCAAGGCAAGCACTGGGTTCTGTCGGCTGATGTACATACTCCTCATCGCAATGTAAAAGCAAAGTCACTTGGCGACACTGGTGGTTCATCTATCTTCATACATCACGGTTTCTGTCGCGCAAACAAAATCCCACTTATACCGCTAGCACGAGCTAGACGGTTGAGACTAGCAGATGGTGCCCTATCGCACCTCACCCATATGGCCATGGTCAACTTCACTATTGGCAACCATACGGAGCAGCAAATGGCATACGTCACCGACTTGGACACCTATGACATGGTCCTAGGAATGTCGTGGTGGGAAGAACATAATCCTACACCAGACTTCAAGAACCGTACCCTGACTTTCGATAAGCCTGAGTGCTTCCACAATCACTGCAGTGATGGACGACCTTGCATGATCGCTGTGGATAGCAGAGGAGAGACCAGTGTGCGTCCAAAGGCACAGACTTCTACCAGCACCGAAGAGATCTGCATGGTCAGCGCAGAATACTTCCACCGCATGAGCAAGCGCAAGGATCATGAGATCTATGCCCTCTGGCCAGAAGATTTCGACCCTGGAAGAGACGAAGAGTTCCTCAACGCCATGTCACCTGAAGACGTTGAGCGATTCCTCGAGCGATCCGAAGCAGTGGACCCGAAGACTAAGTTGCCACGACGCCTGTGGCATAAGGAGAAAGCATTCCGCCATAAATCTGAATGGGTGCTACCTGAACACTCGTCGGCAGACCACGCCATCAACTTGAAAGAAGGAGCGAAGCTGCCTTACCACAAGGGTTATGCTATGAATTCCCAACAACTAGCCGTGACCAAGAAGTTCGTCGACGAAGGCATGGCGACAGGACTCCTTGAGAAGTCCTTCGCGGACGGATGCTCACCCCTTCTGATTGTCAAGAAGCCCGGAGGTGGGCTGCGGGTCTGTGTCGACTACCGCGCGCTTAATGCGCTGACAATTAAGGACCGATACCCTATTCCGCTGATTCGCGAGACCCTAGACCGCCTATGCAAGGCCAAATGGTTCACGAAGTTGGACATCGTGGCTGCATTCAACAACATGCGAATTCGAAAAGGTGACGAATACCTAACGTCCTTCATCACCCGGTATGGTCTATACCAGTTTCGAGCAATGCCCTTCGGTCTGTGCAATGGCCCAAGTAGCTGGCAACGGAAAATCAACGAGATTCTGCGCGAATTCCTGGATCTATTCTGCACTGTTTACCTGGATGATATCCTGATCTACACGGATGGTAACGAAGAGGACCATTACAAGCACGTCGAACTAGTTCTGGACAAGCTAATGGAAGCCGGCCTTCCTGTGGACATTGAGAAGTCCGAATTCGCAGTCAAGCGCGTGAAGTACCTAGGTCTCATCCTCACGACTGAAGGCATCGAGATGGACCCAGCTAAGGTAGATGCGATAGCCAACTGGGATACGCCACGTAACGCCAAAGACGTGTTGGCGTTCCTAGGCTTCGCAGGCTTTTACAGAAGATTCGTAGAAGCATTCTCCCGCGTGGTATCACCCATGGTGGAGCTCACGAAGAAAGACGTCAAGTTCGAATGGTCAGAAGCATGTCAAAAGGCATTCGAGACGCTGAAAGACAGATTCACGTCGGCAAAAGGCCGTGTGCTTGCCCACTTCAATCCGGACTATGAGACCATCGTCGAAACCGATGCCTCAGATTGGGTCACAGCAGGAGTGCTATCGCAGCGCCAACCGGACGGTCTCGTACGCCCAGTAGCGTACTTCTCCAAGAAGATGAACGTGCACGAATGCAACTACGACATCTATGACAAGGAGTTGCTTGCCATCATTAAGTGCTTTGAAGAATGGCAGTATGAGCTAATCGGGCAAGGCACGGATGAAGCCCCCATTCGTGTGCTCTCGGACCACCGGAACCTGGAATGGTTTATGACTACCAAGCAACTGAACCGGCGACAGGCACGTTGGGCGGAATTCTTGGCTCAGTTCAACTTCAAGATCACGTACCGGCCTGGGCGACAGGGTACCAAGCCTGACAGCCTGACCCGGAGATCGCAGGACATCCCACAAGGTGTAGAGGACCCGAGAATGCAACATCAGCACCAAGTAGTGCTCAAGCCAGAGATGCTTGACATCGCCAACTTCGCAATGCATCTTGCTAAGGCTGAAGAGGACGACGAAGGTCAGCTATACGCGATGACCCGAGCACGAGCACGACAAGAAGCAGCAGAAGAAGAGCAGCTCAACGAGGAAGGGGAGGAAGAAACACCTACAGCAGAGCCCACACCAGCAGTAGAACCCGCAGCGCCAGCGCCAGGACAAGAGCCCGCACCCGCCGAAGCAGACCCTGAACACCAAGACGAAGGAGAAGACCTCGTCGAACTCATTGATGAAGCGTACGCAGACCCATCAATTGCAACTCGTATAAGACGACTGCAAGCCGACCTAGCAGCGCGACGCTCATCCGAGTTCCTGCAGAAGCAGAAGATAGCGGCGACGGATTGCCTTATTCACAACGACCAGTTGTTCGTGAATGGAAGATTGTACGTGCCCATGTACAAGAACCTGCGGACAAAGGTCATTCGAGCCCATCATGACACCGCAATAGCAGGGCACCAAGGAGCAGCACGCACATTCGACTTGATCCAGCGCCATAGCATGTATTGGCCGCTGATGCAAGGCGACGTAGCACGGTACGTCCGCAATTGTCAACCATGCCGGAGAGCAAACCCGTCACGACTCAAGTACCAGGGATTGCTAGCACCACTTCAAGCCCCACCAGACGTATGGAAGCATATTGCCATGGACTTCATTGTAGAATTGCCGCCGAGCAAGCGCACAATCGATGGCGTTACCTACAAAAACATACTGACAGTGACGGATTGCCTTTCGAAACAAGTCATCTTCATCCCAACGAACAGCCTGGAAGCCGAGCATGTCGCCCGCCTGATCTACACCTATGTGTATCCGAAGCATGGCGTCCCCGAGATTGTCTTCTCAGACAGAGGAACCCAGTGGACCTGTGCATTCTTCAAGAGGTTCTGCGCGTTGCTGGGAACCAAGCAGAACCTGTCGACTGCATTCCATCCTCAGACAGATGGCCAATCCGAGAGAACTAACCAGGCATTGGAGCAGTACCTACGCTTGTTCACCAACTACCAGCAGGACGACTGGGCAGACTTGCTGCCCAATGCAGAGTTCGCACTCAACAACCATGAGTCGGCGACAACTGGCATGACTCCATTCTTTGCCAATACGGGACGACACCCCCGAATGGACGTGAAAGCTGTGGACCGACCGCAAGCGCTGGCTCGAGAAGTGCCACAACTCGAGCGTGCGGAGACATTTGCCGAACGCATAAGGCAGACTGGCGACTTCCTCAAGGGAGTGCTCGCGGACCTGCAAGCGGCACATGCTTATGGCCAAGCACGGACCGCTGACCAAGCGAATCGACACCGTGCACCCGCCCCAAATTTTGAGGTTGGTGACCGAGTTTTCCTGAACACCAAAAACATCACCACCAAGAGACCCGCGAAGAAACTTGACGACAAGTTCATCGGACCATTCCCCGTTACAGCGCAGATAGGCAAGCGATCCTACCGACTCGACCTCGACAGCCAGCCCGATCTGAACATTCACAACGTATTCCACTCGAGCCTTCTCCGACGTGACACGAACGACCCACTTGCGGGACAACACAACCCTCCGCCGCCGCCCGTCGAAGTCGAAAGAGAAGGAGAAGTGGACACAGAATGGGAAGTTGACGAAGTGCTTAATGCTGCTATCAAGTACAGGAATAGGCAAGTGTGGTTCACCTTGCGCTATAAGAGCGGTGATATACGGACACAGAGATGGGACGACCTATTGCCAGGTTGTGAAGAACTGGTTGCCGACTTCTACGCGCGCTATCCAGACAAGCCGAAGCCACCCTACGAGCTTCCAGAACCCATACTGTACGGACTGGCAGTGATTGAAAAAGGCCGCCTGTTTGACAGCGCCACATCCAGACCGGCTCGCGTGACAGACGATGGTGACATGGATGGACGCGACGCAACTACGTCCCCAGTACATAAGCTTGGACAAGATGGATTTGCGATGTTGCGACGACGCAAAGGAGCGAGCACAAGCCAGCGACATGATGAGCAGCGACAGCAAGCCAGCGTGAGCGGTTCGGCATAGCCAACCGACACGACGACACGCGCGCAAGTATAAGAGACTCTAGACGTATACGGCACTCGCAGGAGCTCGTTCTTTGAAGGGAGGGGGTACTGTCACGAAGCGACACCAGGCACATGTGAATGGACCCTGCAGTGAAAGATCGGCCCGGAACAACGTTGTTCCGGCGCATTTAAATAGCTCGCGCATCTCGCGCTCTTCTTCGTAGACTCGTATTGCAACTCGTCTACCACCTGCCCGTCACACTAAGCGGGTTAATAGTCTTCTAACTACGCTTATTAGGGCGAAACCACGACCCATTCTTCACCTTAATAGCTAAAAAACTCCTACCTTTAAAGAGCTAGTCTTGGACCTTAAGCGCGCGCTTATATAGGGTATTAGCGGTAATACCGGGATTCGTAACAAAGTAGAGGGCCTTATAGTAGAAATCTCGAACATACTAATCGTATATTATAGCGCTAACCTTACTATCCCTATTAAGAACGTCCGAGACAGCATATTCGAGCATCTTAAGGCCCGCTATCCGGTACTTAGGTAGCTAGTTAATGCTATCTACATTAATCGAGTTTCTAAACTTAATGCTATAGTACCGCTTATTATAGGTGCAGTTAGCGCGCTTAATCCGGAGGGCCTCGTCTTCTTACAGGATCTAATCCTTAAAGACTAATACATTCCTAATTATAGCCGAAGGTAACATAGTAAGTATCGGATTGCTATTCTTAGTTAGGGCCGGAGTGGATTATAGGGTGCTAACCGGTATACCTAGCGGACTGCCTTCGCGTATAGGTGCGCCGTCTAGCGTTCGGTTAGGCGAGGATTAAGTAGGCGTAGTTATGCCCTTACCTATGCTCTCGCCTATACGGAGCTACTTAAGTCGACTCGACTTACGACCGCCTCTCGATAGAACTGTAGGCTAGGTAGAGGCTAGTAGAGTTAGCGTAGTACTCTTTACACGTCCTTTACCTTTACTACCCGGTAGTAGCTAACGTGGCTAAGGCTATTACTAGCTAGATAGTGTAGGTTAATCTATACTGTCCTCTAGGGACGCGGACTTCTTAGTAATAGTACCCTCTATAAAGTATAGAAGGCTATCCTTATAGACGGCTAGGCGGTGTCTTCTAATAATCTCCCTACTCTTAGCCGACTACGGATTAATGCTACGTGCTTTAGCCTCCCTATCGTACCGGGTAAGATTACTAGGCTCTAGAATTCGCTTACGATCTATGCCCTTACGGCCGATCCTTATACGCTAGATTAATGCCCTCTAAATTCTACTAATAGCCCTACTATAGTCTAGGTACTTATTAATAAAGGCTATAAACTGGCGGCGCCCGCTGTTAGTACTATAAAGCTCGGAGATAACGCGTCGATTAAGAATCTTATTATCTATTATTAACGACTGATTGGTTATGTTGACCTTAGGTTTGGTTGTATCGACCTTGGGTTTAGAGGGGGGGGTTCCTTAGGTCTAACTTGCCCCTATTTCATTTAGGTTTGATTAGACATTTAGGTGAGCCAGCGGGACTAGTATAGCTATTAAGATATATATTACGTAGTTAAGCATTGTAAGCGTAGCATTAAGGCAACAATTCAATTTATACCTCTGAAGTAGAGGGCATAGGGGTTTAGGTCCGCTAATCCTCTTATTTTATCCGGCTACTGCGCTGCTCGTCACGTAACCTGATTTCACGGTCCCGGGACCGGCAAATACCTCTACTTATATAGGCGCCGCTCTACACTACTACAACTTAGACAGGCCTACATAGGGTAGTTAGTAGACATTATTTTAGTAGTTAATAAGGGGGGTTGTTAAGTGTACACCCGGTAGCGTATTAGTATCTAGTTTATAAGGTTAAAATCACAGTTTAAGGTCTAAGGTTTACGGTTAAGGTTATTACTTAAGGTTAAGGTTTAAGGTTAAGGTTCACGTTTAAGGTCGACTAAGGTTAAAAACACTTAAGGTCTAAGGTATTTAGTAACAATTACGGTCACAAGGTCCTATTAAGTAATAACTAGTATTAGTACATTCTAAAGTAAGTACTACGTAATAATAGATACGGCTACATTACTAGAAAAACTTAGCACCTTTACCGACATAGGTAGAGGCTACGAACAGCCTATAAACCCTACGAAAATAGAAGGGGTCTATAGGGATTCTGTCCCTTATAAGGGGATAGAGGAATCGGAGGAAGGGGAAACACCTAAATCTAGTAAGGAAGGGAGAAGCGGAACCAGCGCCGCTAAATTGGGTATAGGTGTAGGAACGAATAGTACAATTGGAATAGATACTATAACTGCCCTCTTTAGACGATTAGCAGTAGTAATAGAAAACGCTAGCCCTCGCTTTCCACCTCTAGGAGGTGCTAAGAATCCGTTCTTTAATAGCACTAATGCTACTAAGTTCTAGGAGCGGTTTAGCGACCTAATGAACTAGTATCCGCCTCGGGCATCCATTAAGAAGGATAATTTCTAGGGTAGGTTTAAGCGCAATTGCGAAACTACTATCCGCCGCGTGGTTATAAGGCTACCTAGGTAGCTCACTAACAAGGCACGTTTTAGGAGGGCGTTCCTATTAGAGTTCTTAAGGTTTAACGTCTACTCGATATTAGGGAGTCGGGAATATCTTAAGGAGATTGTTAGGGCGTAGCAAGGTAAGAGGCCTAAAGAACAAGATATAAAGGAATTCATCCGCCTATTTGTATCCTTAAGTGACCTAATTGAACCTAAGGATTTAGATAATAGCTCCCGGAGTCGCCTTCTCCTTTAGGGATTACTAGAGGGAGTCGCGAAAGCGGTCTACAAGGCTTGCGGGCTTTACCTAAAGCAACCTAAGAAGTTTAGGGACTTTTAGAGGATCCTCGATAAAGCTGCTAGCATCGTAGATAGTAAGGAGGGATAGAAAGCTATATATATAGATTTCCCTCTTACTTTACCTTAGCTATACCGCTTAGTCGTGAAGTAAATGCCGCGCCTTAAGCCTAAGATTAACACGCTTAAGAAGGCTACTTCTAGGACTGTTATTAATAATAACCTTATCTAGAAGGTAGCTAAAATAAGCATACGTACATACTAGCGCGGTCGCGTTGCGGACGCGGGTACCTTCTACCCGAGCGAGAATTAACGCTCTATACAACCGGAGAGGCACGACCTAGACACTAAACTGCAGGTTTACGCAATGTAGCGTCCCCTATCGTAGAATCGCGAATAGTCTAAAGCGATAGATAGTTGTTACTACAACTATAGCAGTTCGAAGCACTAGGCTAGTAACTATAGGGCGATAAGGTCCTTAATATCTCGGGGCTACGTACACCTCGCCCCGAACAACTAGTAGTATCTAGGGAAGGAAGGCGATCCGCGTCCCACTAAGTTTAACTTTCGGAGGGACTATAGTAAACCAAAACTACTCTATATACTCCCTCTACTCGAAGAACATTATAGGCCGATCGAGTTTAACAACTAGTATAAGATTTCTGCACTACGTAAGCAATGGATAGGTAGGGACTATACTAGGGTAATAAAGGTTACGCCTCCTAATTATTCTAAGCCCCCTCCTAACTTTAGGCATTTAATAGAGTATAGCCCTTAGGACGCACGGTCTAGCTAAATAGAGAAGGCTACTAGTATATATTAGGTCTTATTCGGAGAAAGTGAAGTGGAGTAGGCGGTTAACTTAGGCAAGCTTAACGAGGTATCTACCTATTCTATATAGTCTAACAAAGTGAAAGGGAAGGCACCCGTAGGCATTCTAAAGAATCCGCACCCGAGGACCCGGTCCTTAGCCTAGGATCTACGAGCCCGAGCTAAGGCTACTAAGAAAGTTCGCCTACAATTAGAACAGGAGATCCGGTAAGCTAAGATTAACTAGTAGGAGGTTAAAATAATTAATGAAGTTAGTAGTTAAATAAGCGAAACTTAATTATTAGCTAAATCCGGGGTAACCCTAGGAAGGGGAAATAATGCCTAAGTAGATAGATTAGGGAACGATACTAATAAAGGACTACCTAAGGATATGCCTATTAGTCCCGTGAACGCCCCCTTCGCACAAAGGAAGCGTATATAGAATGCTAAGACTATAAGGATTAATAACTACGTCCGACGATATAGTTTAGCTAGTAATGGCCCGGTTATAAAGGAAGAGGGTATTATCTACTAGATTGATTAGATCCTCTAGATAACGTTTCCTAATGTAAACGCCTAAGATTAGTTTCGATATAGTCGCTAGTTCGAGGCTACCCTCTTCGGTCGCGTTACTAACACCCCCGCTCTTTAGGAGAAGCTTACTATAGTACGACGCCTTATAGGAAAGGACCCTAAGGTTCGTACTAGATAAGTAGTCACCTATAAAGATGAACCTAAGTATAATGAGGAGGTCTTCCGCGAAGATAGTTAGGCCTAGTATGTCGGAGTATATTTAACTATGCTTTACTCTAAAGGAGCGGTCCCTACTACTAAGCTCTATAAGGACGTTAAGAAAATCGGGCTCTCTAGTATCCTTAACAACTTTGCTATAGTCCCTAGTCCTTAGGTAGTAGCGGAGTTCGGGATGAATAAGAACTAGATTAGGTGCCTAATTAACGAGGGTTCCGAGGTGAATATCATCGGCTAGAGGAACGCATATAGATTTAGGTTACCAGTAATGTCGAGTACTTAGCTTACCTTTCGAGGTACTAGAGGGCGGGCCTAGTTTAAAGGTATTGTAGGCAATTTGGATGTTTAGGTATTTAGGGTTCACTACTAAATAGACATATTTATCTCCTCGGATCTAAACTTACTAACAATCCTAGGACGTCCGTAGGCCCGTAAGGTGCGACTTACTACCCGTAACTGCGATAATAGTTTATAGGAGGGGACTATTACTAGCCGTAAAGGTAAAAGTGTTATGTTTACTACCCTAGTTAGCTCGGACAGGTGTAAGACCCTTTAAGAACTATTGAAAGCGTCGGGAAATGGAAGGGTAGGTTAAGTTACGGCGCTTAACCTACCGATTTACTAAAGCCGGATTTAATAAAATTAGTAAGGTTCTCGCACTATCTCGGAAAAACCTCGGACTTTAATTTGCCGGTCCCGGAACCGGTAAATAGCTATGGTAAGGAAAACGGATACGACTACGACACGACGCATCTATAGGACGACACGACGCATCTATAGGAACCCGGCAAGGCTCTAACGCCTAGCAACCATTTAGCTTACTTATTAGGATTGCTTAGGACTACTAGAGTAAAGGAACGAGTTGTAGAAATTGGAATAGGCGCGTTTAAGGGAGATTCTATTACTAACGTTTATTTAGTTTAAGGGGATTAGCCTTCCGAGATCCTAAGGCAATCTGCATTAAATGCTTAGGTACGAAAGCAACAAGTAGGCTAACATATAGCTAATATTAGGATGCCGTAGGTCTTTACGATGTATAAGCATAAGGCGGACAAGAAGAAGCTAGTAGACGCGAGCGTTCACGAACGCCTAGAATCACGAGTTAAGGGAGATATAGAATGGAAGCGTAGGGCACTATACCTAGAATCTAAGATACCTAAAGGACAAGGACCGTTTGATAGGAAGTACTTAACTAAGAAATTCTCAAGTATTAAGTGAGGTAGCCGAATTACTCTAGAACGACTTACCTTAATTAAGGTTAGCATTAAGCTATTGCTAATGGAAAGGGCCTTATTCGATGAGATGCTCTACAACCGGGAGGCAGTCCTCGCTTAGGATTTTAGTTACATAAGGTAAATTAGGCACGACGTCGTACCACCTTAGAAGATTAACACGGTCCCTTATAGGCCATGGTAGGCACGCCCTATCCGGTTGTACCTAAGTCTTAGGGCAATCGTTAAGCGCATAATTAGAGCCCGGATTAAGAACAACATCCTAGAATACTTATAAGGGGCATACTCTAATAGCTAGTTCCTAGTCGTAAAGAAGGTTAATGCCTCTAGAAGCGATATGCTATATCGGTTAATTAACTTAGCTATACTCCTAAATAAGGTTACTATACGCGATACTAACATTCCACCGGACACGGATAGCTTCTTAGAGGATTTTACCGGGTACCGAGTCGCTTCACTTATAGACCTGTTTTTAGGTTATAATTAGATCACTTTAGATAAGTCCTACCGGGACTTAATAGCCTTCATAACCCCTCTTAGCCTAGTACGTAACACGACTCTACCTTAAGGAGCTACTAATTTAGTTGCTTAGTTCGTGCGTACGGTAACAAAGATTCTACTTAATTATATCTCGCATCGAGCGAAGCCGTTCCTCGATAACATCGGTATTAAGGGACTAACTAAGGACTATAGGAATGCCGAAGTAGAGCCTAGGCTAAGGAGATAGGTCGTTAAGCACATCGTCTCCCTAGATCTAGTTCTTACTAACCTAGAGAGAGCTAGTGCGGTAGTTGCTAGAGGCAAATCCCAATAGTTATATAAAAAGCTTAAGATTATTAGGTACGTTACTAGCCCGGACGGTCGCTATCCTAACCTAAAGGTTATAGCTAAGATCCTAGACTAGCCTACGCCTACCTGTATTAAGGAGGTCCGTACCTATATAGGGCTGTATATGTACTTCCGGATATAGATTCCCTAGTTCGTTATCATCGCTCGACTAATGTATAAGCTACTAAAGAAGGGCGCCGAGTTCACCTAGATAGAGAATAAGCAATTCTCGAAAGAAGAGGTTACTAGATATCTTTTATAGGCTCTAGCCTTAGTTACCCTCTACTACTTACCTAGTACTAGGTCTATCTTTGTCTTAGTTAATACTAGCGGTACTAGATAGGGATGTATCGTTTCTTAAGAATTAATAGACAGCACTCGACGGCGTCACCCGGTACGGTATGAGAGTAGAATCTAGAACGCGTTAGAATCTAGATATAATACTAGTAAGCGAGAATGCCTTAGGGTCCTTAAGGGGCTTAAGAAGATCTAGAGATATATTACTAGCGTTAATTTTGTCCTTAAGGTTAATACTAAGACACTTGTATAGTAGCTTAACCGGCCGGCTTCGGACCTGCGAAACTCGGCAATAGCCCGGTAGGTCGCTTAGATTAGGTTATTCACGTTCGAGGTGAAGCACGTTACGGGGGCTAGACACACTAGCCTAGATGCCCTGTCTCGTAGGCCCTCTACACCTTAGGAACCTAGGGAAGCTAACGAAGACGAAGTCGACTAGATAATTAATGATAAGCTATTCGGGTACCCGGAGCCGGTCGACACCTATCCAATTAAAATCTAGAAAACACGACATCTCGGGGACTAATATTCTAAGGGCTCTTAACAACTTGCTTAGGTAATAGAAACTAGGACCCGGCCCGATAGTATTACTCGTACTAAGTACCGGCGGCTAGTAAAGAAGAGCGTCAACTTCTTTGTCCGGGACTAATTGCTATTCTTCTAGAAGCGCCGAGGAGTACCGTTACAACTTGTAATTAACGATAATGAAGCTTAGAAGGAAATCGTTATAGAGTGCTATAAGAGACACGGTTACCGTAGCGCTAAGGTCGTGTATAACCTTATTTCCGATCGGTATTACTAGGACGGGTACTTCGCCGATGTCTCTACGTAAGTTCGAAGTTATGCTCCTTATAGGTTCCGCGAAGGTAACTAGCGCGCTAGTAAGCTTCACTTATCGAGCCCTTAAGTCATTAGTAAGAAGTGGTACTCGGACCCCGTCTAGGTGCATAAAAATAGATACCTCCTAGTTGCGCGCGAAGCACTTAGCAACTGGATCGAGGCTAGAGTAACGAGGGCACCTCCTAGCTTTAAGTCGGTTACTAAGTTTCTATACGAAGATGTCTTCTATAGGCACGGCTACTATGCTAAAATTGTACTTAATAACGCTACGGTTTATGCGGCTAAGGTTAAGCGGTTACTCGTGGGGCTTACTATTCGAAGGATCCGAATATTACCGTACTATCCGTAGTCTAATGCTCCGGTCGAGGCTAGACACCGTCCGATTCTTATAGCATTAGTAAAGCTTATAAGGAACACATACCGCGGATAGGAACAATAGGTACCCGCCGTGTTATAGGCTAATAGGACTACGACCTATCGTACTACTAGAATAACACTAGCTTAGGTCCTATATAGCTATCGCACGATTCTGCCAATTGAGGTTAAGTACCCGACGTAGGCAAATTACTAATAGGGATCGGTAAGAACGACTAAGGACCTACTTACTATACGTGCGCGTTAACTCTAGGCTCGAGACCTTAGTTTAGAAGAGCTATATGCTCGAAGGAAGCGACTAAGAGAACTTAGTAAGGACTACTTTAATTCTTACCGGAATGTTAACTCTATTAGTTTCTAGAAGGGCGACCTTATTATAAGATTCGATAAGCTATATAAGGATAACGTCTCACGTAAGATCGGTTACCGATAGTAAGGTCTATATTGGGTGTCTAGTGTCTCTAGGGAGTTTAGTACCTATATTCTTAAGGAACTTAATAGTACGCTAATAAAGGGTGTTTAGGTACGAGAAAACCTTAAGCTAGTTCTAGAGCTTCGCCCGGATAACATAGGAGTACTAAACTTAGATGATAGGACCGATCTCGTAATAGGGGAGGGAGAAGTCGCTAATAGTAAAGACAGCAGTAACTTGAACGAGATCGAGCCCATCGCCGACGAAGACGTGCTACCTATAGGAGTTAACGAAAGGGGATCGTATCCTAAACCGGAATCTAAGAAGCTATAGGTTAGGCCTCATAACCTTTCTATAGCCGAAATTTCACAGTTTAGTAGGATCGAGGCTAAGAACTAATTAGTTAGTAATAGCGTACGGAGTTTACTTCCCTTAGGCATGTGTTGTATATGCCCTTTAGTTTATTAAGCCGATTCGGTTATCTAGACTTCACTTTATAGGGTGTTCTTACCTTAGTTAGACCTTAGCTAGTAGAGTTACATTTCACGGTCCCGGGACCGGTAAATCGGATCACGTGACAGCGTAGTATGCCCCTACCGAATGCTTACCTAGGTGGTCACTAGCACTGGTTTTCCGTTACATGTAGGGTTATCGGACCTTTAGTGTGACCTTAATAGCACTGCTCTTACTACTTATAAGACCGGTCTCGGCGCTACTGCCTTATAACGGTTATAGGGACATACGCTAAGAGGCATACTTAAGCGTAGCTCTTTGCCTACTACTTCCTCTCCTTTTCTTTAAACACTAACACTATTACTAGAGCTACTAACACATCCATCTACTACTACTATAGACATTAGCCGGTTCTTTAGCCTCTCTCTCTCTTTACGACCTTAACCTTCTTTAAAGCCCCTACCCTAACACTAAGCTTTTAAAGCTTACTAATACTCTAGAGTAGCACTACGAGATAGCTAGCTCTTACAATCTCACTGCTAGCGAATCCTAGTCATTATAGCTTCGGCTAGTCTATCGTTACGCCCGGCTAGCTCGAGCATAGCGCTTACTAGTAATGTTACTAGGCTTATCCGCCTACCTTAGACCTTGTTCGAGTCCCTTCGCCTACCGGACAACGTTAAGCATGTCCTTACTAACACGAATACGCCGAAGTCCGCCGCTAATATCATGTTCTGAGAGCTTAGTCCTTAGAAGCGGGTTAAGGTGTTAAAGAACTTCTATAAGGGCTTCAAGAAGGTGTTCGAAGACTACTCTATCTAGGTTAACCTATTTTTCGAGGAAGTTAAGAGCGGCATAGGTAAGAGCTACTAGGATAAATTCCTTAGTAATAAGAAGCTCGATGTCTTGTTTCCTATCGTCGGCAAGATTCGTAAGACCGGTTTAGAGATTCGTAACCGAGAGAAGACTCTTCGAGCTATGCTTACCCGCTACTAGCTATAGTAGATAGACAACAAGATTCTTAATTAACGCGTTATCTCCGAGCTTTATAGTACTAACAGCGGGCGTCGCTAGTTCACGGCCTTCATTAACAAGTACCTAGACTATAGTAGGGCTATTAGTAGAATCTAGAGGGCATTAATCTAGCGTATAAGGATCGGCCGCAAGGGCATAGATCGTAAGCGAATTCTAGAGCCTAGTAATCTTACCCGGTACGATAGGGAGGCTAAAGCACGTAGCATTAATCCGCAGTCGGCTAAGAGTAGGGAGATTATTAGAAGATACCGCCTAGCCGTCTATAAGGATAGCCTTCTATACTTTATAGAGGGTACTATTACTAAGAAGTCCGCGTCCCCGGAGGACAGTATAGCTTAACCTAGACTATCTAGCTAACAATAGCCTTAGCTACGTTAGCTACCGGGTAGTAAAGGTAAAGGACGTGTAAAGAGTACTACGCTAACTCTACTAGCCTCTACCTAGCCTATAGTCCTATTGAGAGGCGGTCGTAAGTCGAGTCGACTTAAGTAGCTCCGTATGGGCGAGAGTATAGGTAAGGGTATAACTGCGCCTACTCGATCCTCGCCTAACCGAACGCTAGACGGCGCTCCTATACGCGAAGGCAGTCCGCTAGGTACACCGGTTAGTACCCCACGATCTACTCCGGCCCTAACTAAGAATAGCAATCCGATACTTACTATGTCACCTTCGGCTATAATTAGGGATGTATTAGTCTTTAAGGATTAGATCCTATAAGAAGACGAGGCCCTCCGGATTAAGCGCGCTAACTGTACCTACAATGAGCGGTACTGTAGCATTAAGTTTAGAAACTCGATTAATGTAGATAGTATTAACTAGCTACCTAAGTACCGGATAGCGGGCCTTAAGATGCTCGAATATACTGTCTCGGACGTTCTTAAGAGGGATAGTAAGGTTAGCGCTATAATGTACGATTAGCATGTTCGAGATTTCTACTATAAGGCCCTCCACTTCGTTACGAATCCCGGTATTACCGCTAATACCCTATGTGAGCGCGCGCTTAAGGTCCAAGACTAGCTCTTTAAAGGCAAGAGTTTTTTAGCTATTAAGGTGAAGAATAGGTCGTAGTTTCGCCCTAATAAGCGTAGTTAGAAGACTATTAACCCGCTTAGCTACCTCCGTGTTCGAGGTAAAGTCGGCACTACGAGTAGCATCGTTACGCATGCTAACTATAACTAGATCCTCGATAAATTCGGTATTAATAAAGCTAACTAAGCCGATCTTAATAGTACCGGTACCTACATTAATAGCAATATGCTGTACTAGTATAATAACGCTAAACTAGCACCGCGGGTTAAATTAGTTAGAGAAATGATAAGTCGAGAATTCGACGTGTACCGATAGTACCTACGAGAATTGAATAAGGTTAGTAACGGCGGCGTCTACTAGAACATGTAGTATTCTCTAAGCTAATAGATCATGCGATAAGACCCCGGGCTATAGCTCTTATAAGTAGCGCTACACCCTTAACACTATACTCGGTTCATCTCCTTCCCTAGGCCTACGATTTTTAGCTTTAATAGGGCTTATTAGGGGGGTAACGCGAACACTATAGTGTAGCATGCTAGGGCCGACTTAAACCTCGAAATTGAAAACTACTAGACTAGTAACCGGCTTAACATGCTGTACTCTCTTAACTTAGAGGGCACTAGTAGGCCGGAGTTTTTACACGGTTTTTATAAGAAAGGGAATGCTAGAGAGTTTATCTAGTAGTGCTAGATTAACGACTACATAGAAGACGGCCGATTTAAGCGTTTCTTCTCGGTTAGGGTCTAGAATTACCTAAGCAAAAATAGCATTAGCTAGTTTAGAGAGAATCTAAGCGCTAGGCAAATGTAGGTAACTACTATAGGCGTTCTAATAAGGTAGGCCGTACATAAGAAGACGCTACGTTAGATTAAACCTTACTTTATCGAAGACGCTACGTTAGATTAACCCTTACTTTGTCGAGATCCGCGACGATAACTATCTTAAACTCTAGCAAAGCTAGAGCATGCACTAGGTAATAGACCTCTATCGTAACTTTAAGACGCTAAGTAAGAGCGCTGTAGGGTTTAAGTATCGACGCCTAGTACCCGGCTATCCTTTCCCTACGGGAGTACACCTTAGTAGCATTAGCCCTCTATCCGATGCCCTAGCGGGTTTGAAGTCTTAGAACGACAACGAAGTTATCCTTAATGCTAGAAGGTGGCTTAATGCTACGGTCCGCCTAGACTCGGAGCTCTTCTATAAGAAGATGCATAATTAGCGCGTCCGAGCTATAAAATTAATGGACAAGCAGCTTAGCTTAGTTACTACTCTCGAGCAGATGTGCTTCATAAGCGAAGGGCGTAATAAGAGCTTCTTCCGTAACTACTATAGGAACTTCACTAGCTAGCCACTTAGGGACGCGTCTAGTAAGACTAGTGTTAGCCACGATAACGAGTAGGTCTAGACAAAGGAGTTGTGTAAGACTAAGTGGAACTGAGTGGTTAGTGCGGGTCTATAGGCTCCTAGTTTCTAGTTAATTTCCGGCTATAGCTATAGCCTATAGGATTCTAGTTCTAATTTTAGTTCTAATTCTAGTTCTAATTCTAGTTCTAATGCTTCCGGTATAGGTGCTTCTAGTCCTTAGGTCTTACTTGTTTCTTATGGTTACTTATCCTCCCTTAACTTACCTTCTAGCTACGCGGTGGACTCGTCTTTAGATTTATTAGGTTACTGGTACTAACGCTCACTTGTCTTATAAGTAGCGTTTACGTTATTCGACTATCTAGCCCGCTCGATTAATGCTAACATAGCTATCTATTCCCTCGCTAGCTTCGTAGTATACGTTAGTATAGTGCGACGGATGCGAGTCGCGGTTATTAACGTTATTATTACGGTCTTTGTTAGAAGGATCCTTTCGATCTTTATAAACTGTCGCTAGCAGGCCCTAGGACTGCCTAACATCTTATATGTTAAGCTAAATGGTAGGGTGAGCTACTGTGCTACTATAAGACCACCTTAGCTTATAGCGACTAACTAAGCTACCTATAATGCCCGGGCTTACTGCTTTAGAACCTAAGGACAGGTTCGTAATAGGGGAGGATATATTGACGACTAATTAGTTATGTTAACTTTAGGTTTAGTTATATCGACCTTAGGTTTAGAGGGAGGGTCCCTTAGGTCCAACTTGCCCTAATTTCATTTAGGTTTAATTGGACATTTAGGTGAGCTAGCGGGACCTGGTATAGCTATTAAGATATATACTGCGCAGTTAAGCATTGTAAGCGTAGCATTAAGGCAACAATTCAATTTATACCTCTCGAGTAGAGGGCATAGGGGTTTAGGTCCGCCAATCCTCTTGTTTTATCTAGCTACTACGCTACTCGTCACGTGACCTGATTTCACGGTCCCGGGACCGGCAAATACCTCTACTTACATAAGCGCCGCTCCACACCACCACAACTCGGACAGGCCTACATAGGGTAGTTAGTAGACATTAGTATCCCGGAGTTCGAAAGAAATACAAACTTACTACGGATATAGCAAACCTAGCTACCTAGTAAGGGACTACCGCGGTAAGAATATAGTGCGCCGCGAACAGTTTAATATAATATAACCCCGAACTAGTAAATCTAAGAGTAGCGTTAGATCTTAAGGAGATACCGACTATACTCGGAGAGTAGGGGAGAGAGCTAGTAATAGAAGCACGACGCCTCTCCTAGACCCCTTAGAAGGACGAGGAGGATACTATAGGTAGCAAATAGTAGTTATTCTATTTAATACGAAGAACTAACTACGATAGTTTAACATAATAACACGAAGAGTCGACTACGAGATTGAATCCGAGTCTCGAAATAGTTATAGAAGCCTTTATTAGCGATTCTATTACTAAGACTCGTGTTAAGTTTACTACGCCGCGAAGTTAGGCGTAGGGTATTAGCCTTAATAACTAAGAGGACCCCTAGGAGCGACGTATAGGTAAAACGCTACGCTCCGAGAAGTAGACATCGACGAATCCTACTTTAATAACGATAAAAGCGATAAAGAAAACTAAGACCTAGGATAGAACGGATCATAGTTACCGGAACCATAGGAAGAAAGTTAAGAAACCACCGGGCTAGATACTATCGAAGAAGATTAGGATCCGGAAGAATTAAGCGAAGAAGATTCCTCCGAAGGAGAAGAGAGCGACACTAACGACAATAACCAATAACTAACCTTTACAATTAATGCACCTAAGAAATTATATAATATAATCGTACACCTATAAAGAAGGTACGAGGAATTCCTACTTAAGATAGGCGGACGAAGGATACTATACTCTATTAAGTTTAATAAGACACTCGACACCCTACGAGGCATAGCCTAGGGATACCTACTTATAGAAACAACCGAGGATCTAGTAACCGCTATTATAGAACGACTACCGATAGGAAGCCGAATAATAGGAACCGGATATCTTATACCGTTAGGAACATTTATATCGAATGAAATACGTAATGTAGTGTAACACGTACGCGCACTCTACTTAGAAACGTAAAAGATCTAGGAACGTTACCGAATATAGGTGTAGATATAAAAGGCTCGCGCTAGGTTTAAGCGGAGGCCTCGAGACACGAAGCACGACGTTCTATATACGAATAGGGAAAAGGATTAACTCCCTAGGAATAAGCGACCGAAGGGAGTTATATAACATAGAAAAGGCTTAAGCATTACTAACGATAATAGTGTTTCGAACTAAGATTATCGTTAACGGGCATAAGATAGATGCTATAATAGATTCCGGAGTAAGCGGGAACTTTACCTCCGAATTATTTGTTATAAGACATAGGATCGCTACCTATAAAAAGAAAGAGGGTTATAAATTAATCGCGGTAGACGGATTATCCTTACCTAGTATAGAGCGCGAGACGATACCGCTACTACTTACTATCTAACGGTACTACGAGGAAATTATCTTAGATGTTACTAACATAGCTAGTTATAATATCGTACTAGGTATGCCTTAGTTAAGAAAGCACAATCTAGTAATCGACTAGAGAAGAGGAGTACTTACATTTAGGGAATGCGACTACGTTATCGACATTTAGCCTACGTAGCGGTAGCGTTCGCTAGTAGATAAGGTAAAGAGATAGCTAAATAGGATATAGCTTACGCCGAATAGAAGGATAGAAGAACTACCTTCGACCGGGATAGACACTAGCGTAGGGCCGCCGGGTTACGAAGTTACTAGTAGTAATAGAAGTAACGCACTATCGAAGGATACTAACATCTTAGAGTTAAGTATTCCTAAAGAGTATCGTAAGTAGTCGCGACTCTTTAAAGAGGAAAGAGGCAAGGATGCCTTACCTAAGTACTAACTATAGGATTATAAGATAAACATTTAGCTAGGGAAAGAGCCTCTATAGGGACCCCTATATTAAATGTCTAAGAAAGAGCTACAGACCCTACGAGAATAGCTAAAGGAGAAGCTAGCTAAAGGATAGATAAGAAGATCCACCTTAAGTATAGGAACTCTATACATGTTCGTTCTAAAAGCAAACGGGAATTTACGACTCGTATAAGACTATAGGAAGTTAAACGAGATTACGATTAAGAACCGATACCCGCTACCTAACATCGAAGAAGCATAAGATAGATTAACCGGATTAGACTAGTATACGAAGATTAACCTACGAGATGCCTTCTACGCTATACGGATAGTAGAAGAAGAAGAATAGAAAACCGCTTTTAGAACAAGATACGGACTTTACGAATTCTTAGTTATGCTAATAGGATTAACTAACGTACCCGCATCCTATTAGGACCTTGTTAACAAAACACTAAGAGACCTACTCAACGTATACGTTATCGCTTATATAGACGATATATTAGTCTATACGAAAGGATCCCTTTAGAATTATATAAAGTAAGTCTAGGACGTATTTGAACGACTTACGCGTTTAGGATTTAAGACAGTACCCGAGAAATGCGAATTCTATAAGAAAGAAGTTAAATTCTTAGGCTTTATTATTAGTACTATAGGGATAATAATCGACCCTACGAAGACATAGTTAATTAGAGAATAGGTAGAACTAAAAACAGTTAATGACGTACAATTATTCCTTAGACTAGCGAACTACAACCGGAAATTCATTAAGGACTACGTAAAGACAGCAGTACTAATAAAGATACTTATAAGAAAAGACGTTACCTAGAAATAGGGAAAGGAATAGATTGAAGCATTTAAGAAACTTAAGGAACAATGCGCTTTAGCCCCTACGCTTCGACTATTTAATAGTAGTAAGGAAGTCTATATCGAGACCGATGCGTCTAATATAGTAATAGGAGCGTATCTAACATAGACACACGACGGGTAGAGACACCTAGTAGCCTATTACTCCCGGAAAATGACTATAGCGGAATAGAACTACGACATCTATAATAAAGAGCTTCTAGCCATTATTGCTACTATACAACATTAGAGAGTATATGTCGAGGGCCTACCGAAGTTAACGATTCTTTCTAACTATAAGAATCTTACGTACTTTACGACGACGAAAGAACTAACCCGAAGGCAAGCCCGCTAGTCGGAGCTACTAGGACAGTATAAGTTCGAAATTAAATATACTCTAGGAAGAGAGAACGGCCGCGCCGACGCGCTAAGTCAAAGAAGCGACTATATAGAAGGAAAAGAACTAGTGTAACATAAAGTACTAAAGACGAACCCCGACGGAAGTCTTAGCGCTAACATAAGAGAATTTAATAACATTATATAGATATTAGGCGATAAGGACGAACAATTCCCTATATCGTAAGGGAAATACTAGGTACTAAAGGATCGAGAAGAAGAATGTATACGATAACATTACGACGGACTAACTTATAGACATCCTAGAACTTTAAAGACAATAGACCTAATATAACGCAGTTTCTTATTCCTATAGATAAGACTTAAGGTATTACGCTACATTAAACAATGCGTATACTACTAACGAAACAAGGCTACGAGACATGCAAAATACGGTTACCTACAGTTTAGGACACTACTAACGAAACCATAGGACGAAGTTATAATAGACTTTATTACAAAACTCCTACCGTTAAGAGACTAAGTTACGAAATAACTATATAACATAATACTAGTTATAGTTAATAGACTTATAAAATACGTATACTTTATTCCTACATTAGAGATATATAATATAGAGCAGCTCGGATACCTCGTACTAGATAGACTTATCCGGTACTACAAATTCCCTTAAGCGTTCATAACGAATAGAGATAAGTTATTTACATCGAACTACTAGAAGACGCTTATAGGAACGATCGGAATTAAACATAAGCTATCGATAGCATATTATCCGGAAATAGACGGATAAACCGAAAGGATGAATTAAACACTCGAGCAATACCTACGACACTACATTAACTACGTATAAGACAACTAAGTTTCATTACTGCTAATAGCGTAGATTGTACTAAACAACTATAAATTAGAGATAACTCTAACGACACTATTTTATACGAACTTTAGAGAAGATCCTAACCTATTTAGAACACCTAGATCTCACCTATAAGCCGAAAGAGCAATCGTAACGACGGATACTCTTAAGGAAGTACATAAAGAAACACGTAACGCGATCGAAGATGCATAATAAAAACTGTCTTAATAGCGGCAGGACACGAGAGAAATAGCACCTCTACTAAAAGAGGGGGATAAGGTCTATCTCCTTATAAAAAACTCAAGAATAAGAAGATAGACTAAGAAACTAGATTACGTTAAAGTCGGACTATTTTTTATCGATAAAGTTATAGGACTAGTTAACTACCGCCTACGACTACTATTAGACGCGAAAATCCACCTAGTCTTCTATATCTCTAAGTTGGAACCAGTAGACGCCGAAACACCTTACTAGGAGAGCTTCTATTTTGAACTAGAAGTAGAAAACGAATTTAAAGTCGAAAAAATCCTAGATAAGAAAGGTTAGCGATACCTTATTAAGTGGAAAGGATACGACGAATTAGAAAATACCTAGGAACTAAAACAAAACCTACAAAACTGTTAGTAAAAGATTCGACAATACTAAAAACGGGTCCGCCGATACGACTAACGACAATCGATCTCTCGGCCGACGAGCGACTAGGGTAGGAATCGAACCTACGACCTTAAGAGTATAGATAGCTTACGCTCTACTACTAAGCTACCTAGCCGATTAATAAGAATAGAGACACGACTTACGAATAAATACCCTAATAAGTCTCTACCCCTAGGGACTCGCCCTAAGGCTCCGCTCTAGAAAGCGCCGCCTAGTTATTTACGGGCATCTCTAGGATATCCGAAAAAGAAACTAGCGAAGGTAACACCTCTACCCCCCGACGCCCGCTTAAGAGACGCTAGCTCCTCGCGCGCCTCTTCCTCCTTAAGCTCCTCTAACTCCTTAGCGACGGCATCGTCGGTACGACGCTTAGCTAATCGTAGCTGTTTCCGAAGACGGATCTTACGTATCTTTAGCCGTACCTCCTCCTCTTTAATCCTCTTAAGCTCTAGCTTAAGATTATCGCGCGAATCGCGAAGACGTTCCTACTCCGGGCGAGAAAGACGCACGTCGCTATAAGGGGCAGCTTAGTAGCTAACCCTTACATGTGGCCTTACATATAACATGCGGTCGCGACCGGCTACTAAGCCGTACGTGACACGTATGCGTACATCTTGCGACGCGTAATGCGTCTTAAACAAAAGGCAAGAATTAGTTCATCTACGACTAGTAGGTCGTAGGCGTGCTATATATTACGACATCCCTTAACAGTTCTAATTCTTCTCTTCGTTACAATCCATATACGCTATAGAGTCTGAACGCGACGACAGTAGCGCTACGCCTACGGCTCCCCTAAGCCCTAGGGCCTAGTAATAAGCGATGCGTGTAGCCTTAGTCGTAAGGAGGGATGCCCTTCGGGTAGAGGTTAAGGAGAAGGAGATATAGAGGGAGATTAAACAGTGAGAGATCTTACGGGACGCAAGCGTGCCGCCGGCGGACCCTTAGGGCGAATCTAGCGGAGAACTATCCCCTACTCCCCCTCCTCTATCTATAGTAACTAACGATAATATCGCAGCTCGAGGCGCGGTCGCATCGTATACGACACGTTTACGTCTTAAAGAACCTACGCCTTTTAGAGGGGACTCGATTAAGAAAGCACGGGTATTCCTAAGGGAGCTCTCTCTTATCTTTACCCTCTTAGGCGGCACGTATACGACGAACGAGTTAAAGGTCCTATATAGGGTTATGTACCTAAGCGGAGAGGTAAGTGAGCGATAGTACGCTAACTATAGCGTCCTTAACCTTAAAGGGTATATATACTAGGACTTTAAGGAGTTCTATCGAGACGTATACGGTAACCCTATGAACCGCGTACTTAACGTAATGTTAGAGTATAAGGCGGTGAAATAGAAGGACAACTAGACAGTACGTTAGTTTACGACTGAGCTAGATGTTATAGAGGATCAGTTAGGGGACTATACGGAGGCGCAACGCGTGCGACACATGCTCGCTAAGCTTACGCCTAGCCTATGGTCCGTAATCATTAAGTTTTATAACATCCTAATAACTAGAGAGGAACTAGTAATCCTAGCTTCGCGTATTAAAAGCACGGAGCGTAGTAGCGGAGGGCACGACCGCGGGTAGTATAGTCGCCGTAGGCGAGAGACTAAGGGCGACTAAGGGCGAAGCGATCGTAGCTCGAAGTAGTAGAAGTATAGTTAGGCGTCGCGCGACCCGGGTGCGAGTTACTAGCGGGACGCCGGCGGATCGTCTATAACCTTCGATAGGACTAAAGCGGAGTGCTATAGATACTATAAGAAGGGTTACATTAAGACGGATTGCCCGAATAGGCACCTATGGAGGGACCGTAACGCGTAAGCGGTTCGTAGGGTAGACGCTACGAAGGCTCTAACTAAGAAGGGTAGCGACTAGGGAAAAGGTAGAGGACTAGAAGTAGGTCACTCCTAAGTCCGAGTTTTCCTAAAGTCGACCCTTTAAGGCGAGTGGATGCGTGTCTAGCGCGTTACTTACGAGGCGCAGTCGAGACTCGTAAGGGCTTTCGCGAGGCTACGTTTCTCCTAGATAACTATACGGATCTTAGCCTAGTATCGTATAAGTATGTACTCCGACATTAAATGTAACCTATTAATAGGGCAAGGCTACCGAAGTTAGAGTCGTATACGCATAACCTAGGGTATTGCTACGGCGCCTTTACGGTTCGGCTACGACTCGCTAATAACGCGGGAGTAGAGCGCGTAAGTAACGCTATCTACTACGCGGTGCCTATAGGTAGGCTATTAGTAATTTTAGGTAGACCCTAGAGGTACCGCAATCGGATCGTAAAGAGCGATTGTAAGGACTAGTAGTACTACGGTATAGAGACGCCTACGATTTAGTAGCGTAACGTACGCGAGTTCCTTAGGGATCTCGAGAGCTTAAAGTAGGTTTATGCGATAAGTGTTCGGGCTATTACTATAGTAGTACCCGAAGGAGAGGGCCCCTCGTAGCCTAAAGAATTTATAGACTTCCGAGATGTATACGCACCTAATAAGTAGGCGAAGCGTAAGATGCCCGACGGGGTTAAGCATGCGATTAATCTCGTTAAAGGAAAGAAACCCCCTTTTAAGCCGCTATACTACTAGTCCTTAACTAAGTTAGAGGCCTTAAAGGAGTACCTTACGTAAGCAATAGAGAAGGGGTAGATTAGGCGGTCCGTAAGCCAGGCGGGTGCGCCTATCTTATTCGTGCTAAAGAAAGACGGTACCCTTAGGCTCTATGTAGACTATAGAGGCTTAAATAAGATTACAGTAAAGAACCAATACTCCCTACCCCTAATTAGCGAGACGCTAGATAGTCTATTAGGTTCTAGGTTCTTTACTATAATCGATTTAAAGGACGCCTACTATCGTATCCCTATTAAGCGAGGCGATAAGTAGAAGACTACGTTTCGCACGCGATACGGACACTACGAGTACCTAGTAATGCCGTTCGGGTTAACTAACGTACTAGTAACCTTTTAAGGGTATATTAACAAGGCGCTAACCGGCTTAGTTAATAACATTTGCGTAGTCTACCTAGATAATATCCTTATCTATAGCGAGACGCGTAAGGTATACGTACGAGCCGTGCGCGAAGTGCTTACGAGGCTACGGAAGTTTACTCTATTCGCAAACCCTAAGAAGTGTCGCTTCTTCTAGGAGAATACCGAGTTCCTAGGATTTATTGTAAGCGTCGTAGGCGTATCGATGGATAGGAGTAGGGTAGCCGTAATCGAGGAATGGCCTACGCCTACGAGTTTTTATAAGGTTCAATCCTTCCTAGGATTCTATAACTTCTATAGGCGCTTTATCGAAGGGTACTCGAGGATTGCGAAGCTATTAACAGACCTACTAAAGGGATGTAAGAATAGTAAGAAGTAAGGGCCTCTTATGTAGTCCGCTTACGAGGAGTAAGCGTTCTAACGGCTAAAAGCTAAGTTCCTCGGAGCACCTATCCTAAGGCACTTCGATCCTTCGTTACGTACGAGGGTTAAGACGGATGCCTTAGGTTTTACGATTATAGGCATTATCTCTTAGCTATTTAGGACTAAGTAGCATCTAATTGCCTTCTATTTACGTAAGATAATACTAGCCGAGTACAACTACGAGACGCACGATTAGGAGCTACTTATAGTAGTTAAGGCTTTTAAGCATTAGAGGCTATACTTAGAGGGCGCTACGCATACGGTGCGAGTACTAGTCGACTACGCTAACCTATAGGGCTTTATAATAGTAAAGTAGCTAAATGGGCGGTAAGCTCGATAGGCTACGTTCCTATAGTCTTTTAATTTTATAGTAGAGCATCGGCCGGGTAAGACTAACCTAGCCGACGCGCCTTCGAGACGTAGTAACTACGTAGCTATAACGTAATAAACTTCGAACTTACTACCTACCTTATAAAGTAAGCTGTCTTTCTAGAAGGAGTCTCTAGAAGGGATAAGCGAGCCGACGGTGAAGCGCGTGCTTGCTACCTACGAGGCGATGTAGGGCGACATAGGCGCGGCGATAGTAGTGCAGAGAGGTAACCTTCCCTATTAAGATAAGCCGTCTTTACTAGTAGTAGTGTATGCTATAGTAATATAGGGTTAAGCTTACAGCTCGACGGGTAAGTTGATCCTACTCTTAATAAAGATCGCGTAGTAGTAAGACGACTAGTATGTCGCATACTTAGCGTAGGCGCTAAGCGCGAGGGACGCTAAGGGATAGCATATAAAGGATAACCTTATGTACTACGGAGACGCGATCGTAGTACCTAGGGATCACGCAATTAGGTCGCATCTAATTCGCATATACTACGACGACGTCCTCGCGGGTCACTTTAGAAGGACTAAGACTAAAGAGCTGTTACGACGTAATTATTAGTGGGACTCACTTAGTACGGACGTGAAGCAATACGTCTAAGCCTATAGAACCTACTAGGGTTCGAAGGCGAGGCGCTATCGACCCTACGGCAAGCTATAACCGCTTCCTAGACCGGAGCGACTGTAGTAGGAAATCACTATAGATTTTATTACGGACCTACCTCTAAGCACGCGAGCCGGTTGCGTGTATAATGCGATCCTAGTAATAGTCGATCGCTACTTAAAAATAAGCTTATATATCCCGACGACGAAGACTTGTACAGCCGTAGAGCTTACGAGGCTCCTACGAGACGAAATCGTGCGATACTATAGTGTCCCGTTAGGTATAGTAAGCGACCGAGGTCCGGTCTTTACTAGTTAGTTTTAGAGTGACTTCTACTTCGAGGCGCGTATAAAGCGTAAGCTATCCACGGCCTTTCACCCTTAGACTAACGGCTAAACTAAGAGGGCAAACTAAACCCTCGAACAATACCTTCGTTATTACTATAGTAACAATTAAACTAAGTAGGCTAAGTGGCTTATAGTTGCTAAATTCGTAGCTAATAACAGTATCTACCTAACACTACGGATAAGTCTGTTCGAGATAGCGCACGGTTAGCGACCTAAGATTACCCCTACACTAACTAGATCTCGAGACGAGACCTAGGGGGGGGGAAGTACTAGTAGCGGTAATAGCTACGAGTCGCATATGAAAACTACGCGCTACACTCGAGGAGCGATAGAAGGCTATAGTAGAAAGCTAGGCTCGCTACTATAACAAGACCTACTAAGCTAAGACCTACCGCGTAGGTAACTTAGTCCTATTATTAACGAAGAACCTTAAGTTAGCAGTACTAAAGAAGAAGATAGGTCCGAAGTTCATCGGCCTATACCGCATTACGGACGCTACCGGTTCGTAGGCGTACCGCCTAGCGCTACTAGCCAACTTAAGGCTCTATAACGTCTTCTATGTCTCTCTCCTCGAGCCGTATATCGGTAGCGATAAGGATAGACCCGTACCCCCTCTAGCTAATAAGGACGGAGAGTATAAGGTAGAGGCAGTACTAGATAGGCGTAAGCGTAAGGGCAAGCTGTAGTATCTAGTCTAGTGGAAGGACTAGCTAGAGGAGTATAATAGCTAGGAACCGGCGGAGGGCCTCGCGAATGCGGATCGCATAGTAGCCGACTATAAGGCGTTAAGGAGAAGTAAATAAGACTAGTATAGGAGTACTAAAGTATAAATAAAACTTTTCTTAACTATAAACAAAATAAAAGCTAAAGAGTAGCGCGCCTACTAGGGGCCACGTAGAGTAGAAGTAGGCGAGGAGCCCGCGAGTAGCGTGTAAGGCGAGCGCCTTAGTTGTTATCACGTAGTAACTTAGGTAGGAACGCCTAGTCGGCGGCGGTAGTATTAATGTTCTACGCCTATAGGAACTGGAACTACGGTTAGTAGGGTACACGTATGCAAGGAATATACGACTTACGGCGCGGCCGAGTTCGAATAGCCTATTAAGGGCGCGGTTCTACTCCTACTAGAGCGCAAGGGCTTCGGCGGCGGGGGCGGCGGCAGTAGTAGCGGCGGTAGAAGCACGTATACGGGTTTCCCTAGTACGCTTATGCTTATAGGCATTGAATTGCCTAATAGCCTATAGAAAGGGTTAGCCGAAGCATAGGAGACGTACTAGAGCCCCCGCACGCGAGTAGTAGTCGACTCGTAGGAGCGAAGTAGCGACTTACCTCCGTAATGTCGTTACCTAGCTAGGTACATAGGCGGATCTACTCTACTAGCTCCTACTACTAGAGATCTATAGGCGCCTAGCCTATCATAGCCGTAAGGAAGTCGCGCTAGGAGCGCGCGGCGCGTAGGCGACTTACTAGCGAGGCGATAGCGTAGCTAGTGTTAGGCACGTAGCTATGTCTATTACGCCTATAGCGGCTATACTTCCTTAGGAGCTCGCCGGTAGTAATACTATCATAGTCATCGGCTTCGTCTAGTAAGTAGTTAGTATACGAATCGTAGGCGGCGCGCGTAGAGACTTACCCCTAACGAAGTATAGGAGGCACCGTATATATATGTTAATCCGCTACGAGAGCTTAGTAGCGGGCGAGGGCATTAGTAGCTACGAGGGTAATGCTAGTCGCTTACGACTACTAGGCGTTCTAGGTGCGTTACGTACTAGAGCCGCCTAGCGGCGCTCGTCTTCTAAGGGGCTAGTAGTACTATCGCTACTAGTACTACTAGAGGAGGCGGAGCGGCTAGAGAATAGCGGCGAGGAGGGCCCGTCCGACATAATAATAATGATAATAATGCTAGCGAGGCGCTTACGGTACGGGTACGGTGCGGGTGCGTAGTAGTAGTGCGACGAAGGTGGTACGCTAGGGAACGTACTACGAAATAGAACTAGGTTAGGCTAGAGTTTTATGCCCCTAACTAGCTACGTCGGTATAGTAACTAAGCCTCACTTACCTATACCTACATAACGACACGTACGTAACCCGTATATAGGCCGTATAGCAACTATAGTTCTAGAAGTACGTAGGAGCCTCTACGTAGTAACTAGCGAGCTAAGGACAGCTCGTACGGGAGGGGAGGCAATTATAAGGGGTAGCCTAGTAGCTAACCCTTACATATAGCCTTACATGTAACATACGGTCGCGACCGGCTACTAAGCCGCACGTGACACGTATGCGTACACCTTGCGACGCGTAATGCGTCTTAAACAAAAGGCAAGAATTAGTTCATCTACGACTGGCAGGTCGTGGGCGTGCTATACATTACGACATCCCTTAATACACGTCGCAATCCTTATAGCCTTTTTAAATATAGGCCGAACACTTTCCGGACCGAGAACCTACGATATACTTTACTACTACGCCCGAGGATCGAGACTTCTAACAATTCGTACATAGAGCTATTTCGATACTAGAAACTTCGGTATCCTAAGTAAGTCGTTAACGGCGTTTATAGGAGGAAGAAGATATAGTTAACTATTACTATAAGAAACGATAACGGCTTAAGAAGCTTCGGGACGAAGCTAGGCTAAGAAGGGGATAGTGTTACGGAATAATTTCTATAGACCCTAGAATTATAACGATAAGATAAACACGTAACTCATCCTACCTAAGCGCTTAGACTTAGAGCGATTAGACTGCTTATGCTTAGACTAATTAGACTGCTTATGCTTAGAATAATTAAACTAATTACCGAGATCTACGAATCTCCTTTATATTTAGGAACGCTAAGAACGCCCTATAGTTTCGAGGCGTTTAACTCACTGTTCAATATTACTGTTTAGAATACACTATAACCTAACCTCTGCCTTACTGCTACTTAGTCTTTACGAGATAAGATAGCTACTACTTTATTACTCTCCCTCGACTTCCTATCGGCCCGAGAACAAACCCGATTAAGCTTATCTTCTTAACTTGTAATATCATTAGGTTATACTAAACCTAACACTATCCTCTAGGGACGCGGACTTCTTAGTAATAGTACCTTCTATAAAGTATAGAAGGCTATCCTTATAGACAGCTAGGCGGTGTCTTCTAATAATCTCCCTACTCTTAGCCGACTACGGATTAATGCTACGTACTTTAGCCTCCCTATCGTACCGGGTAAGATTACTAGGCTCTAGAATTCGCTTACGATCTATGCCCTTACGGCTAATCTTTATACGCTAGATTTATGCCCTCTAAATTCTACTAATAGCCCTACTATAGTCTAGGTACTTATTAATAAAGGCCGTAAACTAGCGGCGCCCGCTATTAGTACTATAAAGCTCGGAGATAATACGTCGATTAAGAATCTTGTTATCTATCTACTATAGCTAGTAGCGGGTAAGCGTAGCTCGAAGAGTCTTCTTACGATTACGAATCTCTAAACCGGTCTTACGAATCTTACTAACGATAGGAAACAAGACATCGAGCTTCTTATTACTAAGGAATTTATCCTTATAGCTCTTACCTATACAGTTCTTAACTTCCTTAAAAAACAGCTTAACCTAGACGGAGTAGTCTTCGAACACCTTCTCGAAGCCCTTATAGAAGTCCTTTAACACCTTAACCCGCTTCTAAGGACTAAGCTCTCGGAACATAATATTAGCGGCGGACTTCGGCGTGTTCGTATTAGTAAGGACATGCTTAACGTTGTCCGGTAGACGAAGGGACTCGAATAAGGTCTAAGGTAGGCGGGTAAGCCTAGTAATAGTACTAGTAAGCGCTATACTCGAACTAGCCGGGCGTAACGAAGGACTAGCTAAAGCTATAATAACTAGGATTCGCTAGTAGTAAGATCGTAAGAGTTAGCTATCTCGTAGTGCTACTCTAGAGTGTTAGTAAGCTTTAAAAGCTTAATGTATGTAGTAGTAGTAGATAGATATATTAGTAGTTAGTAAGGATGTACTAGTATAGATAGGGTATTAGTATTTAAAGAAAAAGAGAGGAAGTAGTAGGTAGAGAGCTACGCTTAAGTATACCTCTTAGCGTATATCCCTATAACCGTAATAAGGTAGTAGCGCCGAGACCGGTCTTATAAGTAGTAAGAGTAGTGCTATTAAGGTTATACTAAAGGTCCGATAACCCTACATGTGACCGAAAACCAGTACTAGTAACTACCTAGGTAAGCATTTAATAGAGGCATGCTATAATGTTACGTAATCCAATTTACCGGTCCCGGGACCGGCAAATGTAACTCTACTAACTAAGGTCTAACTAAGGTAAGAACATCCTATAAAGTAAAGTCTAGATAACCGAATTGGCTTAATAAACTAAAGGGCATGCGTAACACATACCTAAGGGAAGTAAACTCCGTATAGTATTGCTAGCTAATTAGTTCTTAGCCTCGATCCTACTAAACTGTGAAATTTCGGCTATAGAAAGGTTATAAGGCCTAACCTATAGCTTCTTAGATTCCGGTTTAGGATCCGATCCCCTTTCGTTAACTCCTATAGGTAGTACCTCTTCGTCGGCGATAGGCTCGATCTCGTTTAAATTACTACTATCTTCGCTATTAGCGACTTCTCCCTCCCCCATTACGAGATCGATCCTATTATCTAAGCTTAGTACTCCTATGTTATCCGGGCGAAGCTCTAGAACTAGCTTAAGGTTTTCTCGTGCCTAAATACCCTTTATTAGCGTGCTATTAAGTTCCTTAAGAATATAGGTACTAAACTCCCTAGAGACACTAGACACCCGATATAGACCTTACTATCGGTAACCGATCTTACGTAAGAAGTTATCCTTATATAGCTTATCGAACCTTATAATGAGGTCGCCCTTCTAGAAACTAATAAAGTTAACATTCCGGTAAGAATTAAAGTAGTCCTTACTAAGTTCTCTTAGCCGCTTCCTTCGAGTATATAGCTCTTCTAAACTAAGGTCTCGAGCCTAGAGTTAACGCGCACGTATAGTAAGGAGGTCCTTAGTCGTCCTTACCGATCCCTATTAATAATTAGCCTACGTCGGGTACTTAACCTTAATTAGTAGAATCGTGCGATAGCTATATAGGACCTAAGCTAGCGTTATTCTAGTAGTACGATAGGTCGTAGTCCTATTAGCCTATAACATAGCGGGTACCTATTACTCCTATCCGCGGTATATGTTCCTTATAAGCTTTACTAATGCTATAAGAATCGGACGGTATCTAACCTCGACCGGAGCATTAGATTACGGATAGTACGGTAATATTCGGATCCTTCGAACACTAAGTCCTACGAGTAACCGCTTAACCTTAGCCGTATAAACCGTAGCGTTATTAAGCACAATTTTAGCATAGTAGCCGTGCCTATAGAAGACATCTTCGTATAGAAACTTAGTAACCGTCTTAGAGCTAGTAGGTGCCCTCGTTACTCTAGCCTCGATCTAGTTACTAAGTGCTTCGCGCGTAACTAGGAGGTATCTATTTTTATACACCTAGACGGGGTCCGAGTACCACTTCTTACTAATAACCTAAGGGCTCGATAAGTAAAGCTTACTAGCGCGCTAGTTGCCTTCGCGAAACCTATAGGGAGCATAACTTTGAACCTACGTAGAGACATCGGCGAAGCACCCGTCCTAGTAATACCGATCGGAAATAAGGTTGTACACGACCTTAGCGCTACGATAACCGTGTCTTTTATAGCATTCTATAACGATCTCCTTCTAATCCTTATTATCGTTAATTACAAGTTATAACGGTACTCCTCGGCGCTTCTAGAAGAACAGTAATTGATCCCGGATAAAGAAATTGACGCTCTTCTTTACTAGCCGCCGGTACTTAGTACGGGTAATACTATCGGGCCGGGTCCTAGTTTCTATAACCTAAGTAAGGTACTAAGAGCTTTTAGAATATTAGTTCCCGAGATGTCGTATTTTCTAGATTTTAACTAGATAAGTGTCGACCGGCTCCGGGTACCCGAATAGCTTATTATTAATTATCCGGTTAACTTCGTCTTCGTTAGCTTCTCTAGGTTCCTAAGGTATAGAGGGCCTACGAGACAGGGTATCTAGGCTAGTGTACCTAGTCCCCGTAACGTGCTTTACTTCGAACGTAAATAGCCTAATCTATACTACCTACCGGGCTATTGCCGAGTTAGGTAGGTCCGAAGCTGGCCGGTTAAGCTACTATATAAGTGTCTTAGCATTAACCTTAAGGACAAAATTAACGCTAGTAACATATCTCTAGATCTTCTTAAGCCCCTTAAGGACCCTAAGGCATTCCCGCTTACTAGTATTATATCTAGATTCTAACGCGTTCTAGATTCTACTCTTATACCGTACCGGGTAACGCCGTCGGGTGCTATCTATTAATTCTTAAGAAACGATACATCCCTATCTAGTACCGCTAGCATTAACTAAGACAAAGATAGACCTAGCACTAGGTAAGTAGTAGAGGGTAACTAAGGCTAGAGCCTATATAAGATATCTAGTAACCTCTTCTTTCGAGAACTGCTTATTTTCTATCTAGGTGAACTCGGCGTCCTTCTTTAGTAGCTTATACATTAGTCGAGCGATAATAACGAACTAGGGGATCTATATCCGGAAGTACATACATAGCCCTATATAGGTGCGGACCTCCTTAATATAGGTGGGCGTAGGCTAATCTAGGATCTTAGCTATAACCTTTAGGTTAGGATAGCGACTATCCGGGCTAGTAATGTACCTAACGATCTTAAGCTTTTCGTATAACTATTAGGATTTGCCTCTAGCAACTACCGTACTAGCTCTTTCTAAGTTAGTAAGAACTAGATCTAGGGAAATAATGTGCTTAACGACCTATTTTCTTAACCTAGGCTCTACTTCTACATTCCTATAGTCCTTAGTTAGTCCCTTAATACCGATGTTATCGAGAAACGGCTTCGCTCGATATAAGATATAATTAAGTAGAATCTTTATTACCGTACGTACGAACTAAGCAACTAAATTAGTAGCTCCTTAAGGTAGAGTCGTATTGCGTACTAGGCTAAGAGGGGTTATAAAGGCTATTAAGTCCCGGTAGGACTTATCTAAAGTAATCTAATTATAACCTAAAAACAGGTCTATAAGTAAAGCGACTCGGCACCCGGCAAAATCCTCTAAGAAGCTATCCGTGTCCGGTAGAATGTTAGCATTGTGTATAGTAACCTTATTTAGGAGTATAGCTAAATTGATTAACCGATATAGCATATCGCTTCTAGAGGCATTAACCTTCTTTACGACTTGGAACTAGCTATTAGAATATGCCCCTTATAAGTATTCTAGGATGTTGTTCTTAATCCGGGCTCTAATTATGCGCTTAACAGTTGCCCTAAGACTTAGGTGTAACCGGATAGGGCGTACCTACTATAGCCTATAAGGGACCGTATTAATCTTCTAAGGTAGCACGACGTCGTACCTAATTTGCCTTATGTAACTAAAATCCTAAGCGAGGACTACCTCCCGGTTATAGAGCATCTTATCGAATAAGGCCCTTTCTATTAGTAATAGCTTAATACTAACCTTAATTAAGGTAAGTCGTTCTAGAGTAATCCGGCTACCTCGCTTAATACTTAAGAATTTCTTAGTTAAGTACTTCCCGTTTAACGGACCTTGTCCTTTAGGCAACTTAGACTCTAGGTATAGCGCCCTACGCTTCTATTCTATATCTCCCTTCACTCGTAATTCTAGGCGCTCTTAAACGCTCGCGTTTACTAGCTTCTTCTTATCCGCCTTACGCTTATACATCGTAAAGACCTACGGCATCCTAATGTTAGCTATATATTAGCCTACTTATTACTTCCGTACCTAAGTATTTAATGCAGATTGCCTTAGGATCTCGGAGGGCTAATCCCCTTAAACTAAATAAACGTTAGTAATAGAATCTCCCTTAAACGCGCCTATTTCAATTTCTATAACTCGTTCCTTTACTCTAGTAGTCCTAAGCAATCCTAATAAGTGAGCTAAATAGTTGCTAGGCGTTAGAGCCTTGCCGGGTTCCTATAGATGCGTCGTGTCGTAGTCGTACCCGTTTTCCTTACTATAGCTATTTGCCGGTCCCGGGACCGGTAAATTAAAGTCCGAGGTTTCTCCGAGATAATGCGAGAACCTTACTAATTTTATTAAATCCGGCTTTAGTAAGTCGGTAGGTTAAGCGCCGTAACTTAACCTACCCTTCTATTTCCCGACGCTTTTAACAGTTCTTAAAGGGTCTTGTACCTATCCGACCTAACTAGGGTAGTAAACATAACACTTTCACCTTTACGGCTAGTAATAGTCCCCTCCTATAAACTATTATCGTAGTTACGGGTAGTAAGCCGCACCTTACGGGCCTACGGACGTCCTAGGATTGTTAGTAAGTTTAGATCCGAGGAGATAAATATATCTACCTAGTAGTGAACCCTAAACACCTAAATATCTAAATTGCCTATAATACCTTTAAACTAGGCCCGCCCTCTAGTACCTCGAAAGATAAGCTAAGCACTTAACATTACTAGTAACCTAAACCTATAAGCGTTCCTCTAGCCGATAATATTTACCTCGGAACCCTTATTAATTAGGCACCTAATCTAGTTCTTGTTTATCCTAAACTCCGCTACTACCTAAGGACTAGGGACTATAGTAAAGTTATTAAGGACACTAGAGAGCCCGATTTTCTTAACGTCCTTATATAGCTTAGTGGTAGGGATCGCACCTTTAGAGTAAAGTATAGTTAAATACACTCCGACATACTAGGCCTAACTATCTTCGCGGAAGACCTCCTTATTATACTTAGGTTTATCTTTATAGGTAACTACTTATCTAGTGTAAACCTTAGGGTCCTTTCCTATAAGGCGTCGTACTATAGCGAGCTTCTCCTAAAGAGCGGAGGTGTTAGTAACGCGACCGAAGAGGGTAGCCTCGAACTAGCGACTATATCGAAACCAATTCTAGGCATTTACATTAGGAAACGTTGTCTAGAGGATCTAATTAATCTAGTAGATAATACCCTCTTCCTTTATAACCGGGCTATTACTAGCTAAACTATATTATCGGACGTAGTTATTAATCCTTATAGTCTTAGCATTCTATATACGCTTCCTTTATACGAAGGGGGCGTTTACGGGACCTATAGGCATATCCTTAGGCAGTCCTTTATTAGTATCGTTCCCTAGTTTATTTACTTAGGCATTATTTCCCCTTCCTAGGGTTACCCCGGATTTAGCTAATAATTGAGTTTCGCTCATTTAAGTACTAACTTCGTTAATTATTTCAACCTCCTACTAAGTAATCTTAGCTTACTGGATCTCCTATTCTAATTAAAGGCGAACTTTCTTAGTAGCCTTAGCTCGGGCTCGTAGATCCTAGGCTAAGGACCGGGTCCTCGGGTGCGGATTCTTTAGAATGCCTACGGGTGCCTTCCCTTTCACTTTGTTAGACTATATAGGATAGGTAGATACCCCGTTAAGTTTACCTAAGTCAATCGCCTACTCCGCTTTACTTTCTCCGAATAAGACCTAATATATCCTAGTAGCCTTCTCCGTTTAGCTAGACCGTACGTCCTAAGGGCTATACTCTATTAAATGTCTAAAGTTAGGAGGGGGCTTAGAATAATTAGGAGGCGTAACCTTTATTACCCTAGTATAGTCCCTACCTATCTATTACTTACGTAATAGGGGAATTTCATACTAGTTATTAAACTCGATCGGCCTATAATGTTCTTTAAGTAGAGGGAGCATATAGAGCAGTTTCGGTTTACTATAGTCCCTCCGAAAGTTAAACTTAGTAGGACGCGGATCGCCTTCTTTCCCTAGATACTACTAGTTGTTCGGGGCGAGGTATACGTAGCCCCGGGATATTAAGGACCTTATCGCCCTATAAATACTAGCCTAGTACTTCGAACTGCTATAGTTATAGCAACAACTATCTATCGCTTTAGACTGTTCGCGATTCTACGATAGGGGACGCTATATTGCGTAAACCTATAGTTTAGTATCTAGGTCGTGCCTCTCCGGTTATATAGAGCGTTAATTCTCGCTTAGGTAGAAGGTATCCGCGTCCGCGACGCAACCGCGCTAGTATGTACGTATGCTTATTTTAGCTACCTTCTAGATTAGGTCATTATTAATGATAGTCCTAGAGATGGCCTTCTTAAGCGTGTTAATCTTAGGCTTAAGGCGCGGCATTTACTTCACGACTAAGCGGTATAGCTAAGGTAAAGTAAGAGGGAAATCTGTATATATAGCTTTCTATCCCTCCTTACTCTCTACGATGCTAGTAGCTTCATCGAGGATCCTCTAAAAGTCCCTAAACTTCTTAGGTTACTTTAGGTGAAGCCCGTAAGCCTTGTAGACCGCTTTCGCGACTGCCTCTAGCAATCCCTAAAGGAGGAGGCGACTCCGGGAGCTATTATCTAAATCCTTAGGTTTAATTAGGTTACTTAAGGATACAAATAGGCGGATAAATTCCTTTATATCCTATTCTTCGGGCCTCTTACCTTACTACGCCCTAACAATCTCCTTAAGATATTCCTAACTCCCTAATATCGAGTAGGCGTTAAACCTTAAGAACTCTAATAAGAACGCCCTCCTAAAACGTGCCTTATTAGTAAACCACCTAGGTAGTCTTATAACTACGCGCCGGATAGTAGTTTTGTAATTGCGCTTAAACCTACCCTAGAAATTATCCTTCTTAATAGATGCCCGAGGCGGATACTAGTCTATTAGGTCGCTAAACCGCTCTTAGAACTTAGTAGCATTAGTACTATTAAAGAACGGATTCTTAGCACCTCCTAGAGGTAGAAAGCGAGGGCTAGCGTTTTCTATTACTACTGCTAATCGTCTAAAGAGGGTAGTTATAGTATCTATTCCAATTTTACTGTTCGTTTCTATACCTATACCTAATTTAGCGGCGTTAGTTCCGCTTCTCCCTTCTTTACTAGATTTAGGTGTTTCCCCTTCCTCCGATTCCTCTATCCCCTTATAAGGGATAGAGTCCCTATAGACCCCTTCTATTTTCGTAGGGTTTATAGGCTGTTTGTAGCCTCTACCTATGTCGGTAAAGGTGCTAAGTTTTTCTAATAATGTAGCCGTATCTATTGTTACGTAGTGCTTACTTTAGAATGCGCTAATACTAGTTATTATTACTTAATAGGACCTTGTAACCGTGATTGTTACTAAATACCTTAGACCTTAAGTGTTTTCGACCTTAGTCGACCTTAACCGTGAACCTTAACCTTAAACCTTAACCTTAAGTAATAACCTTAACCGTGAACCTTAGACCTTAAACCGTGATTTTAACCTTATAAACTGGATGCTAATACGCTACCGGGTGTATACTTAATACCCCCCTTATTAACTACTAAAATAATGTCTACTAACTACCCTATGTAGGCCTGTCCAAGTTGTAGTAGTATGGAGCGGCGCTTATGTAAGTAGAGGTATTTACCGGTCCCGGGACCGGGAAATCAGGTCACGTGACGAGTAGCGTAGTAGCTAGAGAAAACAAGAGGATTAGCGGACTTAAACCCCTATACCCTCTACTCGAGAGGTATAAATTGAATTGTTACCTTAATGCTACGCTTATAATGCTTAACTGCGTAGTATATATCTTAATAGCTATACTAGGTCCTACTAGCTTACCTAAATGTCTAATTAAACCTAAATGAAATTTAGGTAAGTTAGACCTAAGGGACCCTCTCTAAACCTAAGGTTAACACAACCTATTAGTCGTTAATACTATATAAATCGGCTAACCTCCTCCTAGGCTAAGAGTTAGTTTAGTACCTATAAGAATAAGCGTATAGGCAATACCCGCGTACGGTTCGCTAGCGCCTCTACTACTACTACCCCCTCCTCCGCCGCCGCTACTACGTCCGTAGTTCTATAGTAAGAGTAGAATAGGGCCCTTAATAGGCTCTTCGAGCTCGGCCGTACTATAAGTAATACGCGTATTGTAGACGTATCCTATACTAACCGTAGTTATAGTTCCTATAGGCTAGAAACATTAATACTACTACGGCTAATAGGGCCTTCTTACTACTAGCCCCATAGGGCGAGTATAATAAGGAGGATAATAAGGACGATAATAACGAGTAATCGCGTACTCTACGTATGTTAGCCGCCTACTACGCGCCTATCTTTTATCTACGTAGCGCCGTAGCGCGCCTATAAAAGTTTATTTTAAATAAATAATCTTCTCTCTACTCTTCTCTCTCCTTACCTCCCTCTCTAATATTATTACTATTGGGGGTGTTTACTTAACTAAGTAAGCGAGCCTTTTAATCCGATAGAATATACTAAGAGTTAGTATCTTATATATAGGTTATAGCTAATATTACTATCGGGAGTAGAGGCTACCGTTAATATAGATACTATCGGATAGGCCTCCCCCCGTATTATTAGTAAAAAGAGGAGGTTATGTCTAAAGGGTAAGGTCCTTATATCCGGCTACTAAAGGGTTAAGGCCTAAATATATAATCTATACCCTTACTTCGGCGCCTTATACGGCCTTCGTAGATACCTTATATTCGACTACTATACGCGTAGCCTTTACGGATCCTTCCGCCCGCTCATACCGTCTTCGCTAACGCCTTATATTCGGCTACTATACGCGTAGTATTCGTAAATCCTTCCGCGCCTTATATTGTCTTCGTAGACGCCTTATATTTAGCTACTATACGCGTAGTATTCGCGAGTCCTTATACCGGCTCCTAGCTATTATACTCCTCTAGCTAGCCCTTCTATTATACTAGGTACTATACCTTACCCTTATACTTACGCTTTCCTAGTACTGCATCTACTTTATATTCCCGTCCTTATTAGCGAGGGGTATAGTACCTCTATCCTTCTCGCTACCCGCGTACGGCTCGAGGAAGGATATATAGAATATATTATAAATTCTTAAGTCGGCTAGTAGTACTAGGCGGTACGCCTACGAACCAATAGCGTCGATAATACGGTACGGTCTAATAAACTTCGGACCTATCTTCTTCTTTGGTAATACTAACCTTAGGTTCTTCGTAGATAATAAGACTATATTACCTACGCGATAGCTCTTAGCCTTATAAGTCTTATTATAGTAGCGAGTCTAGTCGGCTACTACGATCTCCTAACGCTTCGTAAGCGTAGCGCGTATTTCTTGTATACGCTTAACTAAGTCTACTACTATTAGTACCTCCCCTTCCCGGATCTAGCCCCGAGATCCTATAGGTATTAGGGTAATCTTAGGTCTCTAACCGTACGCTATCTTAAATAGGCTTATACGTAGCGTAGGGTACACGCTATTATTATATACGAATTTAGTAATAGCTAGCTACTTAGCCTACTATATCTAGTTCTCGCTATAGTAATAACGAGGGTACTATTCTAAGGTTTAGTTTACCCTCTTAGTCTAACCGTTAGTCTAAGGGTAAAAAGCTATAGATAGCTTACGCTTTACCTACGCCTCGAAGTAGAAGTTACTCTAGAACTTACTTATAAATACTAACCCGCGGTTACTTACTATACCCGCTAGGACACTATAATACCGTACGACTTCGTCTCGTAAGAGCCTCGTAAGCTCTATAGCTATATATATCTTAGTCGTAGGAATATATAAGTTTATTTTAGAGTAGCGGTCGACGATTACTAGGATCGTATTATATACGTATTCTCCTCGCTTACTTAGCGGTAGGTCCGTAATAAAATCTATAGTAATTTCTTACTATAGACCGTCTAGCCTAGGTAGTAGCTATAGCTCGCCGTAGGGTTGATAGCGCCTCGCCTTCGAGGTCTAATACGCCCTATAGTTTCTAATATACTCCCTTATATCCTTACTAAGTAATTCCTACTAGTAATAACGTCGTAGTAGCTCTTTAGTCTTTACCTTACTAAAGTGCCCTACTAGTAGGTCGTTATAATGTATATAGAGTAGCTACGCTCTTACTACGTAATCTTCGGGTACTATAATCGCGTTTCTACGATAGACTAACCCGTCTTTTATATACTAGTCCTTAGCGTTCCCTTCGCTAGGCGCCTACGATAAGTATATAACGTACCTATCGTCTCTCCCCTATACGATCTTTATTAGTAGTATAAGTAGTTTACCTAGGCCGCCTTATATTATTATAGCGTATACTCTTACTAGTAGCGATCGGGTCCCCTACGGCTCGTAGGCTCCTACTACCGTTATCGTCGCCTTATCCTATATCTTCTCGTAGGTAGCGGTTACGAGCCTTACTATAGGCTCGTCCTCTCTTAATAGGGATTTCTTCTAGAAAGATAGCTTACTTTATAGCGTAGGAAGCAAGTTTAACGTCTACTACGCTACGCGTACGTAGTTACTACGCCGCGATAGCGTAAGGGCTAGGTTATTCGTCCCCGGTCTATACTCTACTACGAAGTCGAAAGATTATAGAAACGTCGCCTATCGAGCTTACCTCCTATTTAGCTACTTTACTATTATAAAACCCTATAGATTCGTATAGTTAACTAGTACCTAAACCGCGTACGATGCGCCTTCGAGGTACGGTCGCTAATGCTTAAATGCCTCTACTACTACTAGTAGCTCTTAGTTATAGGTCTTATAATTACACTCGGTAGGTATAATCTTACGAGAATAGAAGGCAATTAGATGCTACTTAGTCCTAAATAACTAAGAGATAATGCCTACAATCGCAAAACCTAAGGTATCCGTTTCAACCCTCGTACGTAACGAAGGATCGAAGTGCCTTAGGATAGGTGCTCCGAGGAACCTAGCTTTTAGCCGTTAGAACGCTTACTCCTCGTAGGCGAACTATATAAGAGGCCCTTACTTCTTACTATTCTTATACTACTTAAGTAGGTCTATTAATAGCTTTACTATCCTCGAGTACCCTTTAATAAAGCGCCTATAGAAGTTATAGAATCCTAGGAAGGATTAAACCTTATAAAAACTCGTAGGCGTAGGCTATTCCTTAATTACGGCTACCCTACTCCTATCTATTAATACGCCTACGACGCTTACGATAAATCCTAGGAACTTAGTACTCTCCTAGAAGAAGCTATACTTCTTTAGGTTCGTAAATAGGGCGAACTTTCGTAGCCTCTCTAGTACTACGCGTACGGCTCGTACGTACTCCTTACGCGTTACGCTATAAATAAGGATATTATTTAGGTAGACTACGTAGATATTATCTACTAACCTAGTAAGGGCCTTATTAATATACCCCTAAAGGGTAGCTAGTACGTTAGTTAACCTAAAAGGTATAACTAAGTACTCGTAGTAACCGTATCGCGTACGAAACGTAGTCTTCTACTCGTCTCCTCGCTTAATAGGAATACGGTAGTAGGTATCCTATAGGTTAATTATAGTAAAGAGCCTTATACCCTATAGCCTATCTAAGGTCTTACTAATTAGGGGTAGTAGGTATCGGTTCTTTACTATAATCTTATTTAGGCCTCTATAATCTATATAGAGCCTAAGAGTACTATTCTTCTTTAGTACGAATAGGATAGGCGTACCCGCCTCGCTTACGGATCGCCTAATCTACCCCTTCTCTATTACTTACGTAAGGTACTCCTTTAAGGCTTCTAGCTTAGTTAAGGACTAGTAGTATAGCGGCTTAAAAGGCGGTTTCTTTCCTTCGACGAGATTAATCGTATACTTAACCCTATCGGGCATCTTACGCTTCGCCTACTTATTAGGTACGTATATATCTCGGAAGTCTATAAATTCTTTAGGCTATTAGGGACCCTCTTCTTCGGATACTACTATAGTAATAACCCGAACACTTATCGTATATACCTACTTTAAGCTCTCGAGATCCTTAAGGAACTTACGTGTATTACGCTACTAAATCGTAGGCGTCTCTATACCGTAGTACTACTAGTTATCCTTATCGGCCTTTATCATCCGATTATAATACCGCTAGGGTTTACCTAAGATAACTACGGCCTACCTATAGGCGCTATATAGTAGATAGCGTCGCTTACGCGCTCTACTCCTATATCGTTAGCTAGTCGTACGCGAACCGTATAGGCGCCGTAGTAATACCCTTAGTCCTACGCGTACGACTTAAGATTTGGAAGCTTTATACTACTAATAGGCTATATCTAGTATCGGAGTATATACTCGTACGATACTAAGCTTAAATCTATACTATTATCTAGAAGAAACATAGCCTCGCGAAAGCCCTTACGCGTCTCGACGGCGCCTCGTAAGTAACGCGCTAGACTCGTATTAACTTGCCTTAAGGGGTCTATATAGAAACTCGAACTTAGGAGCGACCCTTACCTAGTCCTCTACCTTTTCCCTATTTACCCTTCTTAGTTAAAGCCTCGATAATTTCTAACCTACGAACCGCTTACGCGTTACGGTCCTTCTATAGGTATCTACTTCGGTACTCCGTCTTATAGTAACCCTTCTTACCGTAGCCGTAGTACTCTACCTTCGACTTCTAGATAGTTAAAGACGAGCTACCGGCGTCTCGCTACTAACTCGTACCCGAGGCGCCCGGTACTTAACTCTACTTCTATTACTTTAGGCGATCGGCCCGCTTATATACGTCCTTAGCTTCGCGCTTACGACGTATATACTACTCGCGGTCGTACCCTCCGCTACTACCTCGGCGCTCGGTACTTTCGATACGCGAGGCTAGGACTACTAGGTCTTCTCTAGTCGTAGGGATATTATAGTAGCTAACGATAGCGGACCGTAAGCGAGGCGTAAGCTTCGCTAGTAGGTACCGTATACGTTACGCTTCCGAGTAGTTACCTAACTAGTCCTCTATAATATCTAGCTTAGTTAGGACTATCGCGCTATCTAGTTATCCTTCTATTTCGTAACCTCGTACTCTAATATAACATTAAGTACGCGATTTATAGGATCGCCGTATACGTCTCGATAGAACTCCTTAAAGTCCTAGTATAAATACCCTATAAGGTTAACGGCGCTATAGTTAGTATACTATCGCTCGCTTACCTCTCCGCTAAGGTATATAACCCTCTATATAGGACCTTTAATTCGTCTATCGAGTATATAGTACCTAAGAGGGCGAAGATAAGTAAGAGCTCCTAAAGGAATACCCTTACCTTCCTTATCGAATCCCCTCTAAAAGGCGTCGGCTCTTTTAGACGCGGTCGCGTCGTATGCGCTACAGCCGCGCCTCGCACTACAATATTATCGTTAGTAGTTATAGAGATAGAGGTAGGGGTTATAGTAGGGAGGTAATCTTCTCTCCTCCCTCCTATACGCTCTAGAGGCGGTACGCTTATAGCGCGTAAGATCTCTAGCCGCTCGATCTCCCGCTATATCTCTTACTCTTTAATCTTAGCCCGTAAGGCCTCTCTTCTCGTAACTAAGGCTATACGACGCGCCTACTACTATACTCTAGGGCTTAGGAGGGGCGTAGGTAACTCGCCGTCGTACACGTCGCAATCGGGCTCTATAGCGTATATAGATTATAACGAGAGGAAGCTTTAGAACTATAAGGACCGTAAGGCTATAAGGGGATATCGTAATATATAGTACGCCTACGATCTTCTAATTATAGATAAACTAAAGCTTACTTTCTTCTATAGACACTATACGCGTCTCCTAGTATACGTATACGCGTTACGTACAGTATACTAAGCCGGGCATAGCCGCATTATATATAAGGGTTAGCTATAGGCTACCCTTATAGAAGCCTATAAGGTAGGAAGGTAGTTCTAACTACTATTAAGGTTTATAGTTATAGTATTAGTGATACGACCTTAAGGGTCGACTATTATATAATCGAAGTCCTACGTAGCCGCGTTAATCTAACCCTAGTTTAGTAGGTTAGTAATACTACCTTTAGTAGTTAGAAGCTTCTTCTTATAGAAGGTAACCTTAAGAGATACTATAGTAAGCTATAAGGTTATATTCCTCTTAGTAATCTTACGCTTACTATCGATAATCTACTTAACTAGTCTAAGTACCTTAATAAGGGTCTTACGCTTAGAGAGCTTACTAGATATAGGTAGGCCCTTTCTACTATTACTAGGAGGACGCTTATTAGGATCGTTACCGTTACTAGAGCTAGTTCTACTACTAAAGACGTTACTAGCGTTACTAAACTAGTTTACGGGAGTCTACTTAATAATATCTACTATAATACTACTTATAAGTTAGTAAATACCCTTAAAATATTATTATATATATAGTATACCTTACTAAAGCTTCTTAAAAAGCTTTAGGAGTATATATATAGTAGTTGTTAGTATATTGTTATTGTCTCGTTCCAGGGCTAGTCTCAAAAGAGAGATAAGTCAAGTCACGTGGCGGTATTCTTTGGAGAGGCTGAAGCAAGCTGAGCGAAGATGAATGATAGGAATAAGAGTTGTATTCCAATCAGTGAGATAGTAACATGAGTTGAACGCATCAGAACCATAAGGGTTTCTAGCGTTCCTAAATACAAGGAGACATTGCTAGTCTCAGTCTCGAATCACCAAGTCGCTGGTGAGCGAGTGATCTCGAATCACCAAGTCGCTAGTGAGCGAGTGATCTCGAATCACCAAGTCGCTGGTGAGCGAGTGATCCCGTGCGGCGCACGTGTTTTCTGTAGCCAATAGTCAGGCGTGCCGTCGTGGCTCAACCCGGACCGTAACATATATATAACCGTATATAGTAGTCTAGAAGTAGGTAAGAGGGGCGTAAAGTAGTATAAAGTAGAGAGAGTTATTTAGTAAAGAACTAGCTTCTTTTATATATACTTATAAGGTCTATACGTTACTGCCTAGCTATAAGAGCCTTCTTAAACTAAGAGAACCTTCTATTTACTTCTAAAAGCGGAAAGATAAGGCCTAAATATGTCTAAAAGTAGGTCTATAAAGATCTCTTATATATATAGATCTAATAAGATCGCTGTCCTTAGTATATACTTACTTATAGCTAATCTAGTATCTAAAGCTAGTAAAGGTGTTGGAAATCTTCGCCTCAACTTCTACGTGTGTGAAAGACCCTATCATTGAGAACCACGCTGATATTCAGTTTCTAGCTTTGCAGCCGTTGAAGTCGTATTCATTGGTACTGTCCTCTCTGATGACTAAAGAGAAGATGCCACTTCTGATCAGCCTTTCCCACTCAAACCTCACAGCTCTCCGCAACAGCCTTGATCAAAGCAACAGTCACCCTCGCGCCTTCCTCCAACTCTACCGGACTGGCCAGCGGTGGCACATGCAAGAAGACCGCCTTCGAACCATCCGCCTTCCTCCGCAGATGCTCTAACGCTGTGTAGTAGACCATACCACACACATAATTCCCAGCATCACCCGAAATTGCCAAACCCGGCGCCATCTTCTCACCTTTCACCTTCGCCAGATTGCTCTGCCATATCCTCAAAAGGTCTTCCATGTTCAACTTTGACTCTGCTTTCTCTGGCCCATCCGGCCAGATCTTCCGAACCTCAGTCTTGGTCAGCACTTTCCTAGCCATGTCCGGGATCTCGTTGTAAACATCTCGTCTGGCTCCTCGCTCAATCTTGAAGTCTGTTGCCAGCTCGTCTTGGCCAAGACTGATGATTGCGTGAGGCTGGAGATCGTCGATGAGTTTGGGAACGGCGTCGAGAAGGTAATGGTATTCTGACTTCAGGGGTTCGTGATGTTGGAGAATTTTGATGGCGAGGCCTTTGTGTGTGATTGATGATGGCAGTTTTCGGACGATTTGCCAGGAGGGGTTGGCTTTGAAGTTGCGGTATTGCTGATGAGGAAGTTAGCGAGCTATGCCTGTAAGGAGTGGGAAGGGCATACGCCGAAGCCAGTGAGGAAGATTCTAATCTCTGAGGTGAAGGTCTCGTCGGCCATTGGATGTTTGATGATCTACGCAGTGTCTACACATGTTACACTCATAGGACATCTGCGCTACAACAAAAATTCGACCTCTTTCCTCCACATCGCAGTGGTGTCCTCAAACAGCACACATCTCCCTCTATGACTAAGCATCCTCACGCCCTCAGAAATTCATCCCAAAACAAACGACACCACGTCCGAGCTCTTCAACGAGATAAGCTCTGTCGCCAAAGCCGATGCTCCCTTATAACCCAAGACCCAAGAGCAGAACTCCGAGATCACCAGGCCTGATCCCCACACGATCGTCTTCACTACCCAACGCGGCCGCCTCGAGACCTTTCGCTTTCCCGCTTCCTCCTTATACCTGTGACCAACCGCCTTCGTCATCAAATAGCTCAATAACCAGTGCACTACCTGGACTCCAGTCGCAGCGGGAAGCTGTGCCCACCATCTTGGCCCGAAAAGACCAATATGCTCCCGCCCTTCAGTTTCGATCAGATGAAGGGTCTGGCTCAGCTGCTCGAAGAACAGAAGCCCGACGTTGATCAAAGTTGATAGATAAACTGCGGTCATGAACCAGAAGAGGATCCTAGCTTTCCAGGTTCGTGGCGCGGTAGGCGCTACATCTAGCCATCTTTGAAATGAGTGGTTGATGTAGCCTGCAATGTAGAGAAAGTTGTAGTGGGCGGTTATTGAGGTCAGAAGGAAGATCGAAAGTCGAAGAACTGTCTCCCAGTAAGGATGCGAGAAGATCGAGGTCAGTCTTAAAAGGGCGTACGTGAAATAAGGATGCGAGAAGATCGAGGTGAGTTTTGAAAGAGCGTGCGTGAAGAAGGAGGTGTAAGGGTCGGTGTCGATTGCTTCGAGTGCTTCTGGGATGAGACTCTGAACGGGTTTCCGTGTTCTCCTTCATCACCGCGATGGCAAAGCTCGCGATAGCACAGCCCACAGCGGAGAAGGTCGTTTTCGATCAGACTGCGCATACAGTCGCGGCAGTAGATGTGGCCATAGGGTAGAAGGACTGGGTTGTCATGTCTGTCGCGACAGAAAGCGCAAACCTCGTTGGGATCCGTAGGGTGAGCTGTTGACGTTAGGGTCGCCAGGAACTGTTGCCGTGTTGGAAGGTGCGAGGGTGTCGGATAGAGGCATTTTGCTTTAACCTCAGGTTTTCGTACATCCTGTCTTGAACTGTGCTGCGAGAAGACTCAATGTCTGGCTCATACTCCTTCCGCCAAGATAGCTCTCTACGCTACATCCCATAGTTGCTGCAAACCATCTCCAACAAACCCTGAAGGAATTCCTCGTCATAGTGAGAAGACTTAGCCATAACACTGATCGTCACCTTCTCATGGTCCATGGGTATCGCCTCAACCTCAACATAATTCGCCTTCGGTACAGGCAACTCTCCTCCATTCAGCACCTCAAAGCCGTGCTTCCCATCAACCTCACCCTCCAAATCCGCCGAATTCTGATAATGCGCCGTAAGTCCAAAGTCCTCGACCTCATCACCCCATGTCGTGCAATGCGCAGCAATCTCATCGAACCCAACAGAATCGTGCGCTGCACTCTCTAGCATCTGCTGACGCAAGACGTCGAAGGCGCTCTGTGGAGTAATCGCTGCTGGGGTGGAAGGGAGAGTAACGCGAACTGGTATCTCGTTGAGACATGGTCCACAGACATCCTGCAGATCCTGTGGAACACTGTTGCGACCGGAGACGATGCAGCCGAAGACGACATCGTGAGTGGAAGTAGTCTTGGCAAGCATTGCGGCGCAGGAGGCCAGGAAGCGGATTGCGGGCGTTTGGGCGGATTGCGCGAGAAGAGGCGGCTGCGGGATGGTTTGGCTGACTCTGAGGAGTTGTACACCTGCTGAAGCCTTTTGCTGTGTTGGTGGGATCATGGTTGGTGCGTAGGTGCCTTGGAGGAGTCTGCTCCAGTACGGATAGCTTTTTGAGCTCTGTGCCATGATGTGGCGAAGATAGTCAGCGAATGGTCGGGCAGGCGGAGGTGGTGTGTCGTTTCGTAGGAGGCTCGTCAAGGTCGAGAGTATGCGAGGTATGCTGACTCCGTCGTATTGGGCATGGCAGAGCCGCATCACGAGCTTGTGCGGTCCTTGTTGGGTACGTACCAACGCGAAGCGAGTTATGGCAGCCTGTGGATGTGGTCGCGTTCCCAGAGTGGCTCTGTCGGCTTCGCAAAAGCGCTGGACAGCATCTGAAGCGTTTATTGTGTCGACTTGTACCTCCTGCCAAGGAAGCTGACTGTCATTGAAGTCGTCGAAGATCTGATGCACTCGATGTGGAGTACATACGAATCTCGTGCGGAGTACGTCAAAGTGCTGGAACAATTGTTGACACGCATTCTTGATCTGCTCGATCCCAAAATCGTGCGGGACGTCGACCAGTATATAGTAGACATGAGCCGAGTAGCCATTGAGTGTGCCATTGAGGAATTGATGTTGGGACCAAGTCACAGGAAGAGTCTCAGATGACAGTATCTGTCCATGGGCCCGGGGAGTGGCCTTATACTCATAGGAGACACTTTCAGGTAGAGCGTCCACCGAAGGAAGTCTTTCCAGGTGCTTAGCAAGGCTGTTGAGCTGTGGCCAATTCCAGACGTCTGCCACCCTCAACAATATTCCTACCCGTCGCGCCGAGTTGACCAGTCTCATGGCCAGCAGAGAGTCGCCGCCGCGGTGGAAGAAGTTGTCTTCAGCTGTGATGCTCTCAACCTCTACGTTCAATGTTGTCGCCCAGAGCGATCGAAGTCTCTCCGTCATGCATGGCTGAGACTGCGCAGCCGTCGGTGTTCTGCAATTTGGAAGGAGAGAGCAGGCGGAGCGCTGGTCTCGGGTCAGTCCATCCATGAATGCGGAGAGTCTGCGTCGGTCCAGCTTTCCTGTCGGACTTAGCGGAAAGCTCTCCACGGGAACAAACAATGCCGGAATCATGTACTTGGGTACGACGCCGGCCAGCTTCTCTTTGACATCAGACGCCTTCTCCTGCAACAGCGAAATCCTTTGATCGATTGACCAGGCCGTCCATGACTTGCTTGGCATGTGAATGAACGCCACAAGCGTGTCCTTGTTACCACCGCCCACGTCCGCGATGACCGAAACGCCAGGCAGGCTCTTCTCTATCGTGTGCTGCACGTTGTGCTGGACGTCAAGCAACTCGACTCTTTGGCCACGAATCTTGATTTGCGTGTTGTTCCGACCGACGAACAAGAGACTGCCATCTGGTTGGTACCTGACCAGGTCTCCAGTACGATAAGCTCTTCCCTTTCGACCCGGCTGGCCGGGGCGGTCACGAAGCATCCATCGCGGGTTCTCGACGAAAGATGCGGCAGTACGGTCTGGGTCGTTGTGGTAGCCGCTTCCAACCAGAGGACCTTCGAGCCACAGCTCAGCAACACAACCTACGCCGACTAAGCGTTCTGGGTAGTGTGGATCCACTAGCCATGCCAGTACTCCAGCTGGTCGACCAATGCTGAGTGCATAAGCTCCAGGCTCAGTCATAGTCGTGATTGGTGTGCCTATAAACATAGCGAGAACGTCAGTTGGCTGCACGGATGCAGGCATTGTATCATGAATCAGACTCACATTCAGAAGGACCGTAAATATACCTCACCGTGGTATGGGCCTGAATCTTCTGCATCTCTTCCTCATCAGCTGCCTCTCCTCCAATCTCCAGCGAATCAAGCGCCTGTAGTGCTGCTACGTCGAGCGTACTAGCGACTGTGGGGGTGAGGAAGGCAAACGTGGCACCAAGCTTGAGTATACTGCCACTCAAGTCGTTCTGCCGGTCGGCCTCTGAGGGTATGCAGACGCAGCCACCGGCGTAAAGAGTGTGTAGCAGATTGAACCAAGATCCGTCGAAGGCAAGCGAGCTGAAATCGTACACTCGCGAGTCTTGTCCGACACTCCGGCGTGGGTGTTGATGAACAATTGCACTACTGAACTGGCCGTGAGAGATTACGACTCCTTTGGGTACACCTAAAGCAAGATGTCAACAACTGTATCGCCTCAAATATGGAGAAAATCTCATATTTCTCTTACCTGTGCTGCCGCTAGTGAAGACAATGTACAGCGGCGTGGATGGATCGACAGCAGGTAGTCTTCGATCTGAGCCTCCGAGGTCCCAATGCAGCGCATGAGCTGCATCAACTACGACAAGTTGTCTCTTGAATAGTGATTTCGCAGGACCTTCTTGTTGCGGCGAGACCACCAGTATCTTGGGATCCAGTTGGTCCACGATAGACCGCAGTCTTGTAGATGGCAAAGCAGGATCAAGTAGGCATGATGTTCCTCCTGCCTTCATGACAGCCAACATGGATACTGCAGTCCATTTGCTCTTCTCGATGTAGATGGCGATCGTTGTCTTCTCAGTGAGCTGCTGATCAAGCAAATGATACGCCAGTCGTGTCGAGATGTCGTCAAGCTCTCCGTACGACAAGCTGCCGTCCCAGGCCCTGATGGCCTCGGCCCTGGCTCGATCATGGAAGGTTGACGAAAGCAAGTCGTGCATGGCACTTTCAACAGCCTCCGGGATTGTGGCATTCCAGCTCCATATAGCACTGATGTCGGTTTCGCTGAGCCATTCGACTTCAGATAAACGCTGCTCGTGCATTTGAGTCAAGCAGAGCTTGCGGAGAATGGCTTCGTACTGAGACAGCATTTGACTCATCTGTGCTTCGGGAACCACGGCCGAATCAAACGTCACTCGGATGGATATTCCATTTCTAGAGAGCTGACATTCCATGACCATGGCGTACGTGCTGATGGCTCCCAGGTCGTTATCAGCAGCGCGCACGCACGCTTCGTGCTTGAAAAGTGAGAAGCCATTCTCGGTCGATTTTGGAGAGTCTTCGCTTGGCTGTACAACCAGCAGTGTTTGGAACTTCGTGGCCCTCAGGGCGTCCTCGCCTAGGTTCCGGATGGCAGGAATGCCCATATGTTCGTATCTGGACAAGGAAGCCCATTCTGTTTGTAGCCGGACAAGAAAGTCTCCAATGGTCTCCTCTGAGTTCGACAAGGTGATCCGTGTTGGCAAGGTAGTTAGTGTTGGTCTGCAATCATCACAGGATTAGTAAAAGTTCAATAATACGGGGACAGAGCCATGCTATCGTGTTTGAGCTAGCCGCACATCTTTGCAGGGCCCTGCTGGTGCGCAGTGGCGTCGCTGCTTAGAACAGCTTCGCTAGCTCGAGGTGCTGCCAGCCCAGACACGATTGCATGTTGTCCTTTCCACTCACCCAGTCATTTCTTCGATACCTGGTACGGAGATACTGTCTCTCCCAGTCAATGTAGTCCCGAAGACGATGTCCTGGACACTTTCTCGCTGACTTATCAAGATCGCGAGAGCTGCGCGTACTGCGACCGCTGCAGTCACATCCATGTTCTCCAGACCCAGATTCTGGAGTCGACAATGCTGAACCGAATCCGATCTCGGGCGATAGTCAGGGTTGGGAAGCTTTGGGAACTGCTCAGCTTCGTGACCCATCAAGTGCGCTTTCCAGGCTTGCTTGCCGGTATCTGACTGGTTGTGTTCAATCAGTGCTTTGATGAAAGACTGGAATGGTGGAGAAGGCGAGATCGTCTTTGACTGGTATGCCCGATCCACTGCATCGAAAAGGATACGCATAGACCATCCGTCGAAAAGAGCGTGATGTGCCGTCAAAATGAAAAAGCGTCGTGATCCTTCGTAGATCACAGCAGCTCGTACAAGTGGCGTCCCCAAGCCCACGAAGTCTTGTCGGTCTTTCTTGACGTATTGATCAACCGAACTGCCGGATGTCCAGATAACACCATCTTTAGTGACGACTTGCACAAAATCATCCCCAGGCAGGTATATGATGCGTGATCGTAGGATCGAGTGTGCTCGAACCACATCATCGAAAGCTCTCTTGAATCGGTCGATATCAGTGCCTGGAAATAGCTCTTTCACGTGGCGCGCGATGTAATCCGTCGGATTCGCAAGGTTCAGTGCCACCAGACCTGTCTGTAATGGCGTACAAGGGAATATGTCTTCGATACTGTCATTGGAGATGTCGCACTGAGTGGCTGCAGAGCTGCGCGCTTCGGCTTCAGTAGTGTGCTGCAGGAGCTCGAAAGGAGCAATGTCGTTATGTTGAGACGCTCTTGCCGGGAGCACCGGCGTGACTGCTTCCTCAGGTATCTTCTTCGCCATGTCGCAGAGCCGCGGGCATGTGAGGATGTCTGGAATGCTGAGGGTCAGCCCATGCCGCCTGGCCTGAGCCGTCAATCGCATTGCCTGTATTCTTATGATCAGCAAGCACATCTGGTTTGAGCCGGTACTGCGCATACCTTGATCGAATCACCGCCTTTCCGGACGAAATGATCGTCTACAGAGATGCTAGGTGTTGGAATGTCGAGGACCAGTGCCCAAAGTTCCCTAAGCTTTGTCTCTATTGCACTGCCAGAGCGACTGTTTGGCGATATCCGTGCGCTGTCGCGTTTGACGGCCTCAGCGAACTCTGAAGTAGCGATCTCGGCTAGTGCTTTATGGTCCAGTTTGCCATTGTTGGTCAAGGGCATCTGGTCGATGACCAGAACTGCTTTGGGCATCATGTATGGTGGGAGCTTATCACGCGCCCATGCTTCTAGTTCTTCCTGCAAAGCGGTGCGATCGTCAACTTGAATAGGTTGATTACAGAATGTGCGTGAATCACGACTGTCATGGTCAGTGGGGAACCTGAACGACACGCAGCTTTGCACGCCGTCTCTATCCCGGTAGAATACGGCATCGATGCCACCGCGTTGCGAGTACTGCCTGGCACAGCTGATCTGCACTTTCAAGCCCGCTGCTTGTGCCAGTTGGTGAAGTTCCGCCGCATCCCAGGAAAGAGCTTCGTCCGCGTCCTCATCGAATTGCTTCGCCAGGTCTGCCACTTGTTGGCTTCCGGCCACGGGTGCGCGCATAGCGTCCACAACCAATCTGTCGGCCGCAAATTTCGAGCAGGGTATGTTCGAGAGGGCCAATATGACCTCAGATGATGAAGACGACTGAGCATTGTCCATCAGTTGTCTTTCGATGCTCTTGCGACAGAGGCGTTGAGCCGTGACATCCATCCAGTCATCGGGTCGGATATCCCGTACGTGTAAGGGACGACCCTCAGCACCGCGCAAATGAATCACCGCTGCGTACCTGAAGCAGCTCAGCTCGTTGGTTGTGCGCATTCGTTTAGGCAAAACTTGCACGTGCTCGATGCTCCCGCTGTACTTGGCTGATAGATTTGTGAAGAAGGCTGGGTCTACCAGCATTTCTCTTTCACGAAGTGCTTGCTGGTCCACAACATCGCGAAGATCTCGGAGGGTCATGCCTTCAACGGCATTGTGAAAAGCTTTGTGGGCGAGAAACTCGTAGTACAATGCATAGGATCGCACATCCCCAAAGAAGAGGCGTGTCTTTTGTTGTGGTCGCAGCTGTCCAATGCAGTCCTCAATGATTTTGTACATGTATCCCGCGGAAGGGAAGTACATCGATACCGAGTTAATCACCACGAGGTCCGGTTGGCAATCACCCATCCAGCGTCCAATTGCAGACGCAGTACCTTGATGAGCGCGAGCCTTGCCTTTCAGCTCAGTGATTGACTCAATGGCGGAGTTGACGAAATTCACTGCGTCTAGCGATGGCTCAACGCCTACATACTCTGTTGACATTGGCGCGAGATTGAACAGCATCATGCCACTGCCGCTGCCAATTTCAAGGACCCTGCCAAGTGCGCCATCAGAACATGTCTGTTGAATAGTATGTATCGTGTCCTCGAGCCACTCCTCCATTTCGTGCCTGGGTATTTCGGTCCCATCGTACATCGAAGTCCAGCCAACGAAGTCTTTCCCAAGATTTGACAACGCAAGGTCCAGACCCATATCGGCATATCTACTACCAGGTGCCTTTGTGACGAAGCTGACGAGATCAGCGTCCTGTGCGGTGTTGGCGATATACGCGATCGTTGCGGCGCTGTCGACAGCGGAATTCGCCACGAGTACCCTGTCGATCTCGCTAGTCTCGACACGGTGCCCTCGAATCTTGACTTGGTGGTCCATTCTGCCCATGAATTGCAGCTGCATGTCACTGGGGCGAAGACGAGCAAGGTCTCCGGTCCGGTATGCCCGCAGCAGCTCCCCGTTAATACTGATATTAACGAAGCGATCGACGTCGAGTGTGGAATCGAGGTATCCTTTCGCCAACCCGTCACCACCTACGATGAGCTCACCAACGACTCCTGGGGGGACCAATCGCTGTTGTGGATCGACAACGACTGCGAACGAACCAGTCACCGCCTGTCCGATTGGGACATTCTCAGAAAGCTGCTCATGGTCGTGGGGAATGCGGTACAATGTACTGACGACAGTATTTTCCGAGGGCCCATAGCCGTTGAAGACCTCGCCCTGAACAAGTCGTTTCAGCTGGCGTGCGTGAGAAGGCTTGAAGCGGTCTCCGCCGACGACCAAAACTCTCAGTCCGCTGAATAGCACCGGGGTCTCCCGGAGACAATGGTCCAATAGCGCAGGCGTAAAGACAGCCATCTTGACATTATTCTGCGCGAAAACTTCGCTTAGGGAGTGACTGTCGAGAACAGTCGACTCATCTACGCAGTATAAAGTATGGCCGTTGAGTAATGCGGTATAGATTTCCATCATTGCGGCATCAAAAGCAGGATTTAGTAAGTGCGAGACCACGACATTTTCTTCTGATGCGTGTACCGGAATTTGATAGCTTTCTTGTTTTGCGACTCGAACGATGGAGCGATGTTCAATCATTACTCCTTTCGGCCGACCAGTTGATCCCGAGGTGAAGATGACGGCTGCGAGCGAAGTCGCCAACGGCAGCATGTGTTCTACAGGTGTCACAGGGACATTGTCGTTCAGAATTTGAGCAATAGGGACAAATTCAGCGTCCACCAATTGAGAAGCCAATGACTCGAGTCCTGGACCGCAGAGCACCAAAGGACGCTGCTTTAGCGACGATAGCATGTGCTTCAGACGTTCAATTGGCGACTTGATGTCCAATGGAACGTAAGCATAGTTTGCTCCCAGAATACCGATGTACCCAATCAGCGCCGTAACGGAGCGAGCGGCCAGTACAGCAATTTGTGTCTCAGCAGCGTACTGTCTGCGGGCAAGCCAATTGGACACTTTCTGCGACAGGATGTCCAATTCCGAATAAGTGAGCGTCTGTGACGAGTCTTTGACCGCAATCGCATTGGGGTGGCTCGAGACTTGTTCGCTGAACACCTCGTAGACCGAAGTGTTATGGGGTGAATAAGTGCGATCAATTCGCTCGACGATCCGATCGAGATTGAAGGCAAGTGGCAGCTGAGCGATTGGAGTTGTTGGCCCGTCCAGTCCACCTTTTAGGACCTCAAGGTATACAGAAATCAGGCTGATGATTGAGTCCTGGTCGACTATCCCGACCGCGAAATACACGCTACCGCACAAATCCTCTTCCGTGGCCCAGACCTGCCAAGTGATCTCGCTACCGTGTGCGCGATCTAAAGCACAAGTGTTCTCAGGATGTGACTCAAGCTCGCTGGGACGTTCCTGAAAGGAGAAAACGAATCTGGGTTCCACATGGGTACCAGTCTGCTGGAGCGATGTTGCCTGCTCGGTAGCCCTGCTTGGATCCGAATAGGGGCCCTGAGCCAGTCTGCCTGAAATCTGCGCAAGGAGGTCTTCGAAGCATGTGCTGTCCTCAATCGTCGTTTGTAGAGACCTGAGCGGTGCGGTACCAGAGGACTTTGTTGCAGGTATTTGCGTGTCAACAGTAAGTTCGGAAGCGCCTGTCGTCCGATACTGAGCTGCCAGGAAGGCGGCCAAGAGCACAATTCCTAGATCGAAGTCTTCAAGGATTGCAGACTTCCTCCATCGGTGGTACGAGGACCTTTCCAGTTTGATCTCGTGCATGCCATATTTGTTGTCTGCGTCGTTGTCGACTTCGCCCTTGCTCTGTTCGAGTCTCGAAACTCGGCTGCTCTGTGACGATTCGGTTTCGCACGACTGTCGTTGCTTTGCGACCAAAACATGGTCCACCTCATCATCGAAGGCTGGCGCCATTGGTTGATTCCAAGTCTGGTGCGCTTAGTGGCATATAAAGCTCAACAAAGCGGTGCAGAACTGCGAAGACTCATGGCAAACCACGAAGGGCGGCAGAAGGTGTATCCTGCTAAAGCTTCAATGGTTATTTCGGCTTTCAAGGCTATAATCTCAGCAAGTTATTGAAAGATGTCTTGAGGCTCGGCCGATGGCGCATGCATTGCCTTACCCGGACGCATGATCTGCCGCGACATAAATGTCGCGCAACACCAGCGAGGCGGTCGAGAATACTCAGCATGGTTCCAAGCTCGATCGAAGCAGACAAGGGTCCTCGGCAAATGGTCAGGTTGCGTATATGGCAGTTTAGCACATTGACACATCCCGCCTGCTATGATATCACCGCCCTGAGGCAGCTGTCGCTGGCAAAAGTTGAGGCAATGAAGCCCGCGTCTCTTATCAACGGTTCTGACAATGTTAAGCGTCGATATGAATTTCCCGCTATGGCAGTCGACTTGACAGCTCTCCAGTCGCACGCCCTCGGGCCAAAAGAGCGAGAGTAAGACATGGTGAACCTCTCGTGAAGACAGTCTGCTGGCGTGTAGCTAACAAAAATGCGCTGCAATTTGTCTCCTGCGCAATTGCTGATAAGGTGGTGTAGGGGCAGTGGCGTATCGACGGTAATGATCAGGATTGTCGAAGCCCCGATGTTGTTGCGGGAGTCAGGACAACGCGCTCCTCGCGCGCTCCTGACGCGTGACGTCGATGCCAAGCCTCGGGTCTAGATTCAGGGTCTCATCGCGCGCCTGGTTGACATGGTTTCTCACGAATCCGATTTTTTTGCCTGTTTGCCTATTTGCTTATTTGCTTGTTTGCTTATTGTCACGGGTGAACGACGTATACACTGAAGTTCTGTGAAGTTTGTAATAAGTTCGATATAGAAGAAAGGGGAAGTTACACGCTGTCCGAAGAAAAGGTGTCGGAAAGCAATCCGAACGCACAGGCGTAGCCTATGCTAAGAAACAGGGGCCCGCCCCTTACACTACCCCCCCCCCTTCCACCTTCGCCGCCTCTAGCCCTAGCTCCCCTCTATAGATACCGGCCGTATACGTATTTACGCCGGTGCTCTCTATTGTCCTACCTAGAGCCTATTATCCTAGCTGTTTTTATTAGGCTCGTAATAGGAAGTGCCCGAGCTACTCTTCCTTATTGTCTAGCCCCGCCGACGTCGAGACGAAGTATTGTCGCCTAGGTAAGTGTAAGGTTTACTATTGTCTAATAAGTAACAATAGCTATTATTATATATAAACAATAGGAACCTAGAATATATCTTTAGGTTCTCGTTCTCTTTTTCTTTCTCTCTTTTCCTTATTACCTACCGTAAGCGTAAGTCGCCCCTCCCCCTCCCCCTAGCTAAGCGTCTTTAGCCTTAGGGGTATACGGTTACGTATCTTATGCCTATCGCTTAGGGAGCCGACGTTTTCCCTACGGGTTCCGACAGATACTAATAGCATGCCGTAAATAGAAACCACTACTACTATATCTCCTATTAATACTATTAAGTGAGTCCGAATAAATTCCTACGGAGACCGACGTATTCTAACCGGAACGTAGTATAAAATAGCCTACCGCCGCATCTACTACGTCCCCTACGCCTCTACTAGCGTAGACTACGTCTCCTAGTATATAAGTACCGGCCTCCGCTACATTCTTATTAGGGTCTGCTAATTATTATTAGGGCGTAACCGCGCGCGCCTACTAGGTCTATAACACTAATCGTAAGTATTACGAGGATATATATGTACTACGCGGACCCTAAAGGAAAATTATCGCTAACTGCGCGTTTTAGGCTAGAGCTTGCCTACGCCGCCTACGCTAAGTGGACCCGCGCTACTAACTAGAACCGCGCGTAAGTATCCTCCCCGGCGGCCTCCGCGGCTTTTCTATAGGCTTACGGTCTTTTAGCGACGACGCTCGTACTAAGCTCCGCGCCGTCCTTAAAGCCTAGAAGGCTTTAAAGCCCCTCTAGCGTACTAGCGTACTCTCCCGGTAAGTTTCCCCGGCCCCCGCCTCTTTATACGCGCTTACCAATCCCTTTAGTACGGTCTCCACTAAAGTTATAGGCACTACAGCTAATACCTAGCTTACCTTTAGGTAGACGTATATACTACGGGCCCCGTTATAAAACTATCGCTAACCAACTCTTTAGTCCTAGGGGCGCCCTACGCGACCTCTAGCTAGGTTAGCGCCGCGTGCGTTAGGCCTCGGCCTCTTCTAACTAGCCTTTAGGCACCCTCGTCTTTCGCGCGGGCCGCAACCGGGCTATTATAGTATATAGCTATCTCGAAAGGGATTAGGCTCCGCTGCTTTTACGGCGGACGCCGCTAAAATAAAACGTTCTTAAACTTACCTATACCTTCTTACTTCTCCCTATCTCCTAAAAAGATTCCCTAACCTAAAAGAAACGCCTACCCTTTCCTAAACGCCTATGTCTACGCTAAATCCCTAGTAATCCTTACCTTTTCGCCGTTTCCCCCTTCTTTTTATATCCTATGCCTTCTTCGGTCCGTTATACGTTATTAGGTTACTATATTTCCTCTCGAAGTTATCCGCGGCTACTATGTCCGCGAGGTATCCTAATAGTTCCTATGTAGGCTTGTAGTATCCGGTCTATTTTACTAGGACTTTACGTACTCGGCCTCTACCTCTAACCTTAGTTCTAGCGTAAAGGATTACTTCTACCTACTACTCTTCGTAAGACTTAATTATAATAGGGTCCGGCTGTTTATTATTAATCTCCTATCTAGGTAAGGGGTCTTAGCCTATAGGTCGTAGCAAGTTAGGATAGAAGACCGGGTAGATCCCGTCGGGGATCCTAGATAAGCGTATAGATAACGGCAAGATTACTTCTACTACCGTATACTTCGCGTATCTATAGTCGAGGCTCTTCTTTAGTCGTGTAGTAATATAGTTACGTAGATCTAGCTAAACTTTATCGCCTATACAATAGATTAGTACGGGCTTCCTATCCCGGTTAGCGTATTGATTGATTGATTATTCCATTAACGTGCTATTTGAGTCAAAGACTATGCAACACGGGTCTCGAGAACGAGACCAAAATTTGAGAGAAGGAGAAAAGCCCCGTCGTACCCCGGACGTAAAAACTCCTTAAAAGATGCGAGCAACGCTCGCTATTCGAACCGTAAATCGAATATATTGCGGCGTAGTACGCGCGTACCCGGTAGTCGTGTCTTGTCGAGAATTGCGGTTTGTCGCCTTGCCCCGGGCGAGACAAGTTTTGCGCCCGTGTCTCGTTCTTGTTTTAAAAAGCCAAGCCGGCCGTACCCGTACGCACCGAGCAAAATCCCAAGAAACACCCGTTGCCTCTGTTTCAATCCAGTCGCGTTCTCCGGTCTCGAGTGTAGCTCCTCGGTCGCAGTGGCCTCGCTGTCGTCCCCCCCTCGGCCTCTCTTGGTTCCAGCCGTGCAGTATACGTGGTTTGCGCCCCTAAACGCCTCTCTTGGTTCCAGCCGGCAGTTTACGTGGTTTGCCGGGACGACAGGTAGACAGCGCCTTCGTTGTTCGAGCGACGTGTACGCTATGTACGTCGCTTTCCCTTCTCGCAGTTCCGGAGTTCTTGTTTGTAGATTTTGAGCGTATCTCGTTCGTTCGGTTCGTCCGACCTGTCTTTTCTTGTTTCGAGTCGAGTAGGCTTGTATTTTTCGAGAGAGAGAGTCTTAGTTTCTCTTCGTCGTAACGAAGATACTTACGTCGTCCGCCGCGTGAAGGCGCTCTCTATAGGACGACTCCCGGTTAGCGTAGTTCTCCTATTCTTAGGCGGCTTCCGCTATACTCGCCTAACATAGGTCTATAATCTTTTACATCCTTTCTACAAATAGCGTTGCCCGTTACGCGGCGTCTAACTAAGAAGTCTCTAGATCCGGTTATAACTAAACGGGTAATAGTACCTCGTATCCGTATACCGCAAAGAAGGGGCTTATTCCTAGCCTAGCGTAATACCGCGCGTTTAGAGTAAGTTATACCGTAGGGAGCTAGCTTTTCTAGTCGGACTGCTTATAGTTAATGTAGTTACGAAGGTAAGCCTAGACTTCCTAGTTTAATCGTTCCGGGCCTCCGTCGGTTTATAGGTAGTAAGCGGAGCTAAGCCTCTATTTTATACCGGTTAAACGATAGAAGGTCCTCTAGAAGGTGCTCGTCTAGTTAGTACCCCGGTTACTTATAATAGCTTAAGGTAGGCTATAGTATCTTACCTAGTAGTCTAAGAACCTTTTAGCGTAGTCCTCGGCCTTTATAGTAGACATCGCTTCTAAAACGACGGTCTTACTTAGTCGATCCTTAATTACCTAGAGGTAAGTGTTCCCTTACGACTCGGGCATGTCCGTTATAAAATCTATCGAGATCTCCTAGAAGAATCGGTCGGGGACCGGTAAGGGTTGTAGGAGGCCGTGTTTTTATTCCCTCTATACCTTATTCCTACCGTAGTAGTTATAGTTCCTTAAAAACTGCCTTACGTGCTTAGACTATAGGGGCTAGTAGAAGTTACAACTTAGTATCGATACTATAGAGTCCCTACTAGGGTAGCCGTATACCGGTGAATCGTATACGGATTAGATTAGCTTAGTTCGAAGAGTGTTGTTCTATAGGATCGCTAGGTCCGCCTCCTTATAGTCGGACTCCATAGAACTAGGAGCTCTAGGTATTACGGTTTAAAGGAATGTAAGAAAAGACCCGGCGAACGAGGTCTAATCGCTACTACGAAGGATCTCTAACGTATCTAGGTTACGTGTCCGACTAGATAGAAGTAAGGGCGGTCGAACACGTAAGTCTAGGTGACTCCGTAACTAAACGACTAGACAGTTAGTCGGACGGACGAATAGCATCGCCTTAATAGGCAATGTCTCCTTTATATTTAGGAACGCTAAGAATCCCCTATAGCTTCGAGGCGTTTAACTTATGTTATAACCTTACTAATTAGAATACACTTATTCTTATTAGTTATTGCCTACCTCCTATACCTTATCTAGTACTCTCTAAAGAAGCCCGATCTACGTAATAGACTATCTCCTTCTATAGTTAGCCTACCTCGGAGGTTTATAATACTTTAAACGCCCTAAGGATAAGTACTTTATAGACAAGTAACGGAAGGGGAACTCCCGCCCCTAGTAAGGTAGGAGGTAGCCACCTAAGACCTAGGAATCCCGATAGGATAATTACGTCCGACGACGACGAAGCTAACGACGCTAAGGAAGAAACTAACTTTAAGGTAGCTAAACTAGACTTCTACTTTAGAGACCAAAGTAAGCTCGACGACTAGCTTAACTAGATAGACATATATATCTTATTCTATGAGAAGTTAGAGGCGAACTAGCGCACGCTATTTACCGTTACCTTTCTTAGGGGACGAGCCTAACACTAGATAAAGCTATATCTTAGGGGCTATCTCGACAGTCGTATAACTAAGGATAAGACCGGAATGTTCGGAAGCTATACGATCTTTAAGAGAGAGCTTAAGAAGCTCTTTAGAATTTCTAACGAATAAAACACGGCTATCCGAGAGATTAAAGAAATAACTTAGAAAACTTTAGTAGCCGAGTACGCTACTAAGTTTAAGGAATACTCGATTATTACGGGATAGAACGACAAATCCTTAGTAGATACGTTTAGAGAGGGACTTAAGGACTCCGTTAAGGCCGAGCTTATACGCTATAGCGGTAGGTAAGACACGCTTAACGACTTAATATAGGCAGCGATTCACCTAGACGACTAGCTATACGAGCTATACTAGGGAAAGCGGTATACGAGGAACCTAGGGAAATCCTTCCGACCTAGTAATAATAGGATCGGATATAGTAGAAGAAATACTAACACTCGGAACCTAGACGTAATAGACTAGGAGAGAACCTTTAATAACACCGAGCGAGGGAAACTACTAAAGAGATAAGGAAGAAAGGGACCTTATAACCGAAAGAGTTCGAAAGGAAGCATTACCTACTATACCTATAGTAAGGAAGGCTACATAGCGAAGAACTACCGTAGAAAGAAAAATATAGTACGCCGCGAGTAATTTAATATAATGCAATAAGGAACTAGTAAGCTCGAGAGCAGTGTTAGACTACTAGGTAGTACCGACTATACTCGAGGAGTAGAGGAGAGGGTCGACGAAAGCGACACACCCCTCCTAGACCTCTCTTAAGGACGAGGAGGATACTATAGTTATATAAACTAACTACGACAGTTTAGAAAGACATGCTAGTTTAATATAATCTAGATAAGGGACGCCTTAGAAAGCTAATAGGTGTCTAGGAATAAGAGGATCGAGACGGTACGATAACGATTAAAGGATATAATCGAGGCTATTGCGGCGACCGAACCTACGGTCTAGCTCTAAGAATAGCTCGACGATACGTTACTTACCCTCGAAGACCTTATAGACACTACACCTATGCGTACGGAGGTACGTAACGAAATCTAAGAAGTAGTAAACTAGCTAGAGAACTAAGTAGATACCCTAATAGAGAGGCTCGATCTATAAGAAGAAACATTCGGTATAATAAACACTATCTAACGTCCCGAAACGACCACCGAAGACAACGAAGCAATAACGGTCGAATAAGCAAAACAAGGGATCCTAGAGAAACTAGAATAGGACCTCTCGGACATCGAGATAAACGAGATACTCGAGAATAAAAAAAGGACGTTTAGAACCACGATATATAGCTATACCTTAGATTAAATGCGACAATTTAAAATAACCTAACGGAACATTCTAATACTACAACTTTAGGGAGAATAAGAGGGACTCCCCCGCGAGGTTATAGAGGACATCTACGACTAGAGGGATAATCTTCTAACCGAGCTAGAAATGCGGATCTCTTAGATAAACGAGAAGAACGCACTAGGACGCCTATATTACATAAAGGACTACCTACGCTACGCTATAGGCCGGTTAGACATAATTATAACCTAGGTAGAGGGAAGCCGAGTAGCGATGAGGAAGCTTAAGGATACTTACAACTAGCTACGTAGCCGACGGTATTACATTATCCGCTAGATCGAGCGATAGCGCTATATAATATAATATAAAGATGCTCTAAGAACATTTAGAATAATAGTAAGAAGAGTTAACTACGAGATCGACCGCGATACTCGAAATAGTTACGGACCCATTTATTAGCGTTTCTATTACTAAGACTCGTATTAAACCTATTACTCCACTAAGGAAGGCGTAGGGTATTTCCTATAGTAACCGTAAGGAACCCTAGGAGCGACATATAGGTAGAATGCTACGCTCCGAGAAATAGATATTGACGAATCCTACTACGACGATAGAGACGATAAGGAAAACTAGGACCCCGAGTAGAGCGGATTGTAGTTACTAGGACTATAGGAAGAAAGTTAAGATACTACTAGGCTAGACACTATCGAAGAAAGCGAGGATACCGGAGAAGAGTTAGAAGAAGAAGACTCCTCTAAAGAAGAGAGTAGCGAATCTAAAGACGATAACAATAAGGTACTTACATTTACGATCGACGCACCTAAAGAAGTATACGACCTACTAGTGTATATTACAAGACGGAACGAAGAAGTCTTTCTAAGGATATAAGAAAAACGACACCTATATCTAGTAGAGTTTAATAAGATGCTCGACACTATATAACACATAGTTTAGAGACATCTACGGATTATAGAAGTTAAAGACTTCTACCGAGTAGTCTAGGAGCGACTACCGGTAGGCAGTTAGATAATCTACGGAGGATACATTACACCGTTAGGACTTATAGTTCTAGATTTACTACGATAGGCCGTATAACATATAAAGGCTCTCTACTTATAATTATAAAGGATCTAGGAACGTAACTAACGAAATGTATAGACACTAAGCGCTTCGCTATAGGTTTAAGCCGAAGCCTTACGATACGAAATGTAACGTTCTACCTAGCATTCGGGAAAAGGATCGACTCCTTAGGAATAAGCGACTAAAAGGAGTTATATAGTATATAATAAGCTTAAGTATTAACAGTAGTCTTCCGAACAATAGTAATCGTTAATAGTTATAGGGCTAAAGTTATAATTAACTCCGGAGCGAGCGGAAACTTTGCCTCCGAAGCATTTATAAGAACTAAAGGGATCGTAACCTAATAGAAGAACGAAGGTTATAAACTAATCGCGGTAGACGGATTAGCCTTACCTAGCGTAGAACGAGAGACGATACCTTTACTACTAGTAATCTAACGGTACTACGAGGAAATTGTCTTAGATATTACTAACATAGCTAGTTATAAGATCGTACTAGGTATACCTTAGTTAAGAAAGCATAATCTAGCTATCGACTAGAGAAGAGGAGTACTTACATTTAAGTAATACGATTGCATTATTAACATTAATCCTACGTAGCGGTAGCGTTTGCTAGTAGATAAGGTAAAGAGATAGCTTAATCGGATAGAGCTTACGCCGACTAGAAGGATAGAAGAACTACCTTCGACCGGGATAGACACTAGCGTAGGGCTACCTAGTTATAAAGTTACTAGAAGTAATAGACTTAACGCACTATCGAAGGATACTAACATTTCGGAGTTAACTATCCCTAAGGAGTACCTTAAATAGAAGAGGCTCTTTAAAGAAGAAAAAGGTAGAGACGCCTTACCTAAGTACTAACTATAGGATTATAAGATAAACATTTAGCTAGGGAAAGAGCCTCTATAGGGACCCCTATATCTAATGTCCGAAAAAGAGCTAACAACCCTACGAGAATAGCTAAAGGAGAACCTAGCGAAGGAACGAATACGAAAATCGACCTTAAGCGTAGTATCTCTATGTATGTTTATTCTAAAAGTAAACGGGAAACTACGACTCGTATAAGACTACCGGAAGTTAAACGAGATTACTATTAAGAACCGTTATCTACTACCGAACATCGAAGAAGCATAGGATAGACTAACCGGATTAGACTAGTACACGAAGATCGATTTATAAGACGCCTTCTACACTATCCGTATAGTAGAAGGAGAAGAATAGAAAACCGCATTTAGGACTCGATACGGACTATACGAGTTCTTAGTTATACCTTTTAGATTAACTAATGCACTAGCCGCATTCTAAGACCTAATTAACGAGACGCTAAGAGACCTACTAGACGTATATGTTATTGCCTATGTCGATAATATCCTTATCTATACAAAAGGAACACTCTAGTAGTATATACGATAAGTCTAGGACGTACTCGAACAACTATCTAAAATAGGTTTCCGGACGGTACTAAAGAAATGCAAGTTCTATAAGAAAGAAGTTAAATTCTTAGGATTTATTATTAGCACGACTAGAATCTAGATTGACCTAGCTAAAACATAGTCTATTAGAGAATAGCTAGAGCTAACATACGTTAAGGACATACAATTATTCCTTAGCCTAGCTAACTATAACCGGAAATTCATTAAGGACTATTCGAAGACATTAATACCTATAACGATGCTTACGAAGAAGGATGTTAAATAGGCATAGGGTAGCGTATAACGACTAGCATTCGAACGACTAAAGAAACAATGCGCCTTAGTACTAACGCTTCGATTATTCGACGGTACGAAGGAAGTCTAAATCAAAACGGACGCATCGGATATAGCTATCGGAGCATGCCTTACGTAAGAGTATAATAGGAAACGACACCTAGTGCCCTACTACTTAAGGACACTATTACCCGCGGAATAAAACTACGACATCTATAATAAGGAACTTCTCGCTATTGTCGCTACAATGTAGTACTAGAGAATATATATGGAAGGAGCACTTAAGCTAACGATTCTTTCTAATTATAAGAATCTCACTTACTTTACTACGGCTAAACTACTAATAAGAAGATAGTACCGCTAGTCGGAACTGCTCGGTTAGTATAAGTTCGAAATCCGCTATATACCTAGTAAAGACAATAGTAGGGCCGACGCACTAAGCCGAAGAAGCGACTATATAGAAGGAAAAGAACTAGTACGACAATAAATACTAAAGGCGAATCCTAATAGAAGCATTAGTACTAATATAAAGGAGTTTAATAATATAGTACGTGTTCTTTAAGACATAGAAGAACAATTCCTAATAGTATAGGGGAAATACTAGGTACCGAAGGACCGAGAAGAAGAATGTATACGATAACATTACGACGAACTAACCTACGGGCACCCCGGAACATCTAAGATAGTAGAACTTATTTAGAGGAGCTTCGCATTCCCGCAGTTACGATAGAAAGTACTACGATACATTAAACGATCCAAACACTGTTAGAAAAACAAAGCCGTAAGATACGTAAAGTACGGCAAGATACAATTCCGGATACTACTAATAAATCTATAGGACGAAGTTACGATAGACTTTATTACTAAGTTACTAACATCCTAGGATTAAACTATAGGACAATAATATAACATAATATTAGTTATAGTAGTCCGACTTACAAAATACGCATACTTCATTCCTATATCTAAAACGTATAATGTAGAGCAACTCGGACACCTCGTACTCGATTGACTCGTACGATACTATAGATTCCCGAGGGTCTTTATTATAGATAGAGACAAGTTATTTACATCTAACTACTAGAAAACCTTAGTTTCTACGATCGGAATTAGACATAAGCTGTCTACTGCCTACTCTCCGTAAACTAATAGGCAAATAGAAAGAATAAATCAAACCCTAGAACAATATCTACGACACTATATTAACTATGTATAGGACAATTAGGTTATACTCCTACCTATAGCATAGTTAGTACTAAACAACTATAAGTCCGAAATAACGGGCGAAACACCTTTCTTCGTAAACTACGGTAAGTATCCGAACCTATTTAGCGAAGAAGGATTACATCTATAAGCTAAAAGGGCAATCGTAACTATAGAGGCGATAAAAACCATACACGAAAACTTAATACGAAGGGTTAAGAGCAACTAAGATAAAATTGCGACACTATATAATAAGAAATAATAAATGGTACCTTAGCTTAAGAAGGGGGATAAGGTCTATCTCCTTACGAAGAACCTTAAAATAAGAAGAAAGACTAAGAAACTAGATTAGGTAAAAGTCGGACTATTTCTCGTCGAAGAAGCACGAGGACCCGTTAACTACCGACTACGGCTACTATAAGATGTAAAAATCTACCTAGTGTTCTATGTTTCGCTATTAGAACCGGCGCACGCCAAAACACCTTACTAGAAGACATTCTACTTTGAATCGGAAGCGGAAAATGAATTCGAGGTCGAATAAATCCTAGGTAAAAAGGGTTAGCGATACCTTATTAAATAGAAAGGATACGACAACTTGGAAAATACCTAGGAACTAGAACAAAACCTATAAAACTGTTAGTAGAAGTTGCGAGAGTACTATCGAAAACGAAAACATACCTATCTACCGGTCGGCTCGACGTTTAAGGACGCCGCTACGGCCTCCTCTAGGGTCGGGTAGGACTAAAGGGCGTTATTAGGGATAAGCGACAGATCTTCCTATAAAGAAATAGGCATCTAAAAGACGTTCTCTAGCTCCTTAGGACTTCCCTCGGGAACTAGGAGATAGGACGAAGGCGTAGAGAGAGCCTCTACACCTTCGGTCGGAAGCTCCCGTAGCTCCTCGAATTCTTTCGATATTGCCTTCTCCTTACGATCTTTAGCTACTCGTAGCTGCTTCTAAAGGTAATGCACCTTCGATATCGCCTCGGTAACCTTCTCTTCCGCTTCGTCTAGTTCGCGCTGAAGCTTACGACGCTAGTTACGAAGCCTTTCCTATTCGGTCTACGTAACGGTTACGTTATACTTCGTACCTTTACGAACATACTCGGAACAACACCTAAATCGTACATCTACTATATAACGCGGTCTTTCCTTCCTATTAGGGACTCGTACCTTCTAGCATCTAGAATAAGGAGACGGTATCTCGCGACCTTTAGATTCGATACCTAGGGCTTATCGTTCGCGGCGCTCTTAATAGGTTAGTAGCTCTCTACTTATCGTTAGGAAGAAGGAGGAAACATACGAAAACTTAAGACTCGGGACGAGCTTAGATAAGAGGGGGATAGTATTACGGTTTAAAGGAATGTAAGAAAAGACCCAGCGAACGAGGTCTAACCGCTACTACGAAGGATCTCTAACGTATCTAGGTTACGTGTCCGACTAGATAGAAGTAAGGGCAGTCGAACACGTAAGTCTAGGCAACTCCGTAACTAAACGACTAGATAGTTAGTCGGACGGACGAATAGCATCGCCTTAATAGGTAATGTCTCCTTTATATTTAGGAACGCTAAAAATCCCCTATAGCTTCGAGGCGTTTAACTTATATTATAACCTTACTAATTTGAATACATTTATTCTTATTAGTTATTGCCTACCTCCTATACCTTGTCTACTACTCTCTAAAGAAGCCCGATCTACGTAATAGACTATCTCCTTCTATAATTAGCCTACCTCGGAGGTTTATAACACTAGGCACCTAAATCCTACCGCGGTAGCGAAGATACCCGTTACGGTCGATGCTATAGTTACCTACTTGTACCTTAAGTTTTACCTCGCTAGGAAGTAAACGCGCTCCTACCTTAATCGCGCGGTATACCGCTTAGAACGTACTGTCCTTCTCGATAGTTCTTTCCTAGAGGTCGTTTAGCTCTTAGTCTTAGAAGGGTCCTAGTAGTACGCCCGGTGAATCCGCCTCTTCTACGGCGGATAGTCCTTTGAACTACGTAGCTAAGATTCGTACTAACGAAACCTTTATAGTAGAGCTAGCGTCTACTACTACCTCGCTTCCCCCCTTTAAGCCCGGCTAATTCTTTACGATGTCCGGTTTAAGAAACCTACGATACCGTAATAACTTGTCGTCCTACCTAAGCGTGTCCTACTCCCTTCGAGAAAGGGCGTCCGGCATAATCGCCTCGGTGCCCGGCCTATATACTAGTAAAAACTAGAATTTAGTAACTTCCTTAACCTACCGAATCTACCGTTCGGAAAGCTATCTCTTCGTTATAAAGTATTCTAGGTTCTTACAGTCCGTCTAGATTATAAAGGGCCTATATGTTTTTAACTCGGGAGCCTATTCCTTAAGATAAGAGACTACCGCGAGTATCTCCTTATCGTAAATGTCGTAGTTAATCTTAGCCTTATTAAGCTTCTTCGAGTAGAATCCTACTAGTTTCACGACTCCGTTCTTTTCTTATAGGAGGGCGCCTCTAAGCGTAAAGCCGCTATAGTCCGTCTCTAAAAAGGTAGGAAGCTCCGGATTCTAGTAGGCTAAAACTAGTACTTTATAGTACTTATCCTTTAGGGCCTTAAACGTATTAGCCTAACGATCTCCCTAGGAAAACACCTTATTCTTACCGGTTAGCGACGTTAAGGTCTCGGCGAGCTTTAAATAGTTTAGAATAAACATCCGGTAGTAGTTCGCGAAGCCTAAGAAACGCCGTACTTCCTTCTAGGTAACTAGTACCTTTTAGTCCTTTACTACTACTACCTTCTCGGGGTCGGGTCCTACTCCTCTCCCGTCGGTATATATAATAAACCTAAGGTACTTAACCTTCTTCTATACGAACTTATACTTCCCTAGATCTAGGAATAGGCCTCCGTCCTAAAGCTTCTAGAGCACGATACGAACCTTCTAGAAATAGTCCTCTTTTATTCCGTCGGAGTAAATAACGACGTCGTCCGCGTAGGCCGAGGTAAAGTCGTCTAGGTAGTCCCGTAATAAACTATTAATGTACCGCTAGAATATTATAGGGGCCCCGGATAAACCAAACGGGTATACTAGCTACTCCTATAGACCGAATCTAGTTCGAAAGGCCGTCTTATACTCTTCGCCTCGAGCTATCCGGAGGTAATAGAATACGGTAATAACATTAACCTTCGTAATCTATCTAGCGCCCGTTAGGTTCCGAATAGTTTCCGGGATTAATAGTAGCGGATAACGGTCCTACTTAGTAATCGAGTTTAATGCTCCAATCGTAGTAGAACCTAAGTCCTCCCCCGGGCTTCTTTACGAATAAGACGGAAGCCGCCGCTTCTAAGGTAGAAGGGCGAATATAACCCTTACGCTATAGTTCCGTTAGTAACTTCTAGAGGACAAGTAGCTCGTCTTTAGACATGCTATAGAGCGGTCCCTAGGGCAATGGTTCCGGGCTTCCGTCGGCTTTCGTCCGTATATCGATCTTATAGTTAAGGTCGCCGCGGTATAGAGCTAGTTTATTAGCTTCCCTAGTAGAAAATAGCGGTAACATATCCTAAAGTTCTAGAGGTAAGCCCTTCTTAAGTTCCTCTCGCGTAGGCAGCTCCTTCTTACTAAGGGCTTTCTTAATTTCTTACTAAGGGCTTTCTTAATATCTTCTACGGTTACCGTAGCAATCGTAGCGAAACGCTTACCCGACTCGTGTTCTTCGTAGTTACGCCCTTTAGGTACCTATTTCTTTACTAAGCTATAGTAGTACCGGCGCTTTTTAGGCGTAGTCCGGATCTAATTGTGCGCCTTCTACGGGTTCCCTAGGATTATAGGGAAGTCTAGATTAGGCATGACGTAAGTATAAACTACCTAGTAGATCCTAGCAATTTCTATACGGAAGGCAACTACTCCTTCAATCGAGTTCCGTATCGCCTTCGTAAACCCTATAGCCTTACGGCTCTCGTTACTAATATACGTAAGACCGAGGCCTTTCGCTAGGTCTCCGTTAATTATAGCGTAGTATATATATCCTTTATTGATAAGGGTAAACGTTCCGTAACTTTCGTTTAGGAGTACGTCGGTATATATAAGATTTCTATTTATAGAACTCTTAACTACGTTCTACCCCTTTACTAGTGCTTCTTTATCTCCTAGTTCTAGCTTTCGACTAGGAGCTAGTCTTTTCCTATCTCTTCGGGATCCGACTTAAACCCGTCGTCCTCTAGGATCGGCGCGACCGAGGCCGCGTTAATCCTAGTAGGATTGACTACTACGGCGTACGGGCAATCCTTTACTCGATGTCCGCTCGCTCTATAGCGGAAGTAGAGCTATTCTTAGCGCCTACGATCTCTCTTAGCGGTATCTACCTATTTTACTCTCTACCTTCCTTTATCCTCCTTCCGATCTCTACGACTTCTAGAGCGGCCTCCGCTTGTCCGGGTTAGTACTATAATAGTATTACTATCGGTATTAACCTAGCTACTAGCCGCTCTCGTAAAAGAACGAGTAGTAACTATAGCGGTTATACTAGAGTCCTTATTATTATCCTTCTACCTCTTATAGGCTATTTTAAACTAGTCCGTGTCCTTAAGGTTAGTTATAATCCGTTCGACCTTACCCGTAAACTCGTAGTAGTCCTCCTTTTTCGGCATAGCCGTAGTATATATCCTAACGGGGTTCGAGAAGGTATTGCGTAAGTGACTAATCTTCGCGTCGTCGCTCTAGTTCTCTCCGCCGGCGCTTAGTAGGAGTCCGTCGAATTTTATCTAGTAATCGTACTAAGGTTAACCGTTCGTATGTTTAATCTTAGTAAGCTGCTCTAGAGCCTTAGCGCGCTCGTTACTATTACCGAAGACTTTCTTAAGTTACGTAAAGAAAGTAACGGGGTCCTTCCTAAGTTCGCCGTCTCCCTTATCCTAGAAGTGCCGTATCCTAGTATACTCTCTCGCTAGTAAGGTGTCGTTAATCGCATCCTAGTAATACCTATTAGAGAGCGTCGGTTTTAGGGCGGATCGTACCCTAAAAGAGCTCTTTAACCTTAAGAAGTAATCGCGGAATGTCTCTACCTTACCGTCCTAGGAAGGTAGGTTCTAACCTCTAGGACCCGACGGTTCTTCTCCGGTGCGCGACGAGGGCGCGGCGGCATTTAGCGTCTATAGTAACTGTCTTATTAGGTTACTAGTAGTCGTCTTATTATAAACTAGTAGCGAGACTATAGGTATTAACTAACGTCGAGCGTCTTCCGATTCTTTTAAAGCGGCGCGCGTTATAATTAACTCGGCTTATATCTCTTCCTATCGCTAGTATAGTTACTAAAGCATAAGTTAGAAGTTTTTATTCGGGGCACTAGTCCTAGGGTTCTCGCTACCTACCGACGTTATTACGTATCCCGTCTCTTTAATAGTAGGTGCCTAGCTAATTCGAATGGATCGAACTTAATATTACGGGTAAACGACGTATATACTAAAGTTCTATAAAGTTTATAATAAGTTTAATATAGAAGAAAGGGGAAGTTACACGCTATCCGAAGAAAAGGTGTCGGAAAGCAATCTAAACGTATAGGCGTAGCCTATACTAAGAAACAGGGGCCCGCCCCTTATACTTATGTGCCTATATGCCTACGTGCCTATATGCCTGTATGCCTGTTTATCTATGTGCCTATATGTCTATTTACCTATTTTACGCGATAAATTTTAAGCAAATTTTAGGCAATCTTAGTAGGAGTTAATAAATAATTAGGTAGAGCTCTTATAAGTTTTATTTCAGAATCGGCATATAGTTATATAGGCAAATAGGTATATAGGCAAATAGGCATATAGGCAAATAGGTATATAGGCAAATAGGTATATAGGTAAGTAGGTACATAGGTAGATAGGCATATAGGTAAATAGGTAAAAAAGCTATATCCGTAGGAAACATAGCTAATTCGGCTACGAGGCGTATAGGCAAATAGGTATATAGGCATATACACAGGTATATAGACAAATAGGCAAAAAAGCCGGATTCGTGAGAAACCATGCTAACTAGGCTGCGAGGTGTACTTACTCGTAGCAGCTAATCTATAGCCCCTACGAGTAAGTGTATAGCATATAGGCATATAGGCACATAGACAAACAGGCACACAGGCAAACAGCCAAACAGCCAAACAGGCATATAGGCATACAGGCATACAGGCAAATAGGCATACAGGCAAATAGGCATACAGGCAAATAGGCGAAAAGGCAAAACCCCGGATTCGAGAGAAACCATGTCAACCAGGCTACGAGGCTTCCAAACCATTTCGCGCGACTTTTTCTCTCCTGTTGCAGTGTCACCACCTTGAATGCCGTCTATTGCCTGCTTCTCGTGAACCTCAGGTCGAACTGGTCCAACATGGCGGTTTCCAAGAGCCTTCCAGGGAGTCCGCCGTACTTGCCTCATGGAGGTCGATTCGAGATATGAGCGATTCTTGCAATGGGCGAAAAAGAATGGAGCATTCGTTCATCCCGCTCTGAAGTTGGTTCAAACGACCAACCGTGGCGTCGAGTGCCTTGTGGACGAGAAGAGCGGCGGCCTTTTGCCTCATGAGGTCTTCTTGCGGATCAGCTATCAGCTGACATTCTCCTACTGGAATGCAGTCTCAGCAGGGAAGGAATCAGACTCGTACTACCAGCCTCGCTCAGTCCATTTGCCCAAAAGCCTCTTGGATAGCTCCGTTGATCATGAGACTGTGAGCGCGATTTTTCTGGTGCAGCAGTATCTTCTCGGCGTGGACTCGTTTTGGTACCCATACATCCAGATATTGCCGCAACCTGGTGATCCAAACGACCCTGCCATACCGTTGCTATGGTCCGAAGAAGATCTGCTCTGGCTACAGGGCACATACCTGGAGGAAGATGTGGTCAAGAAGCGAAGGGACTTGAACTCTCGATGGTCGGAGGCAATGAATGTGATGGTTGAGGGTGGCTGGGACGCTTCAAAATACACCTTGTAAGCACCAAGATGGAATGTGTATTGATTGTAGCTGACAATTGTAGCGAGCTTTGTCTTTGGGCTCACTACATTTTCGTGTCGAGATCGTTCTCAACCTTGGCGATAGAAGGCGATTCTGCTGCTATCAAAGACGAGTACCAGGTCATCTTCAAGTCTGGTGCCTGCATCGATGATGTCCCGAAAGTGTTGATGCCTGTACTCGATCTACTGAATCATGATCAGCGTGCTGGCATGGGCTACGATTTCAAGGATACAGGTCTGGGCCTCAGAAAAGCGACAACGTTGAAGCCTGGCGAAAGCATCGGGAACCCGTACGACAAAGACACACAGCGATACAACAACACTGCCTTATTAAAGGATTTCGGATTCATTCTTCCCAACAACGAGTTCCCGGAGGCCGTGTTGCCGGTGCCATTCGACCTGTCCCAGCCAGCACACCCATCTCACGTCGTATTCAGTACTTCGTCTACATCAGATGAATACTATGCATCGAGGGAAGAGACTCTACTCGCCTTCGTCACCGTGCGAGCACCACGGCGCCACCCTCTGGGTTTGCTGAATCGAACTCACGAGGCACGTGCGCTGAGGCACTTCCACACAAAGCTGGTTTCCATGGTGTCTTTCAAAGTCGCCACCTTGACGGAGCGAGCTTTGTTGAGGAACGAGCCGTACGTCATGCCTTCCCGGCGTAATCAGAAAGCCACGATCAAGTACCTCGAGAATCTCGTCCGAAAGATGTTGCGCGATATGCGTGCCACAGCTGAACAGCTGGAGCCTGTCAATGATCGGCAGAGCATTGCTCAAAAGTACAGGCACGAGCAAGCAGTGATACTCGAAGATGTCTTGGAAGATATGGCAGTCCAATCGGATCTCTTCTTCGTTGAGGATGAGGTATAGCGATCGAAGCTATACTGGTGCAATGTTCGAGCGGCATAAAGCTACAAGCACTCACGCATCCGATTCATGACGGCGATATATCTGTCAACGCCCTAAGTTTAGTCCGCTATTCTGCACTGAACATAGCGCTCTCAGCTCTCGACGTCACTGGACAGAGTCCTAGAAGATCTCATCAACAAGAATCACATCGTCTTCACGGTGATCGCCTTCGCGACCGGGAAATTCTTTCTCTTTTGCTTCATGAACCGTGTGGCCCACACCCGCGCAACTGCCGGCCGTTGATTTGCTCATTTTTGGGCAGCCTGCCGGATGGAGAGGAGCGTTCGTTAGCATGTCGTTCTTACCTCAGCAAGCTCAGTCGCTTCTTTCTCGGCTCGGCACCGTTTAGCTCCGATCATTACGGGTTAGCACGGTTTAGCACCGTTTAGCCAATCGGGTGATTCCGCACTAGCGAGCCTCAGCAAAGCGTCTAAGATTGAATAGGGCTTGTTTTAGTATAGCTTAAGGCTATATAGCACTACTACTACATTTTAGTACGTAATAGTAACCGATTACTACGCCTAGCCGAGCTCCTATAGATTTAAATAATAGCGCCGATAGTAGAGATTATAACGGCGTTAAGAACGTAACAATCTAATAGCGCGCTATATACAAAGTATACCCTCGAATATAAAACTAACTTTATATAGTTTAAACTAATATTAGCTAGCGAGCTATAAACGCCTCTTACGAGTATACTACTACCCCTATTTGATTCCTTAGGCTAAATAAGTAAGAGTTGTTAATATTTAAAGTAGTATATTATATTCGGTAGACGCGCTAAGACGCGAAGCTAGGTAGATATATAACTATTAAGTCTATTATATAGCGCGTAATTATCTATTGTACTATATACTATACGTATACCTTCCTAGTTAATCGTACGCTTCGTAGTCGTACTAGTATAGTTATGTCGCTATAGTAGAATATTAGTACGTAATAAGAGCGTAGTCTACGTAGTATTTTAAATACTCTATTTACTACTATTTATACGGGTCTTAACGGGTTAGTACCGTTTCGTACGGTTTAGCTAATAAGAGGGTAGCGCTAGGTATTGTATAACGCGTTATCCATAGTAGTAGGCGGTACGCATAGTAGTCTCTATTAGCTAGAATCTATCTTAGTAGCTTAACGGATCTCTACGCTCGCTTCTTAACGATACCCTTTTTAGCGGCTAGTACTAATCTACACGCTTTAGTACGCTTTAGTATACTTTAAATCTACCTTTAGTAGCGAATAGGTCGTCTAGAAAAGCTAATAGGAGAGGTAAGCGGATAAAGGCGAAATGTCTAAAGCCGTATACGCTAGATACGACGGTATCCTTAACCTCTCATCTCGATACTATTTGCTATCGTTATCCCCGAGAGCGTCTAAAGGAGGCTATAGATAAAGCTCGAGACGTACGCTATATAAACATCTAGTAGCGTGTTATCTATTAGTATCTATATAACTTATATAGATTTGAGCTATACTACTAGTAGGTCTACGTACTACAGCGTCTAATTTTTAGTAGTAGAGATACCCTATTAATTATACAGACCGTGTTTAGTAAGAGTATAATATTTTATACGTATAGTGTTCTTATAGATTGTATTACTATTTAAATCGTACCGTTAGTTAAGCTTAGAGATAAGTAGTTACGTAATATTCGTTAGCTTAGTAGTAGTACGCGTCCTATCTTAATAGTAGAGGGTACTAAGTTGGAGGACTAAATAATATTATAGAAGATAGCTGATAGCTAATATACTTATATACTACTTAGACCTAAGTAAGCCTCGTCCGTATCTTTTCGGAAGTTACTAAAGGACTTAAGATTTACCTCGCGTATTAGACTCGTCGTAATTAATAAATTCTATACTATTTAGTAGTAGAAGGATTTTAGACCGGCCTTCGCGATACTAGGCTAGCTACGAGACTAGCTACCGCGAGAGGTATATTAGTTTACCTATTCTACTATACTCGATAAGGCTACAGAAGAGGATATTCTCTAGAATACTAGATTTTAGTATCTTAGTCTATTACTATTCTAGACCGAGGTAATTCGAACGTCTATTAATCGTATAGATATAGCTATCTACTTACGATAGATTCTAAAGGGTAAACTTAACTAGTAGTATTAACTTAGGTTCTTATTAGAGTATACTATAATAGACGGTAAAGCGATACCTAATCGAATCCGTAAGGCTATTGTTTTTATTAATAGTATTAGTACTATTGCTACTATAACGACCTTTATTACTTAAGCCTTAATCCGACTAACCGCGGATACGCTACCGTAAGATCGATATTATTATAAGCGCGTTAGTATTAGTTACTATATATCCGATGTTATATAGACCTTTACGTTAGTTACTACTCAATAGGATAAGAACTTCCGATATAACAAGTTTGAAAAGGAGAACTCTTAGATTAGGATAATTGTTACTACTACTTTATTAGGTATAGGCGTTAATATTCCGGATATCGAGATCGTTATATGTTAGAAGTTCCCTATCGGTATAGATATTAGCGACATTTAGTAGAGACTCGGCCGTAGTAGTCGTAGCGAGGGCCGGACGAGCATTAGTATAATATATCTACCGTATTAGGCTTTTAACTATAATAGTATTAATCTAGCGGGTATAATAGATACTAATAACCCTAAGGCTAAGACGGCTATATAAAAGAAGGCTCGTACGACCGTATAGAAAAATTAACAATTTTCGTTTCGTAAGAAAGCTCGTATAGGTATAGCCGCTATAATCTAACTAAACTAAGGTAATTTAAGCGAAGAGTCTAAGGCTAGTACCGAATCTAAATCAGAGCTATTTAATCCGGATAATAAGTTAAAGTAGATAGTAGATAAGAGGTATAACCGTAGGCTATTACCTCTAGTTTAGCGAGATATTATTAATAGTAGTTACTATCGTAGTAGGTTCCTCTACTTTCTTAGAGAAAGACGCCTACTACCGGGCGAGGAAAGGCGTATTATATTACTACTAAACCTATACTATAATATGTATACGCCGGATACATTCCTATTATTAATATTCTAATTGCTACCTATACTAGTTATTCCTATAGTACTACGGAAAGGTTCTTGTTCTACTATCGTATTATTATTACTTAATAAATAGGCTTATAGGCACGCTACCAAGCTACGTCCTAATACTATGTTCCCTATACCGCCTAATATATTTATGTCTAATAGGCTCCGGTAGGACATTGTTACGCTATATAACGATAAGTTATATAAGTCTCTAAATACCTTAAGTAGTTAGGATAATCTAGTAATCGATAGGTTATACGAGAAGGTACCTTATATTATCGAGTAGAAGTACTAGGGTATATATTAATTAACATTACTAGCCTAACTTAAGTAGTAGTTCTCTACCGTCTAGTCTATACTTATAGAGCGTGTAGCGGTACGGAAAGCTAGTCGTAATACTAGAAAGGCTATACCTACTAATAACGAGGAGTTAAACTAGGACAATAAGGACGCTACCTAGTCGTTAAGGCGTACGGAGGAGGCTAGGGATAATAATCTAATCCTAGTTACGGCTCGTAATATATTAAAGCTACGGTAAGAGCGAGAAGGTAATAATCGATAAGTCTACGATCCAGTTAGAAGTAATAGTCGGTAGGTCTATAGTCTAGTAAGAGGTATATATATACCGTTCGTGTAAACTAGTCCTATAGCGTTACCTTCTACTATTATAAGTAGTGCTATATTAATACCGTATCTAATAAATCGATCGCCTATCCGTCCGTAGTACTTACTAATTAAGCCTAAGTTAAGTATACTACCGCCGGTATAAGTTTCGATACTACTAGTATTATAGACATTACTTATAAGTACAACTAACTATACCCCCTCTACTAAGAAGACTAGTCGAGAAGTAGATACATTTTGTTAGGTTTAGTATAACCTAATAATATTACAAGTTAAGAAGATAAGCTTAATTGGGTTTGTTCTCGGGCCGATAGGAAGTTAAGGGAGAGTAATAAAGTAGTAGCTGTCTTGTCTCGTAGAAAATAAGTAGCAGTAAGGTAGAGGTTAGGTTATAGTATTGTTACGGAATGATTCCTATGGACCCTAGAATTATAATAACAAGACGAACACGTGACTCATCCTACCTAAGCGCTTAGACTTGGAGCGATTAGACTACTCATGCTTAGACTAATTAGACTAATTACCGAGATCTACGAATCTCCTTTGTATTTAGGAACGCTAGAAACCCTTATAGTTCTAATGCGTTTAACTTATGTTACTATCTCACTAATTAGAATATAACTCTTACTCTAATTATTTATCTTCGCTTAGCTTGCTTTAGCCTCTCTAAAGAATACCGCTACGTAACTTAACTTATCTCTCTCTTAAGACTAGCCCTAGAACGAGATAATAACACTTTAAACGCCCTTGGGATAAGCGCTACTTAAGCAGCTAGTAGGGGAACACCCGCCCCTAGCGAAGTAGGAAGCATCCGCCGTGCGCTACTATAATAGACTACTACGAAGGACGATAAGTCTAATAACGATAACGAGCCTACTCTAAGGAAGAACGACGTTAAGGCTACTAAGCTAGACCTCTTCTATAGAGATAGGGCTAAGTTCGACGACTAGATTAATTAGATAGATATGTATCTTATGTTCAACCTAGTCGATGCTAATAAAAGAACTATCTTCGCTATTACGTACCTTCGCGGAAGTGCGTAGAACTAGATTAAACCTTACCTTAAGGAATACCTTAAAGGTATAGGACGATTAGACCCTACCGGAATGTTTAGGAGCTACACTCTCTTTAAAGAAAAGATAAAATCAATCTTTAGAACCTCGAACGAAGTCTAATAGGCTATACGAATCATTTAACACCTAAAGTAGAAGACGTCTACTTTAGAGTATGCCGCTAAATTCGAAGAATACGGACAAATCACTAGATAGGACTAGACGGCGTTAATAACTATGTTCCGACTGTTACGGGTAAACGACGTATACACTGAAGTTCTATAAAGTTTGTAATAAGTTCGATATGGAAGAATGGGGAAGTTACACGCTATCCGAAGAAAAGGTGTCGGAAAGTAATCCGAACGCATAGGCGTAGCCTATGCTAAGAAACAGGGGCCCGCCCCTTATACTACCCGCCCCTTCCTCCTCCGCCGCCCCTATAGCTCCGCCCTAGAGCCCATTGTCCTAGGTGTTCTCGTTAGGCTCGCAATAGGAAGTGCCCGAGCTTCTCTTCCTTATTATCTAGCCCCGCCGACGCCGAGATGAAGTATTGTTACCTAGGTAAGTGTAAGGTTTACTATTGTCTATTAAGTAATAATAGCTATTGTTACATGTAAACAATAGGAGTCTAGAACATATCTTTAGGTTCTCGTTCTCTTTTTTCTTTTCTTTCTTTTCCTTATTACCTACCGCACGCGTAAGTCGCCCCTCCCCCTCCCCCTAGCTAAGCGTCTCTAGCCTTAGGGGCATATTCGCGCATCTTATGCCTATCGCTTAGGGAGACGACATTTTCCCTACGGGTTCCGATAGATACTAATAGCATGCCGTAAATAGAAACTACTACTACCACATCTTCTATTAATACTATTAAGTAAGTCCGAATAAATTCCTACGGAGACCAAAACATTCTAACCGGAGCCTAGTACAAAATGTCCTAACGCCGCATCTACTACGTCCCCTACGCCTCTACTAGCGTAGACTACGTCTCCTAGCATATAAGTACCGGTCCTCGTCCTATTCTTATCGGGGTCCGCTAATTATCGTTAGGGCGTAACCGCGCGCGCCTACTAGGCCTACAACACTAATCGTAAGCATTGCGAGGACATGTACGTACCGCGCGGACCGCGAAGGAAAATTAGCGCTAACCGCGCGTTTTAGGCCGGAGCTCGCCTACGCCGCCTATACTAAGTGGACCCGCGCTACTAACTAGAACCGCGCGTAAGCATCCTCCCTAGCGTCCTCCGCTACTTTTCTACCGGCTAACGGTCTTTTAGCGACGACGCCCGTACTAAGCTCTACGCCGTCCTTAAAGCCTAGAAGGCTTTAAAGCCTCTCTAGCGTGCTAGCATGCTCTCCCGGTAAGTTTCCACGGCCTCCGCCTCTTTATACGCGCTTACCGATTCTTTTAGTACGGTCGCTGCTAAGGTTATAGGTACTGTAGCTAATGCTTAGCTTACCTTTAGGTAGATGTATATACTACGGGCCCCGTTATAAAACTATCGCTAACCGACCTCTTAGTCCCGGGGGCGCCCTACGCGACCTCTAGCTAGGCTAGCGCCGCGTGCGTTAGGCCTTAGCCTCTACTAACTAGCCTTCCGGTACCCTCGTCTTTCGCGCGGGCCGCGGCCGGGCTATTATAGTATATAGTTATCTTAAAAGGGATCGGGCTCCGCTACTTTTACGGCGGACGCCGCTAAAATAAAACGCTCTTAAACTTACCCATACCTTCTCACTTCTCTCTATCTCCTAAAAAGACTCCCTAACCTAAAAGAACGCCTACCTTTTCCTAAACTCCTGTATCTACGCTAAATCCCTAGTAATCCTTACCTTTTCGCCTTCTCCCCCTTCTATTTGTATTCTATGCCTCCTTCAGTCCGTTATACGTTATTAGGTTACTATATTTCCTCTCGAAGTTATCCGCGGCTACTGTATCCGCGAGGTACCCTAATAGTTCCTATGTAGGCTTGTAGTATCCAGTCTATTTTACTAGGACTTCGCGTACTCGGCCTCTACCTCTAACCTTAGTTCTAGCGTAAAGGATCTCTTCTACCTGCCACTCTTCGTAAGACTTAATTATAATGGGGTCTAGCTATTTATTATCGATCTCCTGTCTAGGCAAGGGGTCTTAGCTTATAGGTCGTAGTAAGTTAGGATAGAAGACCGGGTAAATCCCGTCGGGAATCCTAGATAAGCGTATAGACAACGGTAAGATCACTTCTACTACCGTATACTTCGCGTGTCTATAATCGAGGCTCTTCTTTAGTCGTATAGTAACATAGTTGCGTAGATCTAGCTAAACTTTGTCGCCTACACGATAGATTAGTACGGGCTTCCTATCCCGGTTAGCGTAGTCCTCCTGTTTTTAGGCGGCTTCCGCTATGCTCGCCTAACATAGGTCCGTAATCCTTTACATCCTTTCTACGAATAGCGTTGCCCGTTACGCGGCGTCTAACTAAGAGGTCTCTAGATCCGGTTGTAACTAAACGGGTAATAGTGCCTCGTATCCGTGTACCGCGAAGAAGGGGCTTATTCTATAAGGGGCGGGCCCCTGTTTCTTAGCATAGGCTACGCCTATGCGTTCGGATTGCTTTCCGACACCTTTTCTTCGGATAGCTTATAACTTCCCCTTTCTTCTATATTAAACTTATTATAAACTTTATAGAACTTTAGTATATACGTCGTTTACCCGTAACATTAAGTTCGATCCATTCAAATTAGCTAGGTACCTACTATTAAAGAAACGGGATACGTGATAACGTCGCCGGGTAGCGAGAACCCCGGAACTAGTACCCCGAATGAAAACTTCTAACTTATGCTCTAGCAACTGTACTAGCGATAGGAAGAGATATAAGCCGAGTTAATTGCGACGCGCGCCGCTTTAAAAGAATCGGAAGACGCTCGACGTTAGTTAATACCTATAGTCTCGCTACTAGTTTATAATAAGACGACTACTAGTAACCTAATAAGACAGCTACTATAGACGCTAAACGCCGCCGCGCCCTCGCCGCGTACCGGAGAAGAACCGTCGGGTCCTAGAGGTTAGAACCCCCCTTCCTAGGACGGTAAGGTAGAGACATTCCGCGATTACTTCTTAAGGTTAAAGAGCTCTTTTAGGGTGCGATCCGCCCTGAAACCGACGCTCTCTAATAGGTATTACTAGGATGCGATTAACGACACCTTACTAGCGAGAGAGCGTACTAGGACACGGCACTTCTAGGATAAGGGAGACGGCGAACTTAGGAAGGACCCCGTTACTTTCTTTACGCAACTCGAGAAAGTCTTCGGTAATAGTAACGAGCGCGCTAAGGCCCTAGAGTAGCTTACTAAGATTAAACATACGAACGGTTAACCTTAGCACGATTACTAGATAAAATTCGACGGACTCCTACTAAGCGCCGGCGGAGAGAACTAGAGCGACGACGCGAAGATTAGTTACTTACGTAACACCTTCTCGAACCCCGTTCGGATATATACGGCGGCTATACCAAAAAAGGAGGACTACTACGAGTTTACGGGGGAGGTCGAACGGATTATAACTAACCTCGAGGACACGGACCAGTTCAAAATAGCCTATAAGAGGTGGAAGAATAATAATAAGGACTCTAGTATAACCGCTATAGTTAATAACCGTTCTTTTACGAGAGCGGCTAGTAACTAGGTTAATGCCGATAGTAACACTATTATAGCACTAACCCGGATAAGCGGAGGCCGCCCTAGAAGTCGTAGAGATCGGAAGGAGGATAAAGAGAGGTAGAGAGTAAAATAGGTAGACACCGCGGAGAGAGATCGTAGGCGTTAAGAATAGCTCTACTTCCGCTATAGAGCGAGCGGACATCGAGTAAAGGAATGCCCGTACGCCGTAGCAGTCAATCCTACTAGGATTAACGCGGCCTCGGTCGCGCCGATCCTAGAGGACGACGGGTTTAAGTCGGATCCCGGAGAGATAGGAAAAGACTAGCTCCTAGTCGAAAGCTAGAACTAGGAGATAAAGAAGCACTAGTAAAGGGGTAGAACGTAGTTAAGAGTTCTATAAATGGGAATCTTATATATACTAACGTACTCCTAAACGAAAGTTACGGAACGTTTACCCTTATCGATAAAGGATATATGTACTACGCTATAATTAACGGAGACTTAGCGAAAGGCCTCGGTCTTACGTATGTTAGTAACGAGAGCCGTAGGGCTATAGGGTTTACGAAGGCGATACGGAACTCGATCGAAGGAGTAGTTGCCTTCCGTATAGAAATTGCTAGGATCTACTAGGTGGTTTATGCTTATGTTATGTCTAATCTAGACTTCCCTATAATCCTAGGGAACCTATAGAAGGCGTACAATTAGATCCGGACCGCGCCTAAAAAGCGCCGGTACTACTATAGCTTAGTAAAGAAATAGGTACCCGAAGGGCGTAACTACGAAGAACACGAGTCGGGTAAGCGTTTCGCTACGATTGCCGCGGTAACCGTAGAAGATATTAAGAAAGCCCTTAGCGAAAAGGAGCCGCCTACGCGAGAGGAACTTAAGAAGGGCTTACCTCTAGAACTTTAGGATATACTACCGTTATTTTCCACTAGGGAAGCTAATAAACTAGCTCTACACCGCGGCGACCTTAACTATAAGATCGATATACGGACGAAAGCCGACGGAAGCCTAGAACCATTGCCCTAGGGACCGCTCTACAGCATGTCGAAAGACGAGCTACTTATCCTCCGGAAGTCGCTAACGGAGCTATAGCGTAAGGGTTACATTCGCCCTTCTACCTTAGAAGCGGCGGCTCCCGTCCTATTCGTAAAGAAGCCCGGGGGAGGACTTAGGTTCTACTACGATTATAGAGTACTAAACTCGATTACTAAGTAGGACCGTTACCCGCTTCTATTAATCCCGGAAACTATTCGTAACCTAACGGGCGCTAGATAGATTACGAAGGTTAACGTTATTACCGCATTCTATTACCTCCGGATAGCTCGAGGTAAAGAGTATAAGACGGCTTTTCGAACTAGATTCGGTCTATAGGAATGGCTAGTATACCCGTTCGGTTTATCCGGGGCCCCTATAACATTCTAGCGGTACATTAATAGTTTATTACGGGACTACCTAGACGACTTTACCTCGGCCTACGCTAACGACGTCGTTATTTACTCCGACGGAACAAAAAAGGACTATTTCTAGAAGGTTCGTATCGTGCTCTAGAAGCTTTAGGACGGAGGCCTTTTCCTAGATCTAGGGAAGTATAAGTTTATATAGAAGAAGGTTAAGTACCTCGGGTTTATTATATATACCGACGGGATAGGAGTAGGACCCGACCCCGAGAAGGTAGCAGTAGTAAAGGACTAGAAGGCACTAGTTACCTAGAAGGAAGTGCGGCGTTTCTTAGGCTTCGCGAACTACTACCGGATATTTATTCTAAACTATTCGAAGCTCGCCGAGCCCTTAACGTCGCTAACCGGTAAGAATAAGGTGTTTTCCTAGGGAGATCGTTAGGCTAATGCGTTTAAGTCCCTAAAGGATAAGTACTATAAAGCACTAGTTTTAGCCTACTAGAACCCGGAGCTCCCTACCTTTTTAGAGACGGACTATAGCGGCTTTACGCTTAGAGGCGCCCTCCTATAAGAAAAGAACGGAGTCGTGAAACTAGTAGGATTCTACTCGAAGAAGCTTAATAAGGCTAAGATTAACTACGACATTTACGATAAGGAGATACTCGCGGTAGTGTCCTATCTTAAGGAATAGGCTCCCGAGTTAAAAACATATAGGCTCTTTACAATCTAGACGGTTTACAAGAACCTAGAATACTTTATAATAAAGAGACAGCTTTCCGAACGGCAGATCCGGTAGGTTAAGGAAGTTGCAAAATTCTAGTTTTTACTAGTATATAGGCCGGGCACCGAGGCGATTATACCGGACGCCCTTTCTCGAAGGGAGTAGGACACACTTAGGTAGGACGACAAGTTATTACGATATCGTAGGTTTCTTAAACCGGACATCGTAAAGAATTAGCCGGGCTTAAAGGGGGGAAGCGAGGTAGTAGTAGACGCTAGCTCTACTATAAAGGTTTCGTTAGTACGAATCTTAGCTACGTAGTTCAAAGGACTATCCGCCGTAGAAGAGGCGGATTCACCGGGCGTACTACTAGGACCCTTCTAAGACTAAGAGCTAAACGACCTCTAGGAAAGAACTATCGAGAAGGACAGCACGTTCTAAGCGGTATACCGCGCGATTAAGGTAGGAGCGCGTTTACTTCCTAGCGAGGTGAAACTTAAGGTGCAAGTAGGTAACTATAGTATCGACCGTAACGGGTATCTTCGCTACCGCGGTAAGATTTAGGTGCCTAGAGCTCCTAGTTTTACGGAGTCCGACTATAAGGAGGCGGACATAGCGATTCTATAGAACGACACCCTTCGAACTAAGCTAATCTAATCCGTACACGATTTACCGGTATACGGCCACCCTAGCCGGGACTCTATAGTATCGATACTAAGTCGTAACTTCTACTAGCCCCTATAGTCTAAGCACGTAAGGCAGTTCTTAAGGAACTGTAACTACTACGGTAGGAATAAGGTATAGAGAGAATAAAAACACGGCCTCCTATAACCCTTACCGGTCCCCGACCGATTCTTCTAGGAGATCTCGATGGATTTCATAACGGACATACCCGAGTCGTAAGGGAACACTTGCCTCTAGGTAATTAAGGATCGACTAAGCAAGACCGTCGTTTTAGAAGCGATGCCTACTATAAAAGCCGAGGACTACGCTAAAAGGTTCTTAGACTACTAGGTAAGATACTACGGCCTCCCTTAAGCTATTACGAGTAACCGGGGTACTAACTAGACGAGTACCTTCTAGAGGACCTTCTATCGTTTAACCGGTGTAAAATAGAGGCTTAGCTCCGCCTACTACCTATAAACCGACGGAGGCCCGGAACGGTTAAACTAGGAAGTCTAGGCTTACCTTCGTAACTACATTAACTATAAGTAGTCCGACTAGAAACGCTAGCTCCCTACGGCGTAACTTGCTCTAAACGCGCGGTATTACGCTAGGCTAGGAATAAGCCCTTTCTTCGCGGTATACGGATACGAGGTACTATCACCCGTTTAGTTATAACCGGATCTAGAGACCTCTTAGTTAGACGCCGCGTAACGGGTAACGCTATTCGTAGAAAGGATGTAAAAGATTACGGACCTATGTTAGGCAAGCATAGCGGAAGCCGCCTAAAAATAGGAGGACTATACTAACCGGGATAGGAAGCCCGTACTAATCTATCGTGTAGGCGACAAAGTTTAGCTAGATCTACGTAACTATATTACTATACGACTAAAGAAGAGCCTCGACTATAGACACGCGAAGTATACGGTAGTAGAAGTGATCTTACCGTTGTCTATACGCTTATCTAGGATCCCCGACAGGATTTACCCGGTCTTCTATCCTAACTTACTACGACCTATAAGCTAAGACCCCTTGCCTAGACAGGAGATCGATAATAAATAGCCGGACCCTATTATAATTAAGTCTTACGAAGAGTAGTAGGTGGAAGAGATCCTTTACGCTAGAACTAAGGTTAGAGGTCGAGGCCGAGTACGCGAAGTCCTAGTAAAATAGACTAGATACTACAAGCCTACATAGGAACTATTAGGGTACCTCGCGGACACCGTAGCCGCGGATAACTTCGAGAGGAGATATAGTAACCTAATGACTTATAACGGACCGAAGGAGGCATAGGATACGAACAGAAGGGGGAGAAGGCGAAAAGGTAAGGATTACTAGGGATTTAGCGTAGACACAGGCGTTTAGGAAAAGGTAGGCGTTCTTTTAGGTTAGGGAGTCTTTTTAGGAGATAGAGAGAAGTAAGAAGGTATAGGTAAGTTTAATAGCGTTTTATTTTAGCGGCGTCCGCCGTAAAAGTAGCGGAGCCCGATCCCTTTCGAGATAGCTATATGCTATAATAGCCCGGTCGCGGCCCGCGCGAAAGACGAGGGTGCCGGAAGGCTAGTTAGTAGAGGCTAAGGCCTAACGCACGCGGCGCTAGCCTAGCTAGAGGTCGCGTAGGGCGCCCCCGGGACTAAGAGGTCGGTTAGCGATGGTTTTATAACGGGGCCCGTAGTATATACGTCTACCTAAAGGTAAGCTAAGCATTAGCTATAGTACCTGTAACCTTAGCAGCGACCGTACTAAAAGATTCGGTAAGCGCGTATAAAGAGGCGGAGGCCGTGGAAACTTACCGGGAGAGCATACTAGTACGCTAGAGAGGCTTTAAAGCCTTCTAGGCTTTAAGGACGGCGCGGAGCTTAGTACGGGCGTCGTCGCTAAAAGACCGTTAGCCGGTAGAAAAGTGGCAGAGGACGCTAGGGAGGATGCTTACGCGCGGTTCTAGTTAGTAGCGCGGGTCCACTTAGTATAGGCGGCGTAGGCGAGCTCCGGCCTAAAACGCGCGGTTAGCGCTAATTTTCCTTCGCGGTCCGCGCGGTACGTACATGTCCTCGCAATGCTTACGATTAGTGTTGTAGGCCTAGTAGGCGCGCGCGGTTACGCCCTAACGATAATTAGCGGACCCCGATAAGAATAGGACGAGGACCGGTACTTATATGCTAGGAGACGTAGTCTACGCTAGTAGAGGCGTAGGGGACGTAGTAGATGCGGCGTTAGGACATTTTGTACTAGGCTCCGGTTAGAATGTTTCGGTCTCCGTAGGAATTTATTCGGACTAACTTAATAGTATTAATAGAAGATGTGGTAGTAGTAGTTTCTATTCACGGTATACTATTAGTATCTATCGGAACCCGTAGGGAAAGTGTCGTCTCCCTAAGCGATAGGTATAAGATGCGCGAATATGCCCCTAAGGCTAGAGACGCTTAGCTAGGGGGAGGGGGGGCGACTTACGCGTACGGTAGGTAATAAGGAAAAGAAAGAAAAGAAAAAAGAGAGCGAGAAACTAAAGATATGTTCTACGCTCCTATTGTTTATATGTAACAATGGCTAGTGTTTATATGTGACAATAGCTATTGTTACTTAATAGATAATAGTAAACCTTACACTTACCTAGGTAACAATACTTCCTCTCGGCGTCGGCGGGGCTAGACAATAAGGAAGAGAAGCTCGGACACTTCCTATTGCGAGCCTAACGAGACCACCTAGGACAATGGGCTCTAGGGCGGAGCTATAACTAGGGGCGGCGGAGGAGGAAGGGGGGGGGAGGTAGTATAAGGGGCGGGCCCCTGTTTCTTAGTATAGGCTACGCCTATACGTTCGGATTGCTTTCCGACACCTTTTCTTCGGACAGCTTATAACTTCCCCTTTCTTCTATATCGAACTTATTATAAACTTTATAGAACTTTAGTGTATACGTCGTTTACCCGTAACATATTCCTAGCCTAGCGTAATACCGCGCGTTTAGAGTAAGTTACGCCGTAGGGAGCTAGCGTTTCTAGTCGGACTACTTATAGTTAATGTAGTTACGAAGGTAAGCCTAGACTTCCTAGTTTAACCGTTCCGGGCCTCCGTCGGTTTATAGGTAGTAGGCGGAGCTAAGCCTCTATTTTACACCGGTTAAACGATAGAAGGTCCTCTAGAAGGTACTCGTCTAGTTAGTACCCCGGTTACTCGTAATAGCTTAAGGGAGGCCGTAGTATCTTACCTAGTAGTCTAAGAACCTTTTAGCGTAGTCCTCGGCTTTTATAGTAGGCATCGCTTCTAAAACGACGGTCTTGCTTAGTCGATCCTTAATTACCTAGAGGCAAGTGTTCCCTTACGACTCGGGTATGTCCGTTATGAAATCCATCGAGATCTCCTAGAAGAATCGGTCGGGGACCGGTAAGGGTTATAGGAGGCCGTGTTTTTATTCTCTCTATACCTTATTCCTACCGTAGTAGTTACAGTTCCTTAAGAACTGCCTTACGTGCTTAGACTATAGGGGCTAGTAGAAGTTACGACTTAGTATCGATACTATAGAGTCCCGGCTAGGGTGGCCGTATACCGGTAAATCGTGTACGGATTAGATTAGCTTAGTTCGAAGGGTGTCGTTCTATAGAATCGCTATGTCCGCCTCCTTATAGTCGGACTCCGTAAAACTAGGAGCTCTAGGCACCTAAATCTTACCGCGGTAGCGAAGATACCCGTTACGGTCGATACTATAGTTACCTACTTGCACCTTAAGTTTCACCTCGCTAGGAAGTAAACGCGCTCCTACCTTAATCGCGCGGTATACCGCTTAGAACGTGCTGTCCTTCTCGATAGTTCTTTCCTAGAGGTCGTTTAGCTCTTAGTCTTAGAAGGGTCCTAGTAGTACGCCCGGTGAATCCGCCTCTTCTACGGCGGATAGTCCTTTGAACTACGTAGCTAAGATTCGTACTAACGAAACCTTTATAGTAGAGCTAGCGTCTACTACTACCTCGCTTCCCCCCTTTAAGCCCGGCTAATTCTTTACGATGTCCGGTTTAAGAAACCTACGATATCGTAATAACTTGTCGTCCTACCTAAGTGTGTCCTACTCCCTTCGAGAAAGGGCGTCCGGTATAATCGCCTCGGTGCCCGGCCTATATACTAGTAAAAACTAGAATTTTGCAACTTCCTTAACCTACCGGATCTGCCGTTCGGAAAGCTGTCTCTTTATTATAAAGTATTCTAGGTTCTTGTAAACCGTCTAGATTGTAAAGAGCCTATATGTTTTTAACTCGGGAGCCTATTCCTTAAGATAGGACACTACCGCGAGTATCTCCTTATCGTAAATGTCGTAGTTAATCTTAGCCTTATTAAGCTTCTTCGAGTAGAATCCTACTAGTTTCACGACTCCGTTCTTTTCTTATAGGAGGGCGCCTCTAAGCGTAAAGCCGCTATAGTCCGTCTCTAAAAAGGTAGGGAGCTCCGGGTTCTAGTAGGCTAAAACTAGTGCTTTATAGTACTTATCCTTTAGGGACTTAAACGCATTAGCCTAACGATCTCCCTAGGAAAACACCTTATTCTTACCGGTTAGCGACGTTAAGGGCTCGGCGAGCTTCGAATAGTTTAGAATAAATATCCGGTAGTAGTTCGCGAAGCCTAAGAAACGCCGCACTTCCTTCTAGGTAACTAGTGCCTTCTAGTCCTTTACTACTGCTACCTTCTCGGGGTCGGGTCCTACTCCTATCCCGTCGGTATATATAATAAACCCGAGGTACTTAACCTTCTTCTATATAAACTTATACTTCCCTAGATCTAGGAAAAGGCCTCCGTCCTAAAGCTTCTAGAGCACGATACGAACCTTCTAGAAATAGTCCTTTTTTGTTCCGTCGGAGTAAATAACGACGTCGTTAGCGTAGGCCGAGGTAAAGTCGTCTAGGTAGTCCCGTAATAAACTATTAATGTACCGCTAGAATGTTATAGGGGCCCCGGATAAACCGAACGGGTATACTAGCCATTCCTATAGACCGAATCTAGTTCGAAAAGCCGTCTTATACTCTTTACCTCGAGCTATCCGGAGGTAATAGAATGCGGTAATAACGTTAACCTTCGTAATCTATCTAGCGCCCGTTAGGTTACGAATAGTTTCCGGGATTAATAGAAGCGGGTAACGGTCCTACTTAGTAATCGAGTTTAGTACTCTATAATCGTAGTAGAACCTAAGTCCTCCCCCGGGCTTCTTTACGAATAGGACGGGAGCCGCCGCTTCTAAGGTAGAAGGGCGAATGTAACCCTTACGCTATAGCTCCGTTAGCGACTTCCGGAGGATAAGTAGCTCGTCTTTCGACATGCTGTAGAGCGGTCCCTAGGGCAATGGTTCTAGGCTTCCGTCGGCTTTCGTCCGTATATCGATCTTATAGTTAAGGTCGCCGCGGTGTAGAGCTAGTTTATTAGCTTCCCTAGTGGAAAATAACGGTAGTATATCCTAAAGTTCTAGAGGTAAGCCCTTCTTAAGTTCCTCTCGCGTAGGCGGCTCCTTTTCGCTAAGGGCTTTCTTAATATCTTCTACGGTTACCGCGGCAATCGTAGCGAAACGCTTACCCGACTCGTGTTCTTCGTAGTTACGCCCTTCGGGTACCTATTTCTTTACTAAGCTATAGTAGTACCGGCGCTTTTTAGGCGCGGTCCGGATCTAATTGTACGCCTTCTATAGGTTCCCTAGGATTATAGGGAAGTCTAGATTAGACATAACATAAGCATAAACCACCTAGTAGATCCTAGCAATTTCTATACGGAAGGCAACTACTCCTTCGATCGAGTTCCGTATCGCCTTCGTAAACCCTATAGCCCTACGGCTCTCGTTACTAACATACGTAAGACCGAGGCCTTTCGCTAAGTCTCCGTTAATTATAGCGTAGTACATATATCCTTTATCGATAAGGGTAAACGTTCCGTAACTTTCGTTTAGGAGTACGTTAGTATATATAAGATTCCCATTTATAGAACTCTTAACTACGTTCTACCCCTTTACTAGTGCTTCTTTATCTCCTAGTTCTAGCTTTCGACTAGGAGCTAGTCTTTTCCTATCTCTCCGGGATCCGACTTAAACCCGTCGTCCTCTAGGATCGGCGCGACCGAGGCCGCGTTAATCCTAGTAGGATTGACTGCTACGGCGTACGGGCATTCCTTTACTCGATGTCCGCTCGCTCTATAGCGGAAGTAGAGCTATTCTTAACGCCTACGATCTCTCTCCGCGGTGTCTACCTATTTTACTCTCTACCTCTCTTTATCCTCCTTCCGATCTCTACGACTTCTAGGGCGGCCTCCGCTTATCCGGGTTAGTGCTATAATAGTGTTACTATCGGCATTAACCTAGTTACTAGCCGCTCTCGTAAAAGAACGGTTATTAACTATAGCGGTTATACTAGAGTCCTTATTATTATTCTTCCACCTCTTATAGGCTATTTTGAACTGGTCCGTGTCCTCGAGGTTAGTTATAATCCGTTCGACCTCCCCCGTAAACTCGTAGTAGTCCTCCTTTTTTGGTATAGCCGCCGTATATATCCGAACGGGGTTCGAGAAGGTGTTACGTAAGTAACTAATCTTCGCGTCGTCGCTCTAGTTCTCTCCGCCGGCGCTTAGTAGGAGTCCGTCGAATTTTATCTAGTAATCGTGCTAAGGTTAACCGTTCGTATGTTTAATCTTAGTAAGCTACTCTAGGGCCTTAGCGCGCTCGTTACTATTACCGAAGACTTTCTCGAGTTGCGTAAAGAAAGTAACGGGGTCCTTCCTAAGTTCGCCGTCTCCCTTATCCTAGAAGTGCCGTGTCCTAGTACGCTCTCTCGCTAGTAAGGTGTCGTTAATCGCATCCTAGTAATACCTATTAGAGAGCGTCGGTTTCAGGGCGGATCGCACCCTAAAAGAGCTCTTTAACCTTAAGAAGTAATCGCGGAATGTCTCTACCTTACCGTCCTAGGAAGGGGGGTTCTAACCTCTAGGACCCGACGGTTCTTCTCCGGTACGCGGCGAGGGCGCGGCGGCGTTTAGCGTCTATAGTAGCTGTCTTATTAGGTTACTAGTAGTCGTCTTATTATAAACTAGTAGCGAGACTATAGGTGTTAACTAACGTCGAGCGTCTTCCGATTCTTTTAAAGCGGCGCGCGTTACAATTAACTCGGCTTACATCTCTTCCTATCGCTAGTACAGTTACTAAAGCATAAGTTAGAAGTTTTTATTCGGGGCACTAGTCCTAGGGTTCTCGCTACCCGGCGACGTTATTACGTATCCCGTCTCTTTAATAGTAGGTGTCTAGCTAATTCGAATGGATCGAACTTAATGTTACGGGTGAACGACGTATATACTAAAGTTCTATAAAGTTTATAATAAGTTCGATATAGAAGAAAGGGGAAGTTATACGCTGTCCGAAGAAAAGGTGTCGGAAAGCAATCCGAACGTATAGGCGCAGCCTATGCTAAGAAACAGGGGCCCGCCCCTTACACCGACGTAGACTTAAGGACTCCGTTAAGGACGAGTTAATAAGACACGGGGCACAGATTACTAACCTCGAAGAGCTAATGAAGGCGTCGATTAATATCGATAACTAGCTCTAGGAACGACACTAGGAAAAGAAATACGACTCTAAAGTAGGAGGTATAGTAGGATATACTCCGGATCGTAGACCCTTAGGAGGATACATTACAAAGGGAGAATTCTTACGACAAAGCTAGCCCTACTATAGACTACAGCTAATGGAACTAGACGTTACCTAACGAGGATGGAGGATCGATAAGAGTAGGGGCTACGGAAAGCCCTTTAAAGGAAAAGGAAAACTTATATACTATGCCTATAGTAAGGAAGGGCACATAGCACGGGATTGCCGCGGTAAGAATATAGTGCGCCGCGAACAATTTAATATAATGCAACCCCGAACTAGTAAATCTAAGAGTAGCGTTAGATCTCGAGGAGATACCGACTATACTCGGAGAGTAGGGGAGAGAGCTAGTAACGGAAGTACGACGCCTCTCCTAGACCCCTTAGAAGGACGAGGAGGATACTATAGGTAGTAAATGGTAGTTATTCTATTTAACGCGAAGAACCAACTACGACAGTTTAATATAATAACACGAAGAGTCGACTACGAGATCGAATCCGAGTCTCGAAATAGTTATAGAAGCCTTTATTAGCGATTCTATTACTAAGACTCGTGTTAAGTTTACTACGCCGCGAAGTTAGGCGTAGGGTATTAGCCTTAGTAACTACGAGGAACCCTAGGAGCGACGTATAGGTAAAACGCTACGCTCCGAGAAGTAGACATCGACGAATCCTATTTCGATAAAGATAGAAGCGACAAGGAAAATTAGGACCTAGGATAGAACGGATTATAGTCACTAGAACTATAGGAAGAAAGTTAAGAAACTACCGGGCTAAATACTATTAAAGAAGACTAGGATCCGGAAGAATTAAGCGAAGAAGATTCCTCCGAAGGAGAAGGGAGCGACACTAACGATAATAACGAATAACTTACCTTCACGGTAGATGCACCTAAGAAACTATACGACATAATTATCTACCTATAAAGAAGGCACGAGGAATTCCTACCTAAGATAGGCGGACGAAGGAGGCTACACTCCATTAAGTTTAATAAGATACTCGATACCCTACGAGGCATAGCCTAGGGATACCTACTTATAGAAACAACCGAGAATCTAGTAACCGCCGTTATAGAACGACTACCGATAGGAAGCCGAATAATAGGAACCGGATACCTTACACCGTTAGGAACATTTATATCGAATAAATTACGTAATATAGTGCAACACGCACGCGCACTCTACTTAGAAACGTAGAAGATCTAGGAACGTAATAGACTACAAGTATAGACATAGGGTAATAGGCTACAGGTTCTAGCCGAAGCCTCTAGGTACGAAGTATAGCGAACTATATACTATTTGGGAAAAGGATTAGCTCCCTAGGAATAAGCGACTAAAGGGAGTTATATAATACTTAGGCTCACGTATCGACATTAAGTACAGTTTTCTAGACATAAGTAATCGTTAACGGACATAAGACTAGTGTTATAATCGACTTAGGAGTAGCGGGGAATTTTATCTCCGAGTCTTTTATAAGAAGAAACGGGTTAGCTACCCTAAAAAAGAAATAGGGTTACGAGTTAATCGCGGTAAACGGATTATCGTTACCTAGCGTAGAATAGGAGACGACACCATTGCTACTAGCTATCTAATAGTACTACGAGAATATTACCTTAGATGTTACTAATATAGCTAGTTATAACATAGTATTAGGTATGCCTTAGTTAAGAAAGCATAATCTAGTAATCAACTAGAGAAGAGGAGTACTTACATTTAGGGAATGCGATTGCGTTATCAACATTTAGCCTACGTAGTAGTAGCGTTTACTAGTAGATAAGGTAAGGAAATAGCTAAACGAGATATAGCTTACGCCGAATAGAAGGATAGAAGAACTACCTTCGACCGGAATAGACACTAGCGTAGGGCCGCCGGATTACGAAGTTACTAGAAGTAATAGAAGTAACGCACTATCGAAGAATACTAACATCTTAGAGTTAAGTATTCCTAAGGAGTATCGTAAGTAGTCGCGACTCTTTAAAGAGGAGAGAGGTAAAACCGCCTTACCTAAGCACCGCCTATAGGATCACAAGATTAACATTTAGCTAGGGAAAGAGCCTCTATAGGGACCCCTATATTAAATGTCTAAGAAAGAGCTATAGACCCTACGAGAATAGCTAAAGGAGAAGCTAGCTAAAGGATAGATAAGAAGATCCACCTTAAGTATAGGAACTCTATGTATGTTCGTTCTAAAAGCAAACGGGAAGTTACGACTCGTATAAGACTATAGGAAGTTAAACGAGATTACGATTAAGAACCGATACCCGCTACCTAATATCGAAGAAGCATAAGATAGATTAACCGGATTGGACTAGTACACGAAGATTAACCTATGAGATGCCTTCTATGCTATACGAATAGTAGAAGGAGAAGAATAGAAAACCGCTTTTAGAATAAGATACGGACTCTACGAATTCTTAGTTATGCTAATAGGATTAACTAACGCACCCGTATCCTACTAGGACCTTATTAACGAAACACTTAGAGACCTGCTCGACGTATACGTTATCGCCTATATAGACGACATACTAGTTTATACGAAAGGATCCCTATAGGAACATATAAGATAAGTCTAGGATGTCTTCGAACGACTTACGTAGTTAGGATTTAAGACAGCACCCGAGAAATGCGAATTCCACAAGAAAGAAGTTAAATTCTTAGGCTTTATTATCAGTACTATAGGGATAACGATCGACCCTATAAAGACACAGTTAATTAGAGAATAGCTAGAACTAAAGACAGTTAAGGACGTACAATTATTCCTTAGACTAGCGAACTACAACCGGAAATTCATTAAGGACTACGTAAAGACAGTAGTACTAATAACGATACTTACGAGAAAAGACGTTACTTAGAAATAGGGAAAGGAACAGATTGAAGTATTTAAGAAACTTAAGGAACAATGCGCTTTAGCCCCTACGCTTCGACTATTCGATAGTAGTAAGGAAGTCTACATTAAGACCGATACGTCTAATATAGCAATAGGCGTATGTCTAACATAGATACACGATAGGTAGAGACACCTAGTAGCCTATTACTCCCGGAAAATGACTATAGCGGAATAGAACTACGACATCCATAATAAAGAGCTTCTAGCTATTATTGCTACTATATAACATTAGAGAGTATATGTCGAGGGCCTACCGAAGTTAACGATTCTTTCTAACTATAAGAATCTTACGTACTTCACGACGATAAAAGAACTTACCCGAAGGTAAGCCCGCTAGTCGGAGCTGCTAGGATAGTATAAGTTCGAAATTAAATATACTCTAGGACGAGAGAATAGCCGCGCCGACGCGCTAAGCTAAAGAAGCGACTACATAGAAGGAAAAGAACTAGTACAACACAAAATATTAAAGATAAACCCCGACGGAAGTCTTAGTGCTAACACAAGAGAATTTAATAACATCGTACGGATATTAGGCGGTAGGGACGAACAATTCCCTATATCGTAAGGAAAATACTAGGTACTAAAGGATCGAGAAGAAGAATGTATACGACAACATCACGACGGACCAATTTATAGACACCCTAGAACTTTAAAAACAATAGACCTAATATAACGTAGTTTCTCATTTCTATAGATAAGACTTAAGGTGTTACGCTACATTAAACAATGCGTACACTACTAACGAAACAAGGCTACGAGACATGTAAAATACGGTCACCTACAGTTTAGGACACTACCGACGAAACTATAGGACGAAGTTACAATAGACTTTATTACGAAACTCCTACCGTTAAGAGATTAAGTTACGAAGTAACTATACGACATAATACTAGTTATAGTTAATAGACTTACGAAATACGCACACTTCATTTCTACATTAGAGACATACAATATAGAGTAGCTCAGATACCTCGTACTAGATAGACTTATCCGATACTACGGATTCCCCTAAGCGTTTATAACGGACAGAGACAAGCTATTTACATCAAATTACTAGAAGACGCTTATAGGAACGATCGGAATTAAACATAAGCTATTAATAGCATATTATCCGGAGACAGACGGATAAACCGAAAGGATGAATTAAACGCTAGAACAATACCTACGACACTACATTAATTATGTATAAGACAACTAGGTTTCATTACTGCTAATAGCGCAGATTGCACTAAACAATTACAAATTAGAGACAACTTTAACGACGCTATTCTATACGAACTTTAGTAAAGATCCTAACCTATTTAGAATACCTAGATCTCACCCACAAGCCGAAAGAGCAATCGTAACGACGGATACTCTTAAGGAAGTGCATAAAGAAACACGTAAGGCGATCGAAGATGCATAATAAAAACTGTCTTAATAACGGCAGGACCCGAGAAAAATGGCACCTCTGCTAAAAGAGGGGGATAAGGTCTATCTCCTTACAAAAAACTTAAGAATAAGAAGATAGACTAAGAAACTAGATTACGTTAAGGTCGGACCATTTTTAATCGACAAAGTCGTAGGACTAGTTAACTATCGACTACGACTACCACTAGACGCTAAAATCCACCTAATCTTCTACATTTCTAAGCTAGAACCCGCGGACGCCGAAACACCCTACTAGGAAAGCTTCTATTTCGAGCTAGAAGTAGAAAACGAATTTAAAGTCGAAAAAATCCTAGATAAGAAAGGTTAGCGATACCTTATTAAGTGGAAAGGATACAACGAATTAGGAAATACCTAGGAACTAAAGGAAAATCTACAGAACTGTTAGCAAAAAATCTAGGAATACTATAAAACTAAAAAAAGACGGCTAGCCAACTAAGTTACCCATTAGCGACTAGTCGGCTAGGAATAGCTAAGGTGGGAATTGAACCTACGACCTTAAGAGTGTAGATAGCTTACGCTCTACTACTAAGCTACCTAGCCGATTAATAAGAATAGGGACACGACTTATAAATAAGTACCCTAAAGAGTCTCTACCCCTAGGGACTCGCCCTAAGGCTCCGCTCTAGAAAGCGCCGCCCAGTCATTTACGGGCATCTCTAGGATATCCGAGAAAGAAACTAGCGAAGGCGACACCTCTATCCCCGACGCCTACTTAAGAGACGCTAGCTCCTCGCGCGCCTCTTCTTCCTCGAGCTCCTCTAACTCCTTAGCGACGGTATCGTCGGTACGACGCTTAGCTAATCGTAGCTATTTCCGAAGACGGATCTTACGCATCTTTAGCCGCACCTCCTCCTCTTTAATCCTCTTAAGCTCTAGCTTAAGCTTATCGCGCGAATCGCAAAGACGTTCCTACTCCGGACGAGAAAGACGTACATCGCAATCCTTATAGCCTTTTTGAATATAGGCCGAACACTTCCTAGACCGAGAACCTACGATATACTTTACTACTGCGCCCGAGGATCGAGACTTCTAACAATTTGTATATAGAGCTATTTCGATACCGGAAATTTTAGTATCTAGAGCAAGTCGATAACGGCGTTTATAGGAGGAAGAAGACATAGTTGACTATTACTACAAGAAATGATAACGACTTAAGAAGCTTCGGGACGAAGCTAGGCTAAGAAGGGGATAGTGTTACGGAATGATTCCTATAGACCCTAGAATTATAATGACAAGACGAACACGTAACTCATCCTACCTAAGCGCTTAGACTTAGAGCAATTAGACTACTTATGCTTAGACTAATTAGACTGCTTATGCTTAGACTAATTAGACTAATTACCGAGATCTACGAATCTCCTTTATATTTAGAAACGCTAGAAACCCTTATAGTTCTAATGCGTTTAACTTATGTTACTATCTCACTAATTGGAATATAACTCTTACTCCAATCATTTATCTTCGCTTAGCTTGCTTTAGCCTCTCTAAAGAATACCGCCACGTAACTTGACTTATCTCTCTCTTAAGACTAGCCCTAGAACGAGACAATAACAAGTATATTCTAAACAGTAATATTAAATAGTGAGTTAAACGCCTCGAAGCTATAACGGTTTCTTAGCGTTACTAAATATAAAGGAGATTCGTAGATCTCTATAATTAGTCTAATTAGTCTAAGCGTAAGCAGTCTAATCGCCCTAAGCCTAAGCGCTTAGGTAGGATTAGTTACGTGTGTTCCTCTTTCTATAATTCTAGGGTCCTCGGGAATTATTCCATAATACATTTCTTACTAATCGTAGGTCTCCTGTGACGGCCCATGGCCGCACGACGAGTGAACGTGGCGCGTCACGTGACCGGGCCCGGGCCGACCCGCGTGCCTCGGCTTGTATATCTACTTCGCGTACCTCGCGCTCCTCTTAGATACCTTGTCTAACAACTTCGTACTACCTAAGCAGGTGCCCTTACATCTCCTATTACTACGCCGAAGGTCACTATGTTTAGTAATAGTAGTATACTAGATCCTTTTATACTAGACGAGACCGAGCTCTAGGTATTATAAGTACCTACTAATATAGTACCCGAGGTAGATAGATTAACATCTCCTACTATTATAGTATTAGATTCGTAGGTCTTAGTACTAGACTCTTAGGTTATAGTTCTATACTCTTAGGTTATAGTACTAGAGTTATAGAGTATACTACTAGAATTATAATTATAGGACGGGACGATCGATAATACATAGCTACTTAATATACTAAACTTATTGCCCGTAGCTACTACCGCTATTACGATACTAAGTCGGCGGTTATCTAGTGTACTAAAGCGTAAGGTCGATATAGCTCGTATACCTAGGAAGAAAACACTAAGTTAAACAAAAGGAAAGCGCTAAAAGCCGCTTATAGAGCGTAATATAAATACCGGAGTAGTTGTTAAAGAGGATAAACTAAATAATGTGTAGATATTATAGATAGTAGTATCTAGATCCGGTTAGAAGCAAATACTATCGTAGAGGACGCGGAGGAGTAACTAGTATACTAATACCCTATCTAGTATTAATAGTTAAGATAAATAGTAATGTTATATACGTTTTATATACTATAGTCGTGTCAGGTTTATCCGGCGCTAGCTTATATACCCTATTTACACCGTCTAGAACCCTTTATAACATAGATTAGTACGGTTTAGCTAATAAGAGCGCTCGGGTAAATCCGCTCGGCCCGATATCTATAACGATATCCTCTCTCCTATAAGATATTACATCGTTACGTAGCCTTACGATATTAAGGGTAACCTTATCGATATAATGCTACCTCTCTTGCTTATACTCGCTTATTTGCTTTAGCTCCGTTTAATATAGTTTAGCTAATAATATTGCTTAGTATATACCGCTCGGCCCGCTATCTTCGACAATATATCCTCTACCCCGTACGATATTACATTATTGCGTAGCCTCGTCGCTCGCTTATATTTGCTTATAGTCGCTTTAGTATCGGCCGGTACGGTTTAGCTAATAATATCGCCTTACTAAAGGCGCTAATAACTATTAATTAGGTAGGTAGTATTATTGGGCTAGTATTATTAAAGCGCCCTTATATAAGGTAAAGTATCGATAATAGTATATACTATACTATTATTAACTATATCTTAGACGCTCCCTAATAATAATAGACGACTATAACTAGATCCTACCTACGCTACCTTTAAAAGACACCCTACCGGACGAGAAAGTAGTACGGAATGTAATAGACGGCTATAACTAGATCCTACCTACGCTACCTTCGAAAGATATCCTACCGGATAAGAAAGTAGTACGGAATATAGTAGATAATAATATACTATTTTTATCGTTTAAGAATAGTATACTAACTACGACGACTAGCTTTATTACTATCAGTGTAGGCCTAAGCCCTACTAAGTACGGTAGTTACGCGACTCGTGTTAGAGTAAAGCTATGTTATTAAAACTTCTTATAGGATAGTAGTATATTAGTTAAAGTTGTTAACGGGGTAGTAGTATCTTCTCGAAGGTCTTTACGGACGTAGCTATATATTAGTAAAGTTATCGTCGGGCTAGTAGTATTATCGTAAAGTAATTACGGATATAGTAGCCTAGGTCCTTAAATAAACGGTATATATTAAGCTTAGTATTATAGATATAGATATTATTAATAGTATTCTAAACTGCCTTTAACTCCTATACCTTACGGATAAGCCTATACTTCTTAACGCCTAGTAGGTATTAAGGCCGATCTTAATAGCCTAACCTATCTTAGAGCACAATTTAGGTATCTTACGTAGAAGGTAGTCGGCGAAGTTAATAGTCTCTAAATAGGCGTTATTAAATACGGCCCTACTAGGATATATCGTTAGAGCGGACGGTTACCTAGCTAGCTATACTTAGGTCGAAGTTTCTAGTGTCTATAATTAGCTCGGCGGTAGATAGGTTACGTATCTAGGAAGATACGGTACCCGCCCGGGAAGAAGGATTACTAGAAGAGGAAAAGTACGAACTTTACGCTCTATATAATAGAATAGCTAGTCGGTTAAATAGAACGTATATAAGGAGCCTAAGGCTATAGTAGGGAAGCCTACTTACGATTTAGGAAGCTCGCGTAGGTAGCGGGTAGCTACTATTATACCTTCCTCCTTAATAGATAATATTATAAGGATTTATTATCCTTTAATACGATTTAGTACCGTTTAGCTAATAAGAACGCGCGCTAAGTCTATAATAGCGCGGATTGTATTATTACTTTATATACGTATATAAAGTTTAGCGTAAAATCTAGGGTCTAGCCGTACGCTTTATATCGATTTAGTACTATTTAGCTAATAAGAGCGCGCGTGTTCTTATAATACATCTCTATACTATTATAAGAGAGATGCCTTTACTCTACGGTACCTAACTAGAGTATAGGACTCCCAAAAGAAGGCTTTATATTACCCGCGCTTTCCTATCGATAATAGTATACTTCTCGCTATTATAAGGTTAAGGTATATCTTCGCGCCTCTTTTTCTTTTACTTCCTCTTTTCTTTTACTTAACTTATATCCTTTTACTTAACTTATATTACTTCTAATCCGTAAGCGATCTACGACTCCGCCTCCTTTAACGCCTTAATCCTAACCCGTAAGCTATATAAGTCAATTATTAACTCTACCGCTAAGATACCCGCCTTCTTTCTACTTAGTCCCCGTAGTCGTTATACTAGTATAGTAGTAGCGCCGCTAGCCGGTTAGTCGTAACATATCTTATGTCCGATATCTATTAGCTAACATTATTAAAGGCCTACTTCTACTCCTCGCGTACTCCCTCCTCCGTAAGTTAAGATATATTACTTTATAATGTAATAAGCGTACTAATATAATTATAGTCTCTCTACTCGGTAGCGCGCCCGTCGTACCGCCCTCCTCCTTACCTAATAGTAGTAGTAGTAGTAGTAGTAGTAGTAGTAGTAGTAGTAGTAGTAGTAGTAGTAGTAGTAGTAGTAGTAGTAGTAGTAGTAGTAGTAGTAGTAGTAGTAGTAGTAGTAGTAGTAGTAGTAGTAGTAGTAGTAGTAGTAGTAGTAGTAGTAGTAGTAGTAGTAGTAGTAGTAGTAGTAGTAGTAGTAGTAGTAGTAGTAGTAGTAGTAGTAGTAGTAGTAGTAGTAGTAGTAGTAGTAGTAGTAGTAGTAGTAGTAGTAGTAGTAGTAGTAGTAGTAGTAGTAGTAGTAGTAGTAGTAGTAGTAGTAGTAGTAGTAGTAGTAGTAGTAGTAGTACTAGTAGTAGTAGCTATAAGGTAGTATAACCCTTACGTAGCGCCTAGCTACCGATATTACCGATAACCCCCGGCTCCCTTAGGTGTTCTTACCTAGTAGCTACAACCCTCTAACCCGCGAGCCTTAAGTTAATAGTAAGTAGTAGTCTATAGACGTACTCGGTAGTAAGTTAAGTCCAGTTATTACTATATACTATAATATACTAATACTACCTTAGACGTCTATATTAAGCGTCGCGGCCGTACGAACTAGCGCCTCGTTAGTACTATTATAGAGATTAAGCTCGGCCGACTAAGCCTAGGTAGTTATATAACTATTATCTAGACTATAGATACGAGTACTAGGTCTTCTCTAACCTAGCTAAAGGCTAGATTAAGCGTACCGGCTTCTTATATGCTCGCTACCGCCTTTACTCTAAGGGCTACTACTATCCTAATAAGCCCGGTCCTCGTAAGGGCGAGAAGAAGTCGAAGTCTAGTCCTCGTTATTATCCCGCGCCTAAGAACATTACTCCGGCTAAGAAGAGACCCCCCTTCGGGGGTAACGGTAGTATTTTTAGTAGTAGTATAGGTAGTAGTAGCTTTAGCGGTATAGCTCCTCCGGTAGTTATCTAATTTTTTTTATTTTCTATAAGGCTTTATAGTTAGGGTATAGTTAGGTATCTCCTACTAGTTAGGTATCTTCTACTAGGTTTTATTAGTAGGTAGGTGTTTAGTATTTAGTATCCTCTACTTAGTGTCTCTATCTATAATAAACTTCTTCTCGGTACTACTAATATCGTATCTTATCTCTTATCTTATATATTATCTTATATACTTCGTTATCTTTTAATCGTTAAGCTACGTAAGGTCTATAATCTCTACGTTCTCTATAGCCTTAAGCGCCTTAATATTAATAAAGTCCGATAGTATATTACCCGTAGTAGTGTCTAGTAGCTATCGAATTAGCCTCGAGCTAAACTCCGTAATACGCGAGCCTACTACCTATATACCTTCTTTACGAATGTTAAACAAGTTACAATACTACTTAGGATCGTATAGGCTCTAGGCTCCTCGAATAGACCCGAGCTTACTATTAAATAATATCTTCGCCCGAGCAAATATGTTAAGGCGAGTATCTTAAACGGTATAATCGTCTAGTATATAATTGCTAAATTCTTACTCGATGTTAGCGCGAGATAGCGGATCTAACGATTTAACTAATAAATACGATTAAAGATCGTGTCTATATTATAGGTCGAGTTCTTAAAGTAATTAAGCTCGGTCTTATATCCTCTATTTAGGTATTTAAGAGTTAGGTTAATAGGCTTAAAGGTTATTGCTTTACCTTTCTAGTTTACTAGACCGGATACTAGTATTAATCGCTATAATACCGACGTATATATAGTATCTAAGAGAAGCTATCGGTAATATAATATCTCGCGGCCGTAGTTATACTACGATACTCTAAAGAAGATAGAAATTAATAGGTCTACCGTACGCCTTAGTATACTAATATTACTATATTTAATCGCGTGCCGTATCGTAAAAGTAACTCTACCTCTTATAATAGCCGATATATAGTACGGAATTTAATGTCTTTATAAATAATGCTAGAGGGAGTCTTACCTTCCTATACGTTACGCGTAAAAGCTTCTAGTTATATATCCTCGATAATCTCGTTAAACATCGCGGTAGTTAAGTTAGACCGTAGTATTTTATTAACGGATACAAAACTATTAATAAGCTAGCTACTATCGATTACGGACATATTAGTAGTAACTCCGACCGGTAATAGGATCTTACGACGCTCTAGTACTTTATAGAATAATAGTAATACCCGTAAGTTAAATCTATACCGGACTAGAGGCTTAATAAGGTAATACTTAATGTTCTTACGACTATATTAAGACCGATTCTAGGTAGTACAATTAGAAGAGATAGTATAATAATAGTACTTATTTAGAGAGGGAGGATCCTAATACGTACGGACGATAGTATAGAGTAGATTTATCTAGATATAGAACTAAGCTAGTACTCTAAGGAGCTACTCTCTACGGTTAAAGCGAGCTTAGGTATACTTCTACTAGACTTTAGCTACTCGAATGCGCTCCGACGTAAGCTAATTACTATATACGAGCTAAAGACGTGTACTAAACACCTCCTACTTAGAGGACGTTAGATTCGTATTAGACTTAAAGCCTAATTCGACCTTTATAAGTTAATCGTATACCCGTATATTACCTTCCGTAGTACCTTCGTCTTTAGGTATAGAGCTACATTATAGATAATCTATTAGTCTATTAATAGCGAGAATATCTAGCTAAGGTATCGCTAGATAGGTGTAAGGTGTCTCTAGATTTACGATCGCCTCGAGCTTTAGGATCTCGTTAATCGGCTTATCGTAGATAGCCTTAATAGTATTAGTAATAATGGCTCTTAATATCTCTCGTCTAGTACTATTATTCTAGAGCCTAGGCGTATCGTAGATATCGTCTACATAGAGAGAAGCAGACGGAGTATATATATCTTATATTAGGCTAGAAGCTAGAATCGTAGAATAATAGACGACCTAAGTAGTAGTTATAGTACGCTACTTTACCTTATAGCCTAATACCTTATAGCAAGTAGGATCCTTAAAGTTTATATTATTATAGTTAAGTACCGTCTACTCGTTATAGCCTATAGTACGGAGGTGTATCTACTAACGCAGATATTAGCTATAGACTTAATATAATAATAGCTTCGTAGCTCTAGAGAACCGTAGTTTCAAAGCGTTCTAAAGCATATAGATCTATTTATATAACCGCTATTATATAAGGCCTACTCTATAGCTTAAGGAAGCTATACTAATAAAGCGTCCTAAATGGTATATATCTATTAGAACCGGCATCTTAACGATATGGCTCGAGGAAGGCCGTAGTTATAAAGCGTTCTAAACGGTATATATCTATTAGAACCGGCATCTCGACGCTATAACTCGAGGAAGGCCGTAGTTATAAAGCGTTCTAAACGGTATATCGTAACGCTATACCGCGAGGTAGACCGTAGCTATAAAGCGTTCTAAACCGTACAATTTACCTGAAATTAGCGTCTCAATGCAAAGCTAGCTCTATAGCTCTAGGAAGACCGTAGTTATAAAGCGTTCTAAACCGCACGAAGCTAGCTATATAGCTCGTAGACGATTGTAGTTGTAAAGCGTTCTAAACCGTATAGAGGCGTAGCAAGTATATAAATTGGTAGGTATATATATAGATATATATAAGGTAAAATAGCAATTAGGCATTATAAAGACGTAGTAGCTATTTAATAGTACGCCTACGACGTACTATTACGTATAGTTATAGACTCGTCCTACTTACCTTAATAATACTCTATAACGCTATTTAATAAGCAATTACTAGTAGTATATCTCTAGTAGATACCTAGTCTATATAAAACGTCTATATACTGTCGCTTTATACTAGATCCGTATAGATGTATAGATATAAGCAAATAGAAGGTGTTAGATCGTTTAGCTATCCTCGAGTATAATACCAACACCGTAATAAAGAATATACGCTATTATATAGATTAATCTAATATATCGCTTCGAAACTAGCTTATCTAGTATAATTAAAAATTACTTCTAAAATGTAGTAACATTTAGTACTAGACTAGAGTACTAGTTTTAATAATCTCGTAGACTACCGCGTAGTCTATATTATTTAAAGTGTCGATGTTAGTACCGTCGGTTAACTTAAAGGTACTAAAAGGATAATACCGCGTAAGGTTATTAAGTTTAGCGATTATACAAGATATAGGTATCTAGTTATATTAAGAACCTCGTCCGTATAATACGGCATTAAGCGACTAGTGTTTAATAGAGTAACGTAATACACTCTAACGCGCCGGGATCGTAGTATAGTTCTTCGACTTAAGTACTACGCTATAGCTTAAAGTATTAGCTACTATTCTAACCTAGGCCTATAGGAACTTATATAGACTCTAATTATAGCTTCGTAGGAGATTAACGATAGATTATAGCTTCTCCTACGTAGGTATATTATCGTCCTACTATCGTATATACCTCCTCCTTACTCTAGGTTACTATACCCGCGTAGGCTCCGTAGTGCGCGGCGCATATAGATTTCGTAGTATAACCGGAGGGAATCTAATATAGTCCTCCTCTTCGTTACTATTAGGGGCGTTATTATCGGTATCGGAGTACTTGTCTAATAATTCTTCTAACTCTATATCTTTAAAGGCGTGTAGTAAGGACTAGTATCGCGCGGACGGCGATTATAGGTAATTATAACAAGTAGACGACGCTATTGTTAATTCAATTAAAAGCGCCAAGCATACGGTATCGAATGTAGTAGTTATTAAGGCGATAGAGTAACGTAGTAATAGAAATATATGTTAAGATGTAGTATCTTAAGGGGAGCTAACAGTTAGGTTATAATCTAATAGCCTAAGGCATCTACGATAACTTAGCTTGTCGGAAGACACCTTCTCTCCCCTTTAGCTTAGATAGACATCTAACACAACTAACACGTTGGTTCCTAATATATTGCTGCATGCCCTGTGGCTATTAGCTAGTTGAAGATTGATCTCTTACTCTACTCCGCTGCTAACTACGTATCCTGTGAGGTCTTAACTTAACAGGTTATAAGCCCGGGTTTGTGTAGGAGTAAGAGCAACCTATATTAGTACAGGTTACTTGTATCCCTTGCTATTATAGCAGAAAACATCTAGGAAGCAGAAGTCTACCCTATCTATCCTATTAAGGAGCTTAGTTTAATACTAAGTAATAGGTAATCTAGAAAAGGACTCTATACGGCTTACTATAAGCTAATACCTTAAAGACACTCTATAGGCAGAACTGCATCGAGATACTATTAAGAAGGACTTTAAGTAAGTCATTTGGAACTCTACTAGGAGAGATAGACCTGTGTCCTAGCTCCGAGACTACACCGCTCTTTCTTTACCCTACTAAGTAGGCCTTAGTATCTACACCTACGAACCTTACTATTCTACACTAAAAGCCTTAGTAGGACCTAAGCCACGACTTTAAAGCATATACACCTTGTTTCATTATATTCAATTCATTATAGATTTACACTAAGAGAAAGGAGAAGAGAAGGGAACTAAAATCCCAATTCTTAGGAGAGACAACTAGAAGAGATAGTTCAACCTTTAGAGATATAAGATAGAGAGCTAGTTAGCATTCTTTGCAATTAATGACCTGTTAGAAGTGTTATTTAACAACATTAAGGGCAAGAACCTAAAACTCTAGGAAGAGACTAAGATTAAAGAGATTCTTAATACACTAACATAGATAAAACAAAATGCAGCTTATTGCTTTAGTATCCTAAGTAGGATTACAGAAGAAGATGAATTTAAGCTTAAGGGCTCTTACGAATCTAGAAAAGCTGCTAAGATATAGGTGCATCTCTAGAACAAGTACAGCTAGGTGTTACTAACCTATGTACATAAGCTCACAAAACAGTTTATAAACTTTGAGATAAGTAAAGAGTTCACTATTAGATCTGCATAGGCACACCTAGTGTCTCTTAGAAGGAGGATTGCTAATGTTAACCTAGAGGGCTAGCACTATAGGAAAGCTAATATAAGAATAACCTAGCTTTTAAGCTTACTACTACCTAACTACTATATAGCTAGGGATACTATTATAGCTTAGCTAAAGATAGATTATAAAAGGACCTTAAAGATCCTTAAGGCTCAAGAGGCTAGATTGAATCCCTCTAAGGCTAAGTATAGTATAGCAGCTACCTAGGTTAGGCCCTTAGGTTAGGCAAGATCACTTTCCTACCTTCTCTATAAGAAGGACTATCTCATTAAGAACTGCCCTAGTCTCTCTAAGGCAAAGAAGGTCCTTAGATCTTATTCCTAAGCACTATCCTCCTAGAATATAATACATGTTAAGAAGAGAAGATCTCTACTACCATCTTTAAGAAGAACACTAAGAGAGAAGTCCTCTATAGAGGAACTTAAGAAAATAGTAAAGAAACTTAGCTCTAACATGCTATTACTCTAGAAGAACTAGGCCTAGTCTCCTTCCTCTAAAACAAGGAAGACTAGGAAAGGTTTCTCTACCTAAGAGCTACCTAACTTATGCAACTTATCCTAGAAGACAATGTCTAATAATAATAAGTATAATAAAGTAGCTTACTTAACTATAGAAGTCTAAGGCAAGTTCCCCTTATTAGAGTAGTTACTTAATTCTTGTACTTCATCCTATATAACTAACTACAACTGCCTCTTTAGATCTATAACTCCCTTAATAAAGAAGAAATAGATTAAAGTAGGAGGTGGGCATTTGTTAGCTACTTATATTAGGACTATAGAGATAAGTAGGAGATCTAGTAGGAAAGTTGTTTTAGAAGATGTTCTACTTATACCTAAGCTAGGAGTGAACCTAGTTTCTTAGAACTAGTTTAGTAAGCAGTTTAGTGTCTAACCTCCTTTATTTTCTCTTATATCCCCCTCTAGCTAAACTGTTGTCTAGACAAGGCTTCTTAGGGGGGTTCTATTTATTAATAAGATTTCTCCTCTACTATAAGAAAGGGCACATTACTTATTATGTGCACTACTAATAGAGAATGCCTTTGTAACTACTAAATTAGAGACTGACCTAAAACAGTAGGAGCTTTAGTATAGAAGATTTGCACACTTTAGGAAGAACTTGCTCTAGAATCTTTATAAGGTAATAGACTTAAAAGAACCTATTTCTATTCCTAGGGATAGCTTCTACTAGTGTAGAGTATGTTTAATAGTAAAGATAAAGAAGTACAAAGGTAAAGTTACTAAGAGAAGACCTAAAAGACTTGCCCTTGTATCTATTAACATATATAGTCTACTGCTAACATTAAGGCTAGGGTTCAAATACTAGCTTAAGATTGTTAATAACTTCTCTAGAAAAAAGTAGACCTGTCCTCTTAAGAAAAGAGAAGATGCTCTAGTTGCTCTCTAGAACTAGAAGATTAAGGTAGAGAGGAAATCATTAGCATAGTTAAAAGCAGTTAGGCTTAACAATACAAGGGAACTTATTGCATTAGTTAAGCAGTAGGAGAAGGATTTAGGAATTAGGCTAGAGCATACTAAGGTATACAACTCGCTCTAAAATAGACTAGTTAAAAGGTCAATACAAACCTTAGAAGACTCTATAAGGGCAATACTTAAAGAGGCTAAGATGCTAATTGAATTCTAGCCTAAAGCACTAGAAGCCTAAACCTACATAAGGAACAAACTACTAAATAGTCTAGACTATAATAGGTTTAAGGTTTTACTAGATAAAGCCTTTAATAGTATTAAGCCAACTATTAACCATTTGAAGGTTTAGGGATGCAAAGCTATTGTCTACATAGACACAAGATCCTAGCCTTAATAGGCAAGAAGTAATAAACTAATAAACAGAGGTAAAGAAGCAGTGTTTGTTAGATACGTTAAAAACATAGCTAAGGCCTAGCTCTTTTAGGAACTAGACATAAAAGCTATAAAACAACATATATATGTAGACTTCTTTAAGGACCAACCTAGAGGTAATATAGATCTCAATGTTACAAAATTGAATCTATTAAGCAATAAACTAGCTAGGAGACCCTTAGGGAGGCTAAGGAAGGACATATCCTTAGAGCAACCTATTCACCATTTAATCATTTAGTAGAGCAGCCCAGTAATAGCCTAGCTAAGAAAGCTGTTTATGCAACTTCCCTAGCCTCTAAAGAATATAGGGGAATTTCAGAAAATTGATAAGCTAATTGAGATAAGCTTACTAGATCTCTAGGAAAAGGATGTTACTAGGACATAAGTAACTACTCTTAGATCATCCCTTAGTAAGAGGAGGGCTAACCATAATATTGAGGGCTATAAATGGAAATAGAAAGCCCTAAGATCTATAGTCCCTATACCTAAACTAGCTACTAAAGTAGGAGAAGCAATAGACCTCTTAGAGAACCTTGCTGCTTACTACTAATCTTTCTTTATAGCTATGCAATTAGTAGATAATTCAGTACTATAGGATAGTGAATTCCTAGAAGAAGTTAAGGAGATAGCCTTTATAGCAACTATAGAAGTTATTGTATATAAGTAAGAGATCCTAATTCCAAAGTCCTATAAGGATGCTATAAATAACAAGAAATAGGGACACCTTTAGAAGGAAGCAATCTAGAAGGAGCTAGATGCTCTATAGAGTAACAACACCTAGGAGAATGCTATTCTACTAAAAGGAGTAAACTTAGTTATATTAAGATAGGTCTTTAATGTTAAAAGAAGCATTAGTAGAGCCATTAAAAAGTTCAAGGCTAGGCTAGTTATAAGGGGCTTTTTATAGAAATTTAGTGTTAACTTTATAGAGACATTTGCGCCTATAGTTAGATAGGACACCCTTAGGGTGTTTATAGCTATTATGTGTAAGAAGGATCTCCATCTTTACTAAGTAGATATAAACAATGCGTTTATAGAAAGCACCCTCTATAAAGACATCTTTATATTACTACTACTAGGAGTTAAGCTTCTACTAAACATAGTGTTTAAGATCCTTAAAAGCTTATATAGACTTAAGTAAGTAGCTAGAGATTAGAATCAACTCTATGTGTTAAAGCTTAGAGAGATTGGATTTACATAGTTAGAGGTGGATCTATACCTACTCATTTATAAGGAAAAAGAGATTATAATTCTTATGTATGTAGATAACATTCTAATTGCTACACTAAAGTTAATAGATGTTCTCTAGTTTAAAAGAGAACTTAGCAAAGTCTTTAAGATTAAAGATCTTAGTAAACCTAAAAAGATCCTTAGTATAAGAGTCATAAGGGACAGGAGGAGAGAAATCCTAAAACTTAACTAGGGATACTTTATTAGGGACAACCTTACTAAGATAGGGATAAACTATAAAAAGGCAGCACCTATACACTCACCTATAGACAGCTATAAGGCTCTTAAACCTTCAAGCTACATAGATAAGAGGTGTAACAAGGCAGAGTACTAGAGTATTAATAGTACATAGATATAGCTAGTAACAATTACAAGGCTAGACATTGCTTTTGCCCTAGGAAGGATAAGCTTATTTATAAGTAACCTATCTACCTACTATATAAAGGCTTTAAAGAAGATTACAAGATATCTAAGGTTATATCCTAATCTCGGCCTTGTCTTCTCTAGGCATAGAGAAGGATGCCTAGTTAGATACTATAACTCTAATTATGCAATAGACAAAGTAGATAGAGTCTCTATCCTTAGGTATGCCTTCTTCCTCTATAGGGCACTAGTCTCCTAGATAAGCAAGAAGCAAAAGTCTATAGCAACATCTACAATAGAAGCTAAATATATAGCTATAAATGCATATGTAAAGCAATCCTAATTCCTAGCTTTACTGCTAAGGGAGATAGACTATCTAGAGTTAGTAGGAGACTGTTCCTATTAACTAAGGATCACTAGAAACTAGGAGACTATGTTAAGCTTAAGACTAGTCTAATTAAGAGGTAATAACTAAGCTGCCCTTACCCTAGTAAGGGATGCATATGTTTATAACAAGTTAAAGCATATTAACATTACCTACAATGCTGTTAGGAAACTTTAGTAGAGAAGGCTTATTACTATTAAGTACACCTAACATCTAAGATAGTTATAGATAGGTTCACAAAGCTAAAGACTAGTCCACACTTCTAGAGGTTTGTAAGCTAGCTTAACCTGTTATAGAGGTCTAAATACTACTAATAGGAGAAGAGCAGACTGTGACCTCCTATGTAAGATAAGTAGGAGTGTTAAGATGTAGCATCTTAAGGGGAGCTAATAGTTAGGTTATAATCTAATAGCCTAAGGCATCTACGATGACTTAGCTTGTCGGAAGACACCTTCTCTCCCCTTTAGCTTAGATAGACATCTAATACAACTAACACATTAGTTCCTAATATATTGCTACATGCCCTGTGGCTATTAGCCAGTTGAAGATTGATCTCTTACCCCACTCCGCTGCTAACTACGTATCCTGTGAGGTCTCAACTTAACAATATATACCTTTAAATAGAATAGTACTTATTTATATATAGGGCTAAATTCGTATATACTAAAACAGCACTATTTAGTCTTAGACTCGCTACGCGAATTAGCGCTCCTAGCCCTCTAATTAGCTACACGGTGCTAAACCGTGCTAAACGGAGAGGAGAAGCGTCTAAGCTTACTAAGGTAACGTTCGTTGGCATGTCGTTCTATAAAGACCGCGACAGGCCGCATGTGACAAGAACGTTCATCGCCCGGCTGCAGCCTTCCAAAGCCGCTGATCAGGCCACCATCGGGATTGAAATGCGACACGCTAGTGCAAGGCCTTATTGTGTTCTAGCTCAAGCCTAGATTCAGATGAGCGCGGCACTCGGCGCGCCCGATACTACTATAGTAGTGTTCACTAACTCACAGGAGCGATGGTAGCAAGTAGCGCGAAAACTGCCATTGTCCATCGAGCTGAGAGAGACTGCTGGTACGAACACATCATCTGTCCACGTCGAGGTCAGAAAACGATATTGCTGGACCAGCAAGTATGAAGACCAACGAGAAAATCGACTACGAGGATCACAGAGGCAACTCAGATGAGCACCGAGATGGCGACAGCGAGATCAAGACTCCTGGCATCAATCACTTCTTCGTAAGTCGTACATATTTTATACACAGCGCACCATGGCTTCAGCTAACTCAGTCGGAAGCGAATTTTCACTTTTATGAGTCGTGCGGATACTCTCTTCAATGTGGGAGGCTGCATCTGCGCTATCGGCGCTGGCGTCACGCAACCTCTCGTTGCCGTTGTTTTCGGATCTTTTATCGACAAGTTCACAAACTTTGGCTCAGGCCGCTTAGAAGCCAGTCGATTTCGCAACGATCTCAACGACTTCACGTATGTATCAGCAAGACCGTTCAGTTGGCATTAAGCCGCTGACTTAACGTCACCGCAGGCTTTGGTTTGTATACCTGTTCGTAGTCAAGCTGGTCCTGATGTACGGATCTGGCATGATCTTCACCACCACAGCCCTCCGTACGACGAAGAACATCAGATCTGCATTCGTCCAGGCTGTCCTCCGACAGGACGTATCCTACATCGATGTGCTCGGCTCTGGAGCAGTGGCTGTCAAGGCAACGACCAATGCAAATCAGATCAATGCCGGGATCTCTTCCAAATTGGCCCACGTCATTCAGTCCATCTCCATGATCATCGCTGCTCTTGTGGTAGGCTGTATGCAGAGCTGGAAATTGATGCTCATCATAACTGCTGTGGTTGTACCTTGCTTCATCGTTCTGCCCTTGACCATGACTGGTGAGGCGAACATCGATGCCAGAACTTTGCAGATCTACTCACGGGCTTCGAATCTTGCCGAGGAGATGCTGGGCAGCATCAAGACGGTGCACGCTTTCGGCGCTGGGAAGATGCTGTTGCGCAGGTTCGATCAATGGCTTCTCGATGCTTCGAAGGTAGGACAGAAGAAGGGTCCCATCTTGGCGATTATGTACGGCGCCGATTTCTTCTTCTCGAATATGCCATACTCTGTGGCGTTCTGGCAGGGGACTAAGATGTATGTGGCCGGAGACGTTGACAACGTGGGTTCTCTGTGGATGTAGGTGTTGCTCTTCTCTATATCGCCAGATCGTGTCTCTTTGCTGATCGTACTTACAGTATCGTCTTTGCCGTGCTCATGATGGCCAGTGGGCTCGCTCAAATTGCACCCTCGATTTCTGCATTCGTCCAAGCCTCTGTCGCTGCTGCGGAGATTTTCGAAGTCTTCGACCATCAACCATCGCTGGACACAACCTCGAAAGTTGGCGAAAAGCCTGTCTCTGTGGTGGGCGACCTTGCCTTCCATAATGTTGACTTCTCGTACCCTTCCCGGCCGGGGGTCCAGGTGTTGAACGGCATTTTTTTCAGCTGTCCCGCGAAAAAGGTCACGGCGCTGGTAGGCGCGAGTGGCTCAGGGAAATCGACAATTATCTCTCTGCTCGAGCGTTGGTACAAGCCGTCGCATGGACACATCACCTTGGATGGCATGGGTATCGAGACCCTCAATTTGCAATGGCTCAGGACCCAGCTTCGACTCGTGCAGCAGGTTTGGTAAGCTGACTGCAATTGTCAGAGGCACGCTGACGCCTTCGTCACAGGAGCCTGTCCTATTCAATGATACTATATTCAACAATGTTATCCAAGGGCTCACGGGGACTGAGTACGAACATGCTGACCGGGGTACCAAGCAAAAGCTAGTCGTACAAGCATGCACGTCTGCCAACGCCGCACGCTTCATCGAAAGTCTGCCTGAGGTATAATGAATGCACAATGTTCATAACCGTATGCTGACAATGTCACGCAGGGCTACGAGACAAACGTTGGCGAGAGGGCAAGTCTCTTGTCCGGAGGACAAAAGCAGCGAATTGCAATCGCGAGAAGCATCATCTCCAATCCTCCAATTCTCTTACTCGACGAGGCCACTAGTGCTTTGGATGCCAAGTCAGAGGTTATCGTCCAAGCTGCGCTAAATAATGCGTCGAAATCACGTACTACCCTGATAATTGCCCACAAGCTCTCCACAATCATGAACGCAGACAAGATCATCGTAATAGATCGTGGCGAAGTCGTGGAGCAGGGCACACACCGAGAGTTGCTTCACAGGGACGGGCGATATGCTACGCTCGTGAAGGCGCAAGGCCTGAGGCTAAGCGGAACAGAGGCGAGCAAGCGCATTCAAGATATTACTGAGACCGAGAAAGCTCACAAGGTCGTTGCCGAAATCGAAGACACGCCGCCAAAGCTCGAGAACAAAAGTCTTTCCGTATCCGAGGACCAGAGCACTCAGGGAAGCCGTCACTCTATCATGAGAATCTTCTGGACTTTCGTGCTCGAGAACGGCCATCTCTGGCCACATTACGCCACGTGTGTCACCGTCTCAATCATCGGAGGTAAAAGATCAGGAAATCCGTTTCCCGCAATCCACTGACAGAATCCCGCAGGAGCCGTATATCCTGCCCAAGCGATCATACTGACCCGCCTCATCACCGCCTTCGAACTACCCGTGGCAGAGCTCCAGACTCGGGTGAAGTTCTACGCCGGAATGCTCTTCTTAGTAGCCTGCGTTTCAATGATCGCATACGCAATCATGGGCTGGGTGACGAACGTGATCTCTCAGACCCTCATACGCCGCTACCGCCTGGAGCTCCTGTCCTCAATGCTACACCAAGACGTAGCATTCTTCGATCGGCCGGAGAATGCAGCGGCGACCCTGGCTTCCAGATTGTCGACAGATCCCAACGGTCTACAAGAGCTACTGGGGATGAACATGACCTTCATCCTCGTCATTGTAGTGAACTTGGTCTCATGCGTGGCACTAGCCCTCGCATATGGCTGGAAACTCGGTCTCGTGATCACAAGCACCTTGCCTCTCATCTTCGGTTCCGGCATCGTGCGACTACGACTTGAGATGACAGCTGACAAGCGTGATGCTGCAGTCTTCGCGGATAGCTCAAGGTTCGCTAGTCAAGCTGTTGCGGCCATGCGCACTGTCGTATCATTCTGTATTCAGCAAACAATATGGACAGAGTATGACCGAACATTGGAGGCACTTTTGAGAAAATCGTATGCCACTGTGTCGTGGTCTATGCTATCCTACGCACTGGCGGAGTCTATACAATTCCCGATCATGGGCCTAGCGTTCTGGTATGGCGGAAGATTGCTTGCTGATGGGCAATATTCGACAGAACAGTTCTATGTCATATATCTGGCTGTCATCTTTGGAGGAGAGGCGGCAGGACAATTCTTCGCATACACGCCCAGTAAGTCACAGCAACAATGCAACGCTGACCCGCGTTTATCTGACCAACTTCAGACATCAGCAAGGCCGTAGCCGGAGCCGAGTTCATACTGAAGCTACGACATAGTAAAGCAGCCATTGCCGACGACCCAAAAGCAAAGAGTCCAGATGCTTCTGGTGGATACGAATTCCAGAATGTGGACTTCCAGTACCCACTCAGGAAAGATGTCTCGGTGCTCCAAGGTCTCGACTTGAAGATCAAGCCTTCGACATCCGTCGCTTTCGTCGGCGGCTCCGGCTGCGGCAAATCCACCACTATTGGCCTGCTCGAACGCTACTATGATCCAACGAATGGCGCCATAGACTTCTCGAAAACTCCGCTCCCCGACCTTCGACTCGCCACCTACCGCTCAAACCTTGCACTCGTCTCCCAAGAGCCCACGCTTTACCAAGGCTCAATAGCAGACAACATCGCTCTCGGCAAGGACAATGCCAGCGTTGGAGAGATAGAGCAAGCCGCTAAAGACGCTCACATACTCGGTTTCATTACATCACTTCCAGAGGGAATGAATACTGATTGCGGGAGCAGGGGAACAGAATTGAGCGGTGGGCAGAAGCAGAGGATTTGTATTGCCAGGGCATTGATTCGAGATCCCAAGGTGCTCTTGCTGGATGAGGCAACGAGTGCTTTGGACAGTACCTCAGAAAGAGTAGGTCACCCAAGCCACATGTCGAATCACTGCTGACGGTCTCTTGCAGCTTGTCCAAGAGGCCCTAAAAGATGTCGTCGGAGGTCGTATAGTGGTCTTTGTTGCTCATGTAAGTGCACTTCTACATGCGCGTTGTGGCCGAAGCGTTGAACTGATTCTGAGACTCGCAGCGTCTTGCCACAATACGGGATTGTGATCAGATTTTCGTGCTAGAGAATGGTCGCGTGGCTGAAAGTGGTACGCACGAAGAGCTGTTAGCGCTTGGTTCGAGTTACAAGAAGCTGGTAAAACTCGTCCTATCCAATGGTCAATTTTTGCACTTTCCGTGCAGCTAATGATGGTCTAGTGCGAGGCCCAGTCCCTCGGATAGTGTGCGCACCTGATACGGTGGGCTAGCCACAGTCACAGAGGTGCGAAGAGAATAAGAAAACGGAGGCGCGGCAATAGCACAAGTGGACGAAAGCACACGACGCATGACCAGACTTGGGATCCACGAGTAGAGTAAGAAGTGTGAAGTTCACGCCATCATTCTACCTGCGGTTTAGCAATGACCGAGTTTGGGCTGATGGTCAGTTACAGTTCGCGCGAGTCAGCCCTATACGAGATACAAGAATTTGAGTCGCCTATACCACGAACTCTACCTCAAATAAGAGAGTCTGGGGTACGAGACTTGTGAGTATGGCGCTCCATACGCTCAAGCACCAAGCCACCACAAGAATCTCTTCACGGACTACAAGTTCCCTTGTCGCTCGCATGCCTCTGAGGCGTGGGCCAGCATCTAGTCCTTCGATTCCACACACTCACTCCGTCTCATTCTTCACTAACCACCATGTTTTCTCGGTCGATAACTCTCGTACTCGCAGCTGCTTCCACGTCCATCGCTCAAAACATAGATAGGCACATGGTCGTCCCCAATCCGCTTCCCGATAGTGCCAGTAGCAGCGGCTCCATTGCCAGGCACCAATGGCCAACTTCTCGTTTGGTCAGCGTTCAATCCTTCTGAATTTGAATCTGGAAAAGGACGGACGCAGACTGCAATCTACAACCCGGCCACAGGAGCTGTGTCGCAGAGGACTGTGACCAACACGAGGCATGATATGTCAGTATAGTGTGGTGTATGCTGCATGAAATGTAGAACTGACTCACGGACGAAACAGGTTCTGTCCAGGCATCTCCTTCGACTTCAACGGCAACCTGATGATCACGGGAGGCAACGACGCTCTCCGCTCCAGCATTTACAGCACGCAACAGAAAGCCTGGATTTCCGCTCCGGACATGAAGCAGCAACGCGGGTATCAGACTTCTGTCATCCTTTCTGATGGTAAGATCTTCCAAATTGGAGGCTCTTGGGTTGTTCCACAAGCGCGCGGTGGTAAGCATGGCGAGATCTGGGACGGCAGATCGTGGACTGCGTTGCCGGGTGCATTGGTCGATCCCATCTTGACGAATGATCGAGACCGTGCATTTCGCGCGGACAATCATGCTATGGTAAGCCCCGTATCCTTGAAGCACTCGGCCTCCCTAGCTTACTCTGTCTGTATCAGCTTTTCGGCTGGTCGAATGCCTCCGCCATCTCTGTTGGCCCCTCTCGAGCAATGGTATGGTACTACACCCAGGGTCAAGGATCTTTCAGCGCAGCTGGCACGCGCAGCACAGACACGGACGCCATGTGCGGCATGGCCGCAATGTATGATGCCACGGCTGGCAAGATCCTCGTAAATGGTGGCTTTCCTAACTATGAGAACGACGAAGCCACCTCCAATTCTCAAATCATCACCATTGGTGCCCCAGGTACTGCAGCCAGCGTTGAGCGCACAGCGAGCATGGCCTTCCGCAGAATATTCGCCACAAGCACCATTCTACCCGATGGACAGGTCTTCGTGGTAGGGGGCCAGACCTTCGGCGTACCATTTTCTGATGCGAGAGCAATTTTGATTCCTGAACTCTGGAATCCTGCTACCAAACAGTATACACGTATGGCGAACCATCGTGTTCCACGCACATATCATTCGGTCTCCGTGCTCATGGCCGATGCTCGAGTATTCACTGGCGGTGGGGAACTCTGCAGAGGCTGTAGCACCAACCACTTCGACGGCGAGATTTTTACTCCACCCTACTTGCTTCGACCCGACGGCCGACCAGCTGCTGCTCGCCCGACAATCTCAGCTGTCTCCGCGAAGACGGTGAAGGTCGGAACTACATTCACAGCTACCGTAAGGAGTTCGGTTGCCAACGGTGTCTGGACGTTTTCGATTCTGAGACTGGGCTCTTCTACGCATACCGTCAACAGTGACCAGAGACGCATTCCGCTGGTGCAGACTGGTTCTGCGAATGGTGTGCACACGTTTCGTCTGCCATCTGATCCTGGTATTGTCAATCCGGGTTACTGGTGGCTTTTTGCGATGGAGAATGGCGTTCCATCCGTTGCGACTGAGATCTTGATTACCCCGTAAGTTGAAACTTGTTGTGGGGCATGTTTGCCGGTATGCAGCGCTTCAGTCGATATTATCTTGACTAGAATTTACCTATACATATTGACAAATACCACATTATAGCACATACGACCACAGATTCGTGGAAATAGGGCATCCCGTTCGCTCTGCCGTACTTAAGCACGGAATCGTAGGATTATTACTATAATGGGTAATACTTTATATGTAGGTTGCGGTACGGCTTAATCCTAAACGTAACATATTAGAGCCTAAGGTAAGTAAATAAGAACATTAGTAGCGGAAAGTAAGTAAGTAAATTTACTATACTATTACTTTAATATAGTAAAAGAAGGTAATCTTACTTTTTAGTACGTATATTATGTCTCTTCCTATTTTTATAGACGTGTACTATAACGTATAGGTCTACTCGCTTCTTTATTGCTACTATTAAAAACAAGAAAGTAATACTATAGCTAGCCGAGAGTTACTAGCAAATATCTTAACCTAAAAATTTAAAGTAAAGAACATCCGCTAGTAAGAGCGTACTCTTAATCGGCAATACTGCCTAGGCAACACCCTTACCTCCTCGATTAAAGTTAAGAAGTAACTATTATTAACGACTAATGGGTTGTGTTAACCTTAGGTTTAGAGGGGGTCCCTTAGGTCCAACTTGCCCCAATTTCATTTAGGTTTGATTAGACATTTAGGTAAGCTAGCAGGACCTGGTATAGCTGTTAAAGATATATACTACGCAGCTAAGCATTGTAAGCGTAGCATTAAGGCAACAATTCAATTTATACCTCTTAAGTAGAGGGCATAGGGGTTTAGGTCCGCCAATCCTCTTATTTTATCTAGCTACTGCGCTGCTCGTCACGTGACCTGATTTCACGGTCCCGGGACCGGCAAATACCTCTGCTTACATAAGCGCTGCTCCACACTACTACAACTCGGACAGGCCTACATAGGGTGGTTAGTAGACGTTATTTTAGTGGTTAATAAGGGGGGTTGTTAAGTATACACCCGGTAGCGTATTAGCATCCAGTTTATAAGGTTAAAATCACAGTTTAAGGTCTAAGGTTCACGGTTAAGGTTATTACTTAAGGTTAAGGTTTAAGGTTAAGGTTTACGGTTAAGGTCGACTAAGGTCGAAAACACTTAAGGTCTAAGGTATTTAGCAACAATTACGGTTATAAGGTCCTATTAAGTAATAACTAGTATTAGTACATTCTAAAGCAAGTACTACGTAACAATGAATACGGCTGCATTACTAGAAAAACTTAGCACCTTTACCGACATAGGTAGGGGCTACGAATAGCCTATAAACCCTACGAAAATAGAAGGGGTCTATAGGGATTCTGTCCCTTATAAGGGGATAGAGGAATCGGAGGAAGGGGAAACACCTAAATCTAGTAAAGAAGGGAGAAGCGGAACTAGCGCCGCTAAATTAGGTATAGGTGTAGGAACGAATAGCACAATTGGAATAGATACTATAACTACCCTCTTTAGACGATTAGTAGTAGTAATAGAAAACGCTAGCCCTCGCTTTCCACCTCTAGGAGGTGCTGAGAATCCGTTCTTTAATAGCACTAATGCTACTAAGTTCTAGGAGCGATTTAGCGACCTAATAGACTAGTATCCGCCTCGGGCATCTATTAAGAAGGATGATTTCTAGGGCAGGTTTAAGCGTAATTGCGAAACTACTATCCGGCGCGTAGTTATAAGGCTGCCTAGGTAGCTCTCTAATAAGGCACGTTTTAGGAGGACGTTCTTATTAGAGTTCTTAAGGTTTAACGCCTACTCGATATTAGGGAGTCGGGAATATCTTAAGGAGATTGTTAGGGCGTAGTAAGGCAAGAGGCCTAAAGAATAAGATGTGAAGAAATTTATCCGCCTATTTATATCCTTAAGTAATCTAATTAAACCTAAGGATTTAGATAATAGCTCCCGGAGTCGCCTTCTCCTTTAGGGATTGCTAGAGGTAGTCGCGAAAGCGGTCTACAAGGCTTACGGGCTTTACCTAAAGCAACCTAAGAAGTTTAGGGACTTTTAGAGGATTCTCGATGAAGCTGCTAGTATCGTAGATAGTAAGGAGGGATAGAAAGCTATACATATAGATTTCCCTCTTACTTTACCTTAGCTACACCGCTTAGTCGTAAAGCAAATGCCGCGCCTTAAGCCTAAGATTAACACGCTTAAGAAGGCTACCTCTAGGACTGTTATTAATAATGACCTAATCTAGAAGGTAGCTAAAATAAGTATACGTGTATACTAGCGCGGTCGCGTCGCGGACGCGGGTGTTAGGAACCGCTGTACGTTATCCTAACCGGGCTTGGATCTTTGTAGAGATGTCTCGAACGTTAAGAAGGTAGTAGTCCCAAACAGTATATGGTGTATACTTAAAATGAGTTGAGCACGAGGCTCCTATCTACTCGTAAAGAAGCGTCGTCTATATAGTGCCATGTCTTAGCGTAACTGATTAGTCGGATCAGTTGATCTGTCCTGCTCTCTCTACTCTGTTATAGAGCACGCTGTTATTGTCTCGTTCCAGGGCTAGTCTCAAAAGAGAGATAAGTCAAGTTACGTGGCGGTATTATTCTTTGGAGAGGCTGAAGCAAGCTGAGCGAAGATGAATGATAGGAATAAGAGTTGTATTCCAATCAGTGAGATAGTAACATGAGTTGAACGCATCAGAACCATAAGGGTTTCTAGCGTTCCTAAATACAAAGGAGGTTCGTATGCCATCCGGTGTTAGATGTCCGTCTGTCCACTCGACCGGTCGTCTGGTCGTGTGGTCGTGTACGTCCATACGCTACTTCTGCGGTCGTGTTCGACCATGCACTAAGCGCGCGGTCGTGCACGTGACCCGGACGTGGGGTCCCTTTCTCTTCCTAGCGATTGGTTCGTGTCTTCTGATTCTTCCTCCCCATGCCACGTCCTGCACCGTCCTTCATCCGAACCGTAACACACGCAGATTAGAGAGAGCACTCTACATATCGGATCCTTCCACTAGTGTGTAGGCATCGATTGGTTAGGCATCGATTGGTTGGCTGGAGCTTCTCCGGATCGATCCGTAATAGCAGGTACCTTCTACCCGAGCGAGAATTAACGCTCTATGCAACCGGAGAGGCACGACCTAGACACTAAACTATAGGTTTACGTAATGTAGCGTCCCCTATCGTAGAATCGCGAACAGTCTAAAGCAATAGATGGTTGTTACTATAACTGTAGTAGCTCGAAGCACTAGGCTAGTAATTGTAGGGCGATAAGGTCCTTAATATCCCGGGGCTACGTATACCTCGCCCTAAACAACTAGTAGTATCTAGGGAAAGAAGGCGATCCGCGTCCTACTAAGTTTAACTTTCGGAGGGACTATAGTAAACCGAAACTGCTCTATATACTCCCTCTACTCGAAGAACATTATAGGCCGATCGAGTTTAATAACTAGTATAAGATTTCTACACTACGTAAGCAATAGATAGGTAGGGACTATACTAGGGTAACAAAGGTCACGCCTCCTAATTATTCTAAGCCCCCTCCTAACTTTAGGCATTTAATGAAGTATAGCCCTTAGGACGTACGGTCTAGCTAAACGGAGAAGGCTACTAGTACATATTAGGTCTTATTCGGAGAAAGCAAAGTAGAGTAGGCGGTCAACTTAGGCGAGCTTAACGAGGTATCTACCTATCCTATATAGTCTAACAAATTGAAAGGGAAGGCACCCGTAGGCATTCTAAAGAATCCGCACCCGAGGACCCGGTCCTTAGCCTAGGATCTACGAGCCCGAGCTAAGGCTACTAAGAAAGTTCGCCTACAATTGGAATAGGAGATTCGGTAAGCTAAGATTAACTAGTAGGAGGTTAAAATAATTAACGAAGTTAATGCTTAAATAAGCGAAACTTAATCATTAGCTAAATCCGGAGTAACCCTAGGAAGGGGAAATAATGCCTAAGTAAATAGATTAGGGAACGATACTAACAAAGGACTGCCTAAGGATATGCCTATTAGTCCCGTAAACGTCCCCTTCGTATAAAGGAAGCGTATATAGAATGCTAAGACTATAAGGATTAATAACTACGTCCGACAATATAGTTTAGCTAGTAATAGTCCGGTTATAAAGGAAGAGGGTATTATCTACTAGATTAATTAGATCCTCTAGACAACGTTTCCTAATGTGAACGCCTAAGATTAGTTTCGATATAGTCGCTAGTTCGAGGCTACCCTCTTCGGTCGCATTACTAATACCCCCGCTCTTTAGGAGAAGCTCGCTATAGTACGACGTCTTATAGGAAAGGACCCTAAGGTTCGCACTAGACAAGTAGTTACCTATAAAGATGAACCTAAGTATAATAAGGAGGTCTTCTGCGAAGATAGTTAGGCCTAGTATGTCGGAGTGTATTTAACTATGCTTTACTCTAAGGGTACGGTCCCTACTACTAAGCTATATAAGGACGTTAAGAAAATCGGGCTCTCTAGTGTTCTTAACAACTTTACTATAGTCCCTAGTCCTTAGGTAGTAGCGGAGTTTAGGATAAACAAGAACTAGATTAGGTGCCTAATTAATAAGGGTTCCGAGGTAAATATTATCGGCTAGAGGAACGCTTATAGGTTTAGGTTACTAGTAATGTCGAGTGCTTAGCTTACCTTTTAAGGTACTAGAGGGCGGGCCTAGTTTAAAGGTGTTATAGGCAATTTAGATGTTTAGGTATTTAGGGTTTACTACTAAGTAGACATGTTTATCTCCTCGGATCTAAACTTACTAACAATCCTAGGACGTCCGTAGGCCCGTAAGGTGCGACTTACTACCCGTAACTACGATAATAGTTTATAGGAGGGGACTATTACTAGCCGTAAAGGTAAAAGTGTTATGTTTACTACCCTAGTTAGCTCGGACAGGTGCAAGACCCTTTAAGAACTATTAAAAGTGTCGGGAAATGGAAGGGTAGGTTAAGTTACGGCGCTTAACCTACCGACTTACTAAAGCCGGATTTAACAAAATCGGTGAGGTTCTCGCACTATCTCGGAGAAACCTCGGACTTTAATTTACCGGTCCCGGGACCGGCAAATAGCTACAGTAAGGAAAACGGGTACGACTACGACACGACGCATCTATAGGAACCCGGCAAGGCTCTAACACCTAGCAACTATTTAGCTCACTTATTAGGATTACTTAGGACTGCTAGAGTAAAGGAACGAGTTGTAGAAATTGGAATAGGCGCGTTTAAGGGAGATTCTATTACTAACGTTTATTTAGTTTAAGGGAATTAGCCCTCCGAGATCCTAAGGCAATCTACATTAAATGCTTAGGTACGGAAGTAATAAGTAGGCTAACATATAGCTAACATTAGGATACCGTAGGTCTTTACGATATATAAGCGTAAGGCGGATAAGAAGAAGCTAGTAGACGCGAGCGTTTACGAACGCCTAGAATCACGAGTTGAGGGAGATATAGAATAGAATCATAGGGCACTATACCTAGAATCTAAGATACCTAAAGGACAAGGTCCGTTCGATAGGAAGTACTTAACTAAGAAATTCTCAAGTATTAAGCGAGGTAGCCGGATTACGCTAGAACGACTTACCTTAATTAAGGTTGACATTAAGCTATTGCTAATAGAAAGGGCCTTATTCGATAAGATGCTCTACAACCGGGAGGCAGTCCTTACTTAGGCTTTTAGTTATATAAGGTAAATTAGGTACGACGTTATGCCACCTTAGAAGATTAACACGGTCCCTTATAGGCTATAGTAGGCACGCTCTATCCGGTTGTACCTAAGTCTTAGGGCGATTGTTAAGCGTATAATTAGAGCCCGGATTAAGAACAACATCCTAGAATACTTATAAGGGGCATACTCTAATAGCTAGTTCCTAGTCGTAAAGAAGGTTAATGCCTCTAGAAGCGATGTGCTATATCGGTTAATTAACTTAGCTATGCTCCTAAATAAGGTTACTATATGCGATGCTAACATTCCACCAGACACGGATAGCTTCTTAGAGGATTTTACCGGGTGCCGAGTCGCTTCACTTATGGACCTGTTTTTAGGTTATAACTAGATCACTTTAGATAAGTCCTACCGGGACTTAATAGCCTTTATAACCCCTCTTAGCCTAGTACGCAACACGACTCTACCTTAAGGAGCTACTAATTTAGTTGCCTAGTTCGTACGTACGGTAACAAAGATTCTACTTAATTATATCTCGTATCGAGCGAAGCCGTTTCTCGATAACATCGGTATTAAGGGACTAACCGAGGACTATAGGAATGCCGAAGTAGAGCCTAGGTTAAGGAAATGGGTCGTTAAGCACATCGTTTCCCTAGATCTAGTTCTTACTAACCTAGAGAGAGCTAGTACGGTGGTTACTAGAGGCAAATCCTAATAGTTATACGAAAAGCTTAAGATTGTTAGGTACGTTACTAGCCCGGATAGTCGCTATCCTAACCTAAAGGTTATAGCTAAGATCCTAGATTAGCCTACGCCTACCTATATTAAGGAGGTCCGCACCTATGTAGGGCTGTGTATATACTTCCGGATATAGATCCCCTAGTTCGTTATTATCGCTCGACTAATGTATAAGCTACTAAAGAAGGACGCCGAGTTTACCTAGATAGAAAATAAGCAGTTCTCGAAAGAAGAGGTTACTAGATATCTTATATAGGCTCTAGCCTTAGTTACCCTCTACTACTTACCTAGTGCTAGGTCTATCTTTGTCTTAGTTAATGCTAGCGGTACTAGATAGGGATGTATCGTTTCTTAAGAATTAATAGACAGTACTCGACGGCGTTACCCGGTGCGGTATAAGAGTAGAATCTAGAACGCGTTAGAATCTAGATATGATGCTAGTAAGCGGGAATGCCTTAGGGTCCTTAAGGGGCTTAAGAAGATCTAGAGATATATTACTAGCGTTAATTTTATCCTTAAGGTTAATGCTAAGACACTTGTATAGTAGCTTAACCGGCCGGCTTCGGACCTACCGAACTCGGCAATAGCCCGGTAGGTCGTATAGATTAGGTTATTTACGTTCGAGGTAAAGTACGTTACGGGGACTAGATACACTAGCCTAGATGCCCTGTCTCGTAGGCCCTCTACATCTTAGGAACCTAGGGAAGCTAACGAAGACGAAGTCGACTAGATAATTAATAATAAGCTATTCGGGTACCCGGAGCCGGTCGACACCTATCTAGTTAAAATCTAGAAAACACGACATCTCGGGGACTAATATTCTAAGAACTCTTAGCAACTTACTTAGGTAATAGAAACTAGGACCCGGCCCGATATTGTTACCCGTACTAAGTACCGGCGGCTAGTAAAGAAGAGCGTTAACTTCTTTATCCGGGACTAATTGCTATTCTTCTAGAAGCGCCGAGGAGCACCGTTACAACTTGTAATTAACGATAATAAGGCTTAGAAGGAGATCGTTATAGAATGCTATAAAAGACACGGTTATCGTAGCGCTAAGGTTATGTATAACCTTATTTCCGATCGGTATTACTAGGACGGGTACTTTGCCGATGTCTCTACGTAGGTTCAAAGTTATGCTCCCTATAGGTTTCGCGAAGGCAACTAGCGCGCTAGTAAGCTTCACTTATCGAGCCCTTAGGTTATTAGTAAGAAGTGGTACTCGGACCCCGTCTAGGTGCATAAAAATGGATACCTCCTAGTTACGCGCGAAGCACTTAGCAACTAGATCGAGGCTAGAGTAACAAGGGCACCTCCTAGCTCTAAGACGGTTACTAAGTTTCTATACGAAGATGTCTTCTATAGGCACGGCTACTATGCTAAAATTGTACTTAATAACGCTACGGTTCATACGGCTAAGGTTAAGCGGTTACTCGTGGGACTTAGTGTTCGAAGGATCCGAATATTACCGTACTATCCGTAGTCTAATACTTTAGTCGAGGTTAGGTACCGTCCGATTCTTATAGCGTTAGTAAAGCTTATAAGGAACACATATCGCGGATAGGAGCAATAGGTACCCGCTATGTTATAGGCTAATAGGACTACGACCTATCGTACTACTAGAATAACGCTAGCTTAGGTCCTATATAGCTATCGCACGATTCTACTAATTGAGGTTAAGCACCCGACGTAGGCGAATTACTAATAGGGATCGGTAAGAACGACTAAGGACCTACTTACTATACGTGCGCGTTAACTCTAGGCTCGAGACCTTAGTTTAGAAGAGCTACATGCTCGAAGGAAGCGACTAAGAGAACTTAGTAAGGACTACTTTAATTCTTACTAGAATGTTAACTCTATTAGTTTCTAGAAGGGCGACCTTATTATAAGATTCGATAAGCTATATAAGGATAACTTCTTACGTAAGATCGGTTACCGATAGTAAGGTCTATATCGGGTGTCTAGTGTCTCTAGGGAATTTAGTACCTATATTCTTAAGGAACTTAATAGTACGCTAATGAAGGGTATTTAGGCACGGGAAAACCTTAAGCTAGTTCTAGAGCTTCGCCCGGATAACATAGGAGTACTAAACTTAGATAATAGGACCGATCTCGTAATAGGGGAGGGAGAAGTCGCTAATAGCGAAGATAGTAGTAATTCGAACGAGATCGAGCCTATCGCCGACGAAGAGGTACTACCTATAGGAGTTAACGAAAGGGGATCGTATCCTAAACCGGAATCTAAGAAGCTATAGGTTAGGCCTTATAACTTTTCTATAGCCAAAATTTTACAGTTTAGTAGGATCGAGGCTAAGAACTAATTAGTTAGTAATAGCGTACGGAGTTTACTTCCCTTAGGCATGTGTTGCACATGCCCTTTAGTTTATTAAGCCGATTCGGTTATCTAGACTTTACTTTATAGGGTGTTCTTACCTTAGTTAGACCTTAGTTAGTAGAGTTACATTTACCGGTCCCGGGACCGGTAAATCGGATTACGTAATAGCGTAGCATGCCTCTACCAAATGCTTACCTAGGTAGTTACTAGTACTGGTTTTCGGTTACATGTAGGGTTATCGGACCTTTAGTATAACCTTAATAGCACTGCTCTTACTACTTATAAGACCGGTCTCGGCGCTACTACCTTATAACGGTTATAGGGACATACGCTAAGAGGCATACTTAAGCGTAGCTCTCTACCTACTACTTCCTCTCTTTTTCTTTAAATACTAACACTATTACTAGAGCTACTAACACATCTATATACTACTACTATACACATTAGACGGTTCTTTAGCCTCTCTCTCTTTACGACCTTAACCTTCTTTAAAGCCCCTACCCCGACACTAAGCTTTTAAAGCTTACTAACACTCTAGAGTGGTACTACGAGATAGCTAGCTCTTACGATCTTACTAATAGCGAATCTTAGTTATTATAGCTTTAGCTAGTCTATCGTTACGCCCAGCTAGCTCGAGCACAGCGCTTACTAGTACTATTACTAGGCTCACCCGCCTACCTTAGACCTTATTCGAGTCCCTTCGCCTACCGGACAACGTTAAGCATGTCCTTACTAATACGAACACGCCGAAGTTCGCCGCTAATGTTATGTTCCGAGAGCTTAGTCCTTAGAAGCGGGTTAAGGTGTTAAAGGACTTCTATAAGGGCTTCGAGAAGGTGTTCGAAGACTACTCCGTCTAGGTTAACCTATTTTTTGAGGAAGTTAAGGGCGGTATAGGTAAGAGCTACTAGGATGAATTCCTTAGTAATAAGAAGCTTAATGTCTTGTTTCCTATCGTCGGTAAGATTCGCAAGACCGGTTTAGAGATTCGTAACCGAGAGAAGACTCTTCGAGCTACGCTTACCCGCTACTAGCTATAGTAGATAGATAACAAGATTCTTAATCGACGCGTTATCTCCGAGCTTTATAGTACTAACAGCGGGCGCCGCTAGTTCACGGCCTTTATTAATAAGTACCTAGACTATAGTAGGGCTATTAGTAGAATTTAGAGGGCATTAATCTAGCCTATAAGGATCGGCCGTAAGGGCATAGATCGTAAGCGAATTCTAGAGCCTAGTAATCTTACCCGGTACGATAGGGAGGCTAAAGCACGTAGTATTAATCCGCAGTCGGCTAAGAGTAGGGAGATTATTAGAAGATACCGCCTAGCCGTCTATAAGGATAGCCTTCTATACTTTATAGAGGGTACTATTACTAAGAAGTCCGCGTCCCTAGAGGATAGTATAGATTAACCTAAACTATCTAGCTAGTAATAGCTTTAGCTACGTTAGCCGCTACCGGGTAGTAAAGGTAAAGGACGTATAAAGAGTACTACGCTAACTCTACTACTAGCCTCTACCTAGCCTACAGTCCTATCGAGAGGCGGTCGTAAGTCGAGTCGACTTAAGTAGCTCCGTATAGGCGAGGGTATAGGTAAGGGCATAACTACGCCTACTTAATCCTCGCCTAACCGAACGCTAGACGGCGCTCCTATACGCAAAGGCAGTCCGCTAGGTACACCGGTTAGCACCCTACGATCTACTCCGGCCCTAACTAAGAATAGTAATCCGATACTTACTATATTACCTTCGGCTATAATTAGGGATATATTAGTCTTTAAGGATTAGATCCTATAAGAAGACGAGGCCCTCCGGATTAAGCGCGCTAACTGCACCTATAATAAGCGGTACTATAGCATTAAGTTTAGAAACTCGATTAATGTAGATAGCATTAACTAGCTACCTAAGTACCGGATAGCGGGCCTTAAGATGCTCGAATATACTGTCTCGGACGTTCTTAAGAGGGATAGTAAGGTTAGCGCTATAATGTGCGATTAGTATGTTCGAGATTTCTACTATAAGGCCCTCCACTTCGTTACGAATCCCGGTATTACCGCTAATACCCTATGTAAGTGCGCGCTTAAGGTCTAAGACTAGCTCTTTAAAGGCAAGAGTTTTTTAGCTATTAAGGTAAAGAATAGGTCGTGGTTTCGCCCTAATAAGCGTAGTTAGAAGACTGTTAACCCGCTTAGCTACCTCTACGTTCGAGGTAAAGTCGGTACTACGAGTAGTATCGTTATATATACTAACTATAACTAGATCCTCGACAAATTTAGTATCGATAAAGCTAACTAAGCCGATGTTAATAGTACCGGTACCTACATTAATAGTAACATACTATACTAGTATAATAACGCTAAACTAGCGCCGCGGGTTAAAATAGTTAGAGAGATAATAAGTCGAGAATTTGACGTGTACCGATAGCACCTACGAGAATTGAACAAGGTTAGTAACGGCGGCGTCTACTAGAACATGTAGTATTCTCTAAGCTAATAGATTATACGATAAGACCCCGGGCTATAGCTCTTATAAGTAGCTCTATACCCTTAACACTGTACTCGGTTTATCTCCTTCCCTAGGCCTACGATTTTTAGCTTTAATAGGGCTTATTAGGGGGTAACGCGAACACTATAGTGTAGCATGCTAGGGTCGACTTAAACCTCGAAATTAAAAACTACTAGACTAGTAACCGGCTTAATATGCTATACTCTCTTAACTTAGAGGGCACTAGTGGGCCGGAGTTTTTACACGGTTTTCATAAGTAAGGGAATGCTAGAGAGTTCATCTAGTAGTACCGGATTAACGACTGTATAGAAGACGGCCGATTTAAGCGTTTCTTCTCGGTTAGGGTCTAGAATTACCTAAGTAAGAACAGCATTAGCTAGTTTAGAGAGGACCTAAGCGCTAAGTAAATGCGGGTAACTACTATAGGCGTTCTAATAAGGTAGGCCGCATATAAGAAGACGCTACGTTAGATTAACCCTTACTTTATCGAGATCCGCGACGATAACTATCTTAAACTCTAGAGAAGCTAGAGCATACACTAGGTAATGGACCTCTATTGTAACTTTAAGACGCTAAGTAAGAGCGCTACGGGGTTTAAGTATCGACGCCTAGTACCCGGCTATCCTTTTCCTACGGCCGTACACCTTAGTAGTATTAGCCCTCTATCCGATGCCCTAGCGGGTTTAAAGTCTTAGAACGACAACGAAGTCATCCTTAATGCTAGAAGGTAGCTTAATGCTACGGTCCGCCTAGACTCGGAGCTCTTCTATAAGAAGATGCATAATTAGCGCGTCCGAGCTATAAAATTGATAGACAAGTAGCTTAGCTTAGTCACTACTCTCGAGCAGATGTGCTTTATAAGCGAAGGGCGTAATAAGAGCTTCTTCCGTAACTACTATAGGAACTTTACTAGCTAGCTACTTAGGGACGCGTCTAGTAAGACTAGTATTAGCTATAATAACGAGTAGGTCTAGATAAAGGAGTTATGTAAGAATAAGTGGAACTAAGTAGTTAGTACGGGTTTATAGGCTCCTAGTTTCTAGTTAATTTCCGGCTATAGCTATAGCCTATAGGATTCTAGTTCTAATTCTAGTTCTAATTCTAGTTCTAATTCTAGTTCTAATTCTAGTTCTAATGCTTCGGGTACAGGTGCTTCTAGTCCTTAGATCTTACTTGTTTCTTATAGTTACTTATCTTCCCTTAACTTACTTTCTAGTTACGCGGTAGACTCGTCTTTAGATTTATTAGGTTACTAGTACTAATACTCACTTGTCTTATAAATAGCGTTTATATTATTCGACTATCTAGCCCGTTCGATTGATGCTAACATAGCTGTCTATTCCCTCGCTAGTTTCGTAGTATACGTTAGTATAGTGCGACGGATGCGAGTCGCGGTTATTAACGTTATTATTACGGTCTCTATTAGAAGGATCCTTTCGATCTTTATAAACTGTCGCTAGTAGGCCCTAGGATTACCTAACATCTTATATGTTAAGCTAAATAGTAGGGTGAGCTACTATACTGCTATAAGACTACCTTAGCTTATAGCGACTAACTGCACTACCTATGTTGCCCGGGCTTACTACTTTAGAACCTAAGGACAGGTTCGTAATAGGGGAGGATATATTAACGACTAATAGGTTATGTTAACCTTAGGTTTAGAGGGGGTCCCTTAGGTCTAACTTACCCTAATTTCATTTAGGTTTAATTAGACATTTAGGTAAGCTAGTAGGACCTAGTATAGCTGTTAAGATATATACTACGTAGCTAAGCATTATAAGCGTAGTATTAAGGTAATAATTCAATTCATACCTCTCGAGTAGAGGGCATAGGGGTTTAGGTCTGCTAATCCTCTTGTTTTATCTAGCTACTGCGCTACTCGTCACGTGACCTTATTTCCCGGTCCCGGGACCGGCAAATACCCCTACTTACGTAAGCACCGCTCCATACCACCACAACTCGGACAGGCCTACATAGGGTAGTTAGTAGACATTAATAGTAACGGAGAAGACAATGCCGACGGAATCTTTAGGTTATATAACTATCTTAAGCATACTATAAAGAGTGTCTTTAGTGTCTCTAATAAGATTACTACTACCGTTCGTATTATTTAGTATTTAACCTAGAAGATATCTACTACCGAATATGCTACTAAATTCTAGGAATATACGTAACTTACTAATTAGGATAACGAAGCACTTTAAGTTATAAACTAAAGAGGACTAAAGGAGCATATTAAGGAAGAGTTAATAAGGGACGGTCGGAAGATCGATAGCTTAGGCGACCTCGTTAGAGTTACGATTAATCTTAACGATAAGCTCTACGAAAGAGCTATGGAACGACGATACGACTCTAAGGTATCCGGAAAGGCTAGATATACACTAGGCTACGACAATCGTAATAGAGGCTTCTACGACAACTATAATAATAAGCCTAGGGACAAACCGTACTACGGACTATAGCTAATAGAGCTCGACGTTACCGAGAAAGGTTATAAGATTAGGAATAGTAACGGGAATAGAGCATCCCGGAGTTCGAAAGAAACACGAACCTACTATAGATATAGTAAACCTAGCTACCTAGTAAGGGACTACCGCGGTAAGAATATAGTACGCCGCGAGCAGTTTAATATAATACGACGCCGAACTAGTAAACCTAAGAGTAGCGTTAGATCTCGAGGAGATACCGACTATACTCGGAGAGTAGGAGAGAGAGCTAGTAATAGAAGCACGACGCCTCTCCTAGACCCCTTAGAAGGAAGAGGAAGGTACTATAGGCAGTAAATAGTAGTTATTTCATTTAATACGAAGAACTAACTATAACAGTTTAATATAATAGTACGAAGAGTCGACTACGAGATCGAATCTAAATCTCGAAATAGTTATAGAAGCCTTTATTAGCGATTCTATTACTAAGACTCGTGTTAGGTTTACTACGCCGCAAAATTAGGCGTAGGGTATTAGCCTTAGTAACTAAGAGGAACCCTAGGAGTAACGTATAGGCAAAACGCTACGCTCCGAGAAGTAGATATCGACGAATCCTACTTTAACGATAATAAAAGCGATAAAGAAAACTAAGACCTAGGATAGAACGGATCGTAGTTACCGGAACTATAGGAAGAAAGTTAAGAAACTACCGGGCTAGATACTATCGAGGAAGATTAGAATCCGGAAGAATTAAGCGAAGAAGATTCCTCCGAAGGAGAAGAGAGCGACACTAACGATAATAATAAACAACTAACCTTTACGATTAATGTACCTAAGAAATTATATAATATAATCGTATACCTATAAAGAAGGCACGAAGAATTCCTACCTAAGATAGGCGGACGAAGAATACTATACTCTATTAAGTTTAATAAGATACTCGACACCCTATAAGGTATAGCCTAGGGATACCTACTTATAGAAACAACCGAGAATTTTGTAACTACTATTATAGAACGACCGCCGATAGGGAGCCGAATAATAGGAACCGGATACCTTATACCGTAAGGAACATTTATATCGAATAAATTACGTAACGTAGTGTAACACGCACGCGTACTCTACTTAGAAACGTAGAAGATCTAGGAACGTTACCGAATATAGGTACGGATATAGAAAGGCCCGCGCTAGGTTTAAGCGGAGGCCTCGAGATACAAAGTATAACGTTCTACGTATAAATAGGGAAAAGGATTAACTCCCTAGGAATAAGCGACCGAAGGGAGTTATACAATATAGAAAAGGCTTAAGTATTACTAACGACAATAGTATTTCGAACTAAGATTATCGTTAACGGGTATAAGATAGATGCTATAATAGATTCCGGAGTAAGCGGGAACTTTACCTCTAAATTATTTATTATAAGATATAGGATCGCTACCTATAAGAAGAAAGAGGGTTATAAATTAATCGCGGTAGACGGGTTATCCTTACCTAGTATAGAGCGCAAGACGATACCGCTACTACTTACTATCTAACGGCACTACGAGGAGATTATCTTAGATGTTACTAATATAGCTAGTTATAACATCGTACTAGGTATACCTTAGTTACAAAAGCATAATCTAGTAATCTACTATAGAAGAGGAGTACTTATATTTAGGGAATACGATTGCGTTATCGACATTTAGCCTACGTAGTAGTAGCGTTCGCTAGTAGATAAGGTAAAGAGACAGCTAAATAGGATATTGATTGATTATTCCATTAACGTGCTATTTGAGTCAAAGACTATGCAACACGGGTCTCGAGAACGAGACCAAAATTTGAGAGAAGGAGAAAAGCCCCGTCGTACCCCGGACGTAAAAACTCCTTAAAAGATGCGAGCAACGCTCGCTATTCGAACCGTAAATCGAATATATTGCGGCGTAGTACGCGCGTACCCGGTAGTCGTGTCTTGTCGAGAATTGCGGTTTGTCGCCTTGCCCCGGGCGAGACAAGTTTTGCGCCCGTGTCTCGTTCTTGTTTTAAAAAGCCAAGCCGGCCGTACCCGTACGCACCGAGCAAAATCCCAAGAAACACCCGTTGCCTCTGTTTCAATCCAGTCGCGTTCTCCGGTCTCGAGTGTAGCTCCTCGGTCGCAGTGGCCTCGCTGTCGTCCCCCCCTCGGCCTCTCTTGGTTCCAGCCGTGCAGTATACGTGGTTTGCGCCCCTAAACGCCTCTCTTGGTTCCAGCCGGCAGTTTACGTGGTTTGCCGGGACGACAGGTAGACAGCGCCTTCGTTGTTCGAGCGACGTGTACGCTATGTACGTCGCTTTCCCTTCTCGCAGTTCCGGAGTTCTTGTTTGTAGATTTTGAGCGTATCTCGTTCGTTCGGTTCGTCCGACCTGTCTTTTCTTGTTTCGAGTCGAGTAGGCTTGTATTTTTCGAGAGAGAGAGTCTTAGTTTCTCTTCGTCGTAACGAAGATACTTACGTCGTCCGCCGCGTGAAGGCGCTCTCTATAGGACGACGCTAAATAGGATATAGCGTACGCTAAATAGAAGGATAGAAGAACTACCTTCGACCGGGATAGACACTAGCGTAGGGCCGCCGGGTTACGAAGTTACTAGTAGTAATAGAAGTAACGTACTATCGAAGGATACTAATATCTTAGAGTTAAGTATTCCTAAGGAGTATCGTAAGTAGTCGCGACTCTTTAAAGAGGAAAGAGGTAAGGATGCCTTACCTAAGTACTAACTATAGGATTATAAGATAAACATTTAGCTAGGGAAAGAGCCTCTATAGAGACCCCTATATTAAATGTCTAAGAAAGAGCTATAGACCCTACGAGAATAGCTAAAGGAGAAGCTAGCTAAAGGATAGATAAGAAGATCTACCTTAAGTGTAGGAACTCTATACATGTTCGTTCTAAAAGCAAACGGGAATTTACGACTTGTATAAGACTATAGGAAGTTAAACGAGATTACGATTAAGAACCGATACCCGCTACCTAACATCGAAGAAGTATAAGATAGATTAACCGGATTAGACTAGTATACGAAGATTAACCTACGAGATACCTTCTATACTATATAAATAGTAGAAGGAGAAGAATAGAAACCCGCCTTTAGGATAAGATACGGACTTTACGAATTCTTAGTTATACTAATAGGATTAACTAACGTACCGGTATCCTACTAAGACCTTATTAACAAAACACTTAGAGACCTACTTGACGTATACGTTATCGCTTATATAGACAACATACTAGTCTATACGAAAGGATCCCTATAGAAACATATAAAACAAGTCTAGGACGTCTTTAAACAACTTACGTAATTATAATTTAAAACGGCACCTAAGAAATACGAATTCTATAAGAAAGAAATTAAATTTTTAGGTTTTATTATTAGTACCGCGGGGATAACGATCGATCCTATAAAAACATAGTTAATTAGAGGATAGCTAGAACTAAAAACAGTTAAGGACGTATAGTTATTTCTTAGACTAGTAAACTATAACCGGAAATTTATTAAGGACTACGTAAAGACAGTAGTACTAATAATAATACTTACGAGGAAAGACGTTAACTAGAAATAGAGAAAAGAATAGATTAAAGCATTTAAGAAACTTAAAGAATAATACGCTTTAGCCCCTACGCTGCGACTATTTAATAGTAGTAAGGAAGTTTATATCGAGACTAACGCGTCTAATATAGCAATACGCGCGTATCTAATATAGATACACGATAGGAAAAGACACTTAGTAGCCTATTACTCCCGGAAAATAACTATAGCGGAATAGAACAACGATATCTATAATAAAGAGCTTCTAGCTATTATTACCGCTATATAACATTAGAGAGTATATATCGAGGGCTTACTAAAGTTAACAATTCTTTCTAACTATAAGAATCTTACGTACTTTACAACGATAAAGGAACTTACCCGAAGATAAGCCCGCTAGTTAGAGCTACTAGGATAGTATAAGTTTTAAATTAAATATACTCTAGGACGAGAGAATAGCCGCGCCGACGCGCTAAGCCGAAGAAGCAACTATATAGAAGGAAAAGAACTAGTATAACATAAAATACTAAAGATAAACCCGGACGGAAGTCTTAGTACTAATATAAGAGAATTTAATAACATCGTACGGATATTAGGCGATAAGGACGAACAATTCCCTATATCGTAAGGAAAATACTAAGTACTAAAAGATCGAGAAGAAGAATGTATATGATAATATTACGACGGACTAACTTATAGACACCCTAGAACTTTAAAGACAATAGACCTAATATAACGTAGCTTCTCATTCCTATAGATAAGATAAAAGGTGCTACGCTACATTAAGCAATGCGTATACTACTAACGAAACAAGGCTGCGAGACATGTAAAATACGGTTACCTACAGTTTAGGACACTACCGATAAAACTATAGGACGAAGTCACAATAGACTTTATTACGAAACTCCTACCGTTAAAAGATTAAGTTACGAAATAACTATACGACATAATACTAGTTATAGTTAATAGACTTACGAAATACGTACACTTTATTCCTACATTAGAGACGTATAATGTAGAGTAGCTCAGATACCTCGTACTAGATAGACTTATCTAATACTATAGATTCCCTTAAGCGTTTATAACGGATAGAGATAAACTATTTACATCAAATTACTAGAAAACGCTTATAGGAACCATCGGAATTAAACATAAGCTATTAATAGCATATTATCTAGAAACAGACGGATAGACCGAGAGGATAAATTAGACGCTAGAACAATATATACGGCACTACGTTAACTACGCACAAGACAACTAGGTTCTATTACTACTAATAGCATAGATTGTACTAAATAACTATAAATTAGAGACAACTTTAACGACAACTTTAACGACGACAACTTTAACGACACTATTTTATATAAACTTTAGGAAAGATCCTAACCTATTCGGAATACCTAGATCCTACCTATAAGCCAAAAGAGCGATCGTGACGACGGATACTCTTAAGGAAGTGTATTAAGAAACACGTAAGGCGATCGAAGATATATAATATAAACTATCTTAATAACGGTAAGATACGAGAAAAATAGCACCTCTACTAAAAGAGGGGGATAAGGTCTATCTCCTTATAAAAGACTTAAGAATAAGAAGATAGACTAAGAAACTAGATTATGTTAAGGTCGGACCATTTTCTATCGATAAAGTTATAGGACTAGTTAACTACCGCCTACGACTACTACCTAACGCTAAAATCTACCTAGTCTTCTATATCTCTAAGTTAGAACCCGTAGACGCCGAAACACCCTACTAGGAAAGCTTCTATTTCGAGCTAGAAGTAGAAAACGAATTCGAAGTCGAAAAAATCCTAGATAAAAAAGGTTAGCGATACCTTATTAAGTAGAAAGGATACGACAAATTAGAAAATACCTAGTGTTACGGTCCGGATTGAGCCACGACGACACGCCTAACTATTAGCTACAGAAATCACGTGCGCCGCACGAGATTACTCGCTTACTAGCGACTTGGTAATTCGAGATTACTCGCTTACTAGCGACTTAGTAATTCGAGATCACTCGCTCACTAGCGATTGAGTAATTAAGACTAAGACTAGCAATGTCTCCTTTGTATTTAGGAACGCTAAGAATCCTTATGGTTTCGACGCGTTTAACTTATGTTACTATCTCACTGATTGGAATACAACTCTTATTCCAATTATTTATCTTCGCTTAGCTTACTTTAGCCTCTCTAAAGAATACCGCCACGTGACTTGACTTATCTCTCCTTTAAGACTAGCCCTAGAACGAGACATAACACTTTAAACGCCCTTAGGATAAGCGCTACTTAAGCAGCTAGTAGGGGAACACCCGCCCCTAGCGAAGTAGGAAGCATCCGCCGTACGCTACTATAATAGACTACTACGAAGGACGATAAGTCTAATAACGATAACGAGCCTACTCTAAGGAAGAACGACGTTAAGGCTACTAAGCTAGACCTCTTCTATAGAGATAGGGCTAAGTTCGACGACTAGATTAATTAGATAGATATGTATCTTATGTTCAACCTAGTCGATGCTAATAAAAGAACTATCTTCGCTATTACGTACCTTCGCGGAAGTGCGTAGAACTAGATTAAACCTTACCTTAAGGAATACCTTAAAGGTATAGGACGATTAGACCCTACCGGAATGTTTAGGAGCTACACTCTCTTTAAAGAAAAGATAAAATCAATCTTTAGAACCTCGAACGAAGTCTAATAGGCTATACGAATTATTTAACACCTAAACCAGAAGACGTCTACTTTAGAGTATGCCGCCAAATTCAAAGAATACGGACAAATTACCGGATAGGACTAGACGGCGTTAATAACTATGTTCCGACGTAGACTTAAGGACTCCGTTAAGGACGAGTTAATAAGACACAGAGGACGGATTACTAACCTCGAAGAGCTAATAAAGGCGTCGATTAACATCGATAACTAGCTCTAGGAACGACACTAGGAAAAGAAACACGACTCTAAAGTAGGAGGTATAGTAGGATACACTCCGAATCGTAGACCCTTAGGAGGATACGTTACGAAGGGAGAATTCTTACGATAAAGCCAGCCCTACTATAGACTACAGCTAATGGAACTAGACGTTACCTAACGAGGACGGAGAATCGATAAGAGTAGGGGCTACGGAAAGCCCTTTAAAGGAAAAGGAAAACTTATATACTATGCCTATAGTAAGGAAGGTTACATAGCGCGGGATTGCCGCGGCAAGAATATAGTGCGCCGCGAGCAGTTTAATATAATGCAACTAAAGGTAGGCAAATCTAGGAGTAGTATTAGACCCCGACAATTTAACTATACCTAGAGAGTAGAGGAGAAGGATAGCAACCGGGTTACGACGCCTCTCCTAGACCCCTTATAAGGACGAGGAGGATACTGTATTTAATAACATACACTACTACCGAATAACTAACAATTAAGGACTATTAGATTGTTTAGCATAATAGTACGAGGAGTTAACTATAAAGTTAAGAAGGAATCTCGATACGGTTACGGAAGCCTTTACTAGCGATTCTGTTACTAGGACTCGTATTAAACCTACTATAACGCTAAGTTAGTCGTCCTATAGAGAGCGCCTTCACGCGGCGGACGACGTAAGTATCTTCGTTACGACGAAGAGAAACTAAGACTCTCTCTCTCGAAAAATACAAGCCTACTCGACTCGAAACAAGAAAAGACAGGTCGGACGAACCGAACGAACGAGATACGCTCAAAATCTACAAACAAGAACTCCGGAACTGCGAGAAGGGAAAGCGACGTACATAGCGTACACGTCGCTCGAACAACGAAGGCGCTGTCTACCTGTCGTCCCGGCAAACCACGTAAACTGCCGGCTGGAACCAAGAGAGGCGTTTAGGGGCGCAAACCACGTATACTGCACGGCTGGAACCAAGAGAGGCCGAGGGGGGGACGACAGCGAGGCCACTGCGACCGAGGAGCTACACTCGAGACCGGAGAACGCGACTGGATTGAAACAGAGGCAACGGGTGTTTCTTGGGATTTTGCTCGGTGCGTACGGGTACGGCCGGCTTGGCTTTTTAAAACAAGAACGAGACACGGGCGCAAAACTTGTCTCGCCCGGGGCAAGGCGACAAACCGCAATTCTCGACAAGACACGACTACCGGGTACGCGCGTACTACGCCGCAATATATTCGATTTACGGTTCGAATAGCGAGCGTTGCTCGCATCTTTTAAGGAGTTTTTACGTCCGGGGTACGACGGGGCTTTTCTCCTTCTCTCAAATTTTGGTCTCGTTCTCGAGACCCGTGTTGCATAGTCTTTGACTCAAATAGCACGTTAATGGAATAATCAATCAAACGCTAAGTTAGGCGTAGGGTACTAGCTACGATAACTAGTAGGAACCCTAGGAGCTTAACACGGACAAAACAAGCTCTAAGAAGTAGACATAGACGAATCTTACTTCGATAACGACAATAAAGAAAACTAGGATCTAGAATAGAACGGACGCTAGTTACTAGCACTAGAACAATAAATAGACGAACTAGATACTATCGAAGAAGATTACGTACCGGAGGAGTTAAGCGAGGACTCATCCGAAGAAGAAGAGAGCGACACCGACGACGAAAACGAAGTATACACATTTACGGTAGACGCGCTAAAGAAACTCTATAAGTTAATTATCTACCTCTAACGACGGTACGAAGAATTCCTACTAAAGTTCTTAGGGAAGCGATACCTAAACCCTAACGAATTCGATAAGACACTCGATATAATAAGGGGCATAGTATAGGGCTACCTAACTATAAATAATACTAAGAACTTAGCTAAAGCGGTTATCGAACGACTACCTATAGGAAGCCGAATAACGGATACCGGATACCTAATACCGGTAGGAACTTTCGTCTTAAACGAACTACGAACAGTAGTATAGCATATACGGGCTCTCTACTTAGAATCGTAGAAGATCTAGGAACGTAATAGACTACAAGTATAGATATAGGGCAACGGGCTATAGGTTCTAGCCGAAGCCTCTAGGTACGAAGTATAGCAAACTATATACTATTCGGGAAAAGGATTAGCTCCCTAGGAATAAGCGACCGGAGGGAGTTATATAATACTTAGGCTCACGTATCGACATTAAATATAGTTTTCTAGACATAAGCAATTGTTAACGGACATAAGACTAGTGTCATAATCGACTTAGGAGTAGCGGGGAATTTTATCTCCGAGTCTTTTATAAGAAGAAACGGGTTCGCTACCTTAAAGAAGAAATAGAGTTACGAGTTAATCGCGGTAAACGGATTATCGTTACCTAGCGTAGAATAGGAGACGACACTATTGCTACTAGCTATCTAATAGCACTACGAGAATATTACCTTAGATATCACTAATATAGCTAGTTATAACATAGTATTAGGTATGCCTTAGTTAAGAAAGCATAATCTAGTAATCGACTAGAGAAGAGGAGTACTTACATTTAGGGAATACAACTACTTTATCGACATTTAGCCTACGCATCGATAGCGGACGATAGTAGATAAGGTAAGGAAACAGCTTAATGCATTTAAGCTTACGCCGAATAGAAGGATAGAAGAACTACCTTCGACCGGGATAGATACTAGCGTAGGGCCGCCGGGTTACGAAGTTACTAGAAGTAATAGAAGTAACGCACTATTAAAGAATACTAACATCTTAGAGTTAAGTATTCCTAAGGAGTATCGTAAGTAGTCGCGACTCTTTAAAGAGGAGAAAGGTAGAACCGCCTTACCTAAGTACCGCCTATAGGATTATAAGATTAACATTTAGCTAGGGAAAGAGCCTCTATAGGGACCCCTATATTAAATGTCTAAGAAAGAGCTATAGACCCTACGAGAATAGCTAAAGGAGAAGCTAGCTAAAGGATAGATAAGAAGATCTACCTTAAGTGTAGGAACTCTATACATATTCGTTCTAAAAGTAAACGGGAAGTTACGACTCGTATAAGACTATAGGAAGTTAAACGAGATTACGATTAAGAACCGATACCCGCTACCTAACATCGAAGAAGCATAAGATAGATTAACCGGATCGGACTAGTATACGAAGATTAACCTACGAGATGCCTTCTATGCTATACGAATAGTAGAAGGAGAAGAATAGAAAACCGCTTTTAGAATAAGATACGGACTTTACAAATTCTTAGTTATGCTAATAGGATTAACTAATGCACCCGCATCCTATTAGGACCTTGTTAACGAAACACTTAGAGACCTACTCGACGTATGCGTTATCGCCTACATAGACGATATACTAGTCTACACGAAAGGATCCCTATAGGAGTATATAAGACAAGTCTAGGACGTCTTCGAACGACTTACACGTTTAGGATTCAAGACAGTACCCGAGAAATGCGAATTTTATAAGAAAGAAGTTAAATTCTTAGGCTTTATTATTAGTACTATAGGGATAACGATCGACCCTATAAAGACACAGTTAATTAGAGAATAGCTAGAACCGAAAATAGTTAAGGACGTACAATCATTCCTTAGACTAGCGAACTACAACCGGAAATTCATTAAGGATTACGTAAAGACAGTAGTACTAATAACGATGCTTACGAGGAAAGACGTTACTTAGAAATAGGGAAAGGAACAGATTGAAGCATTTAAGAAACTTAAGGAACAATGCGCTTTAGCCCCTACGCTTCGACTATTCGATAGTAGTAAGGAAGTCTACATCGAGACCGATACGTCTAATATAGCAATAGGCGCGTGTCTAACATAGACATACGACGTATAGAGACACCTAGTAGACTATTACTCCCGGAAAATAACTATAGCGGAATAGAACTACGACATCTATAATAAAGAGCTTCTAGCCATTGTTACCGCTATACAACATTAGAGAGTATATATCGAGGGCCTACCGAAGTTAACGATTCTTTCTAACTATAAGAATCTTATGTACTTCACGACGACAAAAGAACTTACCCGAAGGCAAGCCCGCTAGTCGGAGCTGCTAGGATAGTATAAGTTCGAAATTAAATATACTCTAGGACGAGAGAATAGCCGCGCTAACGCGCTAAGCCGAAGAAGCGACTATATAGAAGGAAAAGAACTAGTGTAGCATAAAGTACTAAAGATAAACCCCGACGGAAGTCTTAGTGCTAACGTAAGAGAATTTAATAACATCGTACGGATATTAGGCGATAGGGACGAACAATTCCCTATATCGTAAGGAAAATACTAAGTACTAAAAGATCGAGAAGAAGAATGTATATGATAATATTACGACGGACTAACTTATAGACACCCTAGAACTTTAAAGACAATAGACCTAATATAACGTAGCTTCTCATTCCTATAGATAAGATAAAAGGTGCTACGCTACATTAAGCAATGCGTATACTACTAACGAAACAAGGCTGCGAGACATGTAAAATACGGTTACCTACAGTTTAGGACACTACCGATAAAACTATAGGACGAAGTCACAATAGACTTTATTACGAAACTCCTACCGTTAAAAGATTAAGTTACGAAATAACTATACGACATAATACTAGTTATAGTTAATAGACTTACGAAATACGTACACTTTATTCCTACATTAGAGACGTATAATGTAGAGTAGCTCAGATACCTCGTACTAGATAGACTTATCCGATACTACGGATTTCCTTAAGCGTTCATAACGGATAGAGACAAGTTATTTACATCGAACTACTAGAAGACGCTTATAGGGACGATCGGAATTAAACATAAGCTATTAATAGCATATTATCCGGAAATAGACGGATAAACCAAAAGGATGAATTAAACGCTAGAACAATACCTACGATACTACATTAATTATGTATAAGATAACTAGGTTTCATTACTACTAATAGCGTAGATTGCACTAAATAACTACAAATCGGAGACAACTTTAACGACACTATTCTATACGAACTTTAGTAAAGATCCTAACCTATTCGGAACACCTAGATCCTACCTACAAGCCGAAAGAGCAATCGTAACGACGGACACTCTTAAGGAAGTGTATAAAGAAACACGCAAGGCGATCGAAGATACATAACATAAACTGTCTCGATAACGGTAGGATACGAGAAAAATAGCACCTCTACTAAAAGAGGGGGATAAGGTCTATCTCCTTACAAAAAACTTAAGAATAAGAAGATAGACTAAGAAACTAGATCACGTTAAGGTCGGACTATTTTTTATCGATAAAGTTATAGGGCTAGTTAACTACCGCCTACGATTACTACCCGACGTAAAAATCTACCTAGTCTTCTACATGTCTAAGTTAGAACCCGCGGACGCCGAAACACCTTACTAGGAAAGCTTCTATTTCGAGCCGGAAGCAGAAAACGAATTCGAAGTTAAAAAAATCCTAGATAAGAAAGGTTAGCGATACCTTATTAAATAGAAAGGATACGACGAATTAGAAAATACCTAGGAACTAGAAAAGAACCTATAAAACTGTTAACAAAAGATCCGAGAATACTATAAGAAAAATAAAGACCTATAAGTTAACCCGCGGGAAGTAGTTCGGGCACCTCCTAGAACTCGTTAGCGAGACCCTTAATAGCACCCTATGTGCCTAGTAACAAGTTGAGAGCTAGACCCTTATAAGGGATATCCGAAGGAAGTAAAGAAGCCTCTTCTATCTCCTACTCCTTAATCTCCCTTTCCTCGACGGAAATCGCCTCCTCGGCGCGACGATCTACTAGATCCATCTACTAACGTAAGCGCTCCTCGCGCGCGCGAGTAATCTTTAGGTCCTCGAGAGCCTTCTTATAAACCCGCATCGCCTCCTCCTAAGCGGACCGAGACTCCTGGATTTTCTAACGAAGACGAGTCTTCTCCTCTACTAACCTCTTAAACTCCGACTAAGTTACTCTTACATCGCACCTTTAGCCGCGACGAAGACACTTACTACACTTCCCGGAACGAATGTGCACTTTACACACGCGACTATGCTTTTTACACGTTAAGCATTTCTTAACTATAACTTCTCCCGCGGATTTAACAAACTCGTAGAGACGGCGGCGACGGATAGTGCTAGAAGGACGTTAGTAGATAGGCATCGTAAAAGGAAGAAGCTATACGCGAATACATAGAGGATACCGTTCGTTATAAGTAAGCTTAAGGGACTAAGCTAGGCTAGAAGGGGGATAGTGTTACGGTTTAGTCTAAACGGTAGCCCCGACTAGACATACGTAATACTAATTACTTAGAGACACGTAATACTAATCATCTAGATGCACGTAACACTAATCACTTTACGGACTAATTAGTGTAATTAGTATGCTTAGTAGGACTAATTAAGGTAATTAGACTAAGCTATAGGCTCTACGCTGCGAATCTCTTTTATATTTAGGAACGCTAGAAACCCTTATGGTTCTAATGCGTTCAACTTATGTTACTATCTTACTAATTGGAATACAACTCTTACTCTAATCATTTATCTTCGCTTAGCTTACTTTAGCCTCTCTAAAGAATACCGCTACGTAACTTAACTTATCTCTCCTTTAAGACTAGCCCTAGAACGAGATAATAACACATAACTGTTAGTAAAAAATCTAGGAATACTATAAAACCAAAAAACGGCTAGCCGACTAAGCTACCGATTAGCGACTAGTCGGCCGGGAATAGCTAAGGTAGGAATCGAACCTACAACCTCCCTTCTGAATAGCGGAATAACGCTCTACCCTTAAGCCACCTAACCAATTAATAAGAGTAAGGGGAGACTTACAACTTATATCCCCTACTATAACGGGCTACCTAGTAGAACTAGAAGGGACGGAGAAGTCGATTGCGTTATTAACAAAGTCGATCGAGGACTATATAGTAGGAGAGAGACTAATAGTCGCATCGGCAGTAGGACAATCGACGTCCTTAATCTCTCTAGAGACCTCTATTTCGGTCTCTAAACACTACGCCTTCTTACGTGCGCGCTCCTCCGCTTAGCGAAGTATTGCCTTATCCCGTATTAACCGTACTAAGATCTCCGTAAGCTCTTCCTTATCCTTTTCGACCTTTTTCCGGTACTCCTCCCGGGTCTTATTAAGAGACTCCTAGGATAGGTTTATACACTTACGTCCGCAACGAACATACTCCGAATACCGAAGCCGAAAATTGCCTTCTATAGCGACATAGGATAAACCGTTAAAGAAGTAATAGTTACACGCGAGATCTACTAGACGACCGTGTTCGTTAATTTCCTTAGTAAGCCGGAGACGGTTTTTAGAAGAAGAAGAAGACATCGTTATAGGCCGCAAAGAGGGGACATTATGTTATCTTATACAAGCTTCGGGACGAAGCTAGGCTAGAAGGGGGATGGTGTTACGGTCCGGATTGAGCTACGACGACACGCCTAACTATTAGCTATAGAAATCACGTACGCCGCACGAGATCACTCGCTTACTAGCGACTTAGTAATTCGAGATCACTCGCTTACTAGTGACTTAGTAATTCGAGATTACTCGCTTACTAGCGATTAAGTAATTAAGACTAAGACTAGTAATGTCTCCTTTATATTTAGGAACGCTAAGAACCCTTATGGTTTCGACGCGTTCAACTTATATTACTATCTCACTAATTGGAATACAACTCTTATTCCAATTATTTATCTTCGCTTAGCTTACTTTAGCCTCTCTAAAGAATACCGCCACGTAACTTGACTTATCTCTCCTTTAAGACTAGCCCTAGAACGAGACATAACACCTAGGAACCAAAACAACACCTACGAAACTATTAGTAAAAGATTAGACAATACTAAAAATAGGTCCGCCGATACGACTAACGATAATCGATCTCTCGGCTAACGAGCGACTAGGGTATGAATCGAACCTACGACCTTAAGAGTATAGATAGCTTACGCTCTACTACTAAGCTACCTAGCCGATTAATAAGAACAGGGATATAACTTATAAAATAAATACCCTAATAAGTTTCTACCCCTAGGGACTCGCCCTAGGGCTCCGCTCTAGAAAGCGCCGCCTAGTCGTTTACGGGCATCTCTAGGATATCCGAGAAAGAAACTAGCGAAGACGACACCTCTACCCCTAACGCCTACTCTAGAGACGCTAGCTCCTCGCGCGCCTCTTCTTCCTCGAGCTCCTCTAACTCCTTAGCGACGGCGTCGTTAGTGCGACGCTTAGCTAAGCGTAGCTATTTCCGAAGACGAATCTTACGTATCTTTAGCCGTACCTCCTCCTCTTTAATCCTCTTAAGCTCTAGCTTAAGTTTATCGCGCGAATTACGAAGACGTTCCTACTCCGGCCGAGAAAGATATACGTCGTAATCCTTATAGCCTTTTCGAATATAGGCCGAACACTTCCTAGACTAAGAACCTACGATATACTTTACTACCGCGCCCGATGATCGAGACTTCTAACAATTTATATATAGAGCTATTTTAATACTAGAGGTTTTAGTATCTAGAGTAAGTTATTAACGGCGTTTATAGGAGGAAGAAGATATAGTTAACTATTACTATAAGAAATAATAACGGCTTATAGAGCTTTGGGACGAAGCTAGGCTAAAAAGGGGATAGTATTACGGAATGATTCTAATAGACCCTAGAATTATAATAACGAGACGAGCACGTAACTTATCCTACCTAAGCGCTTAGACTTAGGGCGATTAGACTACTTATACTTAGACTAATTAGACTACTTATACTTAGAGTAATTAGACTAATTACCGAGATCTATGAATCTCCTTTATATTTAGGAACGCTAAGAATCCCTTATAGTTTCGATACGTTCAACTTACTATTTAATATTACTGTTTAGAATATACTATAATATAACCTCTACCTTACTGCTACTTAGTCTCTACGAGACAAGACAGCTACTGCTTTATTACTCTCCCTTAACTTCCTATCGGCCCGAGAACAAAACCGATTAAGCTTATCTTCTTAACTTGTAATATTATTAGGTTATACTAAACCTAATAGTAAGCTATCTCTAGTATTAGTAAGAAAGACACTCCCTAGGTATTAAAGAAGATTATAATTATCGTAAAAGCTAGTATAATTAAGAAGTACTACTAGTTAGTAAAGGTATATTCCGTACGAGTAACCTAAACTATAGCTTCGATTTAGGTCGCTATAATAAAGGTACTACTAGCGACTAAAGTAAGCTATCTAGAGGTTAATATCTATCTAGAGGTATAAGAGAGAATCTTCTAGTATTATAGAGCGGTAAACTTAGACACCTACTAGAGAGTATATTAGTAATATTTAGAAACGGAAAGTATCCTACAATACTTATATAATATTATCCGCTAGTAGTAGGTACTATTAAAGCTATCTCTACTAAGCTAGCTATAATAGTAGAGTAGTATATTATAGTCGTAATAAAGTACCTATAAGGTTGCGGCTATTAGTATAGACTCGTAATATTGTATATTTGCCTAGTTTAGTATACTTACTAGAATAGTCTAGTATACCTACTATTTAAGAATCTAATAGATAGTAACACTAGAATAAACTCTTACGATACTATATATACTAATACGAAGCCTAGTACGCTTAAGAAGCTAAAATTACGCTTAAACTCCTACGTCTTTCCGTCGTCCTACGGAGAGCGCCTTTACGCGGCGGATAACGTAAGTATCTTCGTTATAGCGAAGAGAAACTAAGACTCTCCCTCTTAAAACTCCCTCTTAAAACGCGACGTCTTTTATCGAAAAATAACCGAGCTTCCTTAAAGAAAGACGCCTATTTTGGAGCCTACGGCGGGACGGATACCTCGAATACGGACGAAGGAGAAAGGAAGAGAAGAGAGAAGAAGGGAGAACGCGCCCGGATATCTATTAACGAAGACCTCGAAACTACTTAAAAGAAGAGAGAACGCGGCGGACTTACTCTTCGGATAACGACGGCCGTATAAAACGGGTATTCTCGCTACGAATCTATCGAGGTAACCTAAACCTCGAAGAGATGATATAAAGAAGACGGTCGAAGACTTTCTACGGAGGGGACGGGCTATTAGAGATACTGCCTCTCTCTCTCTCTCTTATATTCTCGAATTTAGCGTTTATATAACGGGACCGCCCGGCGCGGTAAAGAAACACGGTTATAATCTTAAAGAAATAAGACCCGACCGGTTGCAATTTTTAAAATAGGTATAACTTATCTTACCCGGGGTAAGTAGATAACTCGTAAAACACGGATAAGATATAACTACCGGGTACGCGACGTACTACGCCGTAATATATTCAACCTTTATCTCAAATACCGAGCCTCGCTTACGAGCTTTTAAGGAGTTTTTATATTCGGGGTACGACGTAGCTTTTCTCCTTTTCTTAAATTTTAGTCCTATTTTTAGGACCCGTATTATATAGTCTTAGATTCGTAAAGTACGTAAATAGAATAATTAATTAATTAATTAATTAAACCCTACGTCTTTCCTATACGTAGTATATCTTAGCTATTATAGGTAGTATTATCCTAGATACCTTCTCTATCCGCGCTATTAATATTGTTATAGTTTAGTAAGGTATAATTAATATCGCGTTTTAATCCCGACGCTTCTAACGCCTCCGTAAAACCCTTTAACTTAACATTATAGTAGTATAGCTCTATAGAGCGTCTATAGAGTAAAAATCCTCCGTACATAATGTAGGATAATAAGATTAAATAGGGAAGCTTACTTACAGTATATAGGAAGAGGCTTATACTACCTCTAAATACTAAACTAGGTCTATACTTAGCGAAGACCAGTGCTATATAATAGCGACCCACTTACGGTCGACATCTATGCGTCGTAAGAGCACGTTAGCCGGGTAGAGGCATGCTATATGCAGCTACTCGATAGAGCGGGTTTCGAGCGTTAATAAAAATAAATCGTAAGAGGGTAGAGAAAAAGGCGAAGGACAAAGCGAGGAGACGATCTTGTTTGTCTCCACCGCCAAGCAGGAGCGTCTCGTGCTAATTGGTCTCACCCGTGATGCAGGCCTCAGATATCCCTGCTTAGCGTGTTTTCCTGCGGACTTCTCATCATGACACTTTTTCTTGATTAACGAGTATCAGCTGAATATTGTACAACCTCCGTATATACTTCACTGCGATGTACGCAGCTTAGGTGATTCCCCTCGGGATGGTTGTTCCCCCCTTGACACCGGGCTTCGGCTTTCCTATGGCCGCCTCTGGGGACTAAGAAGCGCGATGAATGAGCCAGAACGACAACGAGCACCAGCGAAGATCAGAACCAAGACGCAGTCCACAATCATAGGACTTGCCCCAACCAGGAACGGCCCCTTCGCATCCGCCAGCGTTTCGAGCAATGTCAGAGCCTTATGCATCCGCTCCAACCCCTCCTTCGCCGCACCTCTCTCCTGCTCCCGAAATTGTGCATAGAACGAGGAGCCATTCTGGACGTATAGCATAAGCTATGTAGTAGCCTTATTAACAACGTCCGTACATTCTCTCGTGCGTGCTCTAGTCTCTAGCGTGCTGCCTCTCATATTTGGTTCCCGGTCGGCGTACATGTCTTCTAGGTACTCCAGGATTGCGTTGCTTTGGAAAATGTATCGGCCCGGTTCGTTCCCTTCTAGACGGCGGCGGATCTTAAGGATCGGAAGTGTACTAGGTGGCTTTCCGTCGACGGTTCCATTCCCTCCGGACCCACGTCGACTGGGATGAAGTCGAACTTGTCGGCTATGGGTTTTTCTTGCAGGTAGATTGTAATGCCGCGTGGATAGAGGCCTATTGGCAGCACCCAGGGGCGGGTCTTACGTTGCAACCCCGTTTGGCTCGCCATGTTCGTCGGTATATCTAGAAGGTATTGCTTTGGAATGGAGAGACGTGCAGACAATGTCTACCGTCCTTATAAACTTGTCGGGCCTGAACACGGTCGTCACGTGTGTCTGGGATGCCAAGCAAGAAAGTCTCCGAAAGCGACAAAGCGGCGACATCTTGCCAGTGACATCTCAGTCTTGTATGCATTACAGTGTCCCTAAATATCTTTCGCGCTCATGTCAAAGTCTCCGCGACTAGAGAGAAGCGCAGTCCTGGCAGCGCGGCGTCTTTCGAGAATCAGAATATCATCTCTCCGTTCGCGGGTTTTCCAATAGGATGGCCGCTTTGCCAATAGCGTAGTCCTCTCTCGTAGTAAGGGACCTAGTATCATTCCGGAAATTGAGGACACTATAAGCGCTTGTGGTCCTGGGCTCAAAGAGTGAGTACGTTACTCATACGAGTCTCATCAACATAGCCTCGTTTGTGGCCAGACACCTCCAGCTGCAAAGTCCTCCCAGCTGACCAGCGCTTTCTGTACGCTGGATACGAGATCTGCGCGCCTCGTTCCACGTCGAACGGCTCACCAGTGCGACGGCCATCGACTAGCCAGACTGCTTTCAGTGACACTCCCGGATCCCAACGCCCGACATCTCCCTGAACACTACTTCCCGATGACTTGGTTGCGTTAATAGAGGGCGGAGACTGACGTGCCAATGCAGCTTCGTGGCCACCAGACGCTATGACCTCATCCCACAGATTTCCTCGGCTCGACTGCTCCGTCACAGAATCTGCCAAAGGCGTCTCGCCCGTTGGGCTATGATCTCGAGTCCAATTCACGACCAGATCGAGGTAGTTCCAGATGGGACGAAGCTGATAATTACCGCCATGGATTTGCTTGTCGAGGATCGTCACGTTGGCCCATTCAGGTCCACCGAGCGCGGAGACTGTCTTCTGGAACTCTTCAACTCCTTCGTTGAGGAAGTAGTTGTCCCAGGAACCAACATATATGAACATTCGGTTCCGGAGCACTTCATCCAAGTTGCGCTCGTTATCCCAGTTGTCGGATATGTACTGTGCCAAGTCCATGGGCTTCCAGTACTCCACTGCCTCGGGGTACACTTCGCCAGTGACTTTGTCCCAAGGTTCCAACGGGTATCCATTCACACCTTGCACGCCGAAGACAGCGTTCCAGACATCCCACTGCTGGGATGACCTCGAGTTCGTACCAAAGGTGAGCTCCCAGTGATTCTCTTGTTCGACTGTCGTAACATCCGTCAGGGTGCCATTGATAACCTCACGTATCGAGTATATCTTGCTACCATCAGGTCTCGTGTATGCGTTCGAAGCGTTGTACAGAGGGATATCCTGATGCCTTCTGAAGCTCAGTGAGTCTGGATAAGACGAGAAGCAGGCACCGAAGAGGTCAGGTCTGAAAACGAGGTTTGCAGCGGATTCCCAGCCTCCGGTGCTGCCGCCATCCTGGATCCGCCCAAAGGGCTTAGCTATGGTGTTGAAGTGGGCATCGATGTAAGGAATAAGCTCATCGTTGATGGCATCACCATACGGACCAATGTTGGCAGTGTTGACGGCGTATGAGTCGTCGTAGAATGGTGTCTCGTGGCGGAAGGTCACCTGGAGGGCAATTTTAGCAACAGCACTGTTTGTGAAGATGCTCGTCGACAAGACGATCTTATTCACGCACCATGATCAATTTAGGTGTAGGTCTGTCTGTCGTGTTGGGTACGACGCCGCTGTCCCAAGCAGTTGTAAATTCATCATTTGTGGTATAGCCATACAAACCACTGTCGGCTGGCCAGTGACTCTGATGATAGAGGACTGGGTACCTCGTCTCTCTGTCGGTATCGTCATATCCAGATGGGAGGAGCACATTAGCACCGATATACATATCTCGGTTCCAGAATTGGCTCAGGACGTCGCTACGGATTTTTACGTGCTTGAGAAGATTGGTGTCTTGGTAATTGCCTTGACTGCAACCACCTGTCTCTGTGCCGTTGAATTTCCATCGTACTCCAACGGCCTACAGTACGTAGTGAGATAAAATGGTCGTCATTTATGTTGGCGGGGTGTGGGTCGAGAGGAGAGCATGATCATGTCAACATCTGAAAAGGTCGTGAAGCAGATGACCAGGTTAAAGATAAGGTGACACCACCAACCATGTGGTTCCCGTGCCGAGAGACCCTGCAACAGTTATGTTGATCACAGGGGAAACATCATCTTATGCAGATGAACATGTACGGTAACATAGCATCCACTCACAGCCATATCGCGGAATTCTATCGTACTGAAATCGCCGTTCGTACGTGTCCGGCATACCACGTCAACTCGCAGAAAGCCTCGTGGTATCGCGACAACAACGACCGCATGTCAGCCTCACGATAGCACACCCACTCCATAATGGAGAACTCCACGTCTCCTCCAACGCATGCACGAAGGCGAAGCGGATCTTTACTACTCGGAGCAGCTGCGGGCAGTAACACTGCAGAACACCGGCGCCGGAGTCAAACAGGAGAGGGAGGCAGGCACCCCGAAGATCGATCCGGATCAGAAGCATCAGCAGGAACGCTCAGCGACGATCTCGAACTGGACGACATGCGATCCGAAGAAGAAGAAGAAGAAGAAGAAGAAGAGCTAGACGAAGACGAAGAGACCGGCCTCACACACAATGAACGCAAAAAGCGGCGGCGGCGGAAACGCCAAAACACCCACCTCGACGAACGGATCGCATCCTCTTCCTCCGCAGACCAAAAATCAGAAGAAGGAATCGCCAAAGCCGTGATGCTCCGACACATAATCATCAACGCCCTGCTCATAACTCTCTGGTACACCTTCTCCATCTCCATCTCCGTCTACAACAAATGGATGTTCTCCTCCGAGAATCTAGACTTCCACTTCCCCCTCTTCACCACATCCATCCACATGCTCGTGCAATTCTCCGCCGCAGCAATAACAATCTGGTTCTTCCCGCAATTCCGGCCCTGGAACGCCACAGACCTCCACAGCGAGTCTCACTCGGGACCTTACTCCCGCATCGAAAACGACGAAGATGACGCCGATACATCCACCACCCCCCAGAACGCTTCGAGGAAGGCACCATTAATGACCCGCACCTTCTACCTCACGCGCATCGCCCCCTGCGGCACCGCCACAGCCCTCGACATCGGCCTGGGAAACTTCAGCCTCCGCTTCATAACACTAACCTTCTTCACCATGTGCAAATCCAGCGTGCTCGCCTTCGTACTCCTCTTCGCCTTCATCTTCCGTCTAGAATCTCCCACCTGGAAGCTCTGCAGCGTGATCCTGACAATGACGGTGGGAGTGATCATGATGGTATCCGGCGAAGCAGCATTCAACGCATTGGGGTTCATCATGGTCATGACCGCGTCGTTCTGCTCGGGCTTTAGATGGAGTCTCACCCAGATTCTGCTCTTGAGGAATAAGGCGACGAGTAACCCCTTCAGTAGCATTTTCTTCCTGACGCCGGTGATGTTCCTGGTCCTGTTTCTTCTGGCGCTGCCAATCGAAGGACCGAAACAAGTCCTAGCCGGCCTTGCAGGATTGGGAGAACAGAAGGGACCCTTTCTAGGCGCCATGATCATGCTCTTCCCTGGAGTGCTGGCCTTCATGATGGTTGCAGCAGAATTCGCATTACTACAGCGATCGTCCGTGGTTACACTATCGGTCTGCGGGATTTTTAAGGAAGTTCTGACAATATCGGCTGCGAGCTTGACGTTCGGAGATGAATTGTCACCAATCAACATTTCTGGACTGGTGGTGACGATTGCTAGCATTGCGGCTTACAACTGGGTCAAGTATGACAAGATGAAGCGCGAGGCGAAGAGGGAGGCGCATCAGATGATTGAGGACGATGGGTTAGGGGGTGGCGTGCCTGCAGGGAAGTTGCAGTCTTCGGAAGATGATGGTGATGCTTTTGCGGTTGGGAGGGACAGCACGAGTACGCACGACGGCCTTATGAGGCACAGCATAAGTCTGGCGACACACCATGTCGAGCCGGGTGGGCAGCATAGCATAGCGAACGGGAGTTTGGCGGGCGGGAAGAGTCAAAGTCCAGTCAAAAGACCCGAGGATCTTGAATAGCATTCAAGTCTATCTACCACATTCGGGACAGAAGTCCACGACTTACCACATGTGCATCACATTCATTGTAGTCTGCCTCATATACGAGAGTGAAAGTAAGGAGAAGGTTCGGCTCACCTGTCAGTTCGAGAGTTCGCAGCGGGTCGGCGGCGGCGGCGAGAGTGCGTCGAGGGTGCTGTCATTCAACGTGGGTCAGGGGCGACGGGCAGGCGAAAGGACGACGTGGTGGAGAATGGCGACTCGCTCGGGGTCTGACTTCGATTGTTGCTGCACTTGTGACGGGAACGAGGACGACGACGGGACGAGAGGACTTGTACGAGGTTGGGATCCGACCGCTTCGCTTCGTAGGTATCCGAATCGGTCTTGCTTCTGAGCAGGTCCGCGAAATGTAATCCGTCCTTTGAACTAATACACTCAGTAGTTGACCCAACGCCTGGCTGCAATTTTGTTGGTGTCGAGGGCATGGACTTCCCCGCCATGCTCACCGAAGACATACTTCGAACATGTGTGCTGAGAGCGACAGTTAGCAACAAACCTCTACTCGGCCGTGTCCAGATCCTCGTGGGCAGCTGGTGCCGCTGCTTCCTCGGGCTCGCGCTCTTCTTCACACAAAATCAGCACCGGACGTCGCGCATCTCCCGAGGCGATATGCATGCTTACCCTTGCGCTCTTCGCCGTTGGTACCGTTCTCTCGTTCGTAATCTCGCTCGCGCTCTGGCTCGCGTTCACGATCGTCCTCTCGGTCACGGTCCTTCATGTCGCGATCGCGGTCGCGGTCGCGGTCCTCTGGGGTACGGGTGCGTTCCCGATCACGCCTAGTGTCCCGGTCACGATCCCGACGGTCGTAGTCCCTGTCGCGGGTACCTTCGTCCTCGTAGCGTGATCGGCGAGGTGGGCTTCCAGAGCGGCCACGGCGTGGTGAACGCTCACGACGATCAGAGCGGCCTCCGTCACGACGACCACTGTCGCGTCCTCCATCGCGGCTGTCACGATTGCGCTCGCTGCCGGTGTCGAAGCGCCAGCTAGCGGAAGGTGGTGTACGAGCCCACTTTGCGCGTGTCAGTCCACTGTGCATTGTCTAGGTGAGCACGTGCTCATCTCACCTCGATCTTCAGAACGTCGTCCCTGCCCATGCGCTTGTTGTGCATCTCATGGTAGGCGTCATCGGCATCGCGGCGGCTCTCGTACTCGACGAAGGCAAAGCTGGAAGATGATTAGCACAGACCCCGGAGAGCTTCGTATAGCCCATTAACTTACAGTCTGCTCGATGCAGTGCGTGGAGCTGGGATATCGCAGCGGACGAGACGTCCGTACCTTGAGAGATGTCAATATAGTTTTCGTTTCGGTAATGGCTTGTTCCTAGGGTGGTGGAGCGCCGGCGCTGAATATATAGGGAAGGATGGGCCGGAGTCGCTCGTGCCATCTCGTGGTGTATAACAACATCGCGCTTGTTTGCTGGTGCAGCTCGAACGCAATTAATGACTTGTGATGGACAAAGGGACTCGAGGGAGGATCGCGTCGCCGACTCGAAAGAGGGGGGGTGTTTTCGCTTAGTTCGCAGGACGTACCGCTCGAATTCGTAGGCGAGATCGCGTGCGCGTGTGCCGTGGCCGAAGCCTGTCACGTAGAGAGTGGTACCGCCGCCTCGAGACATTTTGCTGTGGGTGATGGGTGTCGGGATGTCAGTGGGTGGAAGCAAGTTGTGTCGTCGCGGAAGAAGCGTCACCATGGACGAAGCTAAGGTCTCGAATCGAGATTAGCGTGCCAAGAGCAAGCAAGCCTGGATGCCTCGCTGCCTGACATCCAACATTTTTCTGCGACTAACACAGCACTTTCATATACTTGGGGCGGTGCGGAGCACGATCATGTGGGGCTCCAAAGATATGTGAGAGGGTAATATCTTTACACGTTCTCTATTCCACGGCTGGATGAGGCAGCACATGAGGCAAACTATGCATACACGTTACAAGCAAAAGCATAGGGCCCTGGGGAGAATCGAACGCCCGCCACATCGTCCCAAACGATTTCTACCTCTATACTCAAGGACGTGAGTCTCGCTTGACGAGGGCGGACAATTGCTCCTCGTATATGACTGCAACTTTGCACTGTCAGTGACTCACATGGGCACAGGATGGTCAGTCGTCAGCAGCCGTGTCTCAACTTGGGCATTACGCAAGATCCACAGCTGTCAGTCTACCCACTGGTTCCGTCCTCGTGAGGCCGCGGATTCCACGTTCGTACAGTGGTGGATCTTTCGCGGAGCTGCACGTCCGACGATGGTGTGCGGAAGACAGATGCAGAGGATGGCATCTCGTGGAGCGTAATGTCGTCGTGGGACTGCTGTCCGGCAGGTGAAGTCGATCGGCTTGCAATGCTCCGTCTCCCACTGACCACTTGACTCTTCGTCCATGGAATGAGATTATAGAAACCTCCAGCAGCAAAGACACCGATCCAGAGCACAAGCTCCACGCCGTAAATGATCAGACCCAGAACATCCAGCTTCGGCTGAAAGACGACAGATATGATCGAAGTCAAGTCTCCAAGGGCATCGATCCCCACAAAGAGGAACGATATCCCCCGCACAGTCCGATGCGTATAGATATCCCAGTAGTGCCTGAGCACACCTAGCGCCAGGAACAACGCAGCCAGAGCCGCCATCAAACTAAGCGGCCATTCGACACCTCTGTTCAGCCCGATTCTCAATGCAAACACCAGCGCAACCTCGATCCCAGCCATCACAGCCGCAACAGGTACCACGACAGCTAGAGATCGTACAACGGACCACTTCTGCTCATAGTAGTAGCATTGGATCCAAGTCAGGAGACTGAGCCCTGCGAGAATCTGAGGCTGGACATGTAAAGCAATGTTGAAGTCTGAGACGATGTTGTAGACTCCTAGAGGTACTCCTGCCCAAGCCCAGAACATCATCATGGTGGGTTGGAGACCGGTTGCATTGTGGCGGGACCAGTTTAAGTAAATTTGAGGGAGGAGCTGGATGGACCAGCAGACTGCGCCCAGGGTGCCGAAAGTGTTGGCCAGAGCTGGGTTGTCCATGGTGATGGAAGAGACAATGCGCCCCAGGCCTCGTGGCTATGTTGTACAGCCAGAACGCTGTATGATGGGACGGCGAAAGGTGCAGCAAAGAAGAGACGTCGCAGAGAGTGTAGTCTTCAATGTATTGAGAGCTTGCATTCGATTGCTCCCAGTGGCACGTGTGCTGTACCAAGAGCGGTTGACACAAGGTAGACCTTGGCTGAAAAGCAACAGGGAGCCTTTGGCCTAAGCATTCCGTGACTGGGCTGAGAGTATACTCACCGGACTCCTTATCACTCGTGTTATACTCACAGAGGTACTCGCTCCGTCACATGGCCGATGGAGGTGAGAGAGATGTTGCTGTCGTTCTCACCGACATCGCAGCGAACACGTGGAGTATTTCAAGCCGAGATCGAAATCTTGGCGCGGAAGGGACTCTCGACTTTCTTAAGCGTCGTTGTACCCCCGATGCCACCGCCTTCCGCCGCACCCTGACGCCGCCCGCGCTTTCATAAGTGTAGTCTTGCTTGCGGTGACCCCACGCGCTTCGCCATGGCTCAAGTTACGAAGGACACCAAGACCGCACCCGTTGCGAAGCCTGAGCGACCTGATGAAGACGCCTATAAGAAGAACTTGGCTGCGGCCGAGAGGGAATTGAAGGCTGCTGAGGAGCGTATGGTATGGCAGTCTCTATTTGACCCTATGCATATGCTAGGCGCATGTGGCTACCCGTGCGGCACACGCTAACAGTCCAATAGAAGCAAATCAAGGCCAAGATCGACAATACACGACCACAGAACATCGACTCGCCAGCTGCAAAGCGCCAGCAAGAACTCCGCGCCGAGCAGAATGCCATCCGCGAGCAACAAAAGAACAGCAAGTCGGGCCGCGGCCAGGTTATGGACAAGATCAAGAAGCTTGATGAGCAGCTCAAGGCACGCGTTGCAGAGTCAAAGGCACAACGATCGAAGGTTCAATACAAGTCCGCGGACGACGTCGATGCTGAAATCAAGAAGCTCCAAGCATCCGTCGACAGTGGCAAGCTGAAGATCGTGGACGAGAAGAAGGCATTGAGCGACATCTCTCAGCTCAACCGCCTGAAGAAGAGTTTCGCCGGCTTCGACGATGCACAGAAAGGCATTGATGCTTTGAGAGCCGAGATCAAGGCCCTTAAAGACCAAATGGACGATCCGGCCAACAAGGCACTGTCTGACCGCTACAGCCAGATCCAAGCCGAGCTCGATGCGATCAAAGCCGAACAGGACGGTGCGTTCAAGAACCTCAACGCCCTACGAGACGAAAGGACAAAGGCGCACGAAGATCAGCAAAAGAAATATGCCGCTGTCAAGGAGATCAAGGATGCCTACTACCAACAACGACGCGCTGCTGTAGAGTACGAGCGTGAGGCAAGGCGAATTCGCGAGGAGAAGCGCAAGGCCGAGAACGATGCCTACCACCGCGGACGGAGACAGGAAGCTGCCAAGGCTAAGCTTGAGGAGGCCAGCGCACCTGCCTTCCAGGAGGAGATACGCATTACCCAATCACTTATCGCTCACTTCGACCCATCATCCGTCAAGAAGCAAGAGGCCTCGGGCCCAGGCAAATTCGCTGCAACTGACTTCCGTACTGTTGATTCTTCTGGCATCAAGGGAACCGCACTCAAGAGCAAGAAGGACGATGACGAAGATGCGTACTTCATTGGTGGCGGCGGCAAGAAGAAGAAGGGCGGTCGCGGCGCAAAGACTGGAACTGCTTCACCTGCGCCGGAGACTTCCAAGTTCAATCTCGATCTCGGCACAATTGACTCTCTCGCGCGCATCAATGTCGACCCACCAATGTCACAGGCTGACGTACCAGCTGTCGTTGAGAAGTTGAAGGGCAAGCTCGAGACGTGGAAGAAGGACCAGGACAAACAAACCAAGGAGAATATTGCGAAGGCACAAGCCGAGATCGATCGTCTCGAGAAGGAAGCCGCTGAAGCTGATGCCGGTGGACGTCCCAACGGCACTGCCAAGACCGAGAAGAAGGTAAACGGCGACGCGCCAGTGGAGGATGCAGCTCAGCAGCTTGGTGCGACAACGCTCGGAGAGCAGACTGCTGGTGAGGCTTCTGCATAGCCGACGCGATGATCAAAATTAGCTCGGAAGCGTTCTAGTGCACGACGCGACTTGCGTCTACAGCACCAAAATTGAATCTGCATTGGACATATGCGTCCGAAAGTGTAGCGTTCTTGTACCTTTACCACAAATCAAGCCTAGGAGGCATCTCTATCTTGTCAAGCTCTTTCTCGCAATGAAGTTACGGTTGCCAGTCATACAAAGGGCAATTCGGCCTCCAAGCACCACAAACAACTTGATATGGACCTTGTACAGGCGCCTACAGTGTAGTAGCAGTAGCTCCGTACAGGTGACGATATATCGCTATATAGCGACTATCGTTATATCGATGACCGAGGTGTTGTTACCTTGGCACTGACTCAGCTCGTGCTCTTCTTGTGGTTGCTAAAAGAACATATAGGATCTTAGTAAGGTAAATAGTAGTTACTATTATGTGCTGAAGTACTGAGTAATATAGACTACTCTAAGGATAATATCTGCCTAGCTCTTATTACCTGCTCGACTTTTTTAAGGCAAATTAGACACATTAGCTATACATTACTCTTTTAGCGACTACTGTTACTACAACACTAGCAGCCGCTGCAGCGACGACTTGGCATTCAAATGGCGATATTTAGGCGGATACAGCCCCTGCTGAATTAGCTAATCTAACGATATGTTGTTACACTACTATAGTTACTATATCTAGCTTAGATATTAAGATTACATAGCTACAACGCGATTATTACTATTCGGCACATCGCTATTACGAGGCTACATACTATATATGCTCTTAAAACCTCTCCCGATGCTCGGTATAGTCCTAATAACGGAACAGGCCGATATCGAGAACCTAGAGTAGTGGTCTACGGAGGTGAGAGCCACCGATCTAGGCTTGAAGATGTACATACCGCTGCAAAGGAGCACTAACAGTACTGGACGTAGTAATTATGACATTGTGGCTTAACTTTTCCGTCGTATTCAAGAAGCACAAAGCGGATCTCGCCTGCGACTGTTATGAGATGAGTCTGAGGTACTGGTAACGTCTGCCACGATGCTTTCGTATTGCCATGTAGTCGTGTTTGGCACCGAGTCTAACCTAGCTTAGAGATAGCGTGTTTTCGAGCTGAGGCGTCACTCAATTGTTGCACACGCTATAGCGACTCAATTTTGATGATTTTTTCAGTGTTGTTCTCGCCGTATCATGTTGTGTAGTCTAGAATTGATACCATGTTGCAATAGCGTGGTGTTGTGATGCCGGTGTTGAGGGTGGGATCGCTGCTGAGAACTCTAGCTACCGCCGGAAAGCAATGAGACTTTTAAGACACAACACGATCGCGATACTTTAGTATTGCGTTTTTTGCCCTTCGTTATCTATCGCCGCCTTTAAACGAGCGGGCATACTATCTACGCCGGCGTTTATTTGTTTATAAGTAATGTTATAGAGAAACAAATAACCAAATAAGTAAGTAAAGCAAGATTACAGGGATCGACAAAATTTGGGGGCCATTGACGATTTTGCTGTCTATAGGTTGCCTAGATCTCCGAATTCTGCTCGGAAACGACTCGGGAACGTCTCGGAGCATACCGAATCACTCTTCCTATAATGTAATAGGTTTCGAACGGACGACACTATACTACAACGACACGGTGTATCAACACGAAACTTACTAAATGGTGAGATCTAGGTGTGAATATAAAGCTTAGGGAATATAGTTGATATAGGGCAACGGGCTCCTAATCGTCCCTAGAGGTATGTGAAATTTCCCACATATTCGCCTACTAACACCTCGAAAGCAGCGCCAAACCCCCTAGCATTCTTTTACACTCGTTGAGGCGTTACTCGAGCTCGTGTGCTGCTACGCGGTTCTTCGTACGTCCAGATTCGCGGTCTAAAAAGGTGTTATATAGGATCCTATAGTTCTCGGCACAGGCTGCTTTCGTGCGCCATCCGCCCATGCGCCATTTAAGACATGCGATCCCCAACACCCTCTCTTGCTGCTCGAAAGTGTATATGCGCTATATAGAGGTCATATCGATTGTGGTGGCGGTGCTGTAACAGGGATTGTTTTGGTTGGATAGGACAATTGGAATAGGAGATTTGCGACCATGAAGTGGAAGTCGATCACATGATGATACTCGCGCTAACTCACTGAGACTAGCCTACTGTCTTTTTAGGTTAGCCTCAGTGCTAAGCACGACTACATGGCAATACGAAAGCATCGTGGCAGACGCTAGCACTTCTCGGCAGTTAGTTAGGTGGCCGTGATCGATCGATGAACTAGTAGAATTGGTTTCCGTTGTTGGACACGCTCGAGCCAGCCCTTCAAGAGCCCGTCGTTCCTGGCCATAGGGCCGTTGGACGCACCGGAACCTTTGCGACGCGTGGCGCCTTCGTCTCATGGAGAATCCTCTCCGCCATGCAAGGGCATTCTCGCGGGTTCATGCTAGTGTATTTGTTCATGTGGTAAAATGAAGCGTTCGGATGCTCTCAATGTCGTCGGATATAAATTTTCAGTCGCGATGTCAGCAGAGGCTGGCAATGTATCAATTACATAATGAGGGTTTCTTCCAAGTTCAGCATCAATCAATATCATAATGCTGTGAATACCATATTACTGTCGTTCGTACGACTCCTGCATCATCTCTTATCACCATGGCTATTACACTTCACACCTACGCGCAGTCCGACTTGGAGACTGTCTGGTCAACGGAGGACTTCAGGGTGACGGTCGTGTTGGAACCAACGGCAGCGGTTACAGCAGTGGAAACATCGACCTGGACACCTGGACACATAAGAGTGTTAGCGATACCGGCAAAACACCCGACAACTGCTTGGCAGCTGCTACCGCTGGGAACTTACTGTCGGTGGCGGTGACTGCGAGGTTGACAATGGCATTGACTGCGGAACGCACGTCAATTTCACCGTCGAGGGACTGTGACAGGGTCAGTTGTGTTGTTGAGTCTGAAGGGCGCTCCATATACTCACCACGTCAGCCTGGAGCTTATCATCGACTTGGGCAACGACGTCCAGGTTAGCCTGAGGGAGGGTTATGTCAGCGTGCTTATCTCGGAACAAAAGGGCAGAAGCCATAGGCAACTTGAGTATCTCAAGGGGCGTAATATGGGTTCTGCCCGAGATTTTACTCACATCCGCAGAAACTCCCTTGGCAGCGTTGATCACGGCGTCGATTGCTTTATCGAGATCGAGTTTGGCGTCCACTCCAAGGGCGCCCTCACTGGAAGGAGAGGTTCAGTCAGCATGGAGTTACCTGAATGGAGGATGAGCAACAGGACTTACACCTCAGCGGCAATGTCCACTGAAATTCCACCTTGAACACCAAGCTTGACCAGAGCGTTGATCACGCCCTTGACCTCAACTTGCGAGGACTAGAGAGGTTATGAGTCAGCAGACGTTGAGCGACAGGGTAGACAGTGCCGTTGTATCGTGACCGAGCTAGCATCGCCTCTCCCAGCACAGCTCTGCAGTGCTTTGATGTGCAAAAGCGTGGTCGGTCGACTGCTATCCCTTGATGGAATAGCACTTCGCGCCAAGGCTACTTTTGCAATCCTTCACTGCCTCGAGACGTTGCCAGCTAAGCCACGATGGTGTGCACTTCCTTGATGCACTCACCACATCGACGTCAGCCACCACTGCGGCCTTGATTTTTGCACCAACGCTGAAATATCGGGTCAGTAGATGCGCAGGCGCAGATGGCTTCTTCCAACTATGTGCCACTTACTCAACACCAACAGTCCCCTTGATATCTGCTGCAACGCTTGTAATCGTGGTTGGTATGAGGACACCAGCGTTGACGTTGGCACCAAGACGCTGAAGACGGCACACGTTAGCTCAAATATCCGAAGGGCAGGGGCAAAAGCCGCAAGAGTCATTGAGGTTCACGGCTTCTGTCGACAGCTGGACTTACGACACCACCACTGAAGCCAGCGTCAGCGTAGACACCCGCTCCGATGCCAGCACCGAAGGTGGGTGCCGCAGAGGCGAATGCGGCCAAAGAGGCGAAGGAAAGGAGCTGGAACTGCATCTTGAAGAGTAGTGTGTAGATATTCTCGTTCAGATATAGATGTGAATGGGGTGATCGTAGATCGTTTGAATTAGGTGTATTAACGAAAGTGTTGTAGGTAACACGAGCAAGTGACTTGACAATCGGCACAACGGATGGCAGAGTCTTCGTCCTTATAAGTGTCTCTCGTGCTGCGGCGGCACCGAACTACTGTGGACATAGGGGGTTGTAATCTGAGCTGCAGCCTGGTCGCTTTGCGGCTGTGGCATGAATCCCTGTGCAGACCGTCGTATGCAAGGCTCTCTCTGGTGGAGCCCCACAGCTAGTGAATGACCTGGAGCTGTAGCCTGTAACCCCAGCACGCTTCAGCTCGCTGGCCGTGCAGCTGAATGAGACGATTGCAGGTGAGCTTTTGAAGAGGACTTCGATATATTCTCCTGCTGGCACGCTGGCACGTCGATGGAACACTCCTCTGTGCATGAGGCATTGTGGAGGTCGTGTCCGCAGTCAAATTCCGGCCCTGGAGATCGAATAGGAAGTACAGGAGACGCGTAGGTACGCTAAATACCATTTGCGCTGCGCACCGATGTTGTTCCTCTTGAGCCAAGGACAAAGCAGGCTAGTTTTTCTGACCCTGAGCATCCGGTCACCCCGATTCAGCTTTCGCTATGATTGTGCTGACAGACCCCCTGCGTCATCCTGGCCAGCGCTAATGGTCGTGCTCATCTACCATCGGGCCTGTGCGCATCCGTACGTCTTGAAAGCCTTCCCAACGTTCGTGAATCTGGTCCCAACTGAGCTGACCCAGCTGTGCAACTTGATAGCACGAGAAGCAACCAGCAGGGTGGGTTGTTCATGATACACCCTAAAGGGAATTTGTATCGCATAGATAAATAGGGAGGTTTTTGGCCCGCGCGATCCGGTATATGCAGTAGTCGCTACTTTTCACATTTGGCATTTGTGAGGATGAATGCTACACGGCATACTCCGTGGGACCCTTCGCACGGGGCAGCCTATTGCTTGTCCTTATTAAGGTTACGTCTAGCAAGGGCTCCCGAGAGCTTATCTTACTTCCCTATTGGTGGTCTGTAGAAAAATCCTTCACACTTCCCCGACGCGCAGTTCACCGAAACGTTGTCGTCTATGCACTACGAAGGATCTGTGAAAGTTTGAAACGAATTAAGCGTGTGGTTGGTGTGCCATAATAATTGTGGCTGCTGCAACACCGTTACCTATTAAGCTAGAGAGCAAGTAGCGGAGAGCCTAGCACGGAAACAACACCTAGGACGACGACGTAAATGGACGCGTATTCAACAAATTGGGATGACTGAAATCTATGTGGGTCGGGCCTGCCAGATAGATTGACTTGCCTGCCCCAATTGTGCAATGGTATCTGCCTGATCTGAGCGGCATCAGATGTTGCCAAGCTGAGGTGTATCCACCTGGTAAGTAACCATGCACTGCGTCGAATAGATTACAACGCTTAATGCTATTGCCTTATTCAGCGTGTTGTCGTCCATCTTGAGTTGTCGTTGCAGCTGTCAAGTGTCGTTGAATAGTCGCTGTATTACCACTGCAATGCCGCAGTCGGCGTGTCTACGATAAAGTCGCTATATTAGAGAGTCTCTTAGTATGTCGAAACATCTATAATCATCGTATTAACAACGAGCTTGTCGGTGAGGTACGACACCCTATCTTTACGACACTAGCTCGAAGTCTTAATGTACCGACACCTTCGAAGCAGACACATCTACCTATGTCGACACGTCCACCTGCTCCACTGTTCTCGTCGATAGCGCCAGCTCTATCGTTTCAACCACCTTAAGAAGCCTACTTCTACGTACCTCCGTAGACACGTCTATTTGCGTTGTCACTAGACAATCAACACACTGCTACGCCGTATTAACAGCAGCCGTAGCATTAGTATCCATCGACAGCTTCGCTATCAAATACACCTACAACGTAGCAGCTGTTAAATCAATGGCTAGGCTAGTTAACGATGCAACAACCTTAGCAGCAACTAGCCTGGTTCCCAAGTAACGAGCTATTGTCGGATATACCTTGACGAAAGAGGACACGGCAGTAAGTGAGGCAACAACACCTTCACCAACGACAACAGTTTTTCAAGAGCGCCCCAAATAGCTAGGATAATAGATTGATATCCACATACAGATCACGCAATATATCCCGCCAAGACGGGTCGCACAGTCAATTAGATTGAATACGAGCGCACTGACTTGTCTAACAGCTGCCGATAACTGCCTGCGTTTTGCCGTAAAGTCTATAGGTAGCTCACGACTTCGCCTAGGGGCAGCTCCAATCCTTAGTTATTATTCAAAATTGAGTTAGCCTATAGCACTCCAAAATGCGCTAGCCCGCGTAGCGAGGGCTCATAGCATCTATGTTTCCTACAGCGGAAGCAAACTTGAGAGGGGCCTACGGTAGGGGGGCCCCCGAAGGAAGGGAGGATCTCGTAGGAGGACCCAAGTGCGGAGGATCCGAGTGCGGAGGGCTGGGGTGTGGGTACTGGGGTATGGATACTCCGTTTGATCGTAATTGATTGCTTAGTTAGAATGTTGAGCTGCACCTAGACGAAATCGTGAGCTGCCTATAGACTTTACGGCGTTTCGCAGTACAGGAGCGTCCTGTGCTAACATTGAGAGCCTCGTCGCAGGTTGTCCTCCTGAATGGCCAAATCGTGACGGAAGTATCAGCTAGAATTTTGCACGGACACGAACCTAGGACCACTATCGTTTTGAAAGGTCAAGATTGTCTGTAAGCGGCAGAAGCTATGTGTATGAGTTGACAAAGGGTCAGGCTGAATTCACGGCTATCGTTTCACCTCTTCAGAGTCTGTCCTGCGGATGGCAACGGACTTTTTGTCTAGGGAGGTGTGGATTCGCAAGACATGGAAATGGGCCTGAACCTCGACAAACGTGGCATTGACCTTCAAGAATGTGGGACAGGCTGGGACACGTGAATAATCCAGCGCGATATGATTCCCAAGGTCTAAAAAAACTCCACCATGATGGCAGTCGGCGATTTTGAAGGCCTCGCTGACACACAGGATGTCGTGATGTTGGACTGGATGTAGTGCTGTCTTGTAGTATACAATGCTCGATATGTTCGCCTTCGGGAAGAACACGCTTGTACAACGATTCTGCGTGGTTGTCTGCAGGTCCGCAGGAGCATGCTAGAGAATTGGGTGGTTTCTTGCTGCCGTACTTATCAACACTCATGTGGAATGTCGATGAGTTCAATGTTGTTGGCTGACCAGTGCACGGCGGGAAGGAGCCGCAGCCAAGCGAACCAGTACAAGGCGTGCGGATCGACCTCCCTTCTCTCGACCCAAACGACATATCATCGATGCTCGCGTTCTCTGGTGAATGCATTCCGCTTCGAGCTCATTCGTGGCAGCATCTGATGGTCTTGAATCCAGGAGGAGAAGAGAATGGGAGCGTGGACATTGCGGTTGAAGAAACCACCCCCTGAACACCGCGGAACACAACTCTCGCAATACAGGCATTGCAACGGACGAGCTCAGGTGGAAGAGGTGACATGCAGAGAATCCCTTTCACACTCGGGGAACAACATTCAGCAGCCTCACAGTCGATGTCCTGAGCGAGCATGGTATCCGAAAAGAAAGATACAGCTGGAATCGGGCGCTCCATCACGTCCAGTGCTTCCTACACCATGCCATTGCGCGTGTGCTTGCTCCCGCGTGCATGTGATCGGCGACATGAGCCGATCAGAATCATCCACCGCCGCAGCCAGTGCTTGCGAAGACTTGTATGTTCGGGGAGTTGTTCACGACATGAGACCTACTGCTGCGAACGAAGCTGAGCGTCACAATCCAACCCCCACGTCGTAGAACGGCATGCGAACTTGCTGATGGCTCTAGGTCTCTCGTTCCCAGAGTGACGTGCTTAACGATCGCGTATGACTGTGGGCGAGTGAATGCGGCCGACACGATCGGGGGACTGTGCCAATTTGTGTGAACCACTAACACATTGAAGAGGACCTAGTCGCCCACAGCCGTACCATATCATGGGCTGCGCGCTTCGTCGTGAGTCTCGTAGATCGATGAAGCACATGTAGTGTGTGTCTTCGCCACTCCCGCCTCACGCACGCCTTATAATCAATCGCTAGGGATTGGCGACGGGAACCTCCCAGGTGCTTTACTGCTCCACAACAAACATCCTCTCACGCGCCTCGATATCGAGTGTTCAAAATGCCCCAAAGCTTGTCCTCACTGTTACACAAATGAGGCCCGAAGTGAAGTCGCCTTTGTTGCTTCCTCTGCAAACTTTGGTAGTGCCTTCCCAATCTGATGGCTCAGAAGTAAACGCTCGTGCATTCACTGAGTGGCCCCGGTCACCCGCGTGACATACTCACATCACATCCAATAAGTTCACACACTCGATTGACAAACGTAGCACAAACATCCTCCATCGCAGACTATCTTGCAACCACTTGACAAGTATTTAACAACCACACATCACTCGAGACCAACACCAGATCATCAACATGCTTAAGCCAGGGAGCCGCAGCAGTCAGTGTTACTACTCTAAGTGCCATCGGCGCGCGCTGACCACCTTGACAGCTTCGCCAACCAAGACCACAACCAGCGGCCTCGAGACTGCTATGACTTCGGTGCAGGACGATGACACCATGAGCGTGACTAGCAGCGTTCAAGTCCCAGGCGCTCCACCACCCACCGGACCAAACACCGTCGTTGGCGACAAGGTCCCAACCGCTGACGAGATTGGCCTTCGTTTGCTCCACTCCACCACCTTTCGCGCTGTTGGCAACAGCACGCCCTCCGCCTCAATGGTCGCTCCTCAAGGTAAGGCGCAAGCATTTTCTTTCAATCTCCATCAACAGCGGGCGGGGGGGGGGACAGTACTGACAACGCAGACGTTCCCATGGTTACCGTCACCGAGGCCAAGGGGCATGGCGGCGTCAAGGAAAATACCGTGTGGCCTGACGTCGTGGACGAGCAGCTGGTGAACGGCCTGCACCGCCTCGTCCAGTACGCGAAGGACATGAACAATCGCGACAGCTCCAAGAGCGTCGAGCAGTACTACAGCGAGCGTCTCGCCAAGCTGATCAAGGAGGGAGCCATCGAGTTCGATTCGGCCTGCATGAAGTGAGGGTGTACGGTGGAAGCGCGGAAGGCAAGGCCTCAGTAGAGCGAGGCGAGAAGACAATGACAATGACGAGTAATGACGAGCATACCGGAATGGTGCCAACTAGCAGCAAAAGGCCAGGAAGGATTGGTAAATGATGGACACGGACGACGCAGAGTGTCCTCCGATGGCTGCTTCCTGTGCCGTGCTACTGGCGGTCTCATCGCCCTAAGAAATGCACCGACGAGCATTGCGCGTGCTTGTATCAGCCAACATGAGATGTCGCCATCACTCACCAGCCACTTCAACAGCTTTGAAGTAAACGCGCTTGTGCCATGCTACCGAAAGTCTCATCTCACTCACAAAACCGCCTTCTCGCACTGCGCGAGCTTAAATCCGCCACCAAAATATTTTACAGGATGGCCACCTGCCACCAAACTCTACAGCTACGATAACAAGCGCTTGTGTAACGCTGCCGAGCATGCCGCGAGCGCAGCGAGAGCGGCTTTGCTTTGAGCGAGCTTTCGTCGAATTTCAACAGAATTCATAAATTCAATACCTGCCGGCATATCTGACAGGCGTTGGGCAAAAAGCGTTGTGCCATAGTAATGACTGTGCTGCCAGCATAACAAAGCAGCTGACCGCATTGCGCTAGCTTACGTCGCTCATCAAGAGGTTCCACCAAGCGACTACCTGCCAGCAAGTCTTACAGCTTATGATACGATGTGCTGGTGCCATACTAATGACCGTGCCACCAGCATAACAAAGCAGCTGACGCGCATTGCGCGAGCTCACATCAGGCATCAAAATTTTCTCCAGAGCTATCTATTTCATCTGCCAGCAATTCCTACAGCTATGATACAGCGCGCTTGCACAGTCCTTCTCCCCCTTCCCAGCCCCTACAGCGCCTTGACGCTCTGAAAGAACGGATTCGCCAGTAACGCCTCATTCCCCTGCACGAGATCCTTCATGCGCTGAATCTGCTCCTCCTTGCCTAGATTTTCCGCCTCGACCTGATCCTTCCACTTGCGCAGAACCTCTTTCAGCATCTTACTACCCTGCTCAACCTCATCTTTGCTCGCCTGGATCTTCAGCTCTTCACGCTTGCCGGAGAAGTCTTCAAGCTCATCCGCTTTTCGCTTGGCCATGTTCACGACCTTCTGTGGGAAGCGGACAAGTTCCGCGACGTGAATGCCGAAGGACTGATCGCTGATGCCGGGCACGACTTTGTATAGCAGGGTGACCTCACGCCGCCTACTGTTGCTACTGTCGCCGTTCATGACCGCGTCTTCCCCGTCACCTATGTGTGCTACCACGTGCAGGTTTTGGACTTGTGGGTATGTATCGACCAGCGAGGTCAGCTCGTGGAAATGGGTGGCGAACATCGAGTAGCAGCCAATCTCTTTGATGATGTGCTCGCTGATCGCATACGCCAAGCCGAAGCCATCGTACGTGCTTGTACCGCGACCCAGCTCATCGATGATGACCAGTGACTCCTTTGTGGCAGTCTTGAGGATGTTGCTAGTCTCCAGCATTTCCGCCATGAAAGTGCTGACACCTTTGAGCTGGCTGTCGCTTGCCCCGACTCTTGCGAGTATGCAGTCGAAGAGGGTGAGCTCGGCTTCTGAGCATGGCACGAAGCAGCCGATCTGTGCCATCAGAGCGATGACGCCTATTTGTCGGATATAGGTCGACTTGCCACCCATGTTTGGCCCAGTGATGATCAGGAATTCAGACTCACCCCGCACCATCGATACATCGTTGGTGATGAATTGAACATCGTCTTGCATCTCCATGCATGGGTGGCGTGCCTCTTTCAGTATTGTGCTGCCAGTGCCTCGAGGGTGGATCTTAGGCCGAACGTATGCTGTTGGCGCGTGCACCGAAACGTGGGCGAAACTAACGATCACGTCAAGATGTGCTAGGACTCCAGCGAGCTTCTCGATCACTGGGCAGTATGATGCTGCAACATTGACGACTTCATTGACCAGGCCACTCTGTGTGCGATTGTAGTTCTCGGAGAGTTGATCAAACTCTCGCCTCAACTCTGCAAGTTTGGTAGTCGTGAAGTATACACCATTCTTCTGAGTCGAGATTTCTTGGTACTTCTTCTTGTTCCGGATGACGGACGCCTCGTTCCGGGTGAGCCGCAAGCACCAGCCATGGACTCTGTGGTTCTCCAGCAGGAGCTTCTTCTCTGTGTCCTGATTGAGGTCGGCGCCAACGTCCTGGTGCTCCCGGTCAATCTCGTAGCGCAGCTTGTCGAGCTTCTTTCTTATCACGCGCAGAGTGTCGTCAAACTCTGACTTGATAATGAATTCATGGGCGTCCATAGCTTCGAGATCGACTGTTGTCTCAACCATTTCTTGCAGCTTGCCGAAGCTGTTAGAAAACTCTTGGAGCTTGTTTGTGTACTCCTGATCAAGCGCGTCCTTATATGTCTCGTCCATCACACCTTCGAACGTGCCAATGAAATCAGGCAGGCGGATGGCAACCTGATAAGCTCGAACGACATCCTCGAGTGTCGCTTTCTTTCGCTGAAACTTCTTCGCTAACCGATAAAGGTCAGGTATCGATCGCAAATGCTCTTCTTGCAGGGTCTGCCTCAATTCTGTGTCGTTCACGAAGGCTTCCACCAATTGTTGCCGCCGCTCGATCTCCTCTTGGCTCATCAACGGTTGCTTGAGCCATTGAGCCAGTAATCTGCTACCGACAGGAGTCTTGCAGGAGTTGAGCAGTCCGTACAGATTCATTGTCTTGGCACCATCCCTAGGTCCAGGCATCAGGTTCAACGCCTTCAATGCTGATGAGTCGAGCTTCATGTATTGGCTGAGGTCGTGCTGGTACAGCTGGAACTGCCCGAAATTGCTCGGATCTGACATGATTCCAAGATACTTGATCAGAGCTGCGGCAGATCCCATCGCGAGCTTCAGATCAGTCTGCGGGAGAGTGCCACTGGCGTTCTCGTCGCGCAGCAGTCTGGCCAAATCCTGCTCGACGTCTTGCTTCCCGAAGTCGCCAGCGGGCCGCTCTGCTACAGCACAATTACAATTGTCTGCGATTGTGCGAAGCTTGTGCAGCTCTGCGTCCTTTTTGGTGACATCAACCTGGATCAAGCACTCTTTGACACCAAGCTGAATGATGAGCGACTCGAAGTTGGAGTAGATGTCGTTGTCCACAAATTCACTGACTCCGAGTTCCCGGACACTGGCATCTGCAAAGCATACGCCAACATTGCGAGCCTCATTCGCCTTTGCTGACACCTTCACTGCCAATATGATGGGCGCAGACTCCACGTGGCCGCCCAGGTCGTCTTCAATGTCTTGGAGGTTTCCAGGCGAGGCCTGTTTAATCACTTTCCATTGATTCCGGCCAGTCGTTTGCAGGACTTCTATCCGCTTTCCTAATCGGAAGATGGCTTCTCTGAGAAACGTGCGAAAGACTGTGACTGTCATCGTCACTGATTGGAGGTTCTTGCCCAATGTCTTGAGCACGGATGTTGTCTTGTATTGTACCCGAGCAATATACTCGGCATCGTCTCCATGTGCGGATAGGAAGTCGCCGCGGTCAAAGATGCGTATGGTGTCTGTCGGCTTCTCGATCTCCAGCTGGTGGAACGTCTTCACGAATCCCGCCTCATCCTCGACCCTGAGCTCCGGGCGGGAGGCCATGGTGGCGAATTTTCTCGGTGATGTTCACCGAAGAATTATTCGTACGCTTTCCTACGGGTGCTCGATTCGGGGCTGTACGAGGTAATGTGAAGATATTGCAGACGTTGTGTGATTACAGTATTGCCAATGGAGTTCGTGGAAGACGCGCTGGAGCACGAGCGCGTCAGTTTCGCGGAAACTTCTGGCCCGCGCGCTTGTCATCGTGTCACTTGCCATGGACGTGTCTTTCCCTCTTTATTCTCCAAGGCACCCGATTGACCTAGCGATACCTCGTGCCTCCGTACATAGATCATCCTACGAGCGTAGTCATGCTATGTGCTCCACAGATGTAGTCCTTCTCCGCTCAAAACCAGCTTCAGCTGCGCCCCGATCTTGTCATCGACAGATGTAGGGCGGTAGCGGTGATTCATCATGGGAAGCATTGATAAGACACTGCTCCATCTATAGAGTATCTGCCCGGCAGTGCAAGCATTCACTCCACTCATGCAGATCTGCATTTTGCGAACATCATGATTTCGAAAGAGGGCGGCAAAAGGGTCATGTCTGGGGTCCTGGACTGGGACCAGTCTGGCTGGTATCCAGATCGGTGGGAACACTGGAAGATGATTGCAACGACTGATTATGAGCATGAGAGGCGCAGTGCTGGATGGATTGAGACCGTCTTGGAGGAGCGTGGGCATGCTGAGCTCGCTGTGCTGCAAGAGTACATGCATTGGCGTGGCATGGGATGATCAGTTGCGAATACGCGTCACGTTGACGGGTTATTCGACGAACAATCACTGCACTCGAGAGCCCGGCGCGATGCTGCCGCCTATATGTCACGGAAGCAGCGCCAAGTAGTCTGTTCTTTTTAGACCAAGCGCCCCGGGCGGCGCAGCATATCGGATTCCTGGCCGGCGTACTTGAAGCGGGAGCCGTAGAGATCGCTTAGAAGGAGAGAGATCCGCCGAGCTCTGGCATTGGTCTCAGGACTATGGGTGACAGAGTTGGTACTTGCCAGACTTACTGCATGAATATGTATCGCAGTGCTGGGCAGGTAAACAGTGAGAGATGAACAGAACCAGTGCTGAGAAGTCATAACACATTGAGAAGCCAACACTCGAAGACTACCTGGGTATCGATCCTTAACCGTTATCATTCTGCCGTGAAATGCAATCATCATCTTTCATCCTGTAAGCCCTCCATCAGGCTTACATGTTCTCCACGACTCTCGCATTGACAGCGCTTTGGAAGCCATGCGTGTTGCTCGCGAACTCGCCCTGCGATCCATTGCCAGTCATATGGTTAGTACCGTAGTCCCTGTAGCTACTAGGTCCTTCACCCACGGCCTCAGCCTGCGCAAGCTGATTCTGCACCGTCTGATTCTGCGCCTAAAGGTAAGGTAGGTTAGCTTAGGTGTCTCAGAGGACAGGGGGCAGAAGCCATGAGTGTTCTGAGGGTTCCTCAGATGTCGCGTCATGGCTACTGTGATTGGCTTTACTCACTGGCAAGAAGATGACCTTGCTGTTCGCCGTCTTAGCCATACTCTGCATAGCCTCAAGGTATCTGATCTGCATAGCCGGCGCCGAGCTCAAGATGTCAGCAGCCTGTCGCATCAACTTGGCGCTCTCGACCTCGGCGCGGGCGCTGATGACCTTGGCTTCACCAGTTCGCTTGGACTGTGCAGCCATTGACAGGCTGTCCTGGAGCTCCTGGCTGAAGATGATGTCCTTGACGAGCATGCTCTCGACAGCCACACCCCAGCCCGTTGCAGTCTCTTCAATAATCTCGCGGATGGACTGAGCGATCTCCTCGCGGCGCTCGATTACGTCTTGAAGGACGCGGGCACCGATGACGTGGCGGAGGGTGGTCTGGGTTCGCTCGACGAGGGCGGTGCGTAGGTTGGAGATTCCGAAGGCAGCCTTGTGTGGGCTGATGATGTGGTAGTAGATGACAGACGTAAGGGTGACTAATAGCAAAGGTTCCAAGATTAGTAGATGTCGAAGAATGGAGACAATGCCTAGAAGCTTTCCGTTGACTTACGATTAACGTTATCTTTGGTCATGCAGACCTGCTTTGGCACTTCGACGATCTGAATCTTGACATCGACTTGAATGAGGTTCTCGGAGAGTGGGTTGATCTTGACAAGACCTGGGTCGACGGCGCGTGCGAAACGTCCAAACTTGGTGACGAGACCGACGTTACCCTGTGCGACTGGCTGGAGTGATTGTTAATTAAGCCCAAGGCTGTTTGCCGCGAGACATGATGACCACTCACCTTGTATGGGTTCGGGCATATTATACAGCACGGAATAGCTCCCAACGTTCCAATACATGATCCAAGCGCGTTGATCATACTGCCATACCATCCGTGCTGAGCAGCATCTTCAGTATCTGGCTCGATGGCCTTCGCGTAGCTAGGTTGAAGGTCCTCGCGGCGTGGTGGCTGCACCTTGACGATAGGTGCTGGTGGGTGCGAGCTGCCACTTTCTGAGCCCAGTGGCGCCTTGCCATTGACATCGCTGGTGCGGTTCATCGTGGCGGTGATTGTTGTTGATGGTGTTGTGTTGGTTTCGAAGTGTGCGGGGCAAAGCTCGATCTGTCGACTGCGATTACTGTATCAAGGGTGTCGTGATTATCCTAATTGAAGCAAACTTGGAAATTTTTGCCCGGAGTAATTATACTTGAGATGCCGTTCGAGAAGGCAACGCCGAAATACATGTAGCACGTCAGTACAGTGGACTGAAAGTGTCAAGTGACTACACAACAGCTGCACTCTTGGCTTGAAGGATGTGGCGATGCGCGTCCTAGCTCTTTTTGATGCTCACGTCGACCAATTGAGCACGACGTAACATGCCTACTCACGCTACCAACATGCTTAGCTTCCCGGAAATGCGGCTGTGGGGGAGATGGTTGGAGTCAAAACTTCATGGTGGAGTCGGCCACATGCTTAGCAGCCCTGTCGAACGCCTCCGTGGAGGGATGCATCTTGGCGTTCTTGCTGTGTCTTGTGAATGCTAGTTAATGACTTCATGCCTGAGGTCGAAGGATTTGGGCGGGACTGGCATTCTTCGCGATGGCATGGCAACGCCGTGCGATACTTCCCCGGGAGAATCGACTTTCCGACTTGCGGCCGATGTACTGTTGTGGTTCTGAGAGGAATGCGATTCGTGGCACTGGTAAAATGCCGTGCAAGTTACCGTCCAGTGAGCGCTTTTGCGGTCTTGGATACGTATACTGAGAGGCGTCCAATGCTTTATGAGATGCCCGTCAGCTACGCTCACAGGCAAAATCTGGACACTGTGTGTGCACCTTCTACAGATCTCACAGAAGAGCACACGGGAAGCACGGCATCGCGTATTCGGTCGGGTCCTTAGCGCCCAGCCCAATGCCGCGGAGCAGTGGCCGACATCGATGCATGACGACGGGAAAGTTTGAGGGTCTGTCTGATACCGTCACATTCGGCACCACATCGCCGAGTCTTAGAGGCGCAGCATCGACTTGAGAACATCACATGAGATTGTCGATCGGGCGCACAGTCCTCGCACTCGCGCTGATCCCTGCAGGGCAATGGCTCGCGTGTTGCTATTCTGCGCTCCCATCAGTACTGAGGCATATACGCATCTCCTGGGATTGTGATAAGGAAGGGACATCACTCTCGGTCTCGCATGAGATACCTCTTTGGGTCGTCTGCAAATTCGATCAACTGTGAGAACACCTGCAGCATGCAGTGACCTCTTGAGTGTTGTTCGTAGCTCTGCAAAGAGTCCGCACGCGGTGCGACTGAATGCCTGAAACCACCTTCAACCAGCCTTGTCAACCCTCAGAGCAAGTCCTCGCAATCGCGAAAGTGCTGCAGCAAGCTCAAGCTGCCGGATGCCCACCAGATCGCCCCCGTCAAGCGATGTAGGTAAGCATTTGTCCACGCCAACAACATCATGAAGCTGCACGAGTATTTCACGCAGGGTCAAGGCGCTTGTGGTCGTGGCTGTTGCAATACGCTGCAGGAGCACTGCCGCAGTACGGGTCTGTCCGATCTCGACCAGCTGATCCAGACCACCCAGATCGATACCGCTTTCTGCCCTTGATGGGTCGTCTACTGCGTCCTTCGTGTGCGAGTTCATGGCGATGAACTTGTTCCGCGGAGCAAAGGGCGACCTTATCCCTTCGAGATCTACCCTGAACATGCGTTGTGGTCGCGAGCCGTACTTTTTCTCCTGCACAATGGTGCTGGGAAACTCCTTCAGAACATTCTGCGCTTCCTGGGTTATGCAGAAAGGCACGTAGGAGTCCAGAGACACGACATTGTTGGCGACAGCAAGCCAATCTCCCAGACCACCGATGACGATGACTGTGCTCACACCGTGCTGTTCGTACAAGGCGCGAGCTTTGCTGACCAGAGGTGTGATAGGTTCATGTCGAATCAATGCCTGCATTCTGGCATCACGGACTAGAAGATTGGTAGCTGAAGAGTCCTCGTCGATGAGAAGAGTTTTGCAGCCCGCCTCGAGTGCTTCCTGTATGTTCGCTGCCATCGAGGTTGAGCCACTTGCGTCGGATGTGGAAAACATCTTCGTTTCTTTGCCAGCGGGCAATGTCGAAATGAAAGGACTGACATCAGTCTTATTAACACTGCGACCGTCTTCTGCCCTGATCTTGAAAGCTGTCGGGTCGGTGACGACGACCTCCCTTCCATCACCTGGTATGTGGTTGTAGACACCAAGCTCTAGTGCTTCCAGAAGCGTGGACTTGCCATGAAAGCCGCCACCCGTGAGCATCGTCACGCCCTTCGGCATGCCCATTCCAGTATGAGATGCTCCATTGCTAGCAGTCAGGGTGACCTCTAGCTCCTTTGGCGAGGTGAAAGCGACTACATCTGAGCCACTCATAGGCGCTTGCGATGCGCCAGAAGCTCGTGGCAGAATCGAGCCATTGGCAACGAAGGCGATCAGGCCGCGTCCTTCCAACTGCGAGCGCAATGAGCTCTGTGCTTCTGCAGAAGATATGTGATTTGCCAGTCGCTTCTGATCGATGTTGGCATGAACCAGCGATTGCTTCACGACCTCGACCAAATTGATAGCCAAGATTTGGTAGGCCTGCTGTCCAAGAACAACTCGTCCTGCTGCCGGCAGTGACACGGTGAAGCGGAGCTCAACCGAATCATTCCCCGATATCAATGCAGACGTACGTGGGATGATCTCCTCTCCTGGTGCGTTGATAGAGAAAGCACCACCCTTCGGGCCGGACCATCCACCTCCCGCCTTCGAGGTACTCTGATCGAGATGCTTCGCCTGTATGAGTGCTCCAGCAACACGAGAGACGAAGTCGCACAACGCAATGCGACGCACGTCCGACTTCAGGTAGTCATCGGGAAATGCAGTCTCCTTCCACGGCATGACTGCTCGCACTCGCGATGGTGCCGCATAAGCATCGCCTTGCACATGGTCGATAGAGAGCGTGAACTGCGGTCCGACATGTGTATACCTGCCTAGGAGTCGTTTGTATGCACCTGGAGTCTGGTCAATTATCTGAATGATCAGACAATGGCTTGAAAACTCGAGGCAACATGTCGTGACCTCGACCCGGCGCCCGTAGCGTCAGAGACGGGGAGTACTTTGAATCGCAAGGAAATAGGAACAAAACCAACCGTATTGCTGCTGATCGATGCTCCTCAGATCCGCGTCGAGCTGTGCCCAGTTCTTGGGCGGTCCGCCTGCTCTCGGCTGTTTCCAGTGCTCGTTTCCAGAATTTTGTTCCTGCTGAAAGTGGTTACCAGCGCTCTGGTTGCCAGCACCATCTCTGCCACGGCCGGCGCCGTACCGCGCCTTATAATACGCCCCTCGGCCTCGACCACGTCCTGGAAGAACGGTCAGCCAACGTGTTTCTGCAAGGCGACACATGCATGCGTCGGTCCTACCTGCTGACATGATGGTGGATGCAACAAAGGGAAGACTGATTGGATCCGATCTTCCCGGCCGGGTTAGCTTGCAGGGATGCGGCAGGCTAGAGGTGACTTACCGTCTACCGCAAATTCACTGCTTGCTCTCGCACAGGGTTTGTGAGATAAAGTGCAATAGGCGTGCAAGAAGCCAATCACGCAACGACTCGAATCGTGTAATCATCTGTGGCAATCATGGCGAGCGTAATGAGCCAATCACCGATGCCACCGCTGCCCCAGCAAGGCCACTACAACACACCCCCGACTGGTACAGCAAACACGGGCCCAGATTTTCTGGGACACCAACAGTATGGGTTGGCAGGGCAGATGCAGTACGGTGGTGAGTGGAATGACTCGTGTTTCGACGCTGTACGCAATCGTCGGCAGTGGAAGCATTCCAGTGTCACTGCCAGCTACGCGCACGCGGTAGTCACGATGTAGGCCATGCTGACGATACGCTGCAGGATCATCATACAACACAACCACGAGCACATCAGCAGCAGTCCACGCGCCGGTCGCGCTATCACAGCGGCAGCAACACCACGTGAGACAGAGCGGTTCTCCGCAACATCACCAGTCGCCGAATGCCGCCAGCCACCCAACACCTCCGCCGCCAAACAAATACCCAATGGCCGCACCGCCTCTCCCACAAACACCGGGCAGCCTCCAGCAGGGCGCCGTGACCACCGCCGCGCCATCCCCACGCTCTCCACTCTCACCCGGCAGTCAAAGCAGGGACGACGAACGAGTAGCGCTGCTCTTCGAGATCAACGTAGAGCTGCTGCAAGAGGTCAACAGGCTGCAGACCGAGGGACATGGCGGCGCCATCAGCCCGCAGCAGCTCATGCAGCTGAGAAGCGAGGGCAAGCCGGACAAGATGGCCTCGGAGGAGTACATCCAGTGTTTGCGCAGAGTGCAGGCGAATCTTGCTTGGCTGATGCCACGAGCATCGAATGATCCTGCAGGGCTCGCGAAAGCGCCGCCTGGCCCGGCGCATATGACTCCGCCGCCGCACATGGCGCAGCTGCAGTCGAAATATGCGCAGCTGACCGAGCTTTTCCCTGGCTGGAAGGGCTTGGACCGGCAGTCTGCCTCTTCTCCAGGACTGAATGGACCGAATCCGATGGTTGCGAATGGCACGACTTCTGCTCCTGCTCAAGCGCAGGCATGACGACCATGACCCTCACGAGTGACTGCACTACGACTGCATACAGTACCGGCGTCTTGTGATATATATATTGGGATATCGGACTCGAGGTTGGGCGCTTGTATTGGAGGAGCTCTTGGAGTAGCTTGGCCTGGTTGGTGGATACCGTCTCTTTTACTCTCTGCTACTGTACTATACCCGAGCTTCTTCAGACTCACATCTCGACATAGACTGTACTCGGAAATGACAAATGGGAGGATTGCGCTCTGCATCTGATGTACCCTTTCACATAAGATCATACTCTCCTGAATCTATTGGGCTCCCGATCGTGGCTGCATGGTAGTGTTTGACATTGCATGTACGAGGTGCGGTTGTTGAAGGCGATGGTTGCTCTCAACTCGATTTTTGTTTCTCTTCATCTCAACCTGACTTGTTAAAAGCAGTACACCACGCGCATCGGCTCAGTGATATCAAGCAACTGGTCGTGTTGATCTGCTCCGCTCTATGCTCGGCTGATTCGTCAGACCTGCCCAAAAACCACATAAAGAGGCCGTCCCACATTACAGAGAGATCGCATCCACCGCCCAACTAGCAATTCCCGAGGACCATAGTCGGACCGTACCCGACAATATCTAATCTTCATCGCCTCAGGCTCCTTGCTTTCGGTCGTGCCACTTCCTTCACCCACCACATCACCATCTTCACCGTCCTCCTGCTCCTCCTCAAAACATCGAGGAACCCATTTCGGTGTTTTCTCGCTCAGAATTTTGACTCATTCGGAATTCACGCATCGCCACATCAGATTTCTCCCAAGTGTGAACCACCTGACTTGCTCTATGCGAGGTCCCATACATCTGGCGATGACATATCCTACTTCGATGATTCCGTCAATGCCTTGGCCGCGCTAACGGAGGGCGACCTTTTCCAGACACTCGGTCGCTGAGTGGAGTGACTTGTCTAGAAATCTCCGACTACCGGCGTAGAAATTCTGCTTGCAGTCGATGTACTGGTGGCGGAAGGTGTGCTTGCCAGATTCATTCAAAGTCATGGTGACGGCGTTGCCGTACGTGTTCGCGAATGATCTGGCGGTGACTCTGCATTGGAACTCGATGTTATGGAAGCTGGCGGTGCTGCTGGTGCGTTTGGTCCAGCTCCGGGTGCTGTTGCCGATTGGGACGCTGTGGAAGTCACGATTGTTGATGGTGGACTGCATACAAGGGCATTAGCCTTATTCGAACAACGCCTGGCAATATCTCGACGACGACTGCTGGGTTGAGGATGCCTTGTGCAGGTCTCAGACAGGTGAGGCGTTCTACCTTATGGATTGACTTTCGGTGAGCATGAAGTTGTTCTCCCATACAAAGATGGGAAGTACCTGAGCTTGGATCAGGCGGCATGTCGCGGTGAGGGCTGATAGTGTCGGGGCCGACGAACACGAGGCGGTAGATGTGGTTTCGAAGCTCTGCGGGTAGTCGAAGGAAAGCACAGGCTGGTTGTGGTTGGCATTAGTTCGTAACTGATCTTTAAGAACGCGAGCTGCACACGTTCGGAAGCCTGGACTTGATTTCAGCTTCATCGTTCTATACGCACAGCTCGTCGTGCTGATGAAGTGAGAGTTGCGAGGAGAGAATCTGAAATTGCAAGTGCTGCTTTTGACTGACATATGTTGTATGTTGGTCCAAGCGTCAATCTACTAAGTTGACTCGCTATCAGGTGAGTATTTGCCCGCAGAGAGCCGTAAAGGTGAATGTGACACGCGAGTCTCACTACAGAGAGACTCGGGTAGTCGAAGACATTTTACGCCTTTCCATACGCGGAAGACTACGCCTGAGGGTACTCCAAGTCAGGGGCTGGATCGAGGGTCAGCTTCGCCCATTCACCGTTGTATAGTGGTCACTCGCGATTGGTTCGTCGTGGGTGTATTCCCTCAGACGACAAGATAGAAGTCCTGCTACTTGCGCTGTCCTCCCAAGAGACACGCGGAAAACATCAGAGCTGAATTTTCGGCGAGAAGTATCGCGCTGCCCTCGAGCCCACATTTCGGCCGGGAGAATGTGCACGGCGCTTCGTGCAAGTCGGGCCACAGACCGGATACACGACATCATTGTCTTCGAGCTTGCATTGTGTCAGGGTTGGATGTTTGTTAAGCAGCTAATCGTCCAAACCCTAGTGCAACGAGACACTTTTTCCATTCGGTACTTCGAAAGCATAACACATAGACCATGAGATTCTCCCAACGATAGGTGTAAAAGGCAAGGATGAGAGTAGAAGTGGGCGAGAAACGCAATGGAGAAATTTGATTTGGTTTATTCATGTTTCTGCCTACGCTTGAGAACGATAGACACGAATGGTGGTGTCTGACACTCTTCTTCCCGGCGTACGACCTCGTGGTGGCGATATACTGCCCGTAATGTGCTCCTGGTCAGTTGCTATCGCCTTGCTGAAGCGTACACGACAATGAGCTGCCGCCTCGCTCCGGAGTGGGTTCGAGGCTCCTTGCAAGCCGGCTTGTTGAAAAGTGGACTTTCCCGTCGAGAAGGTAGGAGTCGTAGTGTTCGAGTGCCAGTGGATGCCATCGGCGCGGTGCGGTTCAAAGATGGATCCTGTGTGCTGATTTGTAGTGAATACCTGAGTCATCAACACGTCAGACTGGTCGGCGAGAGCCGAGGGCGTTGGATTCGTGGCCAGACGTGTTCCAGGTCACATAGTGGCCACCCAATGCACGGTGAAGCGGTCAATTCGCGCTCGATGAGAGCAGGTGGTGTATCTCGAGATCGAAGTGATTCGTCGTGTCGCTCGAGCAACGGATTCTCGACCATCGCTTGGCTGCAGGGATGTTCAGTTTGGGGGCTCATCATATGGTCCGAAGGCGGCCACCTCCATGGCCTCCATACACCAGAAACTCAGCGTGTCGTAGATGCCCATCCAGAGACCTTGATTCTCGTCCCTGGGCTTTGCGACGCCATCGACGGTGACTGTCATGTTTTCCGGCTTGCTGCGCTCGTTCTGTTCCGTGAAGCTGCGCAGACTCTCGATGGCCTTGGGATTCTTGAACTCGAGGGTAACGGTGTTGCCACCCTTGCTTTGGTACGAGATCTTTCTCTTGTCGGCTGACAAGAACACTGGTTTCTCGATCGCTGGATTCGTGGCGGCGCCCATTGTAAATAATTGTTTCACGTAGCGATGCTGTGATGTCGATGTATTGGCCAAGCTGGCGGAGGTTGGATACAGTCTCAGTGTGTGCTGAGGTCTGACGAAGTGCGCCCAGTGCTACAGACAAACAATACGACCATGATGGAAGGGGTTTCTATATATTCTGCGCCGCTTAAGCTCGGCAGTAGTAGAATATTCGGTGGTATAAGAATGAGGTGACGTAGTAGTGAAGGAATCACAGCAGGCCTCTCTCTAGCGTAGCGGGGCTCACATTGTCCGGTCATCGTGTGTGTTCGCACGCTGACTTGGCGACCCTGTGCAACCAAGAAAAAGCGCCACCGCGGTACTCGTGTCGCAAGCAATGATCCAACTGTCACCGCCCGTGTTATGAGCGTGCATGTGAAGAGCAGGTGGGGATGCGGAAAAGCTCAGCAGGGAATTGCTAGTTCTATCGATGAGATTTGTCTTAGATGAAGTGCGCCCGTGCCGTGAGATTGCGCTCTCCCGTTCAGTCAGTTGGAGATGCGGTCAAAGTATCGGCTGTACCAGACCAGAACGAAGGTGGCTCCATCCCACCGATGCAGGTGAAAGGGCTGGTCACTGGTGTGGGCTACGCTGGGCAGGCCGCAGCACATCGCGCGTGACCTCCAGGCTAGAAGCGTACCTGAGTGGCAGCGATGCCCCAACATGGACAGCTCAGGAACGGGCGCTTGCGACGTCATCCTGCCAAGGGTTTGGCCAGCTGTAAACAACGCGGCGCCGTGGACGTGTAGCAGGACATGAGTCTCCGAGGGTCTCTTGTAGTACAGACGCTCGTTTGCACGTAAGATCAGGCGCTCAACGCAAACGCAAATAGCGAGTGGTGAAGAAGCAACGGTGAAATCCAGATGGGAACAGCTACTGTCGACTAACATCGGAACACGTGAATTGGCGCTGGCGCTAGATCCCTGTCGGACGTGGCTCCTTCTCCCAGACCCTGGCTTGTGTTGTCTCTCGCCCTCGAACGCGACTGCCCAAAGTCGACTCACCCACACATCGCCGCCTCCTTCAATCCTCCCGACAGCCTCACGCAGAGCGAACAACACATATCACCACTCGCCCGCCCGCCCGCCCGCTCGTCGTCCAAGTTGATCGGAGCCAAGGCACCTCATCACACCACTCGTCACCGCACCACCCGGATGTGACGCGTGTGTTTTGATTATCGCACATATGCATTCCACGGCGGCACCATCCTAGAGCCCTCGATCGACCCAAACCAGGTATCCTTATCGCTGGCCGACTGTGTGCGCCAACTTTCTCGCAGACTCTACCTTTGCGTCACGACCATCGACACATCGACGAATCGATCGCGCCCGCCACCTCCCGCACCCGCACCCGCTCACGACCTCGAGAACATTGCTGCCTTGCGCCCACCGAAAAACTTCATTGCGAATCTGTCATCACCCAGCGACAGCCGACATAAGCGACGCGCAGACCCCTCGACAACCTCGCCGCTTGCATTCGCTGGAACACTCGACCGCACTTCTGTTGCTCCACCTCAGCGCAAACTCGCGCAGTCGCGGTCGCAGTCGCAGGACGTTGGCTGAGCGCTCAAACATCAGGCAATGGAATTGGACATTTCGCCACGCCACTCGCCGGGGGGTAACATGCACATGCTGTCACCCACCCACCATCACCCACACTCGAGATCACCGCAGTTGGACGGCTTCGATACCATCCGCCAGATCCGTCGCTCTCTCTCCCGCTCACCTTCGAAGCCATCCAGGTTCACCCTCCTCACTACGAAAGGTCCATCCTCGCCGAATGCGCCAATGTCACCTGCGCCCAGATCGCCTTCAGGGTTGAGCCGCGCATTCAGTGTAGATTCATCTTCGCACGACCAGAGAACGAAGATTTCGTCTGCATCGCGTACTGGCCTGGTGCGAACGCGATCTCGCAGGACATCTCCCACCAACAGCCCGCTTCGACGCGCGCTCAGCGACAACACGAATCACGCCAACGCGACTCCGAGGTACGCGACCCGCCGGACTTCAACCGAACAGGATCAAGAGAACATGGATTGTAGCAATGATTCAGTGAAGACTGCAAATGAGTCGCGCATCGATGAGCCCATCAAGTTCGATTTCGCAAGGCCGGAGAGATTCCTGCAGCCGGTGCTGCGAGAGCATGCGTCGCCCTTGAAGTCCAGCCCTTTGAAACGCAGCGATGGTGTTATGAACCGTGAAGCAGCAACCTTGGGAAGCCCTCGAAGCAGCAAGCGCCGCAGTCTGCACGGAACATCACTCGGACCCGAGTTCAACATCTTCGATCAAGCATTTGATACAGCACAGGCCGGATCGCATGATGCTGTCGATGAGAGGGAGGGAGAACGGGATGCGACGCCCATCTTCTCTTGGAACGCCCCAGCAGCAAGCTCACCACAGCGACGGCCTTTCAGTCTGCGCAAGTCCACTTTATCGCAGCGCACTGGATCTGGTCGGAAGAATCTCTTCGCAGATGCGCTACGGGAGGGTTCGAGCAGTCCATCGCTGAGCAGAGCACGTTCAAGGATATCACTGGATGGCGCGCTTCCGCTTCGAAGCCCTGATATGGACTCTTCTCTACGTCGCAGCGTTGCAAGTGATCCACCAGTCCTGTTCCCGCCGCCTTCGCAGAAACTCTACCAGTCGGCACCCAAGCCACATCCGCTGTCTCACGCCCTGACACCTTCCTCATCAACATCGAGCGTCACGGCAGAGGATCACAAAGACAATGAGATTGAGGTCGCTCCCGCCTTGGACTTCCAGGATATTCCAAAAGTGCCTCAACCAGAAATCCCGCGGCCGCCACCAGGCTTCTCGAGGTCACTGCCAATAGGCGCAATGCGTCCCAGCCAGGACTCTAGTCAAGGCTCACAAGCAACGCCTGCTTTTAAGATGGCAAAGCCACTGCCTCAAGCCTTCATGTCGACCGGTTTGATCTCGAAGCGACATCGTCACATCGATGGTGCACCAGCTGCCCTGTTCCAGAGCACCAACATGCCGGATACACCATCTAAGAAAGCAGCTCACATCCACTTTGGCGCCAGCCCAGCACCATCGGCACTTGGTAAAGTGGCCAAGCCTATGCATGAGTTTGGCAGTCCTAGCACGCCTTTCAATGGACGAGTTTCGAAGATCTCACCGGAATCATTCGGAAAGGGCGTCAACATCTTCGGGTCACGAATAGGCCAACCTCAGCTCACTCGAAGAAGCAGTTTCCTCAGCATCGATGACGAGGTCAACAACTCTCCAACGGACAAATTGGGAAGTCAAGCTAGCAACGATGACTTGCCACCGACTCCGACGAAATCGGCCTCGGCTACCTCACGACCACAGTCTAAAGGAAAGAGTAACAGTCTTCGCAGCAGCCTGTTTGGAAGGAGGACATCACTTGGACCGGACACGTTTGCCTCACCCGCCGACCGTGAGCATTCGCCAACGCCAGATGACGAATGTAAGTACTTCGATGCGAGCACGCCTTGTTTCCGCGCGGAGAAAGATGCGGACTGTGCAATTGATGATTCGCCCATGCCTTTTATCACATTGACAGGCTGCCCACCTCCTTCACCATCTTTGTTTAGGAGTCAATCGGTGCACGAAACGCAACGAGTGGCTTCTCCCTCACCACTTGCTAAGAGATCAGTTCGGTCTCATCCCTTGTTGGACGCGTGCGAGAATCCATGGTCGCGATCTGACTCTCTACCAGCACCGAGCCCGGTGGTCATTCGCACGACTGCGGATAGGCATTCTCCGCACACACCTGACGAGTCCTTCACTCCACCAGATCCCAGTAGCTTGTCGATCTCGGCAGAGAACCGGGGCTCAGCGCTGTTCAACAGCAACAGCTTTCCACCTGCCACGCCTACTGGGCCCAGGAACGAGAGCTTTGGAATCAGCATTGGACCTGGGCAGAGTCAATTCCAGAGCAACGCATCATCCGGCTACTTTGCAAACGACGTCGACACTTCGATGACCTCCCGGTTCGGCGATGTCAAGCCTATCGGAATGGGTGAGTTCTCACAGGTGTACAAAGTCGCAAAGCCAGTGCCCGACAGCACGTCAGCGGCTGCGGTTCTGGCAAAGGCTATGAGTCCCGGCAGCGCCATCTGGGCCGTGAAGAAGTCCAGGCGACCATATACTGGAATCAAGGACCGACAACGCAAGATGCAAGAGGTGCACATCCTGAAGGCTCTTTGCGGTAATGAGCACGTCGTAGAACTGGTCGACAGCTGGGAGTCTAAGAACCACCTATACATTCAGACCGAGTACTGCGAAGAAGGCAATCTCAAGGACTTCCTCACGTCTACTGGGTTCAAGGGACGACTCGACGACTTTCGCATCTGGAAAATCCTACTCGAGCTGTCGTGGGGCGTCAAGTCGATCCACGATGCAGACTTCATCCACCTTGACTTGAAGCCTGCAAATGTGTTCATTGACTGGGAGGGTGTGCTGAAGATTGGTGACTTTGGCATGGCAAGTTCGTGGCCGGCGCCTGCTGGTATCGATGGTGAAGGAGACCGCGAGTACATAGGACCCGAGGTGCTCTCCGGACGTTTCGACAAACCAGCCGACATCTTCTCGCTCGGTATGATCATGCTTGAGATTGCCGGTAACATCGTCCTTCCTGACAATGGAGCATCATGGCAACGACTGCGAGCTGGTGACCTCAGCGACTTGCCGAGCCTCACTTGGAGTTCCGATAGCAGCCTTGTCCGCGATGATTCAGGCGATCCGGTCGAACTCCTCAATGGCCAGTCGAATGAATCGCTTTGCACATCTCACCAGAGCGATGACGATCTCAGCTTCTTGCGACCACAAGCGCCGAAGGTGACGCGCGGCCACGATTTGGTGACACCCCCCAACTTCATGGTCGATCCAGCAGACCCAGAGTCTTTGGATCGGATTGTGAACTGGATGATTTCGCCCGATCCTGAACGTCGGCCGACGGTGGATCAGCTTCTCGCTGTCGGAGGGGTGCAATGGGTCGGACAACGTAGGCGTGCCGGTGCCACTGTCTACGAAGGCAGCTGGGGACCCGCCAACGATGTGCTAAACCATGGACAAGAACAAGATGATGTCGAAATGATTGACATCTGAGGAGCGATGGCTTCCATCTTATGATGCTCTCTCCCGCCTGGGAGATCATTGCCGCAATTTCTTCCGCAGTTGTTGGTGGTCACCGCTCTTCCACCCTTGCTTAGATCACTTGGACTGCTTGGATCATATCGGACTACTGAAACATCGATTAGACATTGCATTTGCGCCTCGCGGCGAGCAACGATTGGCGCATATTGCCAACGGAGACGTCTTTCCTTCTGGACGGACGACTTTGCTTACTATTACGCAACACATCATGTAAAAGCTCGCATAACGAATCAACGACGACATAGTGACAGAAGGGATGACGGAGTTTTTTACCGGGAGGGGATTGGGATTGTTTTGGGTTTCGCTTCGGGGCCAGCATGGGATGGGTAAGAGTCGACTTTGTCGATGGTGTTTTCTGTTGATTTGTGAAGGCAAGTGATGGGGCGATTGTGGATGATCAGAACCACTGTATGGCATCGATACGAAGCAAGTGAATGAACGGACGACTAGTCAATACTACTATTGAAAGGCATCTTACGCTTGAGCATCTCGTCTTCCATCATTTCTCCCTGGCCTTGTGCTGTTCGATTTCGTTTGATGGTGTGAGTATCGCGTTGCCTTGCTTTGTGATGATTCTCGTGATGCTGTTGTGGTCCCCTGCCGTGTTGCCCCTTTTGTGTCATGCTGCTTTCCGGTGCGCACCGCATGTGCTGTGCGCGAGATTTTGTTCCGAGGACTTGGTTTGGGTTGTACGAGGTTAGCCACTTTTTGGAGGACGACCGCTGAAACAGGGAGACGAGAAGAGTGTGAGGTTTAAAATGTATCATGGATGACCGGGCTATCTGAACTGGTGTTGCTGTTGGTGGGATTAATCGCACTTTTGCGAGAATCGATATTCGCGCGATTATTCATTCTCGCACGCAATATTCCCCGGTCAGGGACCCGACACCGTGAGGGCCCTATACTGAGGTCTCTAATGTCGCAAAATAGACTATGCTGCTTAGGGGAATCGGTAGGGTAATGGAAATGCTGATGGACAGCGTGTGCACCGCGAGGAGTCATGGGCAATAACGACAGCAGCAGTAGCAGGCCCAGGTGAGATTAGCGATAGTGAGGTGCAAGGACGCGTATCAAGAGGTGCGATAATCAACATGTGAATCTGCGAGTAGTTTCCATACTAATTAATCTACATGCTTGGCATGGCAGGTACGATATCGTATGCGATCATCGATACTCGCAACGAGTTATGTTACCCTGGATTACAGGACATGTCTGTGGCTCAGGTCCGTCAATGTATTCAACATGCGAGACATTACGAAGGACAATGCAGACTGGAGCCCTCCTCCTTGCACTCTGTTTCTGCCTTACGTCCTTGCGGCTCTTAGCGGCATACTTGATCGATATTACTCGTTCGGCAGTAACCTATCATTTTCCAGAGACCTATTGGCTGAGTAGGAGGTACGTACCTTGCATGTCAGTGGAGGAGGGTCTACTGTGCGTCCACTCGTCTCGCCGCCACCCTTCACACGATCAGTCCCAAAGCGTGATGAGCGCAGATCTGGGAAGCAGCAACAAGTCATCCTAGCTATGTAGCGTGACCTTGCCTGAGTATGCAACGTGTGTGAGGCTAGAGAGGTGTGGCGCTCGCTGCGTTGTCCTGTTTTGCTTGCTGGCTTCCTTCGCGCACACCACGTCACTGCCATGCTGCTTTCTGGCGGTGGGCAGAAGCAATGCTTGGAGCCGCGTGGCGGCGGGGGAGTCAGACACACGGTGTGAGGCGTGTTGTTGTTCAGTAGTGTGCGATTATCCACGCGGCAATGTGAGGAGTTGTCCAGCAGAGTCAGGCCACTTGCTTGCAGCGATCACAAATGCAGTACTGCCGGATAACGTTCCGGACAACGCAGAGCCCCAGACCAAACAGCCCGTTGTTCTTCTGTTGCCGAGGAGAGCGCTCTGAATCTGCTCTTCCACTGCTCTCGTCGCACCTTCATCGTCACACAATCGCTCCCTCGATCGCTTTGCCTCCAACATCTACGCCATCTGTGTCCTGCAGTGCCTGCTCACCGCAGTCGACAACAAAGCCCAAGCCGTTTCCAAGCCGTACCCGAGTCGCGCTACGTCCACGTCCAGGTCCAGGTTCAGGTCCAGGTCCAGGTTCAGGTTCAGGTCCAGGTCCGTCCTCCGTCACTCTGACCCAACGACGCTCTGAAACGTTGATTTGAGCAACCACACAATCACCAACGCATCTAACACTTCACGCGCTCTCAACAAACACTGTACCGCCGTCGCTGCCAACGTTCCGATTCACACGATAGCTCGACCCACGAATTGAGAGCTCTGTCTTGGCCACAGCCCGCTTTGGCCTCGGATTTGAGTGCCTGTCGACGTCGGCTGAAAGGATACACGCAGCATTACCGCGCAAAATGTCTGCGTGACGCGCTCGACAACATTCGCTATTACCATGGGAGGAGCCCCGTTCTGGTCATCTAGAGGTGCAATACTGAACCTGTGGCAATATGGCGAACAAAGATAGTCAGAACGACTTTCGCTCGGTGACCGGGCAGATGGAGACAGCAGAGCCTGGCAGTAACGGGGCGAATACATTGGAGAGAAAGACGACGACTACACAGCACAAACAGGGATCGCAGGTGGCGACACCACAACCACCTGTGCACATCTTACGGGAGTTGTCTTCATCCAGTTTGGCTCCCCAAGTCTCATCACCCCTTGCTCAAAGCCCGCGAACATCACGGAACACGTCTCCCATACGTAAGGACCAACCGCCTTCGAAGAAGGACTCCTTGTCGACGAAGCCATCAGCAGCAGCGATACAGCGGGCTCTATCAGCGTCGAGTGTGCCACATTTGCACCAGCAGCACAGTATTGCAGAGGCGGTGTCGAAGCTGCCGGGCCGTGTGCAAAAAAGCGTAACAACCTCGGGTGAATCTACACCGCAATGGCCAATATCACCCCGGCTCAAGTCGCCACCGCCTTCTGGACCAAGCTCTAGGAGAGGCTCTGCGGCAGCCCAAAAGAAACACGAACAAGGTGCGCCAAGTATACAGGTCCTCAGCGCAACACCTCAAAATAACGATACATCAACGCAATCCTTGAGTCGGACGGCGAGCTTCGAAGATCGAAGGCCAGATCCACAACTTCAACCACCGCCTGCACAAAAAGCTTCGGCTAGAGGCCCGAGCGGAATGTCGACGCTGGAGACAGTACAAGAGAACAGTGGAGATTCTCAAGAACCGAGCCCTGCGGCAATTCAAGCGGCCATTGACTTGAAACCAGTCACGAAGATCGCCGGTGATGACGACCGCTCACCGAAGCGTGAATCTTCAGTCAAGGGGGACGATCAGAAACCGAACGAAAGTGGCAGCGAAAGCACCGGCAACAAAAGCGACACCACCATGCGAGGTCGAGATCGTCAGAATCCTGCAACGCATAACGCCACCAGTCAGTCGCAACCACGACCGAAGAACGCACCGCTAAAGAACAACCATGCATTGACAACTACCAAATCTCGTCCAGGTGATGGCAGGGCCGGCGGCATGACTGTCGAGACTGAGACCGTCCAATCGATCCCACAATCTGGCCTTGCGCCAGCTGGTGAAGCAGCAAATCGTCTTCGTATAGACAACGGCGGGAGCGTCAAGCTCAGACCTAGTACCGAGACGATACGACCGAAGAAGGAGCGTAAAAAGGACTCGCGTACGAAGCGCAGTGTCAACCAGGGATCAGGTATGTATCGCATCAGACATTCGCAATCCCAGAACTTTGTTCCTTCCAGAGCATATGATACCCTGTGTCAGAATGCGCAGTCGCAGCATACCAGACAGAGGTCTCTGTCGCGATCCAAGCGACGTTATGCTCAGTCGTTGCTGCGCTCTGCTGGCTACGAAAGCTGTGCAGACGAAGCTGTCGGCCCAGCACCATCTGAGCGATCCACCATCTCCCAGCATTGTCAGCGTGTGTTTTCAGCAGCGTTTCCGAGAACATTGTCTGACAGATTTGTGCGCAAAGCAACCTCGAAGGCCGACCTGTTCGAACGAAGAGTGGCGGATGCAGTGGACGAGGCCAATACCTCAGACTCGGACGAAACCTTTGTCTACGAGTCGAACCCCGTCGAGCCACAGCGCCGACAACGACATCACTCGAGGACACCCAGTGCGACTTCAGCGCACAGTTTGGCTGATCAGCAGCGGAGCGCGATCAGGGGGTTCGGCGATGCATTCGACGATAGGAGAGTCGAAGGAAAGCGAAGCATGAAGTTCTCTAGCAGGACTCACAACGACTTTGACAGTCCCGACAGCAAAGACGGCACGATTCGATCACACACCCCACGGCATATTGGGAGATACGGACGTGGTGGCCACCACTCGGCCTCTTACGACCAACAAAACTTCCCAGACTCACCATACACGCAGGCTTCAAAGTTGCGTCAAAATCATGTGCAACGATCTCGACCAAACTCGCCCAGGAGTCCACAAAGTATGCAGCTCCGATCGGGTGGCTTTCTCGCCAGCAACAGGAAGCAGGAACAGCCATACGACTTTGAACAGAACGCCGATGATGAACGAACGCCACTTGTTGGAACTGGTACCGTCCGGGGCCCTCGAGGCTATGGCTATCGCAGCGTTCGACGTCCGGCAAGCAGTATGGCACATTCATTTGATGGCTACGCAGAGCCCAGCCGAATTTGGCGATGCTGCGGCGGCAAAGCTGGTGCATGTTTTCTCACCACTTTGCTGGCTATCGCTGTGGTCATGAGCGCCGTCCTCTTCGTCTTCGCATCGAATAGGCCTCTTTACGATGTCGAGATCCACCAAATCAAGAACGTGCTTGCAAGCGAGCAGGAATTGATGTTGGACCTGAAAGTGGGTGCTATCAATCCGAATACTTTGGGGATCAACGTGGGCGATATGGACGTCAATATTTTCGCCAAGAGTAAGCATGTCGGGAGCCACAAGCCGGACAAGCAGAAGGACGCATCTGGCTACCGTCGAAGGCGGCAGCCGATCGGTTCCACTTCAGTCGGCAAGAAGGATTCCAAGGACAAGAATCCAAATCCCATTCAGGATCCGGATGGCCACTGGCACGCTCCAGGAGATGACGACGGCGACGACTCGGATGTCGAAAAAGATGCACAGACGATGCTATTGGGGCGGATATTCAAGTTTGACCAAGCATTGAACTTCGTTGCCAGTCCGATCAACCGCCATCTGCACTATTCTACAGGCCAGCTCCGTCTCATGAAGCCTGGCAACAAGACGGAGGCTGGCGGCAGCGAGAGGTGGGAGAAGGTGATTCAGTATCCCTTTGAGCTCGTCGTCCGGGGCGTACTGAAGTACCAATTGCCAATCTCGTCTCGCTTGCAGAGTGTGGCAGTGGGTGCCTCGGTCATGGTCCACCCGGAAGAGGGCATCGATAAGGAAGGAAACATGCGCCTCGAGCCCGTCGATCACTCCGAGCATTGGCAATGGATTGAGTGGCCAGACCTGATGGATGACCCGGAAGTTGACGATCCCGACGAGCGAGTAGAAGGGCACGGAGAGGAGGAAATCTCATGAAAGCGGACTCCCCAACATTCACCAGGGTTGAGACGCTGCGCTGGCTACATATCGGTTTAACATGTCCAATTTGGCACCTTTTGATCTTTAGCGTTCAAGCGACTACAACTCCTACGAAGCATCTGGCCGGATGACGGATATGACGACCCTTCTGGCATCTTAGGACCAAGGGTGGCGTTCACCACGGACAGGCAAAGAGGAAAGGTAGTCGATAGGCTCATGGACGGGCTACTCGATGAATCCGCATTGCAGTGGCTCGACGCCAGTATTCTTTACATTGCGCTTTTGCTTGGAATTCACCGAGAGTGTATTGGGTAGAACAATTGAATGAGACTCTTGATCCTGACCTGGATCAAAGCGTCGAAGATGCTCATTTCCACAACCCATCTGTGATCTTATAAGTGATTGCTGCTGGCAATGCATGTCGGCGTTGTCTTTCATCGTCAAAATTTAAGCTCACCGATCCGTGCCTCCGCATTCAAGGTCGCACCAACATCTACCGTCTGCACAAGCACACACGCGGCACACACTGAGACGGACAGCATCAGTCGCCAAATCCTTGGACGGTGGTACGGCGCATCTGATATAATAACCTATTTCGAGCGCCGCGAATAAGTCGGATCGCGTTGCGCCCGACTGCGTAGTGCGGCTCGCATCACCACATCGGCGACACTTCCGGCTGTCACATGCGCTTCACGAACTGCATGACGAGGAGGATGCGATAGGGATCGCCAAGTAAGAGCACGAGCCGAGGGGATAAAGGACAAGATGGATCCGGCGGAGCTGCTGGGCGGCGGGAACGGGCACGTGTCACCCACGCAGATGAGGGTGACGCCCGCGGTGGGAGGGAAGACACTGCCGGGCCCAAGTGCTGCTGCGACAGCGTCGAGCACTCTGAATGGCAGCTCGGCTCCGCGCGTGAACCTGGAACCCATATACACCCAACTGAAGGCTGCGCTGGGCGACAACTGGAATGACTACAAAGCTGCCATCGGCGCCTTCGTCATCGGACAGCTCAACCAGGCCGAGCTGGCATATGTGCTCCAGCCATACCTCTCTCCCGTTCCTTCAGCGATCACATCCACGGATCCCTCAAAAGCGCCCCTCTCGACGCTCCGGTTACATAATACCTTCCTTGCTTCCATCTATGAGAACACGTTACGCGACTATCCTCCCACAGATGTCGCACCATGGGTTGTCGCCACAGACAAGCCGACGGCCACGGCTAAGAACACTGGTGCTGGCTCAGGTGCGAACGATAATGCGGATGAGAGGCTGAAGAGGGAGGTGATGACGCTGCATGCGCGCGACAGGAAGAGGATCAAGACGTTGAAGGAGGCCGCCAGGCCGGTCAACAATGCTTATGCTGAGATACTGGCATACTCGAATGAGCTGGCGGTGAGACCTGCAGGAAATGATGCAGAACCTCAGAGTGCGACTGGGACAGGCCCGGCTACATCATCGCTTGCGAGGAGTAGCTACGACATTGAGACTCGGCGGCGCTGGGCACAGACCCTAGCTTCTGAGGCTCTGGAGTTTCCAAGTCAAGCTGACATTACGAACCGCATCGAGCCAATATGCTATGAGGAAGGTCTGACCGGCGTGGCGCAAGGGGCTCTACCTGCCTGCGCAGAGATCATAGAGCAAGGCCTGCAAGTGCAGATCAAGGAAATGCTCGGCAGCTTGCTCGGTCATGCAAGATCCAACGGTGCCGGAGGGGAAGGCGTACAGACCAATAAATTCCGACGGCAGCTGCGAAAGGAAGAAGACGATGCGGAACGTGGTATCCTCCAACGCAACGCGGCGGGGCTCCTGCCGGTCGAAATGGAAATGCAAGCCAAACGCCAACCTCTCGACCTTCAAGATCTTCGACTTTCCGTCAACCTTTACGACCCATTTTTACGGTCAGATCGATTTTTGGACGAGCATATTATGCTCAATCAGTACCCAATCATGGATACCAAACCTCAACTCAACGGCTTCGGTCACGTCGACAAGCCCGCCACGAACGGAGTCACTTTTGCTGATCCGGACGCAATGGATGTCGACGGCACCGAGTACGCAGGCTTTCAGGGCATCGGCAAGGCCGAACACGATGGAGTCATGAGTGCGTTGGACGATTGTTTGCTTGCTGTTGCTGGATAGGATTCAGAACAACGCATTTGTGGACAATACGATCAAGGGCATACACATAGACATGTGCTGACAGAAGACCCAGTGCCAACCAACTCCTTGGCGCCAGAAGCACCTAAGAAGGGCACCAAGCGTCGAAGGCACACGAAGAAGGACGATGACTTGCTGCTACCGGAAGCTTCAGCCATAGGCAGCAAACGGAGAAGGAGCACGCAAACAAGGGCCGCTGATGCAGGCAGCAAGGCTAAGAGTCGACGTCTTCTCGCTGCGAGGGGCAACGGAGAGGATGATGCTGTCGTGCCTAAGAGGAAGGCTTCTTGGTCGAAAAGCACGATCAGCACGTTAACCGATATTTCTGATGACGAGAATGCGGCGCCGAGAAGCAAGGTGCCACGCATAGACACAATTTCGAGCAGGCCACCTTTGGTTACCGATCTGACTCCTACATCTGAGGCAAATATGAGGGCCGTCCTGCCTCACTCTGTAGTTCGTATCATCGACCAGGAAGCTGGCAACCAAGAAACACCTCCATCGAGTGGAATCGACGGAGTAAGGCGAGACTCGGTCACGTCTCAAACTGGCGGAACACCCAGACGCGGCTTGCCGTTGTCGGCCCTCCTCAACACCATCGAGCCTCCAGAGGACCGCGATGAACTGCCCGCAATTTTAGACGAGCCACTTCGCAAACGACGAGGACCAAGCCTGGAGCATGAGATCATTACTGGCATCTCACAAGGAACTCTTTACAGGCGCGACAGCGACGCAGCTCTCACGCTCAATGCTGGGGGCATGGCTAGGAAGCAAACACCGGGCTTGATGCCGAGCGAGTAGCCTTTCTCGATTCCAGGCCGGAAGCGTCATGAGCTGGATTTTCTCTTTCGGCAGCCGCAGGAACCTTTGATCGTCTGTTCTGCCCGTGTGCCAAACTGGATGGATTTGACGCCAGCCGGGCCATCATACGGCTTGCGAAATGGCATTCCCCACATGCTGACGGTCCCTCAGCAAGGTCCAGCTGCAAACACGGCACCGGTCGTGTACAGCAACACGAACAACAACAATCACACGAGTCACCCCCAAAACCTCCTTCAGCTATGGGACGACATGTTCTCGACGCTTTTGGCCATGGCTGAATCTTATGGCGGCTTTGACAAGATTCCGACACATATCGTCTTCGGCCTGCCTTGGGTCGCCGGTGTGATCTGGCGGGATGCTTTACAGTGGCAGCATGAAGTTATGGTTCGAGAGTCACTCAAGGCGACGGCGCGTCTGTATGGAGGATTCAGAAAGATTCCAAGCCGCGTTGTAATCTGCATGTCCGCCGATCAGCGGGATCTACTTCGTCGACTCTTGATGTATTGCCAGAACCCTGAACGCGCGATTGATTATGGCCACCCTGGGGTGCCATTGCCGCGGAGCCTTTGGGGTACCAGGCAAGGTTTTGCTTGAGTGCTTCAGCTCGTGAGCTGGACAGAAAAGGCGAGGTGGCGATGGTGAACAAGAGTGTTCGCTGCAGCAGAGGAGTGTGCTTGGAATGTTATTGTTTGCGGGGGCAGACCATGGTCGTTGACCAGGTCGCCGCATGAGAGCATGGGAAGCCGGAGGAATTGGTAGTCATGTAGCCTTTCAATTGATTCGCTGGTCTCATGCAGTCTTTGCTATTGTCCATCCCTGTAAGGTTCGACCTTTCGGTTTTATCTGAGCACGGATTCTCAACCAAGCATTCTCGCCAAGACGAACGATGAGCTTGTACAAGTACGATAGACTTTCGACACCCCTGCCAGCGACTGAGACATGAGATTCTCCCACTCGCTCTTTCCTGCTGAACATCACTTTTACAAACATTATCTCATGTCGTGTTGGAAACGCAATGGCCAGTGCAACGACTGGATCTGCTGTATACAACCGCATGTTATACATGGCCCCTCAAACACAAAAGATCCTCGGTCGAGCTCCACGCCGGCATCAAGTCTAGAGCCGTGGCTCTGTGGCTCGCTCGTATAGAACTAGACGGGGACGCGTCATACTTCAGACCGCAATGGTCTCGCATGCTCCCCGCAGCTGACTTCGACACGTGGGGGGGTTTTAGGAGGTAAGGATATCTTCACACCCTTTCGTTCTTCCTTCTTGAATATTATCTGTTACAATCTATACGAAGATACCAACATGTCGTACTACGGAGGCGATCAACAACAATATGGAGGCGGGCAGCAGTATGGAGGTGGACAGCAATACCCCGGCGGAGCTCCACCACCACCACCACCGCAAGTCCACCGCCCATGGATAGCACAATGGGACCAACGCGAAAACCGCTACATCTTCATCAACGAAGAGACCGGCGAGCGGACTTTCCAGCATCCAGGCCAAGGCTACAGCGGCGGAACCTCAGCTGGTTACGACGGAGGTTACGGCGGAGGGCAATATGGCGGTCCAGGTAAAATCTTTCCCTCTCACACCACTCATTACCACTCTACTCACACCGTATTCTATCCCAGGCCCAGCAAACTACGGCTCCCCCGGCCCCGGCCCCGGCCTCTCCTACGACCAACAACAAGAACAACAAAAGAAGAACTCCAGCAGCCACGGCTGGATGGGCGCCGCCCTCGGCGCAGCAGCCGGCCTCGCCGGCGGCGCCTTCCTCACGCACGAAGGCCACGAAGTCAAAGAACACTTCGAAGAAGACAAATTCCGCGACGAAGAACGAGTGGATCGCTGGGAAGATCGTCAAGAAGGACGGATTGAGCGCTTCGAAGACCGCGCCGAAGACCGCGTCGACCGCGTGGAAAATGATGTCGAGAACGCGCCCGAGAACGTTGCGGCCTGGGCGGGACGGAAAGTCGGAGAGGTGGAAGAATTGCCAGATCGTGTGGAGCGGAAGTGGGATGATGCTGTGGAGGATGTGGAGGATGCGCCGGAGAGGGTGGCGGGGTGGGTGGGGGAGAAGGTGGGTGATGTTGAAAGGTTTGGGGACAATGTTGATGATGCGTACGATGCGGGACGGGATGAGGGGAGGTATGGGAATGATAATGATAACGATAGGTGGTAAGTAGCAGATCCTTGGGAGACAGGTCGGATAGATTTCTTTAGCAAGTAGGAGCTCGGGAGTTCGGCATCGACAGACACGCTTTTCGAATTCCTGTGGCCACGAGCGCAGTCTGTTCATGTCTGTATTACACGCTTACTTCAAGCGATGGTGGTTGCGACGGTGCCGATCTCATTGGTCTGAGCGATCAGTTCTCGCCGTCATCACTACATGCCCTCGAAACCACCATCGTCGCCATCATCGATGTCGCCCTCACCCTCCACAATCTCCTTGGCCAGCTCGCGTTCCCGATCACGAGCCTTGGCCGCCTCCGCAAGCTCCTGACGGTTCTTGTTCATTGGGTATCGCATTGCCATCACGCACTCGTCCCTCATGCCGAGTAGCGCGCTTATACGTGCGTGGAAGGCATCCGACGGCTCCGTTGTGCTGTAGGCATCTTTCTGTGGTACCGTGACCATGTGCCCGTTCTGGTGATCAAGCGACGCCTCTATGACACCGTCACGAATCGCCTTCGCAGTGATGTACTCAGCTGACTCTTCTGAATCCACACCCAGGCGCGTGCAGATGTCTCGGAGGGAGATGCGCGAGTATGAGAGGGAAAGCATGCGCACGCCGGTCTTGATGACGTTCTGGCGCAGGCGGAGGACCAGTGTGTATGTGCCGTCCTTACGGAATTGTCGCTCGTTGAAGCTGACGCACTTCAGAAATGCCTGGAGGTCGCCGACGCGGACAGCTTGGATGAGCTTGAGATACGGGTATAGCGCGGATTCGAGGGCAGGTTGTCGGAAGATCGTTCGTTCGGGGATGTCACCCATGAGGAGCTCCACCACGATTAGCAGCTTAGTGGCTTGCTGGTAGAAGCCGACTGCTGGGCCGTTGGTGGGTGACTTTCGTGTCGCGGATTCGAGGTGCTCGTGTGCTTGGGTGTAGGCTAGCTGAATAGCGCGAATGCGGCCAATGTAGTAGAGGTATCGGCATACTTGGTTATTCGACGCGGAGGTCGGGAACTGTGTCTGGGCGACGAGGAGGTCGGCTTGTGTAATGTCGGCGGTGCTGATGTAGTTGCGCAATAGGAGAACTGTCACTGCAGCTTGTGTATCCGTGTCCTTGCGGAGTACCGCTGATCGCAGAGCCGCAAGAAGCTTCGGCCGTGTATCGATGACGGGCGACTGCTTTGACGGTGGCTTTGGGTCCAGCTCTTCGTGGAACAGGGCATAGTAGAAGTATGCTTTGGCGCCGATTTGGTCGAGAGTACGTCGATTCCAGCTTCGAATGCGCTCGATGAAGTTCTCGCTGAAGTCGGCTCCCTTCTCGAACTCACCGTGGTCGTAGAGGTAGACCTACACTGGTTAGAATGTCCCAACACATCGAGATGACCTGGGATGCTCTACCTGCACCAAAACACCTAGATACGCCCAGATCTCGGGATGTGTTTGCTCTTCTGCGGTGTCCTTCTCCTTGCCTGTCGCGGTCCCGTTTGCCTGATGGGACTCAGGTAGCAGCTCCTCCAGGATCTGCCTGCCCTTGTTCGATGCTTTGGGATATGCCGTCCGGATGCCCACCACCAGCGCCTCGGCGAACTTGTCCGACTTCCGTAATGTTGCTATGCTCCGGAGCGCGCGCAGTGTGAATCTCGAATCGAAGTTATCCACGGCCTGGTTGATGAACTGGAGGTTGTTCATGATTACTAGCAACACGTTAGTATCAGTGATCATGGTCATGTTCGTGAGGCGGCGATGGGAACGCACTGCGCTCAGGTGGCAGGTCTGGTGCTGGTCCCACGCTCTCTTGCTGCTTCTCGCTGTCGACAGCGTCGATGTCCATCTTGTCCGCCATCTTGACGTACTGTTGTGGAGGTGTGAAGATGTGCCGACTATGACGATCCGTTGTGTGTTGGCAACCGTGTCTCGTGCTTGATGTTCAGTTGAAGCTCTCCAGCCAACAGCCATCCAGTTAGAGGAGCGGCTGCGGCTTCGGCGGAAGCTCGGTGCACGTCACAAGGAAGCTAAAACGCGTCTTACAAACATCAACACATCGCCTCGCCCCAGTAATGCCACAACGACCATTCACTCACAGCCTTTTTACTGCTCAGAGACGCCCATGACCTTCTATACTGCTCAGGATCATTGTACTGGCCAAATTGGATTGATCAGGACGCGACTGCAAAGACTCTTCTCAGGCCTTCCACACACCTGAAGGCAGTCACCGTATACTCAAGCCAGGTCGCCGCATGTGACATCCACGATCAACAGTATGGCCTCTCTTCTATCTTCCCACTTGGAGCAGATCTCCCTCTGCGCGACTTCCATCTCCGAGCTGCCATTTCCCGGGCCTAAGAGATTCACGAATGCCTTGCTCGGCCAACACGACATTACCGCCTTGATTCGGGACACAGAGACTCACGAGCGGGCGCTCTTCCATCTGGCACCACCTCCACTTCCTAGCAAATCTGCAGCGCAAGACTTTGTCGGGACATCGGTGAGCGAGCCCGCACCGACAAAGACGCCACGCAGAGCTACAGTGTATGGCCATCGACAACCCAAGAACAAAGCTGTAGCAGCAGTACTCGGCGGTGACTTGTACCAGCGTACGCGAAAAGAAGGCGCGGCAGTCCGGCAGAAGGGTGAAGTTGACGTCGAAGTCTTGCTGGAGGGCGCGGAGAGGCTGTTGGCTGTTTATCCAGTCTCGGGAGCGGTCGACAGGATCTCACAATTGCGCAGGCGGCATCAACAACTTGCGGCCAACATCCGCCATTATGAAGCGCATGTCAACAAGCAAAGCGCCGAGCTGGCGAGGATGAACAGGTCAACGTACAGTGAGGATGAAGACGATCTCGGAAATGACGAGACTACCATCAGTATTCCGGCCATGACTAAAGAGGATCTGGAGAAGGAAGAAGCAGAGATTCAGGAACTTGAACGGAAGAAGAAAGCTCTCGAGGATCGCGTGAGTGGCATGGAGAGGGATCTCGGAGGACTGATGCGATGATCGTGCCGATGCAGAACGACTTGAGACCCGACTACGTGCTCTACTGAGAACCGCAATCTATATGCTAGGATCCAGTCTACACTGTTCAGCATTACGGCTTTGGTCGTATCCCCGCTTGACCATATCTGAGACATGGAATCAAGCGCCAAGCCGCGGTCAGTGACCAGATGCACCCACACGCGAGCACTTCCTCATGTGAAGCATATATGCCACAGTAGGTGTGTCCGCATCGGTGACCACTGTAAGACAACAGCAGCATGGTTCACGAGTCGCTGGTATGCCATCTTCAGTAACCACGAGGCTCGAGCAGGCACCAGCAGTACAATCATATACATCTTCGCTTCGCCATCAGCATGCTTGGAGCTCAAGACTCAGACAATATTTGCTTCGACAGAAGCAGGATTTCACCACCATGGCTCCACGAGATCGATGCCAGCCATCCACTAGAATCGTCCGGGAGCCCCAGAACGTCACCTTCGCAGATAAGCCAAGTTATCAATCAGCTTCACGACCACGCTCATCCTCAATGCCAAAGCAATCTTATACAAGGACCTCAACAAACCCCTGCGTAAGCTGTTCCAATACTCGAGACGCAATACAAGGCATACGAGATCAAATGCTCGGTATGTGCGTGGAGTCTCATTGTCACCTCCGCTTCCACACTAACACATTAAGCCAACGCATCCCGCCACTTCCGCGCCAACGTCCGCGCCGTCGAGCAGATTCTCGGTCGGCATGTGCATGCGCAGGAGATCTTCGACGTCGTCCTTCACGGTAGCGTCCCGCGATTACGTGCGGCTCTTGTCAGCCGTGGTGGGATGATGTATGGCCCGAGAGGCAAGTACAGGCTCGCCGAGAAAGTCTTTTGGCAGGGTCCTGAGACGATAGGGATGGGAGCAGCGCTTGAGGGGTTGCTTGAGAGGATGGCGAGGGCGATGAGTGTCTAGGACCATCTCTTCGCTGCTATTGATGGGATGCTGTGTTGCAGACGTGACATTACCGAAGCGGACCATGGATATGCTGTCTTTGGTACGTCGGCATCATTTCTATAGCTCTTCAGCCTTCGCGGTTGCCGATGACGTGACTTGCTCCCAGTGTCTTCTCCGCGCCATGCTCAGGACGATGCTTAGCACACCAAAGGTTTCAGACCGTATCAAATAGTCAATGAGCCATACCTCTGACCACGTGTTCGAATCTTGAGGATATGTTCCGGTGACTCCAGTGATGCTGTCCAGACTACAGTTATCAAGAGCATGAAACAAGCGGTCAGTATTGCATAGCTCCACACGGCACCTCTCTCTTCGTCGCACAGGGACTCCCGTCACCTGCGTTCGAGATGACTCTTGGCACTACGTCCGAGCTGATAGTCTCGTGCAAAGGGAATCCGAATGGAAAGCGAAGTCAGGGCCAAGATTTCGTAGACTTGAACGCAAACTTACCGCCTTCCTAAGTGTCGCTGCCCTGTCGCTGGCTTTGAAGGTGCCTGGGTACGATTACCCATGCCTGGGGGGTTGTATCGCGGCTGCTATGAAGTTCAACATTATCCAACCATGCCAGCTTTCAGTGAAGAGATATCGTGCCAAGCCTAGATCGGATGGATCGCTCTGTTCCAATGTCTTCATACTCTAGTTTCAACCGCATCTCCAGAATCTATCCGCAGAAACTCAACACTTTTGCTTTGCAGTCGTTACGGGATTGCTTGTACTCGGGAAAGACGAAATCGGACACTCTCAAGCGACGGGCTCCTATCCCTTTCCACGGAGACTCCGGCTATTGTGAATAGCAGACCAAGCCTTCCCGAACATGCTGCGACTGCCATCTGCATAAGATGGGTCCTCTTCGCCGGAACAGGTACTGGAATAGTAGTAGATAGCGGCGGAGAGACGCTGCTGATGTGCGGCTGCTGGTATCGGGTCCGGGTGCGAGACCGTAATTCGTAGGCTTGAGAACTGTTTCTGCAGTCCCACACCGCTTCAAGAGGAAGCATTCGAGACGCATGGAATGGATCAGCTCACACGGTACTGCACAAAGGTTGTTCCAGAGCCTTAGAGAGTGAAGGAATAGGGCGTACGACTACTCATTCTGCTCAAGCCGTCTGCAATACAGCTTGGTGTTGGACGGTGTTCGTAAGTCTACGTTCGCAAAGGTTGCCATTGGGCTTCTATGCCAACAAGCGGTCAGCAGCGAGACGTCTCAATGGTATATGAGGTTGGGATCTGTGAAATCCGAGTGTGCGAGGTGAGACGTCGAGTCAGTTCGGGGTATCTCCATTGCCAAGGTCAGCATATGTGTGTCGGAAGGATGGGTTAGTCCTGTATAAGACGCCTAGACGCTCAATATATCCGACTTGGTTCGCACTCAACTGAGATTCTTGGACTGGACAAGGAACAGGAGACCATGTTCAGAGCTCAGCGCAAGGTTGTTAAAGTCAGCGGCGGAGTCGAGAGCGTCTGCGTCTTCAGCTAGATATATCTCGCTCACTTCAGCTTGTTCAATTGGACCTGTGTTCCACAGATGCCAGCAGAGCTAATCTTCATGCCCTCCTGGCTGCCGATTGACATATATTGACTGTCATCCTGGACAAGGAGTACCATCGTACCTTTGCTCTTGCTTCGCCATCATCGGCCAATATTTGCACTGCCAAACGGAAAAAGCCCGGAGAGTGACTACTTGAAGCAGCTTCGGATCGATGTGAAAACCCGCATAGTGTCATACCAGAAATGCTCAAAGACAATGCTTAGGTCGTGCGACCTTATTGGGTTGGTGCTCACTGCTGTTGATCTCGGCGGACCACGCCGCTATAACCCAGTCCGGAAAATGGCTCCAGACAGCTGCATTCACCGGATAATAGCCCGCGGAGAGCAATCTGGAGACTGGGCTGGGATCTTTTCACCAACGCACCTGGGGAAATTGGCTTATATCTTGCATGACTACAGGGTACACGATGTGCCAGTACGGCGAGCTATGCAAGCGATAAAGCGGTTCAGTTGGCAAGACAGCCGTGGTCTCCCCATGCAGGCCTGCGTCTTCCCAGTCTGGGATACAGTGTCTATGGCCGCCTCTGTGTCTAATGCTTCCAAAATCGATCCAGACGTGGTTACCTTCGCCGTAGAGCTCTGGCCTGGGTGAAGAACCATCAGATCTTGGGAAGTGAAGGCGATTGGCGAGTATATAATCCTGAACTTACACCAGACGGTTTGAATTTCGAGCACTTCAACACTTGATACGCCGGTGTGGACGACACATGCGCGGCAATAATTGCTTTCCTCGAGGACGATGCTTCTTCTTCTTTTCCATCATCTGCAGTTCGGGACGTCGTGAACTGGGGATGGAGCATCAGTGCAATGATGGCGGCTGGGCAGCATTGGGTGGACAACGACAAGCTGTTCTTGAATCAGATCCCTTTCAGCGACATGGACAGCCTCTGTGATCCTCCTACTGCCGATATCGTGGGCCGCGTTCTCGAACCATTTGCCTCCGTCCTGTTTCGATCCAGTTTTTCAGCCAAGAGCGACACTGTTCTGGCACATAGTGTGACGATCGCCTGCAGGAAAGACATTCTCTGGCTCGCTCGACAGTAGGAAAGAAACGGGTCATGGTACGGTCATTGGGGCGTGAATTATTTTGATGGAACGAGCAATGTCCTGGTTGGACTCTCCTATCTCTATTTTCTGAACGGGCATAGTGCGCTGGAGGTGTCATGTCATATTGTAATGACGGAGACCCGGTCTCGTTGCTAATGCCAGAAATGGCCAATCGAGGTCTGGTATTTTTGTTGGCTGAACTTCAGCGCTACGGTGAATGGGGCGAATCAACTATGTCGTGGAGAGTTCAGCGGCAAACACCAGCTCGAAGTACTATGCTGACGAGTACGAACAGCCGTTAACGGCTTCGCAAATGGCCTGGGTACTCATCGGAGTCCTGCCGTATCTTAGGGCAAACCATCCGGTGGTGCAGTCTGCAGCGGCATGGCTTATTCGTACACGAGATACCCAGGATACTGCCTCTGTACGTGTAGGACATCCTGTGGTTCGTGCTTTCTTGGCCTTCAAATCTAAATTCTCAGACAACTCAGCTCGTCACGGTGATCGAATGCCACGAATCTCGGTCCGCCCGATCGACTTTGGACTTGGGAATTCACAGCATCTCGCTATTCGTCGTATATCCTGTCACTGTCACCTGTCTTCGAGATGCTCACCTAGCACCATGTCCGGGCCAATAGCAGTCCAATGACAGTACTTTAGAGGGAATACGACGTCACGGCCAAGAGATGCGTAGGTGATCGAAAACTTACCGACGAAGTGGATGTCGCTGACCTGTCGCTGGCTTCGAGGGTCCTAGGTTGATTACTCATGCCAGTGTGGTCGTAAGCGTCCCGATCGACGGATGACAGTGGTCGTTTGCGTCTTACGACCAGATGACGAGGTTGGCTGTGGTGCGCTTCCGGCTCCTGGTCGATGGACGGCTTGGGTATAGGCTACAGCACTGGTGTGGAAGTCGAACAAGACAGATGGGGAGTGGATAATTCGCTGTGAGGTCCGATAGCCGTGACGCGGGAATAGGTCTGCCTACATCGTCTTGCTCTTGCTGACCAGTCCAGATGTGAATCATGTGATTCATGCCTTCTTCTGACAGCGACAGAATTCCGCCGCTCACGAATCGGTCATGGCTTGGCAATGATTCCGCTTGCGGTTGCATGGTGATGATCTGACTGACGACAGGGCTGGTTGTACATACTCCAATTGACAGCTCTCCGCTGAGATTAAACCGTCGTGTTCGAGATGATTCGTCTTCAGGCATCGCCGCCATAGTTGCATGATCAAGTGGCCTCTGTATTGCCACGCTGGCTGGCATGGCCAATCCACCGATACAACGCGACTCGCGTTCCGAGGTTCTTCGAAGATCTGATGACTCTGAAAGTGTTGCGAAATCCTGCGGGCAGTTGGCCTAGGGTTCGAGCGTGTGCAGACTGCACCTGACTCTGAAGCGAGGGCGCGCAAGGCCGTAGGAACTCTGTCGTAGACGTGCCACATTGACACCACTTGGTTGCGGAAGCATGGACCGCTAGTGGTCTTGGCGAGCCACAAGGAAGGCAAAAGCATTTGTAAATGGGGACGTAGCTTGTGGTATCCATATGCATCTACGCAAACGCTTGCTGCCGAGCCCAATTGTAAGAGATGTAGACTTAGTCATACTGTATGTGTGCCCTTGTACATGAAGCTAGCCTAGCTAGGCTGCTTTGCGTCTGTCCCGAACAGAGATGGGCATGCTGCATGCCTCGTGATTATGCAGTGAACAACGTGCAGCGGTGGTGGGCTTTGCCAAAAGGCAACAAGGTCATGCACCGAGAAGAACCGCGTTCGCCGAAAGGACTCTTGCATTGATGTAGCGGCTACATTGTAGCCGCCATTTGCTGTGTGGTTGAAGAAAAGTGAAGCTATGACCGGATCACCCGGCACCGTTGTAGATATGCCCCGCTCCCCTGGGACACGCCATGAAAACTCTAAATCCACCCGCCCTCGATCTGCTGCAGTTCACGGCGCAACTTTGCTACCACGTCTCGTATCGTCCAGCAGGGCCGAGCCGTCATGTACCTGATTCAAGCACCAAGTCAATGAGGTCTACTAACCACCTTCTTCTTGAGCACATCGACCATCGAAGTAGCCTAGCTTGCAAACGCCCCAAATTCCTCGGAATGAATGCCTCGAGGCGATGCTCCAACGCACGACCCCAGAGAGGTTAAGGCAAAGGCATCCATCGCAGTTCCAGTGTGCCCTCAGCTCGGCCTCGAGGTCCGACTGCCGGTCAACTATCGATTGTAGGCACAAATTGCGCACAGAGACATAGGAGGTACGGTGTACGAGAGAGCGGAGAGGATCTCCCATCACCTCGCCGTGCCCGCCTGTGTTTATCTGGGCTGTTCATGGTCCATAGACGCAAGATTATCTTCACAGAAGTGGTTCTTACAACACCCAGGCATAGTTTATACATCCCCTGTATTCTGTCTATGCCTAATCGAGAAATATGTATTCACTTCTAAGCCTGTACTTCCTCGTGTAGCCTCCCTTGTTTGTAAAGTGCCCACGTCGCTGCCTCCTTAAAATTAGTTATGCTACGTCCGCTACGCATATAGATGCGTATATATAAGAAAGTGTACAAGACACAGAGGGAACAACACCTCCAATTGTCACTGAAAAGGCACCTAGGTAGAGCGTAGGACCAGGGGATGTATAAACTATGTCGAGGGTTGTAGGATCGGGAGACGTGAGCGCATACACGTGGGTTAAATTCCTCGCTTGGATGCAGCTCTCGCTTACAAGAGCGTCGGCTGAACTTACCTGCCGCATAAGAAGTTGACGTTTCCCGGCAGTCTACTCTGGAACGAAACGCCACGGCGCGCCAGACGGCGAGCGCCTTGTGTCTGCCCGGACAGCGGTGCGTGGCGTCTCGATCGCAGTCGACATTGCTGGAAGACCACCCGTATCAATCCTGCAGCAAGAACAGTCGATCAAGCGAGAGCCTTCGGCAAATCACCACTGTACAGCAACATGTAACGGCATGAAGAACTCTGCTAAGTATCGTCCCAACCGCGCGTTAACAGCAGGGGCTGTCCGCTACTGCAGGATGGGTTATCTTGTTACGTCCGAGACCTGCTGGCCTAGTCGACTCCGACCTAGTTTTCGGGCATGGATAGTGGCGAACCTTAAGAGGCCCCAAATCGCGTCTTGGGTAAACCTGCACCGCCCGGCAGATCTTCACTCATATCATCGACTTGGCATTGCCAAGGGATCACACTGCACGCCTCAAGCGGCGTGGCCCTAATCACAGGCAAAGTTTGTTAACACTCAGCTTCAACATGCCAAGGTCGCTCGAGTGGTGGGTATGTGTGGGCCGGCTCCTGCTAGAGTAGTTAACTTCCATAGCTGAGTGCGAACACTTCTCCATGTTTGACTGGCCTGCATGCATAGCAGATCAAAGCACATCCTGATCCTTAGCTTTCATCTTCGCTGTACATCTCTGCCATGTGCTCGCGAGCAGTCCAGCAGTCTCGTGGGAGCACACCTTCGGCTCTGCAAAGCGTAATAAAGAGATTCAGTGTCCAGATCAGGCACCTCATGGCACCACTAGTCCCAGCTCTGGCGCAGAGCGAAAGCAAGGCCAGATTCTTCGCTCGACTGGGACTCAACCCTGCGGATCCTGTGCACAAACGAGTGTATGTCCTGATGAAAGTCCGAAAGCCCAAACCAGCGCGAAGCAGTGTACATGTCTGATGGGCGACAGATGGAAGCCGCAGAGGCGCGACGACGCTTGATGCAGAGCCAAAGCAGCAGCACAGCTCAGATTCACGAGATAACCTGGCAACGTGAGGTGATGCGCATCTACGACGCTGCACGGACCGAGACCAAGGCTGTCTATCAGTTTGGCCACGACACAACGGATCGTGAGATCCCGGACAACTGGATCATTAGGTGGTACGTCAGCGAAGAGAGACACCATCCAAGGAGACACTTGTGCACGTCTAGCTCCTCGGCATTGTAAAATGAGGCCGCTGTCACAATCTATCCGACCGGCACAGCTGACCAACGTTTCCTTGCAGGCTACTCTGGCATGTGTTCAGGTACGAGTGCTGACCTGGCGCGATCCTTCGGCGCCTGGAATTGCCACTGATGTTCCTACACGTATAGGTATCGGGACTACCGTAACAAAGGTCGACCCGTAGCACTCACGCCAACAACATCGGTATCGACTTCTAGCGACGATGGAGGTTCTGTGGGCGGAAGTCCCGTGCTAGCACTTCCAGACCCTCGAGATAATCCCGAGCCAAACGCTGGAGCTCGTGCACGCTCGACCTCGACCGCATCAGGTAAGAAGAAGGCAGTCTTTGTTACCATCCCTTGCTGATGAGCTGACTGCCACAGTGAGCGCGAGTAGCGCTACTCAATACTGGGACCCGATAAGAGAACAGTGGCAGAGATGAGGCCGACCGAATCTGATGCTGGGGAGTGTTGCTACGAAAGACTGCTGAACCCGGTAATCATCATGTTCGCGGAAGACGGCGAGTAACATGCCAACGAGAACGCTTTGGCGTCCTGGGACAGCGTAGCGCAGCTTGCCGCACACGGAAGCGCCAATCGCGCCGAGGACGTCTGCAAAGCCTCAGATGTTTGCAAAATGGAGCGGAAGCGGTAACTTGCTTCTGAATAAGAGGTACCATGCTGGGCCAGCCCACGATGAAAGACGAGACGAGGCGGCGATACTGCCATGACTTGCAGAGCTTCGTGGAGCAGAAGCGGTTTGCTATATTCGCCAACAAGCACATGGGTGGTCCCGTGGATTGAGCAAGGAATTTTGCGTACGAGGCTGGAAATCGCGACAATCAATCTGATAGCACGATAAGGAGAGGACGTGGGAAACTTGCGTCGAGAAGCAGGAAATGGACAATCACTCCATCGAGGAACATAGCGCACCACATTCGCCGAGAGCCAGTAGGGATGACGAAGGCGCGACCTTGGTCGCTATGCAGACTTGACGAGTATGAGAATCGGCTCTTTCCAGATGTCAAGGATACAAAGCATCCAAACGCGCTATGCAGGCGGAGAACAAGAGCCGAAGAGCTAGCTCGCAGGAACAGGTTCAGCACACACTACTGCGAGACACAATGACCAACATTGCTCGCAGCGACCTCCTCACACTGTCCATCGTTGCTGAGGGTAAGCAGCAAAAGTGTCGCGATCGCGATGTGTATCTTCCATTTTCCCCCTTGCGAAAGCTTGGCGATCGAACACGAGCACATGGTCGTTACCATTGATACTATCCCCATCACCATACGCTGTAAACGACAAGCAGGTGTCTGGATTTCTATGACTTGGGTAGTCAGGACAACTCCGACCTACCGACTCATGAACACGCGGACCGTTGCGCAAGCTGCTGGCTGATCGGTCGATCTGCAGCAACAAGCTTCAACGGCAGCCACAATCCTCCAGGGCCGCTCATAGCGCCCGCACTCGTAGCCAACGCGCCATCCTCGTCAAGCACGGCGACTAGTGGATATCCTTCCGCAACCCCAACAACCAGGTTGTCACGGCTCACGGCAGTGTCAGCTGTGACTTGGCTGGGATGCTAGTTCTACGCCGTGCACAGACCTTTTGGCTGTATGGTTGGTTGGCGAACGCACAAGGAATCGTCAACACACACTTGACAGTATACGAATCCCAAGGTGTCGTGGGCTCGCTAGCGAAGGTGAGGCTCAATGTTTTAGTTGACGTGACTGCGTGCAGAAGTCTTCGAACTCGTTTATTGCTAGTCATGCTCGGTGTCGTCTGCACGGGCCTCGTCGCAGCGAGTCGAGTTTGTCCCAGACGTGTCGTTGAGGGCGAACTGTGTAGACCAGCCACATGGAGTTGCGAGATCTCTGAAGCTTAGAGCGAGGTAGAGCGAGGTACGGGAACAATAGGTCCATCAATAAACATGAGTAAGCTTTGTAGAAATGTTCGTCGTAGTTCAGCGACGACGACCACCGCAACCGTATTCGAATGCCACGAGCAGTCTCTCGCCACGCCGACCCACGCAAGATCATCGCTGAAGTTCGGGCCATGAAAAGAATCCGACGTTCCAACAGCAGGACCGACAATGGTCCGTCGACGAAGCTTTTATCGGTTTGCAGCAACAAAAGCTTCGTGCATCCAGTCTGGAGAACTTCAAATTTCCCAAATTTCCCACTCTAGACAAGATCCAATGGCTCACCAGGTCAACTCACCACTGGAATCAAAGCCCAACACCCTCCTAAGCCTTCCCGGCGAACTCCGTAACCGCATCTGGGAAGAAATCCTCACCTCCCCAACCCCAATCCAACTGCTCTCACCCACCTGGCGAGAAACCCACGGTTTCTGCGCCTCACTGCCCGACCTTCGACCCGCACGGGAGCCAGCGGCCTCCAGAGTCTACAGGACACTCAGAGCAGAGGTCTTATCAACTTGTTACTCAATCAACACATTCCACATCGGTCGGATCCCCTTCCGCAAACCAAGTTTCCAGAATGTGCACACGCACGAGCAGTACGTCTCCGTCTTGAAGCAGTGGCGTGCCCGACTGGAAAGGGAGCCAGCGGCGAGGTTCCTCAGGAATGTGGAGGTCAATCTCATGTTGAGTGTCCGGCACGAGGAGAGGGCTAGCTCTTTCTATGACGAGGCGTTCAGCTTTTGCGCGAAAGTCTCTAGGGACGGGAAGGTAACGCACGCACTGACAGACTCGAGGATGGACTTCTGTCTTTGTGGTTTGCAGTCGGCGCGGAAGTTGGAAGATGAGGTTTTTGTGGATGGACGTTGTCTGGTCGATGCGGTGCTGGAGGTCAGTCAGAGTCTCTACCCATCGGTACAGGAAGTACACTGCGGGAGGTGCGGGTTGACGCGGCTGATTAGAGCGAATCATCTTCTAACGTGTTTGGAGAGTGAAAGGGAGGACGCCTAAGGCATGGTGTTCGTGACTTCGTAATCCTTATGTACAATGCATGAGGATGCATGATAAGCAATAAACACACTCCAGGGAAATGCTATGCAGTAGCGCACCACACTCAAATTCTACGATCTTGATGAGCTTTTTCCCCCTATGCTCTGCGGTTTGCATTACGTCGGCGTGGATTCGAGGATGGTCATGTTACATCTGGCCAGATCAGGGAGGGCGAAAAGCATGAAGTAGATGGTCATTAGGTGTCGTTATATATGGCGTCCTCGCCGTGTCGTGAGATATCAATGCTGTAGTATGCAGTATAGTGTCGTGAGGGTATCGAGATCGTTATACCCTTCATATCTGCTCCAGTGACTTGCTGCGTCTTGTGATGTCGTCGTCATCTAGTGCTGCAATCCACAAGCAGCGACTTAAAGCCTCAGGTTCAGGCCTGAAGTCATACTTGGCGCTGGCTTCAATGAGTCGAAGGAGATTTTTGACGATCGTAGCTGCCGTTTGGTATCGCTCAAAGTTCACCAACGGCTCCCTGCCACCAGGAGCGGGATCGATGCGTGAGGACTTTAAGGCGTTGAACATCAGATCGTGAGTGTAAAGTCCAATGAAAGGTATGATACCGTTGTGCGGCATCGCAGTTTCCATCTCTGCGCGTAGAGTGTAGAAATTACGAAGCGGCCTGCAAAGTTGCTCCAGGTGCTCGAGCATTTGCTTCTCCCGCAACGCGACCAGCGACCACGTCCTTGAGAGTCGGGCAAGCTCTGGCGAGAGGAGCGCGAGCGTAATCTGATACAGCGAAGCGAAATTGCGCAGGCGATGACAATGGCTTGCGATATGAATATACTTCGTGATCGTCCGCGCTCGCTCGCTAGGAACATCAGTGAGCACAATCTCCGAGATGCACCACTTGACGACCAGATTGAATCTTGCAATGACAATGTCGATGCCGTTCGCTTCGAGACTCTGGTCGTTGTTGACGTAGTCGACCCAGTTACGCACATTCGGTGCGCTCTGCTGCCAGTTGAGCTGGACCAGATCCTTCCAGTCGACCTCATCTAGAGCATCCTTCTCGATGATCGTGAGCTGTTCGGCGATGACTTCGGACTCATATGCCAGGACAAAGGGCATATGCGCAGGGAATGTCGGTGTCTCGGGCGATGATCTGTGGTGAGCCCTCAAGGCGCCGTTTTGCGCAGGAGGCCTTCGTGGGAATGGCTGATTGGCAGGCTGAGGCACCAACATGGGTGCGCCGATGGTCTCCTTCAAAGGCCTATCTGGATCCCGCGGTATCAGTCGTGGAAGTAAGTGTCGCTTATCTGGCGACTCTGCCGTGCCGCCGGTGGTCGAGGGTGGCGTCGGAGGCGCGAATGGTCGTATCGGTGGCATGGGCTCATCGTCGTCATAGTAGAAGCTGCGAACACCAGGATCGCCATTTTCACTGGCAGCGATTTCTGTCGAGATATCGCTGAGCGTCTGATTGTCATTCAGCAAGAAAGACGTGTGGTCGCCACTGGTATCCCATGGACCTGGGCGGAAGCTTGGGTAGCGACCGTCAGACTGACTCTGAGCAATGCTTTCTGGCTTTCGCTCGTACGGGAAGGACTCCGGGGAATCTGCTCTGTCGTATGGATCAGGAACTGGATACCTACTCAGACATGGTTCCGTCGGCAGAACTGATGTGGATGAAGCCATCGCACCTGATGGCCACTCTGCAGGGAAGCTCGGAAGGGGATATTCTGTTTGAGAGCTCGTCGACAGTATACCTGAACCCGAAAGGTGGTAGATACTGGCTCCCTGTGTCTCGGTGACCGTTGGACTGCTGCCACTGCCGTTCCTTGTCGAAGACTCTTGACCAGAGTGCGGCACATAAGTCATCTTGACCTCTCCACTTGGCATCTCCTTCAGCCTCGGAGGTGGCTCAAGCGGATGCGATTGCAATGGAGACGCCACTGGGTGAGACTGCAAAGGTGAAATATATGGATTCGATCGCAAAGGTGATGCGACCGGGTGGGACTGCAAAGGCGAAGTCGATGGATGTGATTGCAGAGGCGAGGGCTTCAGCGCACGGTCCTCGGTCGGTGTGTGTTCATCATCAGCGCTGTCACTGGCGCCGACTGGTGTCGAGTACCTTTCGGGGGTCTCCACGACCACTGGCGTTTCGTGCTTCTCCGACGTGGCGTCCTGTCTCGAGGGGTCGTCGATTGGCGTGGGCCGCTTCTCGGATGATGAGGCCGATTGGTTTTCGCTAGTCGCTGGGCTTGGTATCTTACCCTCAAGCTTCAACAGAGCATCCTCGATGCCACCCTCATTGTTGATGTCGTCAGGAATCCCTTTCAATCGTTTGGCCTCTTCCTCGAAAGACGCCCGAAGAATTTGCGCCGATGAAGGCGTGTCGAGCAATGATACTGATCTCCTGATCTCTGGAGGCAGATCTGGCTGCACTATACTTCCGTCCGAGGTCAGCGACAGCCATCTCGAGCGCGCGTAGCTTCGCGACGCTGTAGAATTGGTCCCTGCAGACTGAGGTCTGATCCCCATCTCGAGTGACTTCACGTGGTTGGCATGCTTCAGATCGCCGCCGGGTATCCTGCGTAATTGTTGAGGGAGAGGCGACATCTGGAATCGTGTTGAATCGAACACCGAAGACGATTTCCGCGGCTTTGCGTCCCCTGACTTTTGGCTGCCGGCTTTGCTGCCGTAGTCCATTTCCCAAGCGTTTGGCGTTGTCAGCAAGTCATGCATCCTCTGGTCAGAGGTCCGCCCGTCGTCAATAGAGGACGCCCAACGACTTTCGTAAGCGCTCGATGCTGCGGCTGCGGCCGCTCCGACTCCAGCGTAGTCCTTCGTGAATTGATTCGGGACCGGTGGTACAGGCGGTCGGTCATGCTTGTCTCGGAATAAAGGTACCGGCATCATGTCGGTCGAAGTCGAGCTGAAGGAATGGCCTAACCCACCAGACATGACTGGTAGCTCAGGTGCACCAGTAGCGTCGACAATCACAATTGATCGGCTGCGGGTGGTGACTTGACTGTTCAGCTGACTATTATAGCGACCGAAGTCCATGACTTCCACCGATTCAGGACGCTTCTTCGCTAACTCTGAAGTAGTCTTGCGGGCGGTAGCAGGTCGAGGTGTCTCAGCGCGCGGCGTCTGAGGCAGAGCCTTCTCCCTGTAATACTTCTCCTGGGCTGCCTGTTCATTCAGGTCATTTTTGTCGTCATGTTCGACTAGCGGCGTGCTAAAGCCTTCGTGAGTCCTTTCAGAAAGTTTGTCTTCGGTCAAAGCTCGTTCGCGTTGCGCTCTTTCTTGATGAGCCATGTCAAGCGAGTCCTGAAAGGTGTTCTCCACAGTCAAGCCCAGGACATCGAGTCGATCGGGTCCAGGCAGCTGTTGCCAATCGGGTTGCGGCTTTCTCGCAACACGCACGCGACCGCGTACTGTACTTCGAGATCCACCCGAGCCGGAACCATCGCTACGTGCGGGTGATTCACTGCTCGCCTTACGAGTGCTCAAAGCCCGCTTGACCTCGCCCACAAACTTCTTCACAGCCATACTCTGACCTTGCTCAAAATGTCCTTTGTTGTGGCCGTGTAGACGAGCTTCGGTCAATTCAGGGCCTGGAGGCCCTGGTGTCACAGGTATGTTGTTGTCTACCTTCGCTGTTGCAGGTATCAGCACCAAACCACGCACGAGACCACCTGTCACTGCATAAGAGGGCAGGTCTTTCAACTCAATGGTGTCCGCTCTTGGCGAAGACAACGGCGTACGCTTGTCCCTCATAGCATCGGAAAAGCTGCCGCTCCTCTTGTGGCCGTGCGTCGGCCTCTTGGGCTTCTTGCTGGTCTCTGGTTCTTCCTTGATCTCTTCCTCGATATCCACATGTCTAGGGGCTGCAGGCGGCTTTGTTCTCGCACGAGCCGAAGGACGGAGGCTCTTAAACAGGAACGGTATGGAGCAAGACAGCACTTCCAGACTCTGCTCGCTCGTCGCAGAAACTGGGAGGCTGGCTATCCGAGTTGAGACTGTAGAGCGAGCACTCGGCCCGTTAGTTTCTACTTGGGCAAGATTACCCCAGTTCACTGTTTTTGGCTCGTTAGGCAATTGAATTTGTTCAATCTCGAAGATGGAGGCTCGTGCGGTCGTGCGTCGGAAACTGAGAGGTAGACTCAACGCCGAAGGTGCTGCTGGTACTGAAGGATCAGGTAGGCCACCAGCCACAATGTCTTTGTCCGGCGACGTGATATGTGCATCTGGATGGTTCGGCCAGTACAGTGCACAAGTACGCCGCCAACATTTCTTGAGCTCGCCAATGATGTTGATGTCTCCTCCACCTTTATCCGGACGTTGGCGCAGACATATCGCCAAATGGTTGACCAAGTCACAGAAGCTTTGTCGAAGCATGGCATCTGGGAAGAAATCGTCTTGGAAGTAATTGAGGATCCAATGCCGTATTGCGACAAATGTCCGGACTCTGGCAATGCGGCCTCCGTCAGTTCCGCCAAGAAATGCCCAACGCATACGGGCGAACAGAAACTCGAGGACATTTTGGCTCGACATGAAGCAGCGGAACGTCAAGAAGAAGTCGGCTAGAAGCTCGTAGTCAAGGAACTGAGGTGAAGTGATCTGCGCAATAAGTCGCGCCGGGGTAGCTGCTACTATGCGCCCACTCGTCGGATGATAGTGGACCACGCGAGGATCGTGAAGGTTGGCCTCCAGCCGATGGAAAAGCTCAGGTGTGATGGCGTGTGACATCGAGAGCCTGGCGGAAGCGACTGGAGTCCCGGTAGAAGGAGTGCCGTCCACGCTGTAGTGACCCGAAGCGCGTAAGAAAGGCGGCATTTCAGCTTGTGACAGATGCGAGTAGAAGCTGAGCCCTCGCCCAGGTGGGATCGGGAACAGCTTGTCATATTCAGCTCTCGAAAGTACTGAGCTTGGCACAGTCGAATTGGTGGCCATCGAGTAGTGCAGGTATGCCGTTCCTCGATCGCTGAAGCGTGGCGTGCCCAGTCGGTAGTGCGGAATGTGCACATCGAGCTCATGTCGTGGTAATTCAGCAGCAGAGCCACTTCTGCGTCGCCTCGTGGGAATCTCATCGTCGTCCTGAGGTAAGTTGAACTCATTGGCATCGTACAAGGTCGTTCGTAAGTGGTCGTCGGCGGTCGAACAAGAGTGTGACCGTGTTGCGAACGGTCGATTGGTGTTATTCGCGAGACTCAGCGGAGGAGCGCCAAGCAGTTGGCCCATGGCTGTGCTTCGTCCGCGGGCTATCCGCGGCGTCCAGGTGCCAGAGGCGTTGCTTTCTCGCAACAAAGGGCCCTGTGAATACATAGATACAGAACCATCGGACGTTGTAGGTGTCGCCGGTGCATACGTGAAATTGGGTGGCACACGAGTCGGCTTGAGGTAAAGCGTTCCTCCTGCACCGACGTTGCCCACGGTGAAGTTTCGCGAATGGCCATGGTTGTGGTGCTGCTCGCTGCTGTCCTCGCTCTGCTTGCCCACCACGGTTGGCGCTGTCTCGGTACGCCTGTGGCCTCTCATCTCTTCTGCCTGCTCACCACCACCACCACCACCACCACCACCACCACCACCGCCATCGCCACCACCGCCATTCAGACCAAATGTTCGCTGGATGATGTTCTCGGAGCGCGGCGACACCTGGGGCAGCGCGTCGCTCGTCTTCTGTCGTTGCATCTTGGCAGGCGGCTTGCTGACGACCGCATCGTTACGGTTTCTCTTCTCCAGACGTCTGCGAGGGCTGCCGCGTCGCTGCATGTCGACGTGGAGCCATTGGAAGCGCATCAGAAGTCGCGCACGCAGGCGCGTCTACCCTTTCTTACGGCGAGCCGTCCCCGTTGCGTCAGCGTCACGAGTGCCAGAGGCTCATGATCCACACTGCACTGTCGAGTCAGTGGTGTTGGGTTTGATTTGAGGTCATCTGGACGCTCGTCGCCCGCCACACGCTTGGATCCCGCGGCGTGCTGCTCATAGTCTGGGCGGCGAGTGTCTAGAAGGGGCCCCTGGTCGAGAAGCCGTCGCCGCAAACATGCTGCGCGTGAACAGCACGCCATTCTCTCGCCCGGCTTGTGCATCACTCTACATGATCGCACGCTGCTGGGCCACGAAAGCAGCAAGGTGTGGACACAGGGACACTCGGGGCTGCATGAAACCTAACCACTCTAGAACTACCGACTCGGATCAATGGCTCCCATGGCGCCATTGACGTCGCTTGTGATCGCATTCACCACCGAGTCATGTCCCTACCCTCAAGAAATGATCAATTATTGCTACTATCTCACCGGTATGCCTCTCACACATCACACCACGCTGATGTGCATGGCCGTCAATGTGACAAATCGCTTGTGCCTTGACCATCTGTTCGTATTGTGTTCCCCTTGGTGCCGCTAATGCGGCGTTGACCAAATGCCTTGCATAAGTCATGTTTTGGCCTGCTCCCCAGTTCTTCCCCGCTGGGCACGTCTGCGAGCCGAGCCAGCTTTCCTGACGCGCGGGTGTTTGCAGATGTCTTAGCAATACTTTACCCTGGTCAATTGTCTTGTGGTTCGTCTTCGATAGACAGACCTGCTCATATTCTTGAGCACAGGAGTCCGGACGCACGCGCGCGTAGAGCCACTTCTCCACGAGGCATGCAGCTTTGGGCTCTGTCGGCCACTACGGCTACAAGTATCTTCTTCCGCCGCCTCACGCGACGCCCAACGTACCAAACCTTTCCACTCTCCTACGTACCTCGGTACGCAAGTGCACGTGGAGGCCGTCCGAGACCGCCGTTCGTTTTCAGCATAGGACTTTGTGGTATTCATTGAATACTGATACATCTCATGAGACGTGTTTATTCGATGCCTCGATAGCACCCTGCTTGTCCGAGTTGCCGCGGCGGAACCTGCAAAGACTGCAGTAGCTGACATGACTGCTGTACTGCTAGTGTTCGCGGCGGAGTAGACAAGACATTCGTTATGATCGTGGGCATGTGCTGTAGTCTATGCTACACACACTACCAAATGTGCTCGGTCCGTGAACCACAAAAGTTTCATCGATATACACACCAAAGCGCGGCAACCCAAATTGATAGGGCGGTCAGCATCAAAAAGTAGAAATCGTACTTCACAGTGCAACCCAAGAAAGATAGCCACAAGCCCAATAAGCTGCGGTACACATCACTTTCGGACAACCAGGCAGACATACTGAGCAACTCCATCAGCGACCATGGCAGGAAAACAGTTGACGTAAGTACCACCCACCCCAACACTTCTCACCTCATAGCTCACCTCTGCAAGGTTGTTCGTCACCTTCCGCATCAAACCGTCTGCAATCGAAGCCTTCAAAGAAGCCCACCGGCCCGTCTGGGCCGCGTGCGCCAAAGAGCCCGAATGCCTTTACTTTGACGTTTTCCGGGACCCTTCAGAGCCAGGCATCTTCAGGTTCGTTGAAGTCTGGAGCAAGGACAGGAAATGGTTCGAGGAGGAGCAAATGACGAAGCCTTACTGTGCGACGCTGTGGCCGAAGAGTGAGCCTACATGGGAGGAGCCGCCGAAGCTCGAATACTTTGAACGGGAGGGGGAGAATTGTATTTATAAGCAGGAGTTTTTGGACTTGGGGTTGAAGATGGGTTGAGGAGAGTGGGAGGCGGCGTGGAAGGTTGTGGTGGCAGAGATGTTGTCGCGATGTTCAGATTGACATTTCTCGGATTTTTGCACTGACTGGAACTCCTGGCTTCAATGCGAACGAGCATTTCGAGAAAATGCATGATCGAAGCAACCACGCAAGGTGGATACGACAGGCTTTTGACGACGCCCGGAGGGCTCGATCGTGTCATTGAATATCAGGACTGAAGAGCTGTTACCAAGTCGGCGATGCGACTTGTGGTTGAGACTGCTTTCAATGCGAGATTTCGTGGTATCGTGCTGAGTGAAAGCTTCTTCATTTGGCTCTGCAGACCTGGCCATTCCGCCCATATCCCGTGCGCCGTAATTGCTGTGATGAGAGAGACGTAACCGCTTAGAAGACGAGTGCAGCACCCTTGGTCTTCTTGTCACCACTGGGAGTAATGTTAGTATGCGCTCCCCAAGCCCAGCATCCCGTCTTGAACGTACCCCAACTCGAAGTGCTTGCAGCGCTTGAGCGCCAGCTGTGCCTTGGTCTTGCATTGTGTGCACTCTAAGCGGAGAACGACCTTCTTGGTGGTCTTGGCCTTCTTGTGGAACACGGGCTTTGTCTGACCACCGTAACCGGACTGCTTGCGGTCGTAACGTCTCTTACCCTGCGCGAAGAGGGAAGCCTGAAGATGTATGAGTGTCTTGTGCCCTGCTCGTGGTCCTACTGTTTCCTACCTTGCCGGCCTTGTACTGAGTAACCTTGTGCTGAGTGTGCTTCTTGCAGTCCCTGCCCTTGCAGTAGGTGCGGCGAGTCTTTGGTACGTTAACCTGAAGACAGACGTGTTAGCCACTGCTCCGTCTTCTCTCTTGCACTGTGCGCCCGCGACTGTATTCCTCAGTGCAGTTGTTATCCTTCTCTCTCCTGATCATAAGAATCGCTCATCTTCGGCGTGAACACGAGCCGTATACATCGTTATCAGATTGCCATCGCATGCTTCGTTCGTGGTGCTCGTTTGCGATGTCAGGAACTCGTTCGCCTTCCACATTTCCCAATTGGCACACATCTCCATCTGCCTAACTCTGCTGCATCTCGGAAACACGATCGCGGGCGCACGGGGTATGGTATATGACCTTACCATCTTTGCTGTTGGCTCCGGTGTGGTTAGTCGGGTGTTGGGTCGATTCGTTGTTCAAAGCTGATTTTGGTCGGAGGTGGGCGCGGAGCAATATCCTGCCAAGAACCACGGAACTTGCCGAACGCCTCTGCACGACAGCGACTTGCTGCTGACAAAATCACGTACAATCCTTTCAACTCGTACGCTCATATGTTCATGTTACTCACACTATGCACCATGCAGTTCATTCACCGACAGGCTGCGAGATGGCTCAAGAACCGTGGGTGACCCTCATACTGGGCGGTTTTGAATGGATTCAATACGAGGTGACTATGCTGTAAACTATTGCGGCTGGACGCGTGGCGATCGCTGTGGCTATGATGAGTGGGCGAAGCTGATAGGGGATAATTGTTGGTAGTACAATGGACTCCTGCCCTTCTTCAAGCGTGCGGAGACGTGGTCCATCCTGGGAAAGGAACAGCAGCATGGCTACGAAGACCCTTTTCACCCCGAGTTCGTGATTTGCGGTCACCCACTCAGAGAACCCGTTAAACAAGTAATGCTGGCAACTGGGTGCGTACTCAACGAGGATGGAACCTCTGGGAATGTGATCGGAGTTGTGCAACTCGTTGAAAGCTGGTATTACAACAGGCGTATCTACGCAGCGGATGCCTATGACTTCGACCCCGCAGGAGTTATTGTCTTGACCGACTGCCACCTCTTCAAGATCTTGACCAAGGATTGACAAGCAGTTGGCGTTGTGTTTCAGAACAACCAGGAGCTACATGCTCGTAGAGAAGTGATCATCAGCTGCGATGCCATTTGCACACTGCAGCTTCTTATCCTGTGTGGTATAGGGCCTGATGATCAACTGTCGCGGCACGAGATTCATGCTCAGATCAATGCAGCGGCGTGGGGAAGGGTTTACACGACCGTTGGACGTTCTCATTCTCGTACAAGCTACGCAATCCGGACAACGGTGTCGTCGTAGGGTTGGAGAAGTTCATGTCCAAACCCAAGTATTTCGAAGGCAATCCTCTGGACTGGTTGGTGAACGCTAGCTTGCCGCAGTTGAATTTCGCGAGGTCGAATGAAGCAGATCAGAGTACAACCAACATGAAAGACAACATAGAGATCACTTCCATGTACGTTGCCGCATCGACCGCCCCATTCGAGCCGCCCCTGATGGACGGATCTCACGTCACCATCTCTGCGGTCCGTCTCTCAGCAACATCTCGAGGCCAGGTTTCGCTTGCAAGCCCCGGTGTTCAAGATGGACCACTCATAGATCCGAAATACCTTGCTACAGAGCATGACCGAGCAGTTATGAGAGCTGGCGCGAGGTTGATCGCAAAGACGATGGGCTCGACGACTGACCAATCGACCTCCGTGGACGAGACAGCCCCTGGCCCGTTCCCGACACTAATGAGACCACAACCGATGCTGAGCTACAGACAAAAGGGCCCGTGCTTGCGCAATCCTTTGCTACCACTGCGCGAGGACAGCTGCAATGGGCGATTTTATCGATATGGGATGTCGCGCGAAGGGAATCGCTGGTCTCCGAATCATCGATGCGAGTATAATGCCAGTCTCCATCGGATTACGCTTGCAAGCCGCGCTATATAGGATAGCTCAAAGGGCGGCAGATATGATCATCGAAGACTCGAGATGAATGTAAGATATCACCACCATACATGGCATTAGCTACATAGCGGCAGTATTCATCATTAAGTTCTCGCATCCATGCTTACAACAATGCTCACGAGTATACGAATCGTGCTCCTCGCTGGCTCAGCCTCATCATCAACCCAAAAACATCGTCTAACGCTGGCTCTGCACAGCTGCACCGTGATAAAGAATATTGACCTTCCTCACGAGCATGGGCAATCTTCGGGGAGAAACTTGGCCGAAGGCGGACACTCGGCGAAGCTTGATCGACAGCACAGCTAGGCAGGTATAGCTTCAACAGTCTGTCACACAAATACATACGAACCTCAACCTTTGGCAATCCAATAACCCCCAACCAGATCTCCCCCAGCCACCACCGCAATCATGTCCATGACCATCGAAGACGTCGCCGCGCAACCGCGCTCGCCCCGCCCCTTCCCCAACACTCCCAACAATGTCCTCGAACAATTCTCCATGAAGAACAAAGTCATCGCCATCACAGGAGCCTCCGACGGAATCGGCTTCGCAGTCGCAGAAGCAATGGCCGAAGCCGGGGGTCATGTCGCCCTCATCTACAACTCCAACCCAGCGGCGCACGAGAAAGCAAAGCGACTGTCCGAGCAACACGGGATCAAAGCAGCAGCATACCAATTGGAAATTTCCGACCCGGCGAAGGTGGAAAAAGTCATTAATCAGATTGCCTCAGATTTTGGGAGGTTGGATGTATTTGTCGCCAACTCCGGTGCGGCGAACAGCAAGCCGATTTTGGAGATGACGATTGAGGAGTATAGACATTTGGTTTCTGTGAATTGTACGTACACCACCTCTTCCTCTTCCCTTTCCTTTCCTTTCCTTTCCTTCCCCCCCCCCCTCTCTCTCTCCTCAAGGTGCTAACGCAGCACCAGTCGACGGCACCTTCTTCTGCGCCAAATACGCGGGCGCCATCTTCAAGTCGCAAGGTTTCGGCAACCTCATCATCAACGCTTCCATCTCGGCTCACATCGTCAACGTCCCCGTAGACCAGCCCGTGTACAACGCGACCAAGGCCGGGGTCCTGCACCTAGGAAAGTCGCTGGCGAGAGAGTGGAGGGAGTTTGCTCGTGTGAATGTTGTTAGTCCAGGGTTCTTTGACACGAAGCTGGGAGCGGCGCCGAGGGTGAGTCTAATCGTGAGGCCTTACTGGAGAGTTTGGCTAACGTGACGTTGCTTGATAGGTTCAGAATGAGGCATACCGGATGGCGGTGCTAGGACGACAGGGACATACGAAGGAGATTAAGGGGTTGTTCTTGTATTTGGCGAGTGATGCGAGTTCGTATCAGACTGGGAGTGATACGATTATCGATGGTGGGTATACGTTGCCGTAGACTGGCGCTGTATCCTGCAGGACTTATCTGCGACTTTTGCCTATCCCTCTTCTCTGTGTTGTCCGACTGGCATGTCATATTGACCTGTGCCTCCCAGCGTCTAACGAGCCCGTGGAAATTGATGATCGGTTTTCTGAAAGGGCGCTCGTTTGGCCAGTCGCCAACCATGAGGCAGTGCTGCATGAAGCTTGTGGTATACGGTGATCTTCAGAAAGAATTAAACATTAGCGTCTACCTGCATGCCATCATTGAACAAGTGTCGTGTGATGCAACGCTGTGCGTCTAGTAAGGGGTATCATATGCCCCGAAAGATGCTGTGGGAATTCTCACGGTGTCACTCTGCTCATGTCCTTCCACGGCGCCGACCGCACAGCAGCCAGTGCTTTGGTCGGCTTCAAGCTGACCACATATGTCAGACGATCCGTAAACAAATGACTGATTACTGCCTGCAGTGCTGGTATCGCTCCCATCACAAATCCTCCCATAGGGAATGTGGCGACTTCGAAAAGTCCAATGTATTGGAAAATATTTGGAGTGAAGCCGTCTTGCTCTTCCATCTCTTCCAATAGACCAGCGCGGCGCATCTCCTCCTTTCGCAGACCTACACAGAGCCGATGATACCGTTCGTAATGGTAGAAGTATGTCAGCATGCTGCAGAAGCCGATAAGTCGGCAGAAGCCGGAAAGCTGCAAGGCATGCTGGAGGATCGTTGGAACCAGGAATTTGGGGTAAAAGAAGCTATAAATCTCCGAGCATGTAAGAATTGTCGCCAGGTGGATCGGGAGGAAATGCGCTTCGAAAATGCGATGGTACAGCGTGTAGAGATTGTACCAGTTGACGGGCTTCGGTGGCAAAGGCTGATCGCAACCCTCTTTCTGTCCGAGGGACTTGTGCAAGCCGGTACTCGTATAGAAAGCGGTCCAGTTCGAGCTATGGATTGTCAGCTTGCGCGTCCCTCCAGCGAGCCAGAAAACATACTTTTGGGCACTAAGCGGGAAGCTGGCATTGGCCTTCGTGGCGTTTTTGTGCCTCCCCAACATCTTGACAGTCTCTCGAATTGTGTAGCCAGTGTCGACGGATCCCCACATATGCCTGAGAGCTTGCTTGTAACGAGCTTTCAGTCCAAGAAAGTAGCCATAGGTGCCGTGTGCTTCAGAGCTGACGTTACACTGACTTGCTGCGGCGTATATGATGTGCACCTGGAGGTTACCAGATAACGCGAAAAAGCACTTCAGATACATGTGCATATCCTCGCCGATTGCGCCCGGACCGGAGTCCCAACCTCTCACGGTCTCTACCAGAGTCATTGGGAGCGAGTAGACAGAGGTTGGGATGACGACTCGAGATCCAGGATATAAGCTTGAGATGCCTGCGCCCGCCCACATGAGGTCTGCCGTCCGCACCATGAGCGGAACATGGTGTAAGTTGCGATCGAATACAAGCGGCGGCACATACATGCAATTTTGGTTCGAGTCCGGATTCTCCAAGTGGAAGCGGCGTACCTGGGTGAAGTATCGCGATGAGAGATGAGTGTCGGCTTTGAAAGAGGTCAGCCTTGTAGCGATCCTCATGCAAGTTGTATCTACCGTCCATAACTGTGAAGATGATGTTGCGTTTCTGCACGTCATCGTGATAGTCTCTCATGGCCTGCTTAGCTGCCCACGACTCATTACTACTCTTCCCTTGTGCCTCTCCAGGGAGGTTGGGCGGATGGACGGTATAGCTCATGCGAAAGAACGATCTCTCGAAAGTTGTGCACAAGCTGGCAGCTTTGAAGGCAGACTTCTCTTCCTTCTCCTCCATAGCGAGGTAGACCTAGTTCAAATCAGCTCCATGCCTTGCCACGAAGATAGTGACGGTCGGGAGGGTTTGTAGACTGGGAGACGTACGTGGTAGCTCTCAGCCGCCTGATCGTGGGAAGCGAGCACCTTCAGAGTTTCCTCCAAAGTGGACATCTCTTCCTTGTATGCTGGCAGTATGATGACCAACAGGGGTGACGGGCACACCTCTTTCCCTTCCTTGCTCTTTTCCTTGGATAATCTTCGTCCTCTGCCAACAGGCAGATCGATTGCCGACTCTCTGATTTTCGTGATTACGTTTCGTATCGACCAAGTGACTCGGAGTGGAAAGATGATCGATAGGACATGCAGGAAGATCGTCCAGAAAGCCAGTACGGCTTGCGAGATCGTTGCTTCTCCATTGTGTCGACCACTTCGAACCTTTCCGTAAGGAGATACAATGAACGAAAAGACGAGCAAGATGCTCAAGGCCATGCAGCTGAACGCTGGAATGCATCTTGTCGCCCAAACATACATGCTAGCCATAGTGCCGGAAGGGAGTGTCGTGATGTTATGTCAAGAACATTCGTACAGCACGGGTGGATGGGCGCGGGGGAGCTGTATTAGCTCGCCGCGCTTAATGAGGGTGAGGCAGTAGTGGTGTGTTGCTGGCGCAGTCAACGCGCCTGGGAACAAGTTGGAGCCCCAGGGAGAGCTCTGTCTATGGCTGCAATGCAGAGCCGTCCAGAGCTCCACGTGCCAATGCTGCCAATGGTCGTCAAGGCCGGCGTGCAGGATTCCGCGTTGATCACTGGCTAGCCGCACCAGAGCCCTCGATGCACCAAGGGCCTTGTCAACACACACTGCTTTGAATGCGATCAGCGGCAACAACTTCAAGTCTCGTTGCACATGAGGTTCGTGGTAGCTGGCAGCGGGTTGGTGCAAATACTGCTGGACCCAGGACTGGAGATGACCTCCGCTTGGCGTCCTCCATAGCCGAGACTGGCAATAAGGGACGGCCTGGACAAGAAATACGCGTGGTTCGTCATCGCATTTCTCCGGGCAAAAACCGCGTAGACGGCCAGAATGCTGTCCGCAGAAGTCTAGCAGCGCCACGAGCGCAGCGAGACGGGTTTGTTGAACTCTCGCGGGCGCCTCTCGTCTGACGACGCTTGCGGAATCCGTCTTGGCGTGCCACCTATCGACGAGGACAGAGACACTTTGCATAGCCTCTTCTAGCACGTCGCCATGTGCTGTAACATGCGGTCGACTTCCAAGAGGAATGTGTGTGCCATGTCGTACCTCGAAGGCGTTCCACGACCTGACCGGCGGGTAGCAGAGCATAGATTGTCGCATCGTGGACCGTTCCAGGCGGACGCTCTCCCGTCATTCCGCTATCTGTGAGTTGCAGGCGGCGTTGAGACGATGTCTGTAGGAAGGTATACGCGTTTGAACATCTCCTGCCTCGTATCGTTGGAGCTCAGCCGCACGGCATTGTCCGAAGTGGCAGTCATGGCATACGACCAGCAGCGCGCCTGGTTTTGGTGCGATGCATATGAATGTTGGTTCGTCGACAGACGAGGAGACGATGTGGTCAGTTGCAGAAGGCACATGTGACATAAGCAAGGTCCTTAGTAAGATTGAGCTGTGACCGGGAAGAGGAAGCTCGCCATATCCGTGCCTCATTGCAATTGGCGTATGGATCAGAACGCGATTCGCCACAGAGTTTGAAGCAAAGAGGAAGAAGACATGCATAGGACTATTGACAGACACTGTATGCTGTCATGACTGAGCGTCCTCTGATAACGTAGCGAGAAACGCCATGTCGGCCAAAGGTGATCGTGCGAGTTATCGCAGAACTGCGGAGCAATTTGTACACGAGCAAGCCGAACGCGACGCCGCGACACGTGACTCAATCTCTATATGGCAATGTCATGAAGGCAACCCAGGTAAGATTGATCGTTGCGAGCGTGCTGTGGACTGTGGTCCACATCTATCCTTGGTCCCCCCAAGCCCGACTCCAATGAGCCACATCCATACATATACTGCTTCGAATTCAGACCCATTCCTCTCGATGTTATCTACCACTCTCCCATCACTCGCCAGCTCTCCCGCGATATTGCTTCGCTCATGGGGCTCAAGAATACAGGGAAGGCTTTTGCTCAGCCTCAACTGCTGCCGCTGCAAGATGGCCCTCTCTTGGGCTTCCGCACTCGATAGTTGCGCCTGCTTGTAGGACTTCTGGCCCAAACGCGCGCGAACAGGCGAGCTCCGCGCGCGAGTTCGCGGTCTCGTTTGACAGATGTGCTAGAATGTACCACGTATTCCAGGAATTCTTCTTGGAATGGCATGTTGCGTGGGCTCCCGTCAAGATCTGGGCTCCCGTCAAGATCTGGGCTCCCGTCAAGATCTGGGCTCCCGTCAAGATCATGTCCCAACAATGATCATGTACCTGTAAGACACGACGACTGCCCACTTCTCTCCTCGACTCTGCAAAGGCCAAGAATGAAGTTGTCGTGCTCTCGATGGAATAAGCATTTTCGCAGCTTGCACCGAGCCGCCGGCGCATACTTTTGAGTAGCTGTTAGATACGCAATACCAGGCGTACAACACCAGCAGATATGACCTATCCCGTAGTATTCAATCAGTCCCCACTGCTCGATGTTGTCCTGATGTGGGCGATGCCCAGTGGTGGGCTACCCCATTCGTGCCTGACACCTCCCGGCGTCATGGGCCTCTTCCTCTCGACGGGACTCCAGTGTCTTTTGAGCGCATCTTCGATCGCAATATCCTCTTCATCAGCATCACCAGGCATCATAGTCTCACCATCATCGCCAACAAGTCGCACTCCCGCTGCTCTTTGCCGTTGCATCTCCTCGCTTTGTTTTGCGCCTTCCACCTTCCTCCTCTCAAACTCACTGACCAAATTCTTGAAGTACACCTCGGCCGCAACGGTTTGCGAATAAGCAAGCGGGGTCCAGTCGTAGTTGTTCTTCGCAAGAGGGTTGGCGCCGGCAGCAAGCAGGATCCGCAGTGCCTTTAGCGACCCTGCGGCGCTCGCGTGGTGCAATGGAGTATTCCCATCCACATCTCTTACATGCGGACTAGCAGGATAAATAGGATGTTGCAGCAGAATCGGGATCAAAGCAGTCGAGTTGGGGTGTTGTGCTGCCATTGCCAGAGCATCAATCCCCCGCTTGTTGGCGTACGGAATGCATCTAGAATATCTCTTCGCGAGTACTGTGCCAACCTCGTAGTGTCCGTTATGAGCTGCGAGCATCAAAGGCGTGTTGTGGTCTGCATTGCGACTGATCTCATGGTAGTCATGGCCCGCATCGGAGAGGAGGAGCACGATGTCCGTAAAGCCATTCGCGGCGGCGAGGTGGAGGGACGTGTTGGATTTGTTTTCGAAATCTGGGTTGGCGATCACATTTGGGTGGTTCCGTATTATTCGCTTGACCAGCAGCACGTCGTTGAGAAGGATAGCGCGCCTCAACCGGCGTGTTTCGTGTATCCTGGTGTTGGTCAGTAGACAGACGTGACGATAGCGGCTACAGGTAGCGTACATCTCAGTATCATGGTATCATCAATGTCGTAAGGTCATATTCCCAGTCCTGCTCAAAGGGAGTGAACAAACCATTGCGGCCTCGCAAAATGTGACTACGGAAGCAGGAATGGTGGGCCACGTGGGGACATCATGCTATTTTAGTACAGCTAACCATCAGCATACGGCTAGGACAGTTGAGAGTACAGTGCTCATACAGAACCACACGGAGATGGATTATATATACACGGTGGTCTACACAGTGGCTGAGATGGCCTCTATTCGCCCTGAAACGCCTGGCTCATGAAGCATGTCACCATGGAGTCGCTGATTGCGCGAAAACAGCAAAGCAGTATGCCGAAGCTCACTTCCTGCGGCTCATGACCTTCGAGCACATATCGATCAAGCCAACCTTGGCTTCACTCTCCGGAAAGCCTGAGATTGCCCGGGCGGCTTTGTCGACGTAGTCTTGTGCAAGGGCACGCGTCTGCTCAATGCCGTTGCTTTGAATGACCAGCTCTCGTGCCTGAACGATTGTCAGTACTGCTTGGCAAACGAAATCCCAGCATGACTTACCCTCTGCACATCGCCCTCCGCCGCGAATTTCCGGCCAACCAGGGTACCAAGCTCTATGTTGTCTCTCCAAGCAAACAACAGCGGTGCTGTTGCCAGTCCGAGCTCAAGATCCGCACCGGCTGGCTTGCCAAGCTCTGCTCCACTGACTGTGTAGTCAAGCATGTCGTCAACAAGCTGGAACGCTAGGCCCAGGTTCTTGCCATACTGGTAAGCAGCCTCCACGACCTCAGCTGGATGCTCGCCTAGCAGCGCAGCAGCTCTGCACGACTTGCTGATCAGACTCGCTGACTTCAAGTACGTCTTTTGCAGGTAGTAGCTAATTGTGTCTTCGCTCCACACAGGGTGCTTCTCGTCTAAAGCGGTATTCTTTAGCTGCATGAATTCTCCTTCGACAAGGTTGGCGATGACCGTTGCCAGCAGCTCGGTCACTTCCGGATCTCGGAGCCGTGCCAATGCTACTGAAGCTCTTCCAAGCAGGAAGTCTCCCGCCAAAACGGCCATTTTGTTTCCAAACTCAATGTTCGCAGACGGATTGTTTCGTCGCGAGGTCGAGTGGTCGATGACATCGTCGTGCAAGAGCGAGGCGGTGTGGATCAGCTCCGTGATCTCGGCCAGTCGTCGCTGTGAAGGCAGAATTGAGGTATCGTTGCCGTATTCTCCATTCTCAACAGCAGGCGCACTCAGTGGAGAGTCTGGGTTGGTATCGTTCAGCACGGTGGGTGATGCTATCGGCGTGTCTATTGCTTCCTGTATGCTGGCTGCCGATCGCGGGCGTTTCGGCAGCAGAGCAGTGGCTTGCGACATCAAGAGCACAAGCATTGGCCTCACGTATTTGCCCTCAGATTGTGTATAGTATTTTGAGACTGTGTCCAGCATTGGATGACCCGACCCCAGTAGATGCCGTATGTTTCCCGTCATGAACTTCATCTCTTTCGCGACACTGGTCAATGGGTCCTTGAAACCCATTGGCGGCAGCGGAGCAGCACTAAACATCTCCTTCGCCTTGAAGACTGCTGCCGCCACTGCGGATTGGTTCCTGCTTGGTGATCCATGGTAGCTTTTCCGCCTGCTATTGTGGAAGCTCCTGTATGATACGGGTCTAAAGCATTCGGGGCATCGCGAAGTTATGATTCGAGGTCGAGGTGGGAGTTGAGAGATGGATTCAACGGTTTCTAGCAGAGCACGCGATGGTGCTATCGCGGGTCTAGGCATCAAATCGAGTCCAGTACGGCGCAATGCTGATGACAAAATCGCAACGAGCGTGCTCTCCAGCCGGGAACCTCCGTGGATATTGCTGTATACGTTATCGGTGGTGGCCGGGAGAGAGGTAAGTTGTGTTCGCTACATTTCACGAGCTTGCCGCTAGCGAGAATGTCATAGTCTCATAGAACTTAACTAGACAAGGGTCGGCGCTACATCCGAGAGGCTCTAGTTAGTCAGCAATTATGCAAGGTACGAAGGTAAGGCTCCGATTTCCATCTTTCACTCTTCGACACTTTATGATGATGGTGCTTCTGACGGTGACGCCTGCCGCCAAAGCTGCCATCGAAGAGTACCGTAGAGTGGTCGATGAAGGCGATACGACTCGTGACGCTGGTAGCTCTGAGCGTCTCAACAACGCAGCTGTAGGCAGCCCAATCGAGCATCACGAAATCGTTGAGGTTTCAAGATACCTCACGCAAAGCAGAGATTCAGGTGTCGATGCCACAAAGCAGTGGCGTCTGGACGCCTTGCTGAAAGGAGCGACCGTCTATCAGCCTCCGCCTCCCTCAAAGACAGAGCATGTGAGACATTTCACCACCCCTATTTCGCGTATCAGCACTGACAACGCTAGACGCCTCAATACAAAGCCTTGATGCAAAAGTTGCGTGAGCAAGAGGAACAGCGTCAATACGAACGCATGATCAATCCACCTCGGCCTGCAGAAACTTTCAGCCAACGCTTCCTCAACGATGGCACATCTTTCGGCTCTGGCATTAACATTGGCCACAATGCATCAGACGATGTTGATGATGTGACCTACGCAGAAGTCAACCGACAAATGATCTTGATCATCAACGTTCTGATCTCCATTGTCTGTACCAGCGTTGCGGTGTGGATGGCAGCCCGACGATGGACCGTGCCTGCACGACTAGGCTTGTCCTTCTCAAGCAGTACTGTCGTGGCAGTCGCCGAGGTGGCAATCTATATGGGCTACATCAGGCGAATTAAGGACGCCAAGACCAAAGAGAGGAAGGTGCTTGAGACGAAAGAGATCACCGACACATGGGTCATTGATGGCAAGTCGACTTCTCAGCAGGCCAAAGTGAACGACTCGACGCGGTATCGCAAAGGCAAGCATCGTTGAACATTCACTTGTTTGTGGAAGAGTCGACCACAAAGCACGCTTTTGACGCGTACTAGCGCGAGAACTGGGATACGCGTCCCGGCTTACCTCGAAACTTTGCTAATTAGACTGCGACCTTCAACGCAGCACCGCAACACTTCATCTCTCACACAGTTTAGAACGCACGAGCTGGCCGAGGTGGTAATCGCCAGACAGGCAAAGGGCAAGATCAGTGCAAAGATGGCGGTCAAGAGCTTCCACCACCCGTTTCAGCCTTACTCCATACAGCTCGACTTCATGAACGCGATGTACGAATGTATAGAGCAAGGCAAGGTTGGCGTTTTTGAATCTCCGACAGGAACTGGGAAGTCTTTGAGCTTGCTATGCGCCTCGTTAACCTGGCTCCGTGAACACAAACGAAAGACGTTTGACGAAGCCCTCGCCACCATTGAGGTGGACGATGATGACCCAGAATGGATGATCGAGGCACACAGAGAAGCTCGAACACGCGAAGTCCGCGAAATGAGGGCCGAGTTTGAACAGCGTCTGTCTGCGATTCGCGAGCGTGAGAAGAAGCTCAAGGAACGACAAGCGAAGGATACGCTGGCTTTCAAGAAGCAAAAACAATCCAGTGAGGACAAGGCAACAGACGACGATGAAGATCAATTTATACTGGATGACTATGATAGTGATCAGGAAGGATATTCCACCGACCAGCCGCAGTACTCGGCAGAAACGACCAGAATGATGCAGAAGATGGGCATGCTACCAATGCCCACCGAACGGCCGCGCTCGGAAGAGGATTTCGATGAGCTCAAGATCTTCTTTTGCTCGAGAACACATTCCCAGCTGTCGCAATTCGTGGGTGAGCTCCAGAGAGTCAAGATGCCACCGGGTCTTCCTCCAGAGAACACGGACGTTCAAGCTGATGGCGAGGAGTCCTTCGAAGAGCTGAAGCACTTAACTCTTGGGTCCCGCAAGAATCTATGCATCAATCCCAAGGTCAACAAACTCTCCAGTCAAATTGCAGTCAATGAGCGCTGTATTGAGCTCCAGCAAGCCAAGACAGTGGACAAGAAGTGCCCGTTTCTGCCGACCAAGGATAACGAAGCTCAAGTGCTAGAGTTCCGTGACCATGCGCTAGCCAAGATTCGGGACATCGAGGATCTGGCTCAACTTGGCGCAAAGCGTGAGATCTGCCCATACTACGCTTCACGGCCAGCCATTGGACCAGCTGAAATCGTCACCCTACCGTATCCTTTGCTTCTGCAGAAGTCCGCACGAGAGGCGCTAGGTATATCGGTCAAGGGACAAGTCGTAGTGATCGACGAAGCGCACAACCTAACAAGTGCTATTGAGAGCACGTACTCGGCGCAGGTGTCAGATCTGCAGCTCAAGCGAGCAAAGCATGCTCTGATCACGTATCTACAGAAGTTTCGTAATCGTCTCAAAGGTAGCAACAGAATCTATGTCACCCAGGTTGTGCGGGTGGTAGACGCTTTGCTTCAATTTGCGATCAGAATGAAGGAGGGCGATGTCAATGGCGGTACCACTTCCTCAAGTGCGCTTCTAACTGGAAAGGGAGTCGACCAGATCAACTTGGCGAAGCTGGTGCGCTACATCAACGAGAGTAAGCTAGCTCGAAAGGTGGAAGGCTACATCACGTTCTTGGCGAACGGCGAAGCAGAGAAGAATCGAAGCCGGACCAAGTCGAACGGTCGCGACGAGGCAATTGATGTGCCAACGCTCACGCACGTACAAAACTTTTTGCTCGCGCTGATGAACCCATCTCGAGAGGGACGCCTTCTGTGGTCAACGGCAGAAGATACTTTCACCCTTCAGTATCTGTTGCTGGACCCGTCTGAGCACTTCCGCGAGATTGTCGAGGATGCGCGTGCGGTGATCTTGGCCGGAGGCACGATGTCACCCATGGAAGACTACAGACAGCAATTGTTTCCGTACCTTGACTCGATACAGACATTCTCCTGCGCCCATCTCATACCACCAAGCAGTCTTCTCGTTCGTGCGATATCTTCTGACAAAGATGGACGAATCGATTTCAGCTTCAGAACCCGCAATGATGCGAGTGCTGTGCGTCTGGGCCATGCTCTGCTGCAGATCGCGCCCAAGATCAAAGGTGGCATGGTTGTGTTCTTTCCAAGCTACGGCTACCTCGAGAAGGTCTGGAGCATCTGGAAGGGCCGAAAGATCACGTCGGAGTTTGAATCTGTTAAGGCATTGTTCTTGGACAGTCGAACGCAATCTGCAGAAGACACATTAAGAGCATACAGCGAAGCGATAACAAACGACGTCCGCGGCGCCGTTCTTTTTTCTGTAATTGGAGGCAAGTTGTCAGAGGGCATCAACTTCTCTGACAACCTTGGTCGCTGCGTCACAGTCGTCGGTCTGCCGTACCCGAATCTGGAGACGCCAGAGTGGAAAGCGAAGATGCAGTACCTCGATGAGAAGGCTGCTGCTCGGGGAGAACCCAAGGGCAAGGCGAGTCGAGAGCACGCAGAGAATGTGTGCATGAGAAGCGTGAACCAGGCGATTGGAAGGGCTATCAGACACAAAAACGACTGGGCAAGCATCCTGCTGTTCGACGCTAGGTACGTTGATGGTCGTGTACAGATGAAGCTGCCAGGCTGGATCAAGACAAGCTTAAATGCGAAGGCTTCAGGCGCTCTGGGAAGCGTTGTGGAGGGTTTGGAGGAGTTTTTCAATCAGAAGGTCGGGCCACCACGTTGAGACCAGCCACATACAACCTGCAAGGAACCCAACTATAATGTCAAATGCCGAACACAATCTGGATCGCACAGGTAAGCACAAGCCCAAGATTGACTGCGCGGACTCGGTCGACTGAGTCTGGCCCGAGACCGACCTTCGTGGTGCATGCTTCTGTAGAAGTGTGACGCCGATCAGGCCTACTGGTATACAATTGTGGTTTATCTTTACGTCTCTGCACAACCTCGGTTGCGCTGTTGAACGGCATTTCGCATCGTTCGCACAGCGCTGCATGGTGGATCAGTGGTCTACCTTCTGCCCAAAGTCCCGTGGGCGAGCATGACATACAAAGTCCTTGACTGGTGCTTGAGGCTCTGGCACAGCGGAACCACGCCTACCAGCTGACCAAGTGTTCGGGCAACGATCCTGCGGCCAAGAATCCTTCATATACACTTTTAAGCACCCACAAGGCGCCCTGGCGAGTAGAGAAATCCCCACCTCGTGGCGCCTTGGCTGACGCCGATACAACACTGCAACTGCTGCGTAGCGCGTGGGCCTGACGAACCAACAACATACTTGCTATCAACAGTTAGCAAAATGTCGATCCTCCGACTTCACTTCAGCAGTAGCTGCTAATCAGAAATGCCGCAGAAGAAATATCTACAGGACAGCAGAGTGCTAAGCATTGCTCGGCAATGGTTATCCGTCGTAATGGGCAACTTAATTCCGGTTGTTCATGATGCATATCTTCTTTGCGAGGAGGGGCAGAGGTCCTGTGCTCTGCTCGAACGAATTGCACTGAGCATATCCCGCATCACTGACATCCGTGTCTGCACAGGTTACCATGAATCAAAGTTCTGGGATCTGGTCAAGCGTGAAATTTCCACCCACGCGACATGTGACACCAGGGCCTGTTGCCGCTGCTCCATTGTAGCGTGCAGGATCCACACTATCAAACTCAGTCGCTCTCACTCCTATACTCATCACCGGCATCCGAAGCCCGCGGCTAAGACGCGCAATGGAAGGACGCAAGTCCGATCAGCCTATGGTAACACGGGTCAGACGACGATCTCGTCTTCCAGCGACATGGCCATACTGCATCAGGAAGTAAGCAATCACAGGTGACCTGTCCGTGCGTTCGGATGGACCATGATCATTCATATTGCGGGTGCTCGCAGCACACCAGTCAACGTGGCAACACTCTTGCTGAAGGTTAACATGACGCCGTTAACCGGACTATCCAACACGCTCCCTTATGCAGCCAAGCCAACAGCATCTAACGATAGCTCGATCTGCCCGTGACAAGACGCTGTAAGAACATGGCAGAGGTGACAACGATTGACGGATCGACGATGATCCAAGTGTGAAGTGCCACAAGAAGGGTATAAAAGCATCGCGGTAGCCCTCAGGACACAGATCATAACCACTCCTCATCACATCCTGCCAACTTCGACCGATCTCGACAGCCACAAGCTTGCTTAAGCCCGCATATTTTCATCACAATGAAGAACATCAGCACTCTCTTCGCTGGGCTCGTTTCCTCCGCCAGCACTGTTGTCGCACAAATCGCGACCTGCGATGGTAACCAGTCGCCAGACTGGGACGACTGTACGCAACATCGGCTGACCTTCGCCACCGGAAGCCACTAACATAAGCATGAACTGCAGGCGATGCCATCTACGCACCCCTCAGGTCCAGGGGCGACTATATCAACGGCTTTTACCCCAGCTGCACTGCGCTCCCTGCGCCCGATGGGGTGGACCCCGATTCTCTGAACTGTAAAATTGCCTGGTGCCCAAACGGTGCCGACGTTCAGACGCAGTACAGCTCGGTTGCAGGAGACTACGACTTGCTCAACATCAACTGTAACCCAGCCGGTGGAGGCGCGAACGGGTTCCAGAATACATATGTTCTGCAAGTCACGAATAACGAGAATTTTGAGCCTTCGTCGAAGCGTGTCAAGGGCAGAGCTCGCCGCTCTACCGCTCAAGTCATCCCTAGACAGGCTCAAGATGTAGTTCAGCATCGCTGTGATGGAACCGCCATACTTCTAAACTTTTCTCTTAGGACACCGGATTCACACTCGTTACCTCCTCTCGCAGCGTTGAAAGAGATGGATTCCAGATTACAGGTGGCCTTACTTCCGGCTCCATGTACACGATCTCTGAGACTGACGAAACGTCCACCACTGTCTCCGTGAGCACCGAGGTTGGGGCCAGTTTCTTCGAGTTCTTCTCTACCTCTGTCGGTACAGAAGTCTCTTCGGAGCAGTCGACTTCCAACACTGTGGGAATCTCCATCAACATTCCATGTGATGCCGACCAACGCGGTCAGGTCTTCTGGTACCCATTGTACGATGTGTAAGCTGCCTGTGATTTTTCTTGGGATACTGCGGTTGCAAAAGGACTAAGAGAAGGCTAGGTACTCGGGATTCACTACCCCATCGATGACCAATGTCGATGTTATCGTTCCACAGGACAATGATGTCAGTGACTCTAACTACAGGGTCAACTGTATTAACTGAGCGTGGCATTGCGGCTTCACCTGCGTAAAGGGGATCGGCAGCTGAGGGAAGGAGATCGTCATTTTGGAGGATCGAGATGTGGAGAGATGTCAGTAGTATCAAGGAGGGAAGGAGGCGGCAGGGAGGAACGAAGAAGGAGAGAATACGGTTTTCAGCACTAACGAGGCACGCTCGCGATACTTCTGTAGCTTATACGTGTGCTGCTTTATCATTGCTTCATCTCTTGAGTCCGTGTCGATAGCACATGATTCAATCGAGGCGAATGCAGAAGGGAGTATCGTGTCTCACATGCGTCAAGGGCCGCGCCCGCAAGTGAAATGTGCTCGTCCTCGCTCCACGAACGCTACAAACGCAATCATAGTCATACCACGAGCCATTGAGGTTGTTTACGGCGCCTCACAACCAGCGACTGGTGATCCGAGGTTGAACCTTTCCGACCGGACATGCATAGAGTCCACGATCTCACCTTCCTCCATACTTCCATCGCTGATAGCCGTTCTTCACCTGACATACTGGAGGAATTAGCCAGCATTTCGTAGCAAGATCGTATGGAGGAGCCGACCCTCACAGACCCGCTCTAGTACCCTACGTGCCTTCCTCGTGGCTGTGGCTCTCCAGAGCGAATCCATGCCACGCTGATTGGGATGATATGAACCAACTTCGACGTCGCGATCACGATCATGCTTTGACTCCGATAGGTCGAAATTCTACGCTGTAGGAGCGAGAATGGCTCAAGTATACCTTGCTTCGCTTCGCACTTTGCGTTTGTTTAGTCTGATCATTCTCTTCAACCCTCAATCTTTCGTTAAGCAGGCGACGAAGCCACACCACTGCTCGCGTCAACTTCCGTGGACACACTCGACTCCCGAACAGCGCTGCAGCCAGTTCGGTCTCATGGAGCGAAGTACGAACATCCAAGGTCGTGCCGATGCCGTTGACTTTGGCAAGAAAGAGAACGTGGTCCGCGAGACAGTACGTGATCCGATTCACTGTCTTCTGTCAACCAGAGCTGTAGAGGAGAAAGATCAATGACCGATCGAGATGAGAATCGTGGCCAGTCGTGGTGAGTTGTAGTCCATACATACAGTAGGATCGGCGCGTACAGTCAGACGTAGTTCTATGGGGTTTCTGGCGTGAAAGACGCCGGGAAATCCCGGAATAACTTATTTGTATTTCGAGACAGCGGCTTTGCCCAGTGATGTTGAAAAAGCAACTTCCGAACTTCATTGTCCGCGATGATAAGACGAAACTCCTATCCGCACTTGATGGAGCACGTCCGAATCACCGTCTACGGTGTCGCTGACAGACACCGACCCATGTTTGACGAGAGGCTTAGCAAGTATGCGGCCGAAAACTGTATCAAAGAAGGTGCCAGTATCAAGACAAGCCACAAGATTCGTGGTCTGAAGCCAGGATTTCCCCAGGTCGACGGGTTTGGCAACCTGCCAAAAGGTGGACAGCAAAATTGCAAATAGCCCCCACTACTGTCGATCCCGTACGGGCGGAGGCTATTCGAGCCCTTCGAGAGGTTAAAATGCTACAAATAAATAGTAGTGTAGATAGTGGCTTCACATTGAGCGGTCAGAACGGCGAAGGGCGGAAGTTGGCTGAGCTTCACCGCACCAGCATATTGTATACGCATATTGAACGACATCGACTCAAGCTCAGAGGTAAGTATCGATACTCAAAATACGACCGGTAGTGGTGTCCGAAAACGAGGCTTGACAGTCAACTGCCGACTGGAAGGTCCAAAAGCACGAACGAACCGTCAGCGTTATGACCAACGACTTCCGTCGAGTGCAATTAGAGGCCTCAGACCAACGCGAGGAAGGCCCAAGTGATGGCTTCGCTATGTTCTCAGCCTTCCGCTCGTGACAGACGCTGTACAACAGCCACTCTTGCTAGTTCGCTGACGTTGTGACTCAGCTCAACAAAGGGAGGTGCTTATCCGGTCGTACGGCTTGGCCGATGTGGCGGGGCATCTACTACTGTAGAGTATCTCACGAAGTCGATGTCTTGGAGGAATAAGATTGTGATCCCGATGTACTAGCGAGAACTTTCCTAGGATCATCCTTATTGACCTGGCTGCAAGCTCCGGCACGTGCTGACCTTCTAGGTGCTAGGGTCATCAATCGGTACGTCATTTGAATTAACTGATTGAACAGTAGTGTTGCCCAGAAACTGCTGGACAGTTGTGCTGACGATACACAGGGCTTCAGCTGTGGATGAGACATTTCGAGGTTCGGAGTTTCTTCACACAACGGTTGTATCGTTGGGTTGCCCCAGGCGTGTTTCACCCGAGCATGCCGGCTGCAGGTCGTCATTGCTGGGACGGCAATTGCGGGACGGAAAGGGTTCGAGGCTCTGCTTCATCTTCCCTTCGCCCAGAGCACAAGAAGAATGTTTGATAAGACACGGGGCGATGCACAGCAGGGTCGTCAATATTTGCTTCGGCCGCCCTAACGTGCCCGCGCAGGACGTCTACCCCTGAACAGTAGTGGTGAAGCTTAATCAATTGGAGGTGATCATGTGGCACAAGACATGTATACTCCTCCTCCCTCCTTCCGCCTCTCATACCGTAACTATAACTGTAATAACTGTACCTGTACCTGTACCTGCCGCCGCGCCTGCCATTGAAGCCTCGTCTCTTTCTGCTCTTGCAGTTTTTGTTGTTGTTGTTGTTGTTGTTGTTGTGGTGGTGGTGGTGGTATCGTTGAAGTCAGCATTGCAGTGCCGCACAAAGGCAATCCCGACCGGCGACGAAACACGGTGGTGCTGCACATGGTCTGAAACGGCTGCGCGACCAAATCGGTGACTCCGGCAACGACGACACAGGCTGCCTGCGACGGGCAAGATAGTGTAGCAGCCCAGTGACCCGTCATACTGGTCGCCGCTCCGCCCTCGGTCATCGCGCAACGATATCGACTTCACACGACTGTGTCCTGTACTGTGTGTGCACCGGCGCAACAAACAGCAATTGACTTGGTGGCGGAGAGCCATCGCCCACCGGTCCTGCACTGTCTTAGGTTGTTACAGCACCTGAAACGCCCGCCAGAGCGACGACGAGGCGCAGCGTGGAAAGCGCGGGCCAGAAACACCACCCGCACGTCCTCTCTGCACTATTCACGGACACACGCGGACGACTGTGCGCCAGGGATCGCGATCAGGCACGGCACGTCTGCGCGCGCGACAAGCAACCAGCCGCTGTGAAAGAACCCGCGACAAAACGCCAGTACCCGAGGCAACGGTAGCATTCCAGCAAACCCCACGCGCCTTTGTTGGACCCGACCAGCAACCACCAATAGCGAAATTGCGGGCATTTGGACGTCGGCTCCAGTCGCAGCGACAGCAAAAGAGAAAAGAGGCGACATCGCTGGACTGCACGCCATGGCCGTCTCATTGCTACATACACCCTCGCGCGCGTCCAGCTCTTCCGCCTCCTCCTACGTCCCAGTGACCCGCCAGAACACGATGAGCTCTCAGGAGGGCTCGCGCTCCATGCGCGCGTCCAAGCGGTACTCCGTGACGGCACTGTACCTGTCGATGAACGCCAACCAGCGAGACTTGGAGATTGAGGATGACCTAGCAAGAGGTGAGCTTGGGAGTGAAGGCTTGTCGAGTGCGGCATTGGACTAACGCCGGGCAGCACAAAAAGCATTGCGAGAACTCAAGGCCAAGATATCATCTCAGTCTAAGAAGAACTTCGTGCTCGAGAAGGACGTCCGATATCTCGACTCCCGAATAGCATTGCTAGTGCAGAACCGCATGGCACTGGAAGAGGTACGGCGCTGGTGCTGATCTGCCTGTCGGAATGTCCAATGCTAACATCCTGCAGAAAGAAGAAGTCGCCAGCCATTTGGACGACTCCCTCGATCTCACAGAAGGCTCATTTCCAAATGACGAGAAGACTCAAAAATATGGCAACCTGTTGTTCTTGCTACAAAGTGAGCCTCGCCATATTGCACACCTATGTCGACTCGTCACCATGGCCGAGATCGATCAGCTCCTGCAGACGGTCATGTTCACAATCTATGGTAACCAATACGAGAGCCGAGAAGAGCATCTTCTTTTGACCATGTTCCAGGTGAGTGATGGCATGCAGTGCGAATCATCAACGTACACTAATCATACAGTCTGTTCTTACATACCAATTCGACAACACACCAGACTACTCTTCATTACTACGAGCAAATACACCAGTGTCGCGCATGATGACAACATACACAAGACGCGGACCCGGACAAAGCTACCTGAAGACTGTTCTCGCAGAACGCATCAACTCTTTGATTGAGATTAAGGATCTCGATCTGGAAATCAACCCGCTCAAGGTCTACGAGAGCATGATCGACAAGATTGAAGCAGATGGTGGGCAGCTACCGGCGAACCTGCCCAAAGGCATCACAGCGGAACAGGCGGCCGCGAATGACAATGTGCAAAGGATCATTGACCCGCGAATCGACATGTTGATCGAGATTGCGACATCTTTCCTGGACACGATCATTGAAGGTCTTGAAGAAACGCCGTATGGCATTCGATGGATATGCAAACAGATCCGAAGCCTGACCCGAAGGAAGTATCCCGATGCACAGGAACAGACGATTTGTACTCTGATTGGAGGATTCTTCTTCCTTCGCTTCATCAACCCGGCCATCGTGACTCCAAGGTCGTACATGCTCATTGAACAAACGCCGGCCGAGAATCCAAAGCGCACGCTCACCTATGTGGCAAAGATGCTTCAGAACCTGGCCAACAAGCCGAGTTATGCGAAGGAGCCATACATGCAGAAGTTGCAGCCATTCATTCAGAACAACAAGGAGCGCATCAATAAATTCATGATGGATCTTTGCGAAGTGCAGGACTTTTACGAGACGCTCGAGATGGACAACTACGTTGCTCTGTCAAAGAAAGATCTTGAGCTGTCCATCACCTTGAACGAGGTCTATGCGATGCACGCACTCTTGGAGAGACACACCAAGGAACTGGTCAAGGATGAAAGCTCGCACCTGAGCCAGTTGTTGGGCGAACTCGGTCCAGCGCCTGCACAACTACCCAGGAAGGACAACAGAGCGATCAACTTGCCACTTTACAGCAAATGGGAGACGTCACTGGACGACTTCACGGCTGCACTCGACATCACTCAGGAGGAAGTCTACTTCATGGAGGCGAAGTCCACATTTGTTATGATAATGCGATCGTTGCCTGCAGGATCAATGGTCATGCGACGGCCTCTGAAGCTGGATCGGATCGCCGAAGCAGCAGCTACCACGAAGAATGACTCCGTCATGGTCCGCAAGGGCATCCGTGCGATGGAGCTTCTCAACCAACTCCAGGAGCTTCGCGTCATCGATCGAGAAGACAGCTATGCCATGCTACGAGATGAAGTTGAGCAGGAGCTGGTCCATTTGGGATCGTTAAAGGAGAAAGTCATTGCAGAAACGGAGAAGTTGGACGAAGTGTTCCGGACTATCCGCGACCACAACGCATATCTGGTTGGCCAACTCGAGACTTACAAGAGCTACCTACACAATGTTCGAGGCCAATCTGAGGGAACATCGAAGCGCAACCAAGCTACCAAAGTGCTGGGTCCATATAAATTTACACATCAAGAACTCGAGAAGCAGGGTGTGATACAGAAGAGCAACGTGCCCGAAAACAGACGAGCAAATATCTATTTTAATATCACCAGCCCCAGTCCTGGAACATTTGTGATCAGCTTGCATTATAAAGGCCGCAACCGAGGCCTCCTGGAGCTTGACCTCAAACTCGATGATCTACTGGAAATGCAGAAGGAGCAGCAAGAAGACCTGGACCTCGAATACGTTCAGTTCAACGTGTCGAAAGTCCTGCAGCTCCTCAACAAGCGCTTCGCCCGGAAGCGCACATGAAGCAAAATACCACCGAGAACACGACATCGATCAGGGCGAGGAGCGGTCCATGTACTTGTATGATCTTCTACTTGCTGCAACTCCGCGATGGGGCGTTTTTAGGGACAGCAAGATCGCGAGAGAAAGGGCCTGTTTGTTGTTGTTGTTGTTGATTTCGAAGATACCCGGAGGAGATTGTACGATCAAGGTGACGAAGAGATACCAGTTTCAGCAGCAAACCACAGAAAGCAGCAGTAGATGTCGCAAAACAGCGAAAGATGTGAAGCTGGAGTTTCTCCTTTCTCGAAGCGAGGTCTTTCCGATGCGGACCATTTCGCGCTGGACGCCAGTGATGAAGGGACATTCTAGGGTGGATATGTAATGGATCGATTGAGGTGGAAGTGTTAATGACGAATATCGCAAAGAATACCAATACTATTGATACCCATCCATGATCCCAGCCCGTTGTTGCTATCGCGGATAAGCTTTGTACACATCCATGGGGATGTCATCACGCGATAAGGACCCTGCCCGACGCAGCATCACGTGTCCTGCGTGCTGCAGGCATCAAGCTGCGTTACCTCAGTAAACTCAGACTCGCCGCAGGAATTGGCTTTGGCTTCGCCTAGCGCACGCGCTAGGCTCGCTTAAGCTCGCTTCAGCTCCGTTAAGCACGGTTCTACACCGTTCAGCCAATTAGAGGGCTAGGAGCGCCAATTCGCGTAGCGAGTCTAAGACTAAATAGGGCTGTTTTAGTATATACGAATTTAGCCCTGTATACAAATAAGCACTATTACATTCGAAGGCATACATCTCTATTACTACGTTACTCTATCGCCTTAATAACTACTACATTCGATCGCGTACGCTCGGCGCTTTTAATTGAATTAACAATAGCGTCGTCTACTTATTATAATTACCTATAATCGCCGTCCGCGCGACACGAGTCCTTACTATACGCCTTCGAAGATATAGAGTTAGAAGAATTGTTAGACGAGTACTCCGATGCCGATAATAACGCCCCTAATAGCGACGAAGAGGAGGACTATATTAGATTCCCTCCGGTTATACTACGAAGTCTACACGCGCCGCGTACTACGGAGCCTACGCGGGTATAGTAACCTAGAGTAAGGAGGAGGTATATACGACGGTAGGACGACGACATACCTACGTAGGAGAAGCTATAATCTATCGTTAATCTCCTACGAAGCTATAATTAGAGTCTATATAAGTTCCTATAGGCCTAGGTCGGAATAGTAGCCGGTATATCGAGCTATAGTGTAGTACTTAAGTCGAAGAACTATGCTACGATCCCGGCGCGTCGGACTACATTACGTCGCTCTATTAAACACTAGTCGCTTAACGCCGTATTGTACGGACGAGGTTCTCGATATAACTAGACACCTACATCTCGTATAATCGCTAAACTCGATAACCTCGCGCGGTATTATCCTTTCGGTACCTTTAAGTTAACCGGCGGCACTAATATCGACAGTTTAAATAATATAGACTACGCGGCAGCATACGAGATTATTAAAACCAGTGCTCTAGTCTAGTACTAAATGTTACTACATTTTACAAGCAATTTTTGATTATACTAGACGAGCTAGTTTCGAAGCGATATATTAGATCGATCCGTATAACAGCGTATGTTCTTCGTTACGGTATCGGTATTATACTCGAGGATAGCTAAACGATCTAATACCTATTACGGAATAATTCCTAGGGACCCTAGAATTATAACGATAAGACGAACACGTAACTTATCCTACCTAAGCGCTTAGACTTAGAGCGATTAGACTGCTTATGCTTAGACTAATTAGACTACTTATGCTTAGACTAATTAGACTAATTACCGAGATCTACGAATCTCCTTTATATTTAGGAACGCTAGAAACCCTTATAGTTCTAATGCGTTCAACTTATGTTACTATCTTACTAATTAGAATACAACTCTTATTCCTATCATTTATCTTCGCTTAGCTTACTTTAGCCTCTCTAAAGAATACCGCCGCGTAACTTAACTTATCTCTCCTTTAAGACTAGCCCTAGAACGAGATAATAACACTTTAAACGCCCTTAGGATAAGCGCTACTTAAGTAGCTAGTAGGGGAACACCCGCCCCTAGCGAAGTAGGAAGCATCCGCCGTGCGCTACTATAATAGACCACTACGAAGGACGATAAGTCTAATAACGATAACGAGCCTACTCTAAGGAAGAACGACGTTAAGGCTGCTAAGCTAGACCTCTTCTATAGAGACAGGGCTAAGTTCGACGACTAGATTAATTAGATAGATATGTATCTTATGTTCAACCTAGTCGATGCCGATAAAAGAACTATCTTCGCTATTACGTACCTTCGCGGAAGTGCGTAGAACTAGATCAAACCTTACCTTAAGGAATACCTTAAAGGTATAGGACGATTAGACCCTACTAGAATGTTTAGGAGCTACACTCTCTTTAAAGATAAGATAAAATCAATCTTTAGAACCTCGAACGAAGTCTAATAGGCTATACGAATCATTTAACACCTAAAGTAGAAGACGTCTACTTCGGAGTATGCCGCCAAATTTGAAGAATACGGACAAATTACTAGATAGGACTAGACGGCGTTAATAACTATGTTCCGACGTGGACTTAAGGACTCCGTTAAGGACGAGTTAATAAGACACGGGGGACAGATTACTAACCTCGAAGAGCTAATAAAGACGTCGATTAATATCGATAACTAGCTCTAGGAACGACACTAGGAGAAGAAATACGACTCTAAAGTAGGAGGAATAGTAGGATACGCTCCGGACCGTAGACCCTTAGGAGGATACGTTACGAAGGGAGAATTCTTACGATAAAGCTAGCCCTACTATAGACTACAGCTAATAGAACTAGACGTTACCTAACGAGGACGGAGGATTAATAAGAGTAGGGGCTACGGAAAGCCCTTTAAAGGAAAAGGAAAACTTACATACTATACCTATAGTAAGGAAGGTTACATAGCGCGGGATTGCCGCGGTAAAAATATAGTACGCCGCGAGCAGTTTAATATAATGCAACTAAAGGTAGGCAAATCTAGGAGTAGTGTTAGACTGTTAGGAACCGCTGTACGTTATCACAACTCGGGCTTGGATCTTTGCAGGGATGTCTCAATCAGTTATGAAGGTAGTGGTTCCAAACAGTATATGGTGTATACTTAAAATGAGTTGAGCACGAGGCTCCTATCTACTCGTAAAGAAGCGTCGTCTATATAGTGCCATGTCTTGGCGTGATCTGTCCTGCTCTGCCCTGAGCGAGTCTGATCAACTGATCAAGAGTGATCAGGACCGATCAGTCCTGATCGCTCTGTCACGTGACTCCCCAGGCATCCATGTCTGCAGCTTCGTCTGGTTTCCTGCTCCGTTGTCCAACCATTTGCACCGATAACACTGTTCCGTAACATAGACCCCGACAATTTAACTATACCTAGAGAGTAGAGGAGAAGGATAGTAACCGGGTTACGACGCCTCTCCTAGACCCCTTATAAGAACGAGGAGGATACTATATTCGATAACATACACTACTACCGAATAACTAATAGCTAAAGACTATTAGACTATTTAGCATAATAGCACGAGGAGTTAACTACGAAGTTAAGAAAGAGTCTCGACACGGTTACGGAAGCCTTTATTAGCGATTCTATTACTAGGACTCGTGTTAAACCTACTACGACGCTAAGTTAGGCGTAGGGTACTAGCCGTAACAACTAGTAGGAACCCTAGGAGCTTAGCACGGATAAAATAAGCTCTAAGAAGTAGACATAGACGAATCTTACTTCGATAACGATAATAAAGAAAACTAGGATCTAGAATAGGACGGACGCTAGTTACTAGCACTAGAACAATAAACAAATAAACTAGATACTATCGAAGAAGATTACGTACCGGAGGAGTTAAGCGAGGACTTATCCGAAGAAGAAGAGAGCGACACCGACGACGAAAACGAAGTATACACATTTACGATAGATACGCTAAGGAAACTCTATAAGTTAATTATCTACCTCTAACGAAGGCACGAAGAATTCCTACTAAAGTTCTTAGGGAAACGATACCTAAACCCTAACGAATTTAACAAGACACTCGACATAATAAGGGGCATAGTATAGGGCTACCTAACTATAAACAATACTAAGAACTTAGCTAAAGCGGTTATCGAACGACTACCTATAGGAAGCCGAATAACGGATACCGGATACCTAACACCGGTAGGAACTTTCGTCTTAAACGAAGTACGAATAGCAGTATAGTATGTACGGGCTCTCTACTTAGAATCGTAGAAGATCTAGGAACGTAATAGACTATAAGTGTAGACATAGGGTAACGGGCTATAGGTTCTAGCCGAAGCCTCTAGGCACGAAGCATAGCGAACTACATACTATTTAGGAAAAGGATTAGCTCCCTAGGAATAAGCGACTAAAGGGAGTTATATAACACTTAGGCTTACGTATTAACATTAAACACAGTTTTCTAGACATAAGCAATCGTTAACGGACACAAGACTAGTGTTATAATCGACTTAGGAGTAGCGGGGAATTTTATCTCCGAGTCTTTCGTAAGAAGAAACGGGTTCGCTACCCTAAAGAAGAAATAGGGTTACGAGTTAATCGCGGTAAACGGATTATCGTTACCTAGCGTAGAATAGGAGACGATACTATTGCTACTAGCTATCTAATAGTACTACGAGAATATTACCTTAGATGTTACTAATATAGCTAGTTATAACATAGTATTAGGTATGCCTTAGTTAAGAAAGTATAATCTAGTAATCGACTAGAGAAGAGGAGTACTTATATTTAGGGAATACGACTACGTTATCGACATTTAGCCTACGTATTGACAGCGGACGATAGTAGATAAGGTAAGGAAACAGCTTAACGCATTCGAGCTTACGCTGACTAGAAGGATAGAAGAACTACCTTCGACCGGGATAGACACTAGCGTAGGGCCGCCGGGTTACGAAGTCACTAGAAGTAATAGAAGTAACGCACTATCGAAGAATACTAACATCTTAGAGTTAAGTATTCCTAAGGAGTATCGCAAGTGGTCGCGACTCTTTAAAGAGGAGAGAGGCAAAACCGCCTTACCTAAGTACCGCCTATAGGATCATAAGATTAACATTTAGCTAGGGAAAGAGCCTCTATAGGGATCCCTATATTAAATGTCTAAGAAAGAGCTACAGACCCTACGAGAATAGCTAAAGGAGAAGCTAGCTAAAGGATAGATAAGAAGATCCACCTTAAGTGTAGGAACTCTATACATGTTCGTTCTAAAAGCAAACGGGAAGTGTCACGAAGCGACACCAGGCACATGTGAATGGACCCTGCAGTGAAAGATCGGCCCGGAACAACGTTGTTCCGGCGCATTTAAATAGCTCGCGCATCTCGCGCTCTTCTTCGTAGACTCGTATTGCAACTCGTCTACCACCTGCCCGTCACATTTTGCAATACCTACCCCAATCAACCAACTGAATAGCCTACAGCGATCTTGTATCGCGTAGAAGACCCGAACAGACTGACCGACTGACCGACTGACTGAAAGGTGTGCAACAGTCGCACATTTTTCTTCTCGACACGACATACAGGATCGCAAACAGCACTGTATTGACAGCAGACAAGTCACCAGAGGTACAACACCCTGGTATGAGCGAATTGACCAGACAGACAGTAATCGACCGAGCCCGAGAAGAATCGCGCGCCGCAATCGCCTCGAACAAGATACAAACGGCACTTAGCAAACACAACTACAGGAGCGACAGCGACAGCGACTTCTCACCTGAAGAGACATCTACACCCCGACCCGATATGGACGAGGCCGAACGCGACCGTAGTCGCAGTCGTAGCCGCGAACGCGACCGATTACTAGCAAAGCCCGAGACACGAGGTTCAGGCTTCTTTGGCCCACAACCACCTTCCTCTAGCATCCATCAACCATTCTCACGACCTGACAAGTCACAGCCTCCGAGTCGCTTACGAGAGGACCTCGGACTGCATAAAGGCATGCAGCCCACCGTCGAGACAGAAGATGAGAGTTTCAAGTTCACAAGAAAGGAAGATCACAACGCGAAGGTTAGGGTACCACCTCCAGGGATTGTCAGTGCTCAGAGGTTGGAGCTCCAGAAAGCAGACTTCGCAGCACGAATGAACGAGCTAGGAATGAAAGCCACACCAGCTCAACCGGACCACGCTTCCCAATCACAGACTCAGCCTGGCGAGCCAGTCGCTAAGCGCAGATCCCGGTTCGATGATGAGGACGAAGAGATTGCGACTCCGACCAGCCCGGTGGATCATAGGAGACGTGAGGATGAGCCAGCCGATGCTGGCCTGGATCTCACGCAGTTCTACGGAGAGGATGACAACCCTAAGGACCCCGACTTCCAGGTCGCCAACCCTGAGGAGTTGACAGCGAAGGTGACGTCCTCCTCAGGCAAGTGGTTCAAGAGATTAAAAGCTGTTCAGCGTGCGCTCACACTCGCACCTAACTGGGAGAAGCACTTTGATGAAGAAGCTGAGAAGATCGAAGAGCTAGAAGCAGAAGTGGAGAGGCTCGAAGCACGAGCAGACGGATACAAGACTGAACGAGATACTGCTCGAGAAGAGGCCGACCTAGCACAGGCCGACATCGAGAAGCTACGCAACGACCTCACTACTCTCCGTAACGAGCTGAGCCGGACCAAGCGCCAGGTGACAATCGCACAGACTGCTGAGGGCACAGGTAACGGCGACCTGCTCGAACAGCTCCGACAGGCTAAGGAAGACTTGGCCTCAGCTGAAGACGACATCACCAAGTTCCAGCAAGCTAGAAAGGAGGATCGTGCACGCATTCAGCAACTTGAACAGGAAGCAGCGATGCCACGACCACAGACACGCCAGTCCCGATTTGACGCTGATGCACGCGACTTCGTCCCTAACGACAACAGATTCACACCAGGACCACAAGGTCAAGGAACCAACGGACGATTCGAAACACCCGGCGCCGGGACTACCACCACGAATGGCGGATTCTTCAACACCCGCATCAAGGACCCAGAGGTCTTCAAGGGAGACCGCAGCAAGTACGAGCGCTTCAAGACTGTGGCTCGGGCAAAGCTGAACCAAGCCTATGTGAAGCAAGGTGCCAGCTATGAAGACATGATCGAATTTATGCTAGGCGTGACTGAAGAACTGCCATTCGACAGCATCCTGGCTATGAAGGACACCTGGACTTCCATAGATGACCTGTGGGAGCAGTTCGATGCTGAATTCGGTGAAGCGGACGCGCAGTTCACTGCCCAAGGTCAGCTGGAGACCTTGAGACAGGGAACCATGACCTTCGCGGAAGTGTCGACGAAGTACCGCACCCTCTGTGCAAAGGCCAAGGTCCAACCTAAGGCCTCGGTCCTGTACACGAAGCTGGCTAAGAGATGGGCTGAGACTCTTGCCCGCGATCGGACTGACCCCGATTTCAACCACTTCTGCCAAATTGCACGCGGCATCGAGCAGAGCTGGAATGTTGGCAAGGAAGTTAGCGCCGCTTACAACCATGGCGGCGGAGGCAACAAAGACAAGGATAAGGACGGCAACGCAGATTCCGGTAGCAGTTCGACTCGTGGCCGTGGCAGCACCCGAGGTCGTGGTGGAGGCCGCGGAGGCAGGGCACTAGCTGTCCGCCAAATCCCTCGCAAGTACGACCGTCCGTACTGCAGCTCAGCGGACAAGGACCGTTACATTCGTGAGAACCGTTGCTTCAAGTGTCACGAGCTCGGCCACCGAGGCGAGGACGCCGCCTGCATCCTCAACTCCAAGGCACGCGGTCGGTACGAATATGCTGATGTGCCCCGCGAGATTCGACTAAACGCAATGGATACCGAGCCAGCGCAGATTGAGGCAGCACCTGTGGCCGGACTCCTCACTGAGAAGGCACACAACGAGGAGGGAAACTAAAGGGCTCGTCGAAAGTCGCCGTCGAGCCAAGACCTGACAGAAGAACCACGATTGAAGAAATAGATGATGATGACATGAGCATTGCCAGTGACAGCCCAAGCGATGGAAGTGTCCTTGAGGAGATCGTATCACCCCCAGCATCGAATACACCTAATACCCCAGTATCCGCACCACACCACGATATCCGCTACACGATCCCTCGACACGACCGAAAGAAAGAGATGGAGCAAGAGAAGGAAGAATTCCTGTGCTCCATGAGTGAGACAGCACACACCGAAGAACACCTCAGTTGTGCCGAGCAAGCAGGCGGTATACAAAGCACTATTGTAGAACCGAAGCAAGGCAAGCACTGGGTTCTGTCGGCTGATGTACATACTCCTCATCGCAATGTAAAAGCAAAGTCACTTGGCGACACTGGTGGTTCATCTATCTTCATACATCACGGTTTCTGTCGCGCAAACAAAATCCCACTTATACCGCTAGCACGAGCTAGACGGTTGAGACTAGCAGATGGTGCCCTATCGCACCTCACCCATATGGCCATGGTCAACTTCACTATTGGCAACCATACGGAGCAGCAAATGGCATACGTCACCGACTTGGACACCTATGACATGGTCCTAGGAATGTCGTGGTGGGAAGAACATAATCCTACACCAGACTTCAAGAACCGTACCCTGACTTTCGATAAGCCTGAGTGCTTCCACAATCACTGCAGTGATGGACGACCTTGCATGATCGCTGTGGATAGCAGAGGAGAGACCAGTGTGCGTCCAAAGGCACAGACTTCTACCAGCACCGAAGAGATCTGCATGGTCAGCGCAGAATACTTCCACCGCATGAGCAAGCGCAAGGATCATGAGATCTATGCCCTCTGGCCAGAAGATTTCGACCCTGGAAGAGACGAAGAGTTCCTCAACGCCATGTCACCTGAAGACGTTGAGCGATTCCTCGAGCGATCCGAAGCAGTGGACCCGAAGACTAAGTTGCCACGACGCCTGTGGCATAAGGAGAAAGCATTCCGCCATAAATCTGAATGGGTGCTACCTGAACACTCGTCGGCAGACCACGCCATCAACTTGAAAGAAGGAGCGAAGCTGCCTTACCACAAGGGTTATGCTATGAATTCCCAACAACTAGCCGTGACCAAGAAGTTCGTCGACGAAGGCATGGCGACAGGACTCCTTGAGAAGTCCTTCGCGGACGGATGCTCACCCCTTCTGATTGTCAAGAAGCCCGGAGGTGGGCTGCGGGTCTGTGTCGACTACCGCGCGCTTAATGCGCTGACAATTAAGGACCGATACCCTATTCCGCTGATTCGCGAGACCCTAGACCGCCTATGCAAGGCCAAATGGTTCACGAAGTTGGACATCGTGGCTGCATTCAACAACATGCGAATTCGAAAAGGTGACGAATACCTAACGTCCTTCATCACCCGGTATGGTCTATACCAGTTTCGAGCAATGCCCTTCGGTCTGTGCAATGGCCCAAGTAGCTGGCAACGGAAAATCAACGAGATTCTGCGCGAATTCCTGGATCTATTCTGCACTGTTTACCTGGATGATATCCTGATCTACACGGATGGTAACGAAGAGGACCATTACAAGCACGTCGAACTAGTTCTGGACAAGCTAATGGAAGCCGGCCTTCCTGTGGACATTGAGAAGTCCGAATTCGCAGTCAAGCGCGTGAAGTACCTAGGTCTCATCCTCACGACTGAAGGCATCGAGATGGACCCAGCTAAGGTAGATGCGATAGCCAACTGGGATACGCCACGTAACGCCAAAGACGTGTTGGCGTTCCTAGGCTTCGCAGGCTTTTACAGAAGATTCGTAGAAGCATTCTCCCGCGTGGTATCACCCATGGTGGAGCTCACGAAGAAAGACGTCAAGTTCGAATGGTCAGAAGCATGTCAAAAGGCATTCGAGACGCTGAAAGACAGATTCACGTCGGCAAAAGGCCGTGTGCTTGCCCACTTCAATCCGGACTATGAGACCATCGTCGAAACCGATGCCTCAGATTGGGTCACAGCAGGAGTGCTATCGCAGCGCCAACCGGACGGTCTCGTACGCCCAGTAGCGTACTTCTCCAAGAAGATGAACGTGCACGAATGCAACTACGACATCTATGACAAGGAGTTGCTTGCCATCATTAAGTGCTTTGAAGAATGGCAGTATGAGCTAATCGGGCAAGGCACGGATGAAGCCCCCATTCGTGTGCTCTCGGACCACCGGAACCTGGAATGGTTTATGACTACCAAGCAACTGAACCGGCGACAGGCACGTTGGGCGGAATTCTTGGCTCAGTTCAACTTCAAGATCACGTACCGGCCTGGGCGACAGGGTACCAAGCCTGACAGCCTGACCCGGAGATCGCAGGACATCCCACAAGGTGTAGAGGACCCGAGAATGCAACATCAGCACCAAGTAGTGCTCAAGCCAGAGATGCTTGACATCGCCAACTTCGCAATGCATCTTGCTAAGGCTGAAGAGGACGACGAAGGTCAGCTATACGCGATGACCCGAGCACGAGCACGACAAGAAGCAGCAGAAGAAGAGCAGCTCAACGAGGAAGGGGAGGAAGAAACACCTACAGCAGAGCCCACACCAGCAGTGGAACCCGCAGCGCCAGCGCCAGGACAAGAGCCCGCACCCGCCGAAGCAGACCCTGAACACCAAGACGAAGGAGAAGACCTCGTCGAACTCATTGATGAAGCGTACGCAGACCCATCAATTGCAACTCGTATAAGACGACTGCAAGCCGACCTAGCAGCGCGACGCTCATCCGAGTTCCTGCAGAAGCAGAAGATAGCGGCGACGGATTGCCTTATTCACAACGACCAGTTGTTCGTGAATGGAAGATTGTACGTGCCCATGTACAAGAACCTGCGGACAAAGGTCATTCGAGCCCATCATGACACCGCAATAGCAGGGCACCAAGGAGCAGCACGCACATTCGACTTGATCCAGCGCCATAGCATGTATTGGCCGCTGATGCAAGGCGACGTAGCACGGTACGTCCGCAATTGTCAACCATGCCGGAGAGCAAACCCGTCACGACTCAAGTACCAGGGATTGCTAGCACCACTTCAAGCCCCACCAGACGTATGGAAGCATATTGCCATGGACTTCATTGTAGAATTGCCGCCGAGCAAGCGCACAATCGATGGCGTTACCTACAAAAACATACTGACAGTGACGGATTGCCTTTCGAAACAAGTCATCTTCATCCCAACGAACAGCCTGGAAGCCGAGCATGTCGCCCGCCTGATCTACACCTATGTGTATCCGAAGCATGGCGTCCCCGAGATTGTCTTCTCAGACAGAGGAACCCAGTGGACCTGTGCATTCTTCAAGAGGTTCTGCGCGTTGCTGGGAACCAAGCAGAACCTGTCGACTGCATTCCATCCTCAGACAGATGGCCAATCCGAGAGAACTAACCAGGCATTGGAGCAGTACCTACGCTTGTTCACCAACTACCAGCAGGACGACTGGGCAGACTTGCTGCCCAATGCAGAGTTCGCACTCAACAACCATGAGTCGGCGACAACTGGCATGACTCCATTCTTTGCCAATACGGGACGACACCCCCGAATGGACGTGAAAGCTGTGGACCGACCGCAAGCGCTGGCTCGAGAAGTGCCACAACTCGAGCGTGCGGAGACATTTGCCGAACGCATAAGGCAGACTGGCGACTTCCTCAAGGGAGTGCTCGCGGACCTGCAAGCGGCACATGCTTATGGCCAAGCACGGACCGCTGACCAAGCGAATCGACACCGTGCACCCGCCCCAAATTTTGAGGTTGGTGACCGAGTTTTCCTGAACACCAAAAACATCACCACCAAGAGACCCGCGAAGAAACTTGACGACAAGTTCATCGGACCATTCCCCGTTACAGCGCAGATAGGCAAGCGATCCTACCGACTCGACCTCGACAGCCAGCCCGATCTGAACATTCACAACGTATTCCACTCGAGCCTTCTCCGACGTGACACGAACGACCCACTTGCGGGACAACACAACCCTCCGCCGCCGCCCGTCGAAGTCGAAAGAGAAGGAGAAGTGGACACAGAATGGGAAGTTGACGAAGTGCTTAATGCTGCTATCAAGTACAGGAATAGGCAAGTGTGGTTCACCTTGCGCTATAAGAGCGGTGATATACGGACACAGAGATGGGACGACCTATTGCCAGGTTGTGAAGAACTGGTTGCCGACTTCTACGCGCGCTATCCAGACAAGCCGAAGCCACCCTACGAGCTTCCAGAACCCATACTGTACGGACTGGCAGTGATTGAAAAAGGCCGCCTGTTTGACAGCGCCACATCCAGACCGGCTCGCGTGACAGACGATGGTGACATGGATGGACGCGACGCAACTACGTCCCCAGTACATAAGCTTGGACAAGATGGATTTGCGATGTTGCGACGACGCAAAGGAGCGAGCACAAGCCAGCGACATGATGAGCAGCGACAGCAAGCCAGCGTGAGCGGTTCGGCATAGCCAACCGACACGACGACACGCGCGCAAGTATAAGAGACTCTAGACGTATACGGCACTCGCAGGAGCTCGTTCTTTGAAGGGAGGGGGTACTGTCACGAAGCGACACCAGGCACATGTGAATGGACCCTGCAGTGAAAGATCGGCCCGGAACAACGTTGTTCCGGCGCATTTAAATAGCTCGCGCATCTCGCGCTCTTCTTCGTAGACTCGTATTGCAACTCGTCTACCACCTGCCCGTCACAGGAAGTTACGACTCGTATAAGACTATAGGAAGTTAAACGAGATCACAATTAAGAACCGATACCCGCTACCTAACATCGAAGAAGCATAAGATAGATTAACCGGATCAGACTAGTATACGAAGATTAACCTACGAGATGCCTTCTATACTATACGAATAGTAGAAGGAGAAGAATGGAAAACCGCTTTTAGAATAAGATACGGACTCTACGAATTCTTAGTTATGCTAATAGGATTAACTAACGTACCCGCATCCTACTAGGACCTTATTAACGAAACACTTAGAGACCTACTCGACGTATGCGTTATCGCCTACATAGACGACATACTAGTCTACACGAAAGGATCCCTATAGGAACACATAAAATAAGTCTAGGACGTCTTCGAACGACTTACGCAATTAGGATTTAAGACGGCACCCGAGAAATGCGAATTCTATAAGAAAGAAGTTAAATTCTTAGGCTTCATTATTAGTACTATAGGGATAACGATCGACCCTACGAAGACATAGTTAATTAGAGAATAGCTAGAACTAAAAACAGTTAAGGACGTACAATTATTCCTTAGACTAGGGAACTATAACCGGAAATTCATTAAGGACTACGCGAAAACAGTAGCACTAATGACGATACTTACGAGAAAAGACGTCACTTAGAAATAGGGAAAGGAATAGATTAAAGCGTTTAAGAAACTTAAGGAACAATACGCTTTAGCCCCTATGCTTCGACTATTCGATAGTAGTAAGGAAGTCTACATCGAGACCGATGCGTCTAATATAGCAATAGGCGCATGTCTAACATAGATACACGATGGGTAGAGACACCTAGTAGCCTATTACTCCCGGAAAATAACTATAGTAGAACAGAACTACGACATCTATAATAAAGAGCTTCTAGCTATTGTTACTACTATACAACATTAGAGAGTATATATCGAGGGCCTACCGAAGTTAACGATTCTTTCTAACTATAAGAATCTTACGTACTTCACGACGACGAAGGAACTTACCCGAAGGCAAGCCCGCTAGTCGGAGCTGCTAGGGCAATACAAGTTCAAAATTAAATATACTCTAGGAAGAGAGAACGGCCGCGCCGACGCGCTAAGCCGAAGAAGCGACTATATAGAAGGAAAAGAACTAGTATAACATAAGGTACTAAAAACAAACCCCGATAGAAGTCTTAGTACTAGCATAAGAGAATTTAATAACATCGTACGGATATTAGGCGATAGGGACGAACAATTCCCTATATCGTAAGGAAAATACTAAGTACCTAAGGATCGAGAAGAAGAATATATACGATAACATCACGACGGACTAACTTATAGACACCCTAGAACTTTAAAAACAATAGACCTAATATAACGCAGTTTCTCATTTCTATAGATGAGACTTAAGGTGTTACGCTACATTAAACAATACGTATACTGCTAACGAAACAAGGCTACGAGACATGCAAAATACGGTTACCTACAGTTTAGGATACTACCGACGAAACTATAGGACGAAGTTATAATAGACTTTATTATAAAACTCCTACCGTGTCACGAAGCGACCTTGATTTGGATGTTCGGTCACGTGATCAGGGTCACGTGATCTCCCGGCGCTAGCGCGACGCCTCGGCGCTTTGCTTTATCTTTCGTACTTCGCGCGTTACCTCTAGATACTTCGTCTAACTACGTCTCTATTCCCTACACCCTACGTTTCCCTCTTACACTCGTAGGCCTCGTGTCAGTTAGTTAGACCACCCTTCTTTCCGATTATCTACATGCACTGCGCTGCAGAAACATCAGGAAAGTACCGCCGCTGCCGACTGCGACAGCGACTACTATAACTACCGACACACCTACCTACCCTTTCGCGACCCGATCTGCCAATCGCCCGCGATCATGACTACAGACGACAACGAGCCCGGCGACGCCATCGCCGCAGCACTGAAGAGACATCAAGAACAACACCCCGAATCAACCAAGACTCGAGACGCCGAAATCGAGGAAGTTAGGCTCCGAGGGCGGCAAGCCCTGCGGCAGCACAAGAGCGAGGAAGCACTGAGGCGGCATGGCCTGAACGGCGAGGAAGAGCAGACGCAGGATGCACCTGTCGTCGAGTCGCCGAAGTCACCACCTCAGTCTGGAGGACAGCCGCATGTGACAGTGCAGGCCGAAGAAGATGAGATCGACGATGAGCCCGAGGAGGACGAGATCGAGGATGAAGATGAGGATGATCTCGATACCAATTCGTCATACCAACTACCTCAAGGCATGTTCGACCTGCGCGAGCTAGACGCGACAGGTGAAACCCAATTCAACGACGAAGAAGATGTAGCTACACGCATCTTCAAGCTCCAGGACATGCAGAAGTTGTTTGAGGAGTCCAAGTCAGGAGTCCCAGACTATGACAACACCGCAACTCAGTGGGCTACTCGAGTAGCCGCTGTCAGAAGCGCAGCAGCAGCTCTTCCAGCCTCCCGCGAGTCCAGAAGCCTGCAGCGACAAGCAGCGGCGTTGCCTTCGACTGTGCCAGGCCGTCGCCCATCACCCATCAACCGTGACCGTGACCGCCACGGTTTCACGACACGAACAGAGCAAGAGCTCGACAGCTCGCTCATGTCCGCTACATCGAGGATTGCATCCCAAGTCCCGGGTGCATACTCCCAAGATACTATCGGTCGTTCTCAGTCTCAACCTCAAGAACGCCAAAGCCGTCGAGCGAGTCCAAAGCCATCGGTGTCCTACCCGGTTCTACCACCACGCGCCCCGACACCACCACTGCCAGCACCGAAGCCTGTGAAGGCTAAGGTGGGACCGAGTCCGCTACAACAGATGGAGTCCGCGGCAGAGCGAGAAGAACCGGAAGAGGACTACATCGACATGAATAACTTCGTCAACCACAACACCGACTACTACGAAGCGGAGGATTATCGGGCAGTCACCGCGAACGACTTCATCTCCAAAGTGCGGAAGCACCCAAACACCTGGCTGCAGGCCCTTAAGGATATGGGCGCCACGCTCATGGAAATTCAGGACAACTACGAACAGCTCGAGAACGTCTACAACCAGGACCAGGCTACCCACAGGAAGATCGTCAAGAATCTAAATAGCAAGATCTCTGATCTTCGCCAAGAAAACGACACTGCGGTCGGCAAGCTCGACACCGCAGCAGATCAGATCGAGGACCTGAATGAGAAGCTGAAGCAGGCACAGGAAGAAGCCAGAATCCACCTTGCCAACCTCAAGTCCGCGGAGACCGACTGTGACGGTTTCATGGACGACATCGACGAACGTGACAACACCATTAAGCAGATGGCAGATCGCATCACGCAGCTGGAAGCACAGGTCGGCGCTACCGGTGCAGCACCTAAGCCTGCTAAGGGTACAGGCCTTCGTGAGAGCCGTCGCACCACCCCACAAGTCGAAAACGCATACAGCACCAACGGTGGACTGTTCGGCAACGGAGACGGAGGTCGCACTATTCGTGAGACCGGCATTCGCACTCCTGCCCCGGGCATCAACCGGAGTGTTCGCCCAACACCTGCGCTGTCAACGTCCTCTTCGTACTTCTACCAGTCCAAAACAAAGCGCGATCACCCCGAGAAGTTCGACAACAACGGCAAGCCACCGTACAAGAACTGGAAGATCGCTATGGATGGTAAGATTCGCGCGTCTTATGATGAGAGCACGCCCATGTTCGAGATCCTCGATTACGTCCGCGACCGCACTTCCGGCTTCCCTTTCGACTTCACGGACGCCAACATCAACAGCGAAGCTTGGGAGTCATTGGAACAGATGTGGGCAGATCTCGACAAGCAGTTCGGTGACAAGGACACAGTAGAGAAGGCGCAAGCAGAGCTCGCCAACCTGAAGATGGTGAACACCGAGACCTTCACCGCATTTGTCACTAAGTACAAGACTCTATGTTTGAAGGCAGGAGAAGAGATGTCATCCCGCAAGCTGTGGACACGTCTCACACCTAAGTGGCAGAACGAGCTCAAGAAGGAGCGTGGTGACTCTTTCGCCGAGTTCCAACAAGCTGGCTACGATCTCGAGGAGAGTGATCAGCTCATCAAGATGTACAAGTCCGAAGCACCGGCTCCCCCTACAGGCAATGGCAATGGCAACCGCAACACCCGTGGCCGCGGTGGCAGCGCACTAGGCAACACTACCATCATCGGTAATGCCGCCATGACCACATCCAACACCGAGACCGGCAACGAGCGAAAGAACAAGAAGCGCAGCGAGCCAGTTACCCGCATCCTGCCTGCCTCTTGGAAAGTGGTCGGTCAATTGACCAAGGAACAGAAGGAAGCAATGGCAGCTAATGGCCAATGCTGGCGCTGTCGTCGTACCGACCGTACGCACGTCTTGCCACAGGATCCAGCTTGCCCCTTCCACTACAACAAGGGCAATTGGGACTTCAGCAACCTCATTACTAGAGAGATGAGCGTCGACGAGTTCCGCCGTCAGCATGGTGTGGGCGACACTACTCGCCTCGCCGCCCTTGCCACCGAAGCACCAACAGCAGCCCCCGACCAGGGAAATGCTCAGGCTTAGAGTCAAGTCGCGACCCTAAGCCTTGCTCAAACGAAGAACATGAAGAAGAGATGAACCTTTGCACCCTAAGAGATGACGATTATGACAACAACGAACTTGCACTGTCTTGTGCCGAGACAGCAGGAGGCATCCAGAACGTCACTGTCCAGCCTAGACAGGGCAAACACCTTGTATGCTCTGCAAAGGTACACAGTAGACTAGGACCTCATAATGCAAAAAGTTTGATCGACACAGGCGCAACAGACCTCTTCATCCATAACAACTTCGTGCGCACACATCACCTTGACCTTATCCCTCTTGCGAAACCTAAGCGTTTGCGACTTGCGGACGGGCACCGCTCTATGATAACACATGCAGTCCTCGTCACCCTGGACGTCGGAGCACATCGCGACCAGGATCTGTACTACGTTACAGACCTTGACACATATGACATCGTCATCGGAATGTCATGGCTAGAACAACATGACCCCGAGATCAGCTTCAAGAACAGGACAATGACCTTCAACAGCACGAACTGCTGCTTGAACCATAACTTCAGAAGTCTGGTCTGCGTCGTAACAATAGATCGTCGCGGCAAGACCCACAACGTCGACCCTGACTTTCACAGCTCTGATGATATCGACATCGTCAGTGCGCAAGCGTTCATGAAGATGTCAAAGGATAAGGACAATCAGCTCTTTGCCCTTTGGCCTGAAGACCTAACACCACCACCTGACGACGTCCCACCCGAACCACCCGATAAGCCGCCACCGCAAGATCCGTTTGGGGGGGAGGGAGAACAACTTTCATGCTTCGCGATGGCGCCAGAGGACTGGGAACGCTTCATGACAGCGTGCAAGAAGTCGAACCCAGAAGAAAAGCTGCCAGCAGTGCTTAAGGATCTAGCTCTGTACTTCAAGCACAAGTCGGAGTTTGTACTGCCTGAGCATGGTCCTAGTGACCATGAGATTAAGCTCAAACCAGGTACTACACCGCCTTATCGCAAGATGATCCCAATGAATGCTGAGCAGTTGGCCGTGGTACGGAAGTTTCTCGACGATGGCCTTGCAAACGGTTCATTGCAAGAAAGCAAGTCGCCCTGCGCATCACCACTGCTCATTGTCAAGAAGCCTGGTGGTGGACTGCGCGTATGCGTCGATTACAGAGCATTGAACGCCCTCACGATTAAGGACCGATATCCTATTCCTTTGATCCGAGAAACCCTGGATCGTCTGGCTAAGGCCAAGATGTTCTCGAAACTCGACATCGTAGCAGCATTCAACAACCTTCGCATTGCGCATGGACAGGAATGGCTGACAGCCTTCATCACAAGATATGGCCTCTACGAGTTCAAGGTTATGCCGTTCGGGCTCTGCAACGGGCCAAGCAGTTGGCAGAGACGAATCAATGAAGTACTGCGAGAGTACCTCGATCGGTTCTGCACAGTCTATCTTGACGATGTTCTCATCTACAGCGACAGCGAAGAAGAACATGTCCAGCACGTACGAGCAGTCATTAAGAAAGTAGGCGAAGCCGGTATGCCTATCGACATTGACAAGAGCGAATTCTTCGTCAAGAAGATCAAGTACCTTGGCCTTATTGTCACTACCGAAGGTATCGAGATGGATCCAGTTAAGGTTGAAGCAATCCAGAACTGGGAGACACCCCGGAACGTCAAGGACGTCCTTGCGTTCCTCGGGTTCAGTGGTTTCTACAGACGCTTCATCTATGAGTATTCAAGAGTCGTGCGCAAGCTCACAGCACTGACAAAGAAAGATACACCCTGGCAGTGGGACGAGGGATGCCAGCAAGCATTCGATAAGCTGAAGAAGCGATTCGTCTCAGCACCAATCCTGGCACACTTCCAACCAGGACTGGAAGTTTGGATTGAGACGGATGCGTCAGACTACGTAACTGCAGGCGTTCTGTCCCAGAAGCACCCAGATCCGGAGAAGGAAGGCGAGTTTCTGCTCAAGCCGATAGCCTACTTCTCCAAGAAGATGAGTCCGCAAGAATGCAACTACGACATCTACGACAAGGAGCTGCTCGCTATTGTCAAGACGTTCGAAGAATGGCAGTACGAACTAGTGCCAGAGGCGGATGACCAGAAACCCATCCGAGTGCTGTCAGATCACAAGAACCTGGAGTGGTTTATGTCCACGAAGCAACTCAACCAGCGCCAGGCTAGGTGGGCCGAGTTCCTGTCACAATTCAACTTCAAGATCACGTATCGACCGGGCGTCCAGGGCACCAAACCGGACAGCCTGACGAGACGCTCCCAAGACCTGCCTGAAGGGATTGATGCACGGACACAGTACCGCGAACAAACCATCTTGAAGCCGGATAACCTGGATATAGTCTCCGCATTCGCAATCACCACGGACCCGCCTACAGAACCTCGACGAAGCGCTAGGCTGGCCAACAAAGCGAACGACGAGAATGCGGACGACGAGAATGCGAACATCCCCGAAGTCCCAAAAGATGACGAGCATAAGGCACCTGAACAAGCGCTAGAAGACGGGTCAGATCTGGCGACAGTCCCTGACCAGCCAACGCCCAACGAGCCAGACACTCCCAAGGAAGACTGGCCGGAGTTGCAGCAACCAGCAGACTCGGACGACAACGTGCTCTCAATGCTCAATACAGCTTACAAGGACCCACGCTTCAGCATGCGTATGAAGCGCCTTCAGAAAGATCTCCGCGACCGCAAGACGTCTGAGTTTCTGCAACAGCGCAAGATTACAGCTTCAGAGTGCCGCATGCAAGACGGGAGGCTGTACGTGAACAACAGGCTGTTTGTGCCGGAATACCGCAACCTACGCACAAAGATAGTGCAGAGCTACCATGACGCGCCTCTTGCTGGGCATCAAGGCATGGCACGCACACACGAACTGATTCTACGCCATGACCTATGGTGGCCTTTCATGCAGAAAGACATCACCCAATACGTGCGCAACTGCTACATCTGTAGGAGATCAACACCGTCTCGTTCACGGTACCAAGGGACGCTCTCCGCCCATCGTACACCACCGGACGTCTGGAAACACGTCGCCATGGACTTCATAGTCGACCTGCCGCCTAGCAAATCTCGCAGAGATGGCAAGACATACACCAATATCCTGACAGTAACAGACATGCTCTCCAAGCAGGTGCACTTCATCCCTACGGACCGTATGGATGCAGAACACACAGCTGACCTGTACTACCATTACATTATGCCCCATCACGGCGTCGCAGAAATATTTGTGTCAGACCGCGGGACGCAGTTTGTAAGCGCCTTCTGGGAACGACTCTGCCAGCGGCTCGGCATCAAACAAAACCTGTCAACTTCCTTCCACCCAGAGACCGACGGTCAATCGGAGCGAACTAACCAAGCGTTAGAGCAATACTTGCGAGCTTTCAGTAACTATCTCCAGGACGACTGGGTTAACTGGCTGCCGACCGCGGAATTCGCGATGAACAACCATGTAGCTGCCAGCACAGGCGTTACACCATTCTTTGCGAACACAGGAAGGCACCCGAGCTTAGGGATGAATGTGAAGCCATCTGAAGCCCGTCCACAAGTCACGGCAGACAAGGTGAAACAGCTTGATGCAGCCGACACCTTTGCAGACAACCTCAGAGACTTTGAGCAATTCACACAGGCCGTGCTCGAGCAAATGCGAGCGGAGCACGCTTGGACCCAAGCCAAGAACACGGATCAAGCTAATGTGGCACGTGCACCCGCACCAAATTTCCAAAAGGGCGACAAAGTCTTCCTCGACGCACGCAACATCCGCACTACACGACCATCCAAGAAACTCGACAGTAAAGCATTCGGTCCCTTCGAAGTCGTCGAGCCTATTGGGCGCCGTTCCTACCGCCTGCGATTCCCACCTAACTCTGATCTCGCCCACCTCCACGATGTTTTCCACTCGAGTCTCCTACGCCGCGCACCCGAAGACCCGCTGCCTGGACAGCACCTGCCGCCGCCGCCGCCGCTCGAAATAGTAAGAGATGGTAAAGAATCGACTGAATGGGAAGTTCAAGAGGTGGTTGACTCAAGGATAAAATACCGCAAAGTCTGGTACAAGGTTTTGTGGAAGGACGGCACAATGAGCGAACGCCCATACACCTCACTGCTGCCAGGTGCTGAGGAGCTGGTGCAAGAATTTCACCGCGCATACCCAGACAAGCCACGACCTACGGAGGTTGACGATGAGTTCATGGCGCACGTATTTAGCGTCTCAGTTTATGGTCTCGCAGTGATCTCCGGAGACGCCACACCGCCTACGAAGTCCACGCCTCCTTTCTACTCACTCGCAGAAGGCATTCGGCTGGATGGAAGTTCTTCAAAGCGGCCTACCTCTTCAATGGGTGAGACCATGCAACAACACTCGCACACCAGCAGTCAGCCGTCATATGATGAGCAGCGAACAAGCAATACCAGCAAGCACGCAAGTGCAACTGGCACGCAACGCAATAGCCTGAACGACGTCGCAGGAGCTCGTCTCGTGGAGGGGGGGGTACTGTCACGAAGCGACCTTGATTTGGATGTTCGGTCACGTGATCAGGGTCACGTGATCTCCCGGCGCTAGCGCGACGCCTCGGCGCTTTGCTTTATCTTTCGTACTTCGCGCGTTACCTCTAGATACTTCGTCTAACTACGTCTCTATTCCCTACACCCTACGTTTCCCTCTTACACTCGTAGGCCTCGTGTCATACCGTTAAGAGATTAAGTTACGAAACAACTATACAACATAATACTAGTTATAGTTAATAGACTTACGAAATACGTACACTTCATTCCTACATCGGAAACGTATAATATAGAGTAGCTCGGATACCTCGTACTAGATAGACTTATCCGATACTAAGGATTTCCCTAAGCGTTTATAACGGATAGAGATAAGCTATTTCCATTAAATTACTAGAAGACACTTATAGGAACGATCGGAATTAAACATAAGCTATTAATAGCATATTATCCGGAAATAGACGGACAAACCGAAAGGATAAATTAGACGCTAGAACAATACCTACGACACTATATTAATTATGCATAAGACAACTAGGTTTCATTACTGCCAATAGCGTAGATTGCACTAAACAACCACAAATCGGAGACAACTTTAACGATACTATTTTATACGAACTTTAGAAAAGATCCTAACCTATTTAGAACACCTAGATCTCACCTATAAGCCGAAAGAGCAATCGTGACGACGGATACTCTTAAGGAAGTGTATAAAGAAACACGCAAGGCGATCGAAGATGTATAATAAAAACTGTCTCGATAACGGTATTGATTGATTGATTATTCCATTAACGTGCTATTTGAGTCAAAGACTATGCAACACGGGTCTCGAGAACGAGACCAAAATTTGAGAGAAGGAGAAAAGCCCCGTCGTACCCCGGACGTAAAAACTCCTTAAAAGATGCGAGCAACGCTCGCTATTCGAACCGTAAATCGAATATATTGCGGCGTAGTACGCGCGTACCCGGTAGTCGTGTCTTGTCGAGAATTGCGGTTTGTCGCCTTGCCCCGGGCGAGACAAGTTTTGCGCCCGTGTCTCGTTCTTGTTTTAAAAAGCCAAGCCGGCCGTACCCGTACGCACCGAGCAAAATCCCAAGAAACACCCGTTGCCTCTGTTTCAATCCAGTCGCGTTCTCCGGTCTCGAGTGTAGCTCCTCGGTCGCAGTGGCCTCGCTGTCGTCCCCCCCTCGGCCTCTCTTGGTTCCAGCCGTGCAGTATACGTGGTTTGCGCCCCTAAACGCCTCTCTTGGTTCCAGCCGGCAGTTTACGTGGTTTGCCGGGACGACAGGTAGACAGCGCCTTCGTTGTTCGAGCGACGTGTACGCTATGTACGTCGCTTTCCCTTCTCGCAGTTCCGGAGTTCTTGTTTGTAGATTTTGAGCGTATCTCGTTCGTTCGGTTCGTCCGACCTGTCTTTTCTTGTTTCGAGTCGAGTAGGCTTGTATTTTTCGAGAGAGAGAGTCTTAGTTTCTCTTCGTCGTAACGAAGATACTTACGTCGTCCGCCGCGTGAAGGCGCTCTCTATAGGACGACCGCTCTCGTAAAAGAACGGGTAGTAACTATAGCGGTCGTACTAGAGTCCTTATTATTGTCCTTCTACCTCTTATAGGCTATTTTAAACTGGTCCGTATCCTCGAGGTTAGTTATAATCCGTTCGACCTCCCCCGTAAACTCGTAGTAGTCCTCCTTCTTTAGTATAGCCGCCGTGTACATCCGAACGGGGTTCGAGAAGGTATTACGTAAGTAACTAATCTTCGCGTCGTCGCTCTAGTTCTCTCCGCCGGCGCTTAGTAGGAGTCCGTCGAATTTCATCTAGTAATCGTACTAAGGTTAACCGTTCGTATACTTAATCTTAGTAAGCTACTCTAGGGCCTTAGCGCGCTCGTTGCTATTACCGAAGACTTTCTCGAGTTGCGTAAAGAAAGTAACGGGGTCCTTCCTAAGTTTGCCGTCTCTCTTGTCCTAGAAGTGCCGCATCCTAGTACGCTCTCTCGCTAGTAAGGTGTCGTTAATCGCGTCCTAGTAATACTCCTTAGAGAGCGTCGGTTTTAGGGCGGATCGCACCCTAAAAGAGCTCTTTAACCTTAAGAAGTAATCGCGGAATGTCTCTACCTTACCGTTCTAGGAAGGGGGGTTCTAACCTCTAGGACCCGACGGTTCTTCTCCGGTACGCGGCGAGGGCGCGGCGGCGTTTAGCGTCTATAGTAGCTGTCTTATTAGGTCACTAGTAGTCGTCTCATTATAAACTAGTAGCGAGACTACAGGTGTTAACTAACGTTGAGCGTCTTCCGATTCTTTTAAAGCGGCGCGCGTTGCAATTAACTCAGCTTATATCTCTTCCTATCGCTAGTACAGTTACTAGAGCATAAGTTAGAAGTTTTCATTTAGGGCACTAGTCCCGGGGTTCTCGCTACCCGGCGACGTTATTACGTATCCCGTCTCTTTAATAGTAGGTACCTAGCTAATTCGAATAGATCGAACTTAATGTTACGGGTAAATGACGTATATACTAAAGTTCTATGAAGTTTATAATAAGTTCGATATAGAAGAAAGGGGAAGCTATAAGCTGTCCGAAGAAAAGGTGTCGGAAAGCAATCCGAACGCATAGGCGTAGCCTATGCTAAGAAATAGGGGCCCGCCCCTTATAGTAACTAACGTAAAGGTCTATACGACATCGGCTATATAGTAACCGATACCTACGCGCTTATGATAATATCGATCTTACGGTAGCGTATCCGCGGTTAGTCGGATTAAGGCTTCGGTAATAAAGGTTGTAGTAGTAGCGATAGTACTAATACTATCGATAAAAACGATAGCCTTACGGATTCGATTAGGTGTCGCTTTACCGTCTATTATAGTATACTCTAATAAGAACCTAAGTTAATACTACTAGTTAAGTTTACCCTTTAGAATCTATCGTAAGTAGATAGCTATATCTATACGATTAATAGACGTTCGAATCACCTCGGTCTAGAATAGTAATAGACTAAGACACCGAAATCTAGCGTTCTAGAGAACATCCTCTTCCGTAGCCTTATCGAGTGTAGTAGAATAGGTAAACTAACATACCTCTCGCGGTAGCTAGTCTCGTAGCTAGCCTAGCATCGCGAAGGCCGGTCTAAAATCCTTCTACTACCGAATAGTGTAGTATTTATCGATTGCGACGAGTCTAATACGCGAGGCAAATCTCGAGTCCTTTAGTAACTTCCGAAAAGATGCGGACGAGGCTTACTTAGGTCTAAGTAGTATATAAGTGTATTAGCTATCGGCTATCTTCTATAATATTATTTGGTCCTCCGACTTAGTACCCTCTACTATTAAGATAGGACGCGTACTACTACTAAGCTAACGAATGTTACGTAACTGCTTATCTCTAAGCTTAACTAACGGCACGATTTAAATAGTAATGCGATCTATAAGAATACTATACGTATAAAATATTATGCTCTTACTAAACCCGGTCCGTGCAATTAATAGGGTATCTCTACTACTAAAAATTAGACGCCGTAGTACGCGGACCTACTAGTAGTATAGCTCGAATCTATATAAGTTATATAGACACTAATGGATAACACGCTACTAGATGTTTATATAGCGCACGTCTCGAGCTTTATCTATAGCCTCCTTTAGACGCTCTCGGGGATAACGATGTCGAATGGCATCGAGACGAGAGGCTAAGGATGTCGTCGTATCTAGCGTATACGGCTTTAGACGTTTCGCCTTCGCCCGCTTACCTCTCCTATCGGCTTTTCTAGACGACGTATTTGCTACTAAAGGTATGTTCGAAGCGTACTAAAGCGTACTAAAGCGTATAGATCGGTACTAGCCCGTAAAAAGGGTGTCGTTAAGAAGCGAGCGTAGAGATCCGTTAAGCTACTAAGACTACTACGCGTACCGCCTACTACTATAGATAACGCGGTATACGGCACCTAGCGCTACCCTCTTATTAGCTAAACCGTACGAAACGGTACTAACCCGTTAAGACCCGTATAAATAGGGGTAAATAGAGTGTTTAAAACACTACGTAAACTACGCTCTTATTACGTACTAATATTCTACTATAGCGACATAACTACACTAGCACAACTACGAAGCGTACGATTAACTAGGAAGATGTACGTATAGCATACGGTACGATAGACAATTGCGCGCTATATAATAGACTTAATAGTTATATATCTACCTAGCTTCGCGTCTTAGCGCGCCTACCGAATATAATGCACTGCCTTTAATATTAATAACTCTTACTTATTTAGCCTAAGGAATCGAATAGGGGTGGTAGTATACTCGTAAGAGGCGTTAGTAGCTCGCTGTCACGGTTTACCTTTGCACAGACGCACTTCGGTGTCACGTGACCTCGGGCCCGATCTTATCACGCGCTTCTCGCGACTTCTTACTTCTCTTCTTCGTAGAACTTACTCGATACTAAGGCTAATACACGTTTGCGCCCTGTTGCTGTCTTGTCCGTGTCACTCGCTAGCTAATATTAGTTTAAACTGTATAAAGTCGGTTTTACATTCGAGGATGTACTTCGTATATAACGCGCTATTGGATCGTTACGTTCTCGACGCCGTCGTAATCTCTACTATCGGCGCTATTATTTGAATCTATAGGAGCTCGGCCGGGCGTAGTAATCGGTTACTATCGCGTACTGAAATATAGTAGTAGTGCTGCACAGCTTTGAGCTGCACTAAAACAAGCCCTATTCGATCTTAGACGCTTCGCCAAGGCTCGCTGCTGCGGAATCACCCGATTGGCTGAACGGTGCTAAACCGTGCTAACCCGTGATAATCGGAGCTAAACGGTGCCGAGCCGAGAAAGAAGCGACTGAGCTTGCTGAGGTAAAAGCTGCGTGCCGCAGGTCGAGTCACCCGATTGTGTTACCGACCGACATGAAGTCTACACTCTACCTGGAAGACATTGGTGAACCATAGCATACACAACGAATGAACCTACCATACTTTCCCTTCAGATCTACCTAAGTTGCTCTCATACTATCTCACATCACCTCAGACATCCCCTCCTCCACCTCCACCGCTTGTAAACACACCACCATGTCCTCGTCGATCGCGATCCCGAAACGAAAGCAAGCAGCCGTTGTGGCTGGAAGCTCTTCCTCACCCAGCAGCTCCTACGGAAGCTCAATGTCCTCACCCCTGTCACCGTCGAGTAAGGGAAAGGAGAGAGCTTCGGATTGTATCCCGTCGAGCTGTAGTCCGAGGGAGAGGGAGTGGGTGTCGCCGAGGAGGCCGAGTTTGTTGGTGCGCTGGTCGCAGATGCAATTCTTCAGACGAATTGCTCATGGCTGCGTGCACTGTACTGACGATTTGGGGGCAGGGCAATTCCCTATCAAAGTCAGAGTACACTGTCATCAACCTCGCACATTCTGAGGCGCCGCCTAGACTTGTGAGTACCCTTTGGTCGTGCATCGATAGCTTGCCATGATTCAGGACCTATGCTGGGATGAGCTAAAGTAGACTGATGGGATGTGTCGCTAGGTTACTTGCGTCAAGTCTTCGCAGGGTTTCAACTGGAATCAGGGTATGCTTTCATCCCAACAGGGAACCGAATGGCTCGCTGACAGCTAGATTACAGAGCTCTTCCTCCCATCCTACGCTGACTACGACTCGCACGACCTCGAGCACCGACCTGACCCGGTGGAAGATATCATTCTGACGGATGAGGAAGCGGCTGCTATGCTACCACAATAGCTGGACGAACGAAGTTGGGTACGGCACAAGAAGTGTAGTATGGTGCTCCGAGCAATGGGTACATGGAAGCCTTGCAATGCATGCTGTCAGGACAGCTCAGAAGGGCCGGAGGAGATAACTACGGGCGGCGCAAGAGATGGGTATGAATCATCATGTGAATGACGGCAAGATATATAGAGGAGTTCCTGGGTGCTGGTGCCTTGGTTGGGTATGGAGTACTGCTGAGTGTTCACCTTGGGCGTTTGTGCTTCATCTCAGCTATCTGGTCACAGTCGGCGTTCTCTACCCCTTCGACTGGGTTGTCACAGCTGCAACAACACTGTTCCATCCGCACAGCCTCTCTTGTGTAACAACATGCTTCCTGTGTGTGCTGATGCGTCCTTCCCAAAGCGGAGATAATGGCGATAACGGCACGATCCCATCCTCGGCTCCTTCGGCAAGTGGATCCCGACGCATCGCGTTGAAGTCGCGTTTCACCCAAAAACACGCACAACAACACTCAGCAGACAACAATCCCACAACCATGTCCGATCTCGTCGACTTCGAAGCAGCCTTCCCCCAAACCGGCTCCGGCGACGACATCGAACGCGCAACCTCAACAACGCACCGCAAAATCGAACTCCAATCCCCCCAAGACCTGACCTACCTTATCGCCAACATAACAACCCACGCCCACACCAAACTCAACTCCCGTCTCCCCGCCGACGCCTCCCCCGAACTCCGTCAACGCACCCAAACCCTCCTAGACGCGTACATAGCGCAGCTAATCGACTCGGCCAAACCCTCCATCTCCATCAACGGCCTAGACGCCACCGACCCGTCCCTCTCCTCTCTGCTCTCGACCGAAGAACTCGACCCCTTCGACCCAAAACTCGCCCAACGCGTCCAGTCCCTCTCGGCCCAGATCGAATCCCAAACTCTCCAGCTCGCGAATCTGAGACGGAAAGCACCGCAAGAGACTGCTCAGGCTTTCATCAAGAGTTTTGAGAAAGGGAGTGAGGAGTATGAGGCGAAGTTGAAGGAGGATCGGGAGAAGAGGATGGAGGCTGCAAAGGGGGTGAGGGTGAGTGTTGGGGAGGTGGAGAGGGTGGGGGAGATGGAGGCGACGTTGGAGAGGGGGAGGAGTGAGCTTGAGGCGTTGAAGAGGGGGGTTGGGCCGACTGTGGAGAGGATGGAGAGGGCGAGGAAGGCGGTCGAGGTCGTTGAGGAGTAGAGGGCGCTTTGCCATTATTCCATAAGGGAGAAGGCACTTGACAGGGTACATTTGGGAGAAGTCCTCTCAAAACGCGACCGACGCATCCGTTACTGGGGCATCACGATAGGGAAGGACGTTTCTCAGGGCACACTCATGGCTAGCGAGGATGACGCGCTCGATATTAGCGCAACTGAGCTGGATGGATGGATTGGCGGCAAGCTTTGTCGGATTATGATTATTATGATACCCAGGAAGGACTATGGAGTCATCAAGATGGAACTTGTTACGCATTACGTTGTGCATTGAACAGCAAGTATATCATCGCCACTTTGCGCGACATGCCGAGCAGCGCCTTTCGGGCCACTGGAGTAAGATGCCTCATATCCATACAGATCTCTGATGCCTGCATCGTCCCCTGCACCTACTCGCAAAATTCTCCCTCCAGCGGAGGCTGCTGAGTTTCCACTACTCTTCCCTTATCGATCACATGCTCCATCACCACAAAGTCCTTCCCAACATTCTCCTACGAATACTCGAAAGCGCCCGGTCCGCTCGTATTACTAGCCAGCAGATTGGCACCCAAGCAGTTCTTCGACGGCAAGGTAACATTCGGCAGGCTGGCGTACATCTGCCACGGTCCTCTCGGCTGGCGAGTGACCGGATCGGTGGTGTTATCTACCGGGCAGAAGAAGGTGCCGCTCTCGTAAGCCAGGAAGGACAAGTCTCCGCCGCGAGTGGTGTCGAGAGACCAGCCGCCGAGGATGCTGCCTAGCGGCTTGAACGCCGTGTGAGGCTGGGTGTAGAGGACTTTGCCGCAGGTTGGTTCGATGTAGCTGTGGCGAGCGTCAGTGAGCAGTTCTCTGCACGCTCTCCCATCCTAGTTCCATCAGATACGCGGATAGACTTACATCTGCTGACCGCCTGGCACAATCACATCGAGGTAAAGATTACCCGTCGTATTAGACTGGACTCCATCCTGCGAGATGCCGAAGATGGTAGAGGTTGAGTTGGGGCAGGAGTCGCGAAGCTCTGGGATGTCGGGGCAGTAGTCTGCTGATTCTTTGCCGATCCAAAGGCCGCTAGCGTTTGCGTTGATGGCGCCGAAGTGGATGGGAGAGGCGCTGCGGAGGGCCATGAGGTAGAAGGAGCGCTGAGCTGCAGCGGACGAGACGATGATGGTGAGGAGCGTGGTCAGGAGGGTGGACTGCATGGTTGCTGTATTGCGTGCTGTTGTGGTGAGGGAGAGTGGGGTTGGCGGCCACTTGTGGTGGTGGTGGTGGTGGTGGTGGTGATGATGATTGAAGAAGCGCGGGAGAACGAATGGAGTGGAGTGGAGACGAGGGAGAGGGAGACGCAGTCGTCAAGTGGAAAGAGAGAGTGGACGAGGTAAACAAACGAGACGCTCCTGCCCCTACTTGTGCTGCATGCAGCGAGCGTCCTGAAGGGGAAAGACCCGATGGAAGAAGCCGATTGATGGAAGGAGCACAATCGATGCACTTCACCTCGTAATTCCAGTGTAGAGGTATCCGTCGTACTATACACAGAAGTCCCAACATCGAGGTTCGATGCCATGGTACTGTCCCGCGGCTCTGTACCACATCAATGGATCGTCGTTTCATGTGCTGCAAGGTAGTAGCGCGACTTGTTCACTTCGAAGCGAACAGCATGAAGAGGAAAAGGCTGCCCTGCTGCTGCATTTATCGCTGATCACTGATGGGAGCTCGCTGTACCTCATCCTAAGTTACGTGAAGCGGGTGTCGGCATCGAGGAAATCTGAAGTTCGGCAGCACAGATTTGACCGACATACCTGCAGTGGACCGCAGCCTCGTTACACTACAGTACATTCAAGTGACAAAGGTTAATGACATCGAAGATGACCTCGCGTCTGCTGCAGCACAAAAATCGTACTAAGTGCGTATCGGATGGTCATACAAGCACAGTCTATCTGTATGGCCTACAACTCATCATGTCCCTTCTCCTTCTTCTTGCGTTCCCTCTCAGCGTCCTCGCGCTGAAGTCGTTCCTGAATACTCTCCTCTTCCAGGTTACCATCGTGAACATCCGGCAGACCGGCGTCGTGTGCCTTGTTTTCCGCGGTCCGCTGCTCCTTGTGCCTCTTGGCCACAGCAGCAATCTCATTATCATATTCCGTCCACTCCGGAACCTGCCTTCGTGCTCTGTCAAGTTTCGGCTCTTTCGTCTGAGGATTGTTGCAAAGATCAATCGTCTTCGCCCCCTTCAGACTCTCGTCTGAACACCACGTCTCGCACCACAGCCATTCTTGTGGGAGGCTGTGGATGGGGAGCACTAATTGCATGTGATTCGGTAGATCCTGGTCGAGGTTGCTCAAGCTTTCGGGATCGGCTGAGAGCTGATGGTAGGCCTGTCTCAACCTGTCTCCTGCGGCGAGTTGTCTGAACCTCTTTAGATCCACCACGTAGAGTGCTGAGATATGGTATGGGAGACCCTTGAGGAAGCTCTTCCAGTACCCTTGCTTCCAGAATCTGAAACCCTCCATCTCGGTCCTGGAGTCGCACATTGGGGTAAAGCCGTACGGTGCGCCCTTGAGGTCGTGCTGCACAAGCTCGTACATGTCCGTCCGTACGATCTGGTCGGCGTCCACGAAGATGACCTTGTCCAAGTCGAGGGGAAATAGTACGTCCAGGAATAGGATCTTGTAGCCCCAGATTTCTCGCTGTTTCTCTTTCTGAGCACGAAGCCAATGTGGCCATTTGTACGTCACCATTTCGTACTTGAAGCCGTACTCTTTGGCCATAGTCGGCAGGAAGTCCTTGAATGATGGCGATAAGAACTGCTCGATGAACCAGAACTTGACGCTGTGTTTGGTATGCTTCATGACAGAGACCATCATGATGTTCAGCATACGCTCGTACAGATGACCAGATGCCACGGAGAAGATGTTGATGTCAGCGTGATGGTCCACCGAGATGTCAGTCTTGCCGGAACCAGATAGTAGACCGGAGCCCAGTTTAGCAGCCTTGGAGAAGTACTTGCTGGCTTGTGGCGACTTCAGGCCGACCTGCGCCAACAGTTTGTCTGCTCCTTCCGCTACACTCTCCAAAGCAGACTTGGCTGGCCCGAGGACGTCTTCATCTTCCATGCCGGGCTTGCGCGAGATGCGAGGATAAATTGTTGCACCTCGGAAACTCATCAATGCGATTTCAGTGGTGTTGTCACCCTGTACTGCAGCATGGCCTCGTGTACCAGCACTATCGATGTTGAAGATCTCTTCACTTCGTCCTTTCTGCAGCGCGAGATTGTAGAGACCCGGATTAGCTTTGAACTGGAAGTACCCAAGGTTGGCCATGATGATGGTATCAGCAAAGTGAGGATCGTGTTCGGTTCCTAGCACCAGTTGAGCACCACGTGGTGGGATACCACCGGCTGTTGGATCTCTTGAGTGGCCTTCAATCAAGATGTTTCTAAGTTCGTACGTGGCATCAATGTTGCCACTCTTGACGAGACTCAACTTGATGTTGTCAGGGTCGTAGATTGTCTCCTTTGGCGCCACAAGCCAGGCAGGAGGCAGGTCCATACCCAGGTTGAGTAAGGCTTCCGCTGGCAGTCCACTGAACTGGGCTCCATTACCTCGCAACGAGCCATCAGCTTCGAAAGTGGGTTTGGAGCTGAGCACCTGCCTGTAGAACCGCTTGATGGGAATCTCTTCCAGTCTGTCCCTCGGATTGAGGAAGATCTTCGTGTGAACGCCCTCCAGCTCCGACAACACTTTGATGATCGGAATCCATCTTTGCGCCGCTTCCGAGGCCGGATCGACAGCAGTATAGATCTGGATCGTGGCGGTCTTCTCATCGCCAATGTGGATCGCAGTGTGAGTTGAGTTCCACTTCTTGAAGATGTCGGTTCGTACTGTTGGGGCGGCTTCGAAAATGCCTTCCGGCACGTCTGAAACCAGTGAAAGTGCAATCAGATTGGAGATACGGCCAAAGGCCAGCGGTGTCGAAGCCTTGTCTGCGAGGCCAAGCTCCTCAATGGCTTTAGCTGCTGGCAGTAAGCGCTTTTTCCGTTCATAAGAGTAAAGTGCTTCGAGATCGGACACGTCAAGGCTTAGCCCGTTGGCTATAGGCCCAACGATCCTGCCGTTCACGATCAACGCCTTTTGTCCCGGTGCGATGCCAAGGGCAGCCACAATCTCCCTGAATGGTGCCCATGCGCTACGAGCATTCTCTTTTGCATTAGGCGAAGTGCCTACAGCGGTCTTCTTATACAGCTCCGTGTAGATATTTCGCCTGACAGAGAAGTCGGCCTCTCCGTCTTCTGGCCTGAAGCGATCTTCCGCAGCCAGATTATCGAATTCCCTAAGCAGGGTCTGCATAGACGTATCGCCCGTATGCTTGTTCAGTACCGAACCAATGGTTCGTTCTTCACCGCTGCCCTTTGGAATGTGCAACAGTGCCAGCTCAAGGTTGTCGTGCTCACGCTGCAATAGCAAAGCCTCCATCAGCTGCTCCAAGCCTTCCTTGCTGTCGAGATCCGCAGCCACCGTGAGATGTACGAGTTCACGCTCAATGGTGTCCTTCTTAGCCGGTAGGCCAGGGAGCTCTGCGAACTGAGGAAGTTCTCCCAGATTGAGGTGCCGAACGGTGCTGTCGTCCTCGGGGATTACCAGCGGATTTCGCTTGATGCTTGCCTTTTCCAAGAAGAGGTTGGGCAGGTAGTCTTCGTCACTAACCTTCATCTCGTAGACTGCTTGCTGTACCAAGCGCACATCCAGGCTGACCTGCTGGCTCATAGTCTGAGGCCAATCCTCCGTTCGAGCGACTGGAACACCATTGACTAGGACTGGTGGGGTGGGATCGATGCTGCCGATTCTGGATATGTATGCCTTTGAACCTGCAATGCGTCGATGGAGTTCTGCATCACTGGCAATGCCTTCGAGCGAGAGCGCCTCTTTATTGGGTCGTAAGGTTCTGCTTTCAACCACGGCTTGAAACTGCTTCTCGTCTGGCTTGCCATACTTCTTTCCCGCGCTCTCGATGGAGTTCTTGAGATACTCCAAAGCTGCTGACAAACCATATCTATCGATCAGATAGTATATGATCTTCGTTTGCTCTGCCGTTGCTGGAGACCGAATGTATGGCACAAGACCGAAGCGGATCGGCACCTTCCTCGACACGAAGCTACGAAGCTGTTCTGCAACCAGGATCGCATCTGTGTACTCGGCAAAATCGACTGGAATGACCAGATTGTGCACGTCCTTGCGTACTGATGGTAGCTGACCAGGGAACGTACGCTGGAGCAGTGCGTTCACATACAGTGGCCAATCCTCGTAGCGCTTGTCTTTCTCAATATCGTTCATCCAAATGATGACATTGCCACCTTCAGGCGCATCCCGCCAGTCGTAGCGCTGGGCCTCCTGTTCAACTTGTGATATCGTGATCGCTTCATGGGAGAGCAGATCGACAGCTTCTGACCCATTCAAGCCAATCTCGCGTACACCGTCGACCATCTTACGTTCGCGGCGCAGGTGCTCAAGTAACGAGTAGGCATCGATATCTCGTGGCATGATCTGTACACCATTGACCCACATAACATTGTAGCCAGACGACAGGATGACATCACGGTTTCCAAGGTGCTCCTGTAAGAAGTCGTCCGAGATGTTTGTTGCGGCGATCGAGCCCGAGTGCTTTGGGAAGTCCTGTGAGAGTCGCAAGAGCGTGTCCAATGGCTTCTCGCTGTTCATAACGAAGCTGGCAGCTTTGACGCCGAGTCTCTTCAACTCCGATTGCGACAATGGCCGGAGATCCGATACCTCTTCCTCGTTCAAGGACGCATCTGTGGCACTCTTGGTGCTCTCTTCAGCCGTATCCTCGGCCTGGCGATCGTCAATGACGATGTAGTCTGTTCGCTTCAGTGCAAGTTCCACGCCATATCCGCTGACTGTGAGCGGCTTGCGCTCTGCCTCTGAAGGTGCCTTGTACCTCAACCGGTACGATGTCTTGCCCTCTTTTGCGGTCTTGCTCAACGTCTTGTGGAACTTGCGGAACGAGCTCGAAGCAAGATCTGCGTATACGATAGATGGGCGCTGGCTCAACGGATCTCCCAGAAGTCTGTCAAACGGCAGCTCGTGTAGCTCCTCGCCTGCTTTACCAAACGGCCGTGCCGTCGATTCTTCCAATCCTGGCGAACAATAGCTTTGCCCAAGAAATGGGACATGCACCCAGCTATCACAGTCATCCCCTTCATGAGTTGCCACTAACGGGTGTATCGACGTGTTGTAGAATTGGTAATGTGCTTCGATTCGCGGAGCAGCCGAATGTATCGACAGGGCATAGTCGAATGACGACAAGTCCTCATCGGTCAAATGTCCTTGCTCTTTCAACAGTAATCGGAATCGTGTATATAGCTCTTCGTCCGTCTTGGCTGGGTCGAAGTAGCCATCGGCGATATGGTCGAGTAGTGGGAAGTAGGAAGTCGCGTTCTCCTCAGCTGCTGTTTCTCTAGCATCTTGTTAGCTGCAGCGTACGCGGTGTGCACTGCGATCCTTACAGTAGTTCTATCAGATATGGCGGTGCGCCAAAAGACGTCCTGAGGTCTACATTTATCGACGGAGCTGCTTTTGCAGCAGCCAGTAAGCCAGCAATCACTGCTGCTTTCATGGCGATTGCCATCGCCAAATCCTAGAGATTATGTTCTCACAGCCTCATCTGATGTTGTGTGGGCCCATGTGTTCGACAAAAACAAAGGAGCCCCCCCGGCGGCTGAGACGAGATGGTCGAAAGGAAACGTGTCTGGACGCGCTGTGCACTTGCAGCATGAACATACCCCAATGCTTCACGAGATTTCTGTGCAATTGAAGAGTAGACAAATCGGCTCCAATGTCAACAGAAAATGGGTGAGTTGTGCTTGTCCTAAGCAGCTAGTATACAGGTTGAGCGCGATAGTATCGGGGATGCCAGCGCGCCAAGCACTTCGCCGAAGCCTCGATGCATGTGAAGATAGTGGACCAGGAGTCCCAGCAAATATTGATGGAGTGGTCGCTATTTGTGCTACAAATTCACTGCGTAGTCATAGCAACGAGATTAACAAAATGCTCCATTTCTGATCACCTCTTGGTCATCGCTCCTTCTTCCAAAATGCGCTCTTGTCTTGGGCGGCGTAACGATGCCTCAAGCGTCACGCAAATTCCCGCCGCCATCACTCACGGCCCAAGACACTCAACCTCGTTGCGCCTCTGAGTGTTTTCGATCGATCAGTCCTGCTTCGAACGGTCCAAATGCCCGCAGCGACGACGGATCATATGTATGCGAGGATACGACCACGCGGGAGTCTGGTACTTGTGGTCAGTGGGGATGCGTGTTAGCTCGCCGTTGGTCGACTGGTGAGCGCGATCTTTCAGGTGGACGGAGCTATGTCAAAGGCTTTGTTCATCCGTTGAGTAGTGACTTCCGTAGCCATCAGCATATCATATCGTATACATACAATGCCCTTGCTTCTGTGCCACATTTCTGCCTGCCTGCTTAGGGTCATCACTATTTCCACATCAGCATTCCATCATCAGCCCTCCCCATATCGTCGACTCACCCTCTCCCTCAGTTTCTCGCCTACTTCTTCTGGCTCAAACCCTCCAACTCCTTACGATCCTTCGCAAGGTCAGCCTCCTGGTCAGCAATCTTCTTCTTCAAGGCCGCAAGCTTCTTCTTCTCCTCCTCGCGGACGTAGTAGTCCTCGTTGGCCTTTTCGCGCTTGCTGAAAGCATCGCTCTTGGTCTGGCTGCCTTCGCCTGCCATTCTTTGGGGTGCGGCGGAGAAGCTGCGGATCGTTGCTGTGGAGCGTGGGAGCTGGCGGACGATGCGGAGGGCGGACATGGCTGTTTTGATGAGCTTTGATTGCGGTCTGGGGGAGGCTGGAGCTCACTGTGTGGTGGGTGATGAGTTTGGGAGTGAGGAGGAGGTTCTGTAGTGCGCTCTTTGTGTCTGTGGCGTGATGTGTTTGGAGAGAGCTCCTGCTGCCAGCTCTTCGCTGTTTGTTATGTCATCATTAGTCTCTCTTACCAGCCACAGACGAGGAAGCCACAGTCTGAAGCGGGTCCGAGCAGCGTCATTTTGCGAAGCCACTCAACCACGCTCGAAGAAGAAGGCCTGAGGAATTGTGTGTGAGACTACGGATCGTTTCCTCTTCACCTTTCGCTTTCTTGTCATTCACTCACACCAATTCGGAAGCAAGGAGAGGTAAGCAGTTCCTCTTCCTTTCCTTTGGGTGAGCATCGATCGTCAGTGCCATACAACACCGTCAATCATCCTTCTTGGCATCGGGAGGGGCAGGGATGGTGGGGCATTGGTGACATGGATGCAGCAAAAGATTTGAAGAGCGTCGACCGGAAGGCACAACCCGACGACTGGAAACAGCCTGCAGACGATCGCTGCGATACTCTTCTCACCCGAGCGTCTGCTGCGCATACACGATCAACGACAGCATCAGCTGCCGCATCTTTCTGCCCGACATTCGTTTCACCAGTAGCTTTGTCAGAGCTTAGTGTACAGTACTGATAAAGCTCTTCCTCACAGTCCTACATCCTAGTCCCGACACTTTCTCGACTGTTCCTCGCCTCCGACAGCACCCGTGACACGATTCTGAGTGGCAGCGACCTGTATATAACATACAATACCACACCCGCGACCCGCGGCGAACGGTACGTCAAGATAGTTTTCGGTGTTCCGATCGAAGGGGCGAAGATGGTCAACTTGGGTCCGAGGCGGCAGCCAAGCCGCAGAGGCTCCATGGCAGACATGCCAAAGGACCTCTTGCAGGAGATCAAGAAGCTGGAGGAGATGTTCACTGTCGACACGGCCAAGCTCAAGGCCATCACCGAACACTTCGTCTCGGAGCTGGCCAAGGGTCTGTCCAAGGAGGGCGGCAGCATCCCAATGAACCCGACTTGGGTCATGGGATTCCCAAGCGGACACGAGCAAGGCACTTTCCTCGCTCTCGACATGGGCGGCACCAACTTGCGTGTCTGTGAGATCAACCTGCCAGAGGAGAAGGGCGAGTTCGACATCATCCAGTCCAAGTACAAGATGCCAGAGGACCTGAAGACGGGCAACGCCGACGAGCTCTGGGGCTACATCGCAGACTGTCTGCAGCAGTTCATCGAATACCACCACGAAGGCGAGAAGCTGGATAAGCTCCCTCTTGGTTTCACCTTCTCCTACCCAGCAACCCAGGACTACATCGACCATGGCGTTCTCCAGCGCTGGACCAAGGGCTTCGACATTGACGGTGTTGAAGGCAAGGACGTCGTTCCACCTTTCGAGGCTGCTCTCCAAGAGCGTGGTGTGCCCATCAAGCTGACCGCTCTCATCAACGACACCACTGGTACCCTCATAGCTAGTGCCTACACAGACTCCGAGATGAGGATCGGCTGCATCTTCGGCACCGGCTGCAACGCCGCCTACATGGAGCACGCTGGCGAGATTCCCAAGCTCGAGCATATGAAGCTCGACCCAAACCAAGAAATCGCCATCAACTGCGAATGGGGCGCCTTCGACAACGAGCACAAGGTCCTTCCGCGGACCAAATACGACATCATCATCGACAAAGACTCCCCCCGTCCCGGCCAACAAGCTTTCGAGAAAATGATCGCAGGTCTCTACCTTGGCGAACTCTTCCGCCTCGTCCTCGTCGACCTCCACGAGCAACCCCACGTCAAAGTCTTCGAAGGCCAGGACATTTCCGCCTTGAAGAAGCCATACTCCCTCGACGCATCCTTCCTCTCCGACATTGAGAACGATCCTTTCGAGAACCTGCAAGAGACGTATGATCTTTTCTACGACAAGCTGAAGATCAACTGCCAGAAACCTGAGCTGGAGCTGATTAGGAGATTAGCGGAGCTTATTGGAACGAGGTCTGCTAGACTTAGTGCGTGTGGTGTTAGTGCGATTTGCAGGAAGAAGGGATATAAGACTTGTCATGTGGGTGCTGATGGGTCGGTCTTTAATAAATACCCGCATTTTAAAGTAAGTCCATGATCTGGGAAGGATATGCTTTGAAGTGAAGACCACTAACACGTTTCTTTAGGCCCGCGGCGCACAAGCTCTGAAAGAGATCCTCGATTGGGACAAGGGTCGTGATGGCAAGCCGCTTGGCAAGGGCCACGATCCCGTTGAAATTATGGCGGCTGAGGACGGTTCTGGCGTGGGTGCCGCGCTGATTGCGGCGCTGACCTTGAAGCGTGTGCAGCAGGGCAACTATGCTGGTATTCGGGATCCGAAGGCTATGTTGGCGGGGACCAAGGCCGAGGACCCGAAGAGTTCTCAGGTGTAGTTTGAGGATGAGGGTGAGGGAGGACCTATGTACAGCTGGATCCTATCGATACCGAGGAACGACCCCTGGCATCAGCTTTTGGCTTCAGCGTGCTGGTGGACGATATGTGCCAAGACCGTAGGCTCCTACTTCGTCGTAGATGCTGCTGGTGGTGCCGTCGCGGGGAGGTTGTAGCCCTGTCGTCGATGCAGATGGTGCATCCGCTTCTTCTTCCTCTGCGTCCTTCGCCCGCGCGCCTCCTAACCTCAACGGCGCAACTCTCGCACTTTCGATCGACATCCTATCCGTATCTTCGTGCCCCTCTTCGTCTCCATGACTGTCACTGTACTCACTCCCAGTACCATCACTCCACGAGCTCCATTTCACGACGGTATTCAATGACTCCATACTATCGTCGGCGTACGACAACCCTTCCTGAGCCGGCGATTTTCGACTTGGTGCTTCAGGTGCGGTATGCACTGGTGGTTGAAACCGCGTAATTGGCCACGCCTCACTATCTGGTCTTGGTCTTCCGTCCCCATCGTAGAGATCGTCGGCGTCGGTGTTGGTCCCGCTGAAGGCGGTGTCTCTGTTTTGCGTGTTGGTGTTGGTATCGGCGAAGGAGATGGTAGAGAGGGCCATGGCTTTGCGCCAATTTGCGACGCGTTGGGCGGCTGCGGCTGAAGATTCTGCCACTGGAATTGTGCCGAGAGGCTCTGTCGTAGCGGGAAGTTCGACCGCCGTAGCGGGGTGAAGGAATGTAGGTTGCGCAGGATGGTGTTGGGGGGTAGGGTCTGCTGCGAGGGCAGGTTTTGGCATCGGCTCTGGCTGACAAACTGGCGATGCAGACTGATGCGCTTCGCTTGTGATCAGAGCAGTTCGTGCCGCTGCAACTGCGTCTTCGTTCGGAATTGGCGGTAATGGTCGTTTGGGTGGTGGTGACTGAGGCGACGACTGATGTTGGATTCGTGGTCGTCTCCTTGGTACCGGTCTCTTGGATAACTTGTTCAATAACGCGGAAAGAGGACGATCGTACTTGGATGGCGCTGGCGTGATTCTGTTCTGCGTATGGGTAGCGTTCGCGGCTTCAATGCGATCGAACACGTCCCTAGGTACTGGCACATCATCTGGATCTCCAGGAGCGTACGATGTGTACGCAGTTGGTACTGTGAGGTCTTGCCAGGGCTGTAGCCCGCTGATTCCGATGAAGGGGGCCGCGTCTCGTAGCGCTTTAATCTTGGTGAGTCTCGGAGCTAGTTCTGGCAATGCCATCAGTGTACCGCGCTGGTGCGTAATATTGCCATACCACAATTCGTCTAGCCGCGCCCAGAGTATCTCCTGCTGACTCTCCATGCCGTGTTCCCGATGCAGCAAGATCGGGCTTGGTCCTGGATCACCACGCCACATGAACTTCAAGCACTGCAACGTTGGCGAGAAACTGCGCAGATAGGCTTGTAGCATCTTCAAGAACATCAAATACTGGCTAGGGATGATGGTGCGCGTCTTGGGAGATCTAGTAGCGTCTGATGGGTTGTGGAGGGTCAACTTCAGCGTGCTGATGTTCCGCCACATCTGGGCACCTGTTGGTTGAGCTGCTCGCCATGCGCCGAAGGAATCCCAGCGAAGATGTATGATGCCCATCGCGTGGATCGGCTGTAGCTCCAAGGACCGCAGTTGGGGCATCCGCGAGTTTTCGAGCGACATTCGCAATGTCACCAGCATATCCTCGATGCTGGTGCGTCCGCACCATGCAGTGTCGCCGTAGACACGCAAAGTGATTGTAGCCACTCGACCGCACCATGCAAGAGCATGCGACCATAAGGCCTGGTCCGTAGCGAGCGCTTCCGGGTCCTGTTGTGCATCGACAGAGCTCGCACTACCAGCATGAGACTCCCGATTTCTTTGGACTGCATCCATCAGCAGGGTAGTTTTTGAATTCCTTATCGGCGCAATCGCTTTGCTGACAGGCCTGCTGGTGCCAGCAAGTTTGACCTTGATAGTCAAATGCCGGCAGTGAGGACCTATAATGTCGATCTCGCGCAGAGCGCCGTTGCCTGTAAGAGGTGCATTTATGTAGAGCTCCTGGAAGAGCCGAGGAGAGCGTGTAGTGACAATATCTCGACAGGGCCGGTTGCAGCGTCTAAGGTTAAGTAACGACACATGATCTAGGTGATCGAGCAGGAAGTTGCCAATAGCTTCGTTGGGCGGCAGCAGTATCGACTCCAATCTTGCAGTCATGCTGACGGTGGGTTGAGTACGTTGCCAACATTGTGATCTTGCAAGATTAAAACTTGGCCTGTCGCAGTATTGAACATCGGCAGGCAGCTCTCAGCATTCACAACTCGAAAGCCGTCATGCTCACAACACCGCCACATCGCTGGAGAATGTCCGTTCGTAAGCGGTGTCACTCGTGTAGTCCTTCTGCGGTCCTTTGACCTTGTAACGCACACCGAACACGTCCATGGCTTGGCCCTCTTCGGCGACCTTCGGCAGACGGAATTCGTAGTAAGCCCAGTACATGTCCAGCGAGCAAAGATGTTCACCACGGCCAGCCCAAGCATCTCCTGAAGGCGAGTCCATTTCGAGGTCATGGAAGAGGTAGTCCACTTCTTCTTTGCCTTCTTTCTGCTTGGTATCTTCCTTCACGAACCATGCGCTGATTTTGTCCTCGTCGGCATCGTACCGATATACGTATTTCCGGTTGGCTTTGAGGGTGAGGCCGTTCTCCATCTTCAGCTCCCCTTGCTCGCTGTATAGAAGCTCACCTGCGGCTGCGCCTGAGGTTGGCTGCCTTGGCTTGAAAGTTGCTACGCCCTCAAAAGTGCCTGATGGAAATCCTGGTAGCACACTATTGAGGGACCTTCGCAACCGCCAAGAGCCTTTCAGTCCGTCAAAAATGGCGGCAACAGGGCTCTTCGTAGCCATTATTGTACTCGATCTCACTATATTAAAAGTGTACTAGCGGACAAATCTTGATGAAAGAAGTTTGATGTCGAGGTAGCAAGGAGAAAGAAAGTTGTATACTATATTGAGGTGAGGACTCGATGCTAGCGTGATCTGATGACTGACCAATCAAATAATATCGACCTTTTTTAGCCGCATCCCGGCTCCCCATCTTGTGCAACCACTTTGTTGATGCATCGGAGAATAAGGTGGCTCGGCGGTTCGTCATGCATAATATGGAGACATTGACCATGGTACATATAGTCAACCCAAGCCCTTCGAGGCGCAGACATGATCTCTTCGACACGACTCCTGGAACAACGGACACAGGACGAGGGGCGTGATTCAAGAGGACAAAACAACTCTACTCGATCGAAGCAAGAATTATGGCAGCACCAGGCGGGAAGTTCTTCATTCAGGACGCGCTGAAAACTCCAGCAGTCCACCACGAATCCTTCGAGCAACTGTGGAAGACGAAGTGGCAGCAACCATGCAAACTTGGAATCTACCCGTTCATGTTCAATGCCTACGAAGACTTCGAGCCTGTGGCGGAAAGACTGATCAATGAAGGTCAGAAGGAGCCGTACGACTGGGACGCGTACGCTCAAGCGTTTTTCCCCAAAGCAGAGGAACTGCTCGCGGAAGCAGGAAAGGCCGACAGCGAAGGCAATCGCGAGAAAGCTTCTGAGTTCTACCTGAGAGCATCAGCTGTGTATCGCATATCGCGATTCCCTGCACCTCGCTCGGAGAAGCAGCGATATGCTTGGCGGGAGGGCAAGAAAGCTGCGACGAAAGGCCTTGCTTTGAGAGAACGACCAACGCGGGAAGTTACGATCCCGCACAAGTATGGCAACGAGAAAGATGGCAAAGAGCTGCCAGTCTACTACCATCTCCCTCCCGGTACCACGACAGACAGTCCAGTGCCTCTTGTCATTATCCTGACAGGCCTCGACGGATACCGCACGGAGCTTGCAGTATGGATCGAAGGATGGTCTCAGAAGAACGTCGCTGTGATAATCCTAGAGATCCCTGGTACTGGCGACTCGCCCGCAGACCCAGCAGATCCGACCTCGCCAGAACGTGTCTGGTCCACACTGTTCGACTGGATTGAAGCGCAGGCCGAGATCGATCAAACACGGAAAGCAATGTGGGCTTTCAGTACTGGAGGGTACTACGCGATCCGCGTCGCTCATACGCACCCTGACAGACTGCAAGGCGTCGTCGCTCTCGGCGGAGGCTGCCACTACATGTTCTCCCAGGAATGGCTGTCCCATGTCAACCACCTGGAATATCCTTTCGACCTCGCAACGACTCTAGCGTACAAGTTTGGGTACGGCAATGACCTGGAGAAATTCAAGAAGGAAGCGATGAAGTTCTCTCTCCTCGAAGATGGCACCCTTGATAAGCCAGAGTGTTCCAAGCTGCTCCTGGTCAATGGTGTCAATGATGAGATCTTCCCGATTGATGACTATTACTTGTGTCTGTTGCACGGTGCGCCGAAGGAAGCCCGTTTTGTGGATAACAGGAAGCATATGGGCGAGCCGGAGTCGTTTTTCATCATCATCGCGTGGATTTACAAGCTGTTCGGGATCAAGGGTCACCCTGGCGACCAGATGAAGACGATTCCTTCGAGGCCGAAGTATTCGTTGAAGGCTGCTCAAGTCAATGGCCACTAAGTGATGGCATCGTCTTGATTTCGGCCACAAGAGTCGTTCGAAATCAGAAATCGATACATGGATCATAGCTCAATCAAGTGTTTCTATCCTGATCATTGGCGGTGGTGTCGACGTGCTCGCTATGCTCCGTTGCGTATAACTGCGAAGTACAGCAGGTAATGGTACTTCCAGGGTATCGGAAGTATCCTGTCGCCGGCGCGTTCTGATAGGCGGCGCTTGTTCAGGCACACTCTCGTGGTGCGATACAGTTGCCTTCCAATCTTCAGATATCACTGTATCAGACCGGTGCCTGGTCATGCCGGATCTGATACTATCGCTGTCACGTTGCGAACCAGCATAGAGTGATCGAATTCGTGATAACTCTCGATTCTGAAACTCCTCGCCTGGTGTGTTCGGGTATTCTTGTGCGCGGCCTGTGCGAAACTCTCGATCATGTTCTAGACGTCCGCTCGCTGGCCTACCAACGTAGTCGCTGACTTTAAGAAAGAAGTGGACCAGGCTGCGGACTGCTTCGTAGTCGCTGCCGGGATAAGAGATCTCTTCGCTCGAATCAGAGTCCTTTTGATGTAACGCTTTCCGCTCCTGTGCCATGGCATCCGCCATCAGGAGGTAGAGAGAGCCAAGGACTGCTAGACTCGTCCCTGCAATTGGAGCCCATTGTCCTATACGGTACATTGATCAGTATCTGTGTCTTTGGTGGTCTCTGTCTACTCACCTATGTTGGCGATTGGCTCTGTCTGGTAGCGGACTTGACTGCTGAAAAGATTGATTTCCCCAACGATCAATATGGCAATCGTAGCAGGACCGAATAGTAATACAGGTGCGTACTGACGAAAGTGCTTTATGAAAGGGTTATTTTTGACTTCGCCGAGTGCTTCATGTGCGCCTGACTGTCTTCTCCAATTAATTTCGAGGATCTTGATCCACATCGATGCTAATAGGAGGATGGCAGGTATGCAACAGGCCGCAGCAAGTAGTGTTGCAGCGTTGAACGTGAGTTTGGTCGGCGAAGGGATAACATAGATGTTGTTGGCTGAGCCACCCCGAATGGGCGAGAAAGGTCCATTTTCCACAGTGCAGGTCAGATTGCACGAGGCGCTCTCGTATGGAAACCTTGTGGGATCCGTACCGATGGGATGGCCCGCGTCGTCGTGCGAACACCGCTCAGACGAGAGGCGGTAGAACTCGATCGTCAGGCTTAGTAGTCCTATCATAGCGAATAAGGAGAATGCTCGAACGAGAGAGTGCGGACTTACCAGCGAGCACGATAGTAGACCAGACGAAAATCGTGTTACGACCAGGGTCCTCGAAGTATGTCCTCGATAGCCGGACTGTGACAGGAGCAGCTAGTACACCTATGGCGCACAGTTGAAACGCTCCAAAGACGTCCATATCGACAGCACCTGGTCCCATCAGCCTCGTTTCCATGTCTGGATGTAGTCCGTGTAGTATACTCACCATCGATGTGCACAGCAGCAAGCACTATGCCGTGTATCGCTGCCACGACTGGAAAGATCAGTGCGGCTGCCAGACATGCATTTCTCAGCCATTCAACCCTGTGAGCAAAGATACATGCGGCGACAAGCACATAATATCTGGCCGAAAGTGAGCCCACAATACGTGGGAACGATATTGGTGACCAGATGCATGGACATACAGGACACGAGATCCAGGTCCGTACTGACCAGACACCGGCCAAGCACAGATCACTTGTAATGCTGGCGTCGAAGTTGTGTTTGTAGACGAGTCTGTAGTTTGTGCAGCGCTCCGACTCCCGAGCGCAGGGTTATCGACGACTGCTGGCATCCTCCACAAGGTCGTTGCTCTGAGTTGAGAAGCAGACTGGACGACTCAAGCGACATGGCGTGTTTTGAGCGATCGACTAGTCTTCGATTGCGGCTGAGGATGAGGCTCTTTCTGCGCCCTCCTTAAGCAAGAAAGTGAGCACATGAGGTCTTGCAGTATGAGATCACCATACCAGAAGACTGGGCCGCTCTTTCACGGCCTGCATAGTAATGCACCGTCGAACAGAGATCTCCAGAACTCCGGTGTAGATGATGGTATCACTCAGCCGCGAAGGATTCTTCCCCACCTGGCTCGAGCCTCGCGTGGGGTATTCCTCAAGCGAAGTATAACGCCACAACGATGCTGTCCCGCGTGGTATGCCTACGGAGCTCGCAGCGAATCGTATGATTGGTCAAACGGAGCGTGAAATGTTAGGGGATCGACCTTGAGAAGCCGTTGACAACAGAGAAGGTACGTACCGGTACATACACAAAACCCCTGTCATTTTGCTAGTTCAATGAATCTGCTCCTAGAAAGGGTATAGCACATCGACAGGGGCTGTGTTAGCGTGCGGCTGATTCCGCATGATCCTTGTCTCGAGCTGCACGTGCCCCCTTTTTGCAAACGACACCCTTTGCCTTTTGTCTTCCTCCTGTCTTTGCTCAGCCATGATGTGGTGCTACCCACGATGGCGCTACCTACGACGCACCCGACGAGTATACATCAAGGCGCAGGACAGTTTGCACGTGATAGCAATGCCCATATCTTCATGCTGAAACTGTTGCCAAAACCGCATCGACCAAACCTTCCTCAAGGCCGTTAAGCTCGGCACATAGCGCGGCGACAAGCACGAAATACGCGTTGTGGAACGACAGCAACATGCCACGATAAACACCCGTCTTCAAATCCCACGTATCGTTAGGGGATCAGTCCCGTCTCTGGATCATCGGGCCTATTGCGCGAATTCTGAATCTGTCAGGCCAGCGCCACCAAAATGGCAATGTCAAGCAGCCTTGATACCAGCCAAATCCGCGACTGGCGTTCCATCATTACGCTGATAGTGTTCGTCATCACCAGTAAGTCCTGCCAAACTCGTCAGTGTGGCACATCTATTCACCGCATGTTCCCGTAGACCTCATTGTGCTCTTCCCATTTCACATACCCTTGTTCGTGCCACTTGCTGTAAGCAATGGCTTTCTGGACTTGGCAGCATCGATGAGGATCATACCACCGCGGAGTCAGAGCACTGAAGGATCATCAGAGTCTGACCACAAACGTCTGGCTGGCCTGCCATGGGAAAGATTCAACTTCCCAATGGACTTTGTCACCGCACCATTGATCGCCGACCTCTTTCTACTTGCAATTCTAGCTATCGGTCGGCAAGAAGTACACGATGGCACAGTGGGAGCTAACAACATCTCTCCAATTGACACCATGGTCTTCTTCCTGACTCTCGCCTACATTGCTATCTCAATCGACGCTTCTGGCTTGATCAGGTATCTGGCATTTGTGGTCCTAAAGAAAGCTGGCAAGAATGGCCATCTGCTCTACTTCTATCTCTATACATTCTTCTTTTGCTTGACGGCCTTTGTCGGCAACGATCCTGTGGTGCTATCGGGTACAGCTTTCTTGGCCTACATGACTCGCGTGTCCAGCAATATACAGCACCCGCGAGCCTGGATATATGCCCAGTTCTCGGTTGCGAACATCGGTTCTGCCATTCTGGTCTCGTCCAATCCTACGAACCTTGTTCTCTCTGGGGCCTTTGAGATCAAGTTCATCCACTATACGGCAAACGTCATCGTCCCCGTAGTAGTCACTGCCATTGTGCTTTTTCCATTCTTACTTTACGTGGTCTTCCCCTACGAGTCGCTAATACCACATTCCATCAAGTTACACGAACTTCCCGAAGAGGTTCGGGGTAGAGATCCGGTTAACCCAAACATTCCGAATGCACGAGGCGATGCTGATTCCGACGAGCATATTGATGATGAGCAGGCGAGAATCTCCTCGCTCGAGGAGATCATGAACCCATTCTTGGATAAGGGAGGGGCATGGTTCGGTGCCGTCATTATGGCAGCGTCTCTCGTCACTATTCTAGCGCTGAATGCTTCGAGCGCCAATGGTAGCGAGCACCCGGTATTCTGGATCACATTGCCAGCTGCATTCATTATGTTCTGCTGGGACATGACCTTTGGTTGGCTCAATCGCAAAGAGACTCGGGCAATAGCGAGGAATGGCAGAGCAGAGATCGCCCGAGCTCGGACACAACGAGCCGAAGGGGCACCTCGGCATGTCGATATGGACGAGAAACAAATCGAAACAGATCCACCGGTAGCCGACTCAGTCGGACAGTGCCACTCAAGGGCTGCCCACGACTGCGTTACAAAAGCCTCGCCCGACAGCTCTGACACGGTTCCGGAACGCTCGTCGCCAACATCAACGACGCCAGGCGAGATCGAACTCACCGAGAAGAAGCGTTCGTCGAGTCAAGCCCCGCGGACACTGAGTTCGTTGCTAGCTGATACGTATCAGTGGGCGCAAGAGACGTTTCCAACCGTGATGGCAGTGATGTCTCATTTGCCATTCAAACTGGTACCATTCGCACTATGCATGTTCGTCTTGGTGCAGGCGCTGGTCACCAAAGGCTGGGTTGCAGTGTTCGCACATGGCTGGGACCATTGGGTCAACAAGACCGGCACTGTGGGTGCGGTAGGTGGGATGGCTTTCCTCGCTGTGATACTCTGCAACTTTGCAGGCACGAATATTGGCACGACCATCTTGCTATGTCGAGTCGTGCAAGCCTGGATCGACATAAATCGCAACAACGGCACTGTCATCAGTCAGCGCACATTCTGGGCTACAGTCTACAGCATGGCTATTGGAGTGAATTACGGCGCCTTCAGCACTGCTTTTAGCGCTTCTCTGGCGGGCTTGCTCTGGCGCGACATTCTCTCGAGGAAGCACATCTACGTGCGCAGTCTCGACTTTGCACGAATCAATCTGCCAATTATTGCTATCACGATGGTGGTCGGATCTGCCGTGCTGATCGGCGAGGTCTACATCACGCGGAACACGGAACCCTACAATCTTGGGTGAAGCTATCACGTCCATCTGCAGAGGCATGAACATGCATGATCAGGACAACTGCAATGCCTTCGCGTCCGCGCGGTACTTGTAAAGCACGGCATTCTCACAGTTAGCGCCATCGGGACAAGCGACTTTCGCAGCGCCATGCTGACCATCCTGAAGAAAGACATCCACCTACATGTACATGTTACAACGAGGTGCTGACCATCGAGTCAGAATATTGCACCTGGCTCTCGCTTTCTTCAAGCGCCAGACTTCGTAAAAGCTTCACAGCAGGGATCCGACCCATTTCAAACAGAAAATACCACCGTGTGGGTGTCCTACCTGTGTTGTACTGCACCTACGTAGCGCTAGGTCATGCACATCGCCGAAACGTTGTCAAAACGTTACAATGGCTTTTCAGGAGCTCAGTTATGATGTTGCTTTTGTGAGGTTGGCATGGAGACAAGCACTACGAGCCCTTCTGTATGAAGGCGGCGTAGACATTCAATCCCGCAGCATTTTGTAGCTGCAGACGGCGCTGACTTGCCGTTCGCCAACCTTAACCACAAGTCGCAGGCTGCCAATCTCCCCTAAGTCATTTGATCTTGAAACGGCCCTCATGCGGATCATGGACATGGCGTAATGCCTCGACTCGGCGGACTGCTTAACGACTAAGGTCGAGCGTGCAATCCCACAATCTCGCATTCATGATGGACACCAGCAATCCTGCCATCTGGCGGTGCCGACTGTCGTAGTTCAAACGAGCTCTCGGCGTAGCAGCGCGTAAACGCATGCCGTTGGTCTGATCTTCCAAGTAAGCTGTCAAACATTAGCAAGCGTGAGTAGCACTAACAGCATGCAGTGCGTGCCTGTATCGTCTATCTGAAGTTACATTAAGGGTGAACCGGGCAAGCGTGTCAACCTGCCGGCATTTATATACCCGTTCGGAGCATTGTCTGTCTGTCATGATGTGCCGATTTTCTTCTTGCCGGTTGGTCCTGACCTTACACCGAGCGAATCATTCATCGCCTACATGACATAGATTCACAGCCAGATGAAGCTGAATATTCCCTGGCAACGAAAACACGGCATATGCAATGTCTTCCTGGGCGGCTTCATCGTTACCATCTGCGGTCGTATTCGCCTACAGTACATCATACGCTTCAACTCCAAGGAGAAAAAAGCCTGGATCTTTCAGCCAATATTGATGTGGTCAATCACCGAGATTTATCTCAGCATGGTCTGCATATGGATGCCAGCCACGGCCGGTCTGGCACAACGAACATATTGGTGGTATAAGAACTACCAAGCATACGATCCAACGGAGCTATTGTGAGACAGAAGGAGCTTAGCGGCACAACGAGGAACACATAGGAGCCATACTCGAGAGTCGAAGGACGACAAAGGCTACCGCTTCGTCACAGATCTTGAGTCCCGCAAGGATAAGCAGGTAGATTCCAAGACCAATGTTACAGATGGCGAACATGCATCAGCACGAGGCGAAGTCGATGGCCGCATGAGAGAAGATGCTGAGGAGGCCTGGTCTACAAACTTCAAAGCAAGTCTTTCAAAAACGAGCAGCCTCTAATAGCTGCGTCAGCACTGGAGCAGCATGACCTGTCTCAACACACACCCTCTCCGCCACCGCTGGGCAAGCAGACCGATGCGCTGATCCACCAGACACGTCCTGCTGGCCAACAAAATAAGAACGAGATCGGTCACAATCCTCCTACGACAGCATCCGAAACAGCCTTGTCGTACCGTGATGATAATAATAATACTGTGCATCAAGTCACGCTCGCAGACATAAAAGGAAGGCGAATACGCCCTACCCGGCTCGAAATCGCCGCCTCATGGTAAACAGCTGTCCGACTTTTGCATTCTGAAAGTTAACAAGAAATTCAGGCCAGCAAGAGGTGACTCGAGACGAGGCGACCTGCCATCCGGCATTGGATGAAATCATTGATGAGAGCAGATCAGTGACGGCCGAAATATCGACAATGCACCATTTCGTCCTATTCTCCGCAAGCAATACGTTCATTCTGATAGCATCTACGTGCTGTGTGGAGGGTCTCATATCTGGTCTCGACACCTCAAACATCCTGAAAGATCTCCTGCAAATGAGCTGCCCCACTTAGAATGAGGTACCTGCTAACAATGGCATGCAAGAAGCGTGGGAACCATCTCTGAAGCGGCAGCACAACACCAGTGTCCTTCCTCACCCACTGAATCGTCTCGCTAACCAGAACAGAGCCTTCGCCTCGAGGACGAATGCTGATGATGGTCAATCCGGAAAGCGGCTGCGAGTCCTTGGGTGTGTTCAATGCCAGCTCAATCCTCAGTGGCGTACGCTTCACCACTTGGAAGACGCCACAGACAACATCGCCCTCCTGGAATCTGAGACTGTTGATGTAGTCCTTGGTGAAAGTCTTCCGTTGAACAGGACTAGCAGCGAACCACAGAAATAATGCCTGCGGCGAGCCAGAGAACAGGAGCATATTGTGACGGACCACTTCCGTGAACAGTCTGTCATGCTTCGGCGACAAGGTGATGAAGAAGTTGGGCATGGCCTTGGTGACTTTGTCATGGACAACCTGGTACTGCTTGTGATTGTCGATCAAGTCCTGGGGGAACGATGAGATCTCGCCACATTCTACGGAGGCATAGCGAGAGCCTGACGATGGATGTGTATGCACGAGTTGACGGCCTAGGTAGTAGTGGTATGCCAGTGGGAAGAGGACGGCGGTGGAGACGGTGCCGACACCAGCTCCGAGGAGGATACGGCCATTGCGGTCTGCTGGGATGCGGTCTTGGATGAAGCGAGAGATGGCCTCGAGCCGTGGCTGAAGCTGTTGCTGGATTTGCTCCATGGTTTGTCTGACTTTTGGGGCGTGGATATAGCTACTATGAGCTCTATCAAAGGGACGGGTCAGAAACAGCGAAGAGTAGAGGTAGGTAGCAAGTAGGTACCTTCGATTCGTGACCGAGGCATCATAACCGTCGTGAACTCTATCCCGAAATGGCCCGGTGTACCCGGTCTGTCCCGTAATGGCTTAGCGTTCCACTTTCACATGAGAGACGTGCAATGCGAGAGCATCCTCCACGCTTGGCATCGCCGTATTGACGTCTTTCATCATATCCTCGCCAACAGAACTCACCATAATCCATTCCATTCCTTCGGCCTCGTCGGCCTGATCTCGGGATACTTGTCGTCTGGCGCGATCATGGGTACAACATCCTTCATAACGTTGTCGAAGAATGCCGCGAGATAATGGTCAATCACAGCCTGTGATCTTTCACCCGGAATTGAGCCTTGGAGAGTGTCAGTACAGGAGCTGGTAGAGGATCTTTCGCAGGTACCAGGGCAGCTCAATCTGTGCGAACGAGAGCCAGATACTTCCGCTCTAACTCACCAATATTCTTAATGGCTGCTTGGGATAGCTCATCGCGCATGCCTTCGCTGTCGACAAGGAAAGGCAGATCCGTGAAGGTCCAGTGCGCAGAATTCAATAGCTCAAGCTGGAACCTACGTCCTCGCGACAAGCTGTCATACAAATTTATGAACGCCCTAGCATTGACGTGGTTTGGCTCATTGAGCAGCATTCTTGGTCCCCTCAACGATTCATCAGGGTGCGGTGTCGAAGGTTGGAGCCATGTCGGTAGATTGAAGACTGGCTCATGCGGAAGAGTCGGACCTGTCGTGTTGAATCCGTACGGGTAGCCATCCATATTCAGTACGCCTCGAAGCCGACCATCTTCGAAATCATTGTACATTCCCGTTGCGCCCCCCAGGGAGTGACCGAACATGGCTTGCATGTGCCTTTCGGACTTCGCCTCAAGGTGGCCACGTCTTGTGTGGAACCGAGAGTACATGTGTTCAAACAGAACGCTGTCGCAGTCCTCGACTTGTTCGAGGACAAACGAGATGTCTTTTGATCGAAGTCTCACATCTTCATCGATCTGGGCGTTGGTGCTGATGTTGGCCGACAAGCTGCTTGTGCCGTTCGGCCAGGTCACGGCCCTTGCACTGCCAGGATGATCGATTGTCTGTCCCACGGCGTCAGCTACCGCATGTCTCCCATACTTGG